>JBAIAC010000104.1:1540000-2160000 GCA_037349315.1 Chelydra serpentina | reverse complement strand
CCAAGCTCTTCACCCACGAGAAGGTGGAGCACTTCACCTTCAACTTCACCCTGGAGAACCAAATCCACCGCAACAGTGAATACTTCAATGACAAGTGAGTGGTGGGGGTGTCCCTCCTCACCCCCAGGGCACTTAGCATGAGCCCCCTTTGACCCTTGCAAGATGGGCCAAGGTGCTGGGGGAGGGGTGAGCCGTGCTCACGGAAAACAACCAGGCGTCCTGTACTGGGCAGAGCCTGTGGAGACACTGGAAGGTGCTGGGAGGAGGTCTCTGGGCTCGAGAGGAGGAGGGGGGGTCCATAAATAAATAGGAGCTGGTTGGAATGCAGCCAGAACCTCACCAGGAGTGCAGCCCTGGAGGTTGGGATCCTTTGTGTCTCCAGAGCACGGACATAGTCCATGCTGTGCCAATTGCAGATACTTAATTAACTCCCAGTCGTGGCTCCTCATCCAATAGGGACTGAACTGAGACCCACCGAACTCATTGCACAGAAGGGTTGCCGCACATCCAGTGTCTGGCTTAGCAGGTCCAGAAACCATTTTTGTTCCCCTGTGATGGAGGGAGACCCACACTTCCCACACCCCCTATCCCAGGCGCTCTTGGGTCGCTCAGTCCCTGGGTTCGTCCCTGGCAGGTTCATGGGTCTCAAGCTGAAATCCGTCTCCTTTGAGGACTCCCTGTTTGAGGATTGCTACTTCGAAGACATCACCTCCAGCAACACCTTCTTCAAGAACTGCTCCTTCTTCTCCACTATCTTCTACAACACAGGTAACTTCCTGCTGCCCTGTAACAAGTCGATGGTCCATCTAGAGCGGTGGTTCTCAACCTGGCCCAATCAGCACGGAGCTGCGTCCCATGTGACATCCTCAGGGCCATACAGATAGTATTGGATATGGCCCAGAATGATAAATAGGTTGAGAACCATTGAGACCCATATTCTTAACAGGTGAAGGCCAGTCTAGTCCTGCTGCAACTGAGAGTGACCAGTGTAGCCCAGTGCCTTGCCATACGTTAGGTAGTCTGGGGTTTCATCTCCGCTGGTTGGTAATATCATTGTGGTAGCACCTAACCAAGATCGGGGCCCCGGGATGCTAGATGCTGTCTGTATATGTAGTGAGAGACTGATCCCTGCTCCGAAGAGATGAAATAGACAAGACAAAGGGGGACGGGATAGCTCAGTGGTTTGAGCATTGGCCTGCTAAACCCAGGGTTGTGAGCTCAATCCTTGAGGGGGGGATCTGGGGCAAAAATTGGGGATTGGTCCTGCTTTGAGCAGGGGGTTGGACTAGATGACCTCCTAAGGTCCCTTCCAACCCTGATATTCTATGATTCTAAAGAATGAGAGGAGACCTGTAGCAGAGCCAAGACCAGAATCCCGCTCTCATGGTTCCCAAGGCAGTACCTGGGCCACACCGATGCTCTGGCTTTTGGGTTATGTCTACACCACAAAGGTGTGTTCTGAGCTTGGGTTCGCTGACCCAGGTTAACATAGCTGTACAGACCTGGCAGTCTGGGTCAGCAGCTCAAATTCAAGTTTATAGGGCAGCCGGGGACTGAACTTGAGATACTAAGCCCAGTTAAAAGCCAAATTGCCGTGTCTGCATTTCTATTTGAACCCGAGTTAGCTAATGTGGGTTAGTTAACCCATGTTAAGAACACACCATATTTTGCAATGTTGACATGCCCTTAGAGACAGGCTGAAATCTCCAACACTGGACCTTGCTAGCTAATAGTATACCTCATAGGGGAGGTTCCTTCCTGCCCGGCCAGCTGGTGGTCAGCTTGTGCCATGGAGCATGAGGATTAATAGCCCTTGTGTTCACTAGCCTAACCAGCGCAGCTGCTGCATTTGGGGTCCCTTGAAGGGGAGGACAAGCAACATGAACATAATGTTCGGGGGGGGGGGGGTCGGTGGAGGGCAGTGTCTCAACCCGCGTGACAGGGGAACAAACAGGGGGTCTGATTCTCCCCTGCCCCCATCTGCAGCCATTTACACACACCGATGCAAAGTGGGTGTAAAATGCTACCAGACAGCCTCTGGGGACCACTTTGCACGGATGGAAATGGCTGGGCAAGGTGCAGGGCAGAGGAGGTTTTGTTTTAGGGCCTTAATTCCCCACCTGGCCCTGCCGCATTTGCTGTGAGGCTGCTGCTAAATATCCTCCGGGCTGTGCTAATTAGCTGCCTCGTGGTGACACGGCACCGAATAGACTCTGATCGACTTTGGGAGGGGAGCCCTAGACAACGAGGGGAGCTGCTAACCCACGTATTTTCTGAAAGGCAGCAACAAACGCTCTTGAAGGGGGAGCGAACAGCTGGTAAATGTATTCCCCCCCTCCCCCTCTGCCCCAAAAAACGCCAGCTTCACCTGGGGCAGATGCCACTCCAAGGCTGGCCCTGAATGCGAGAACAAATGACCACCCGGGACCTCTGTGTCCCACCCTCCCTGTACTGCAATGCTGCACTGACTGATTCTGCCCTCTGGCCGGGTTGGACCTAGCCATTAAAACGCAGGCGCCCAGCTGCTCATGTTGATTAAGAATCCCTGAGCCAGTCTGCAAAACCCAGAAGTGTTAGTCCTGGTCAGTTCCCCCTTGGTTAATTACACCCTGGGGGCTTGCAGTTCCCCTGCAGTTTTATCTCCACCTCCAGCACTGCGGCATGCTGTTGAACAGCAGCTGTGTTCCCCTTCAGAGGTGGCTGCATTTCAGTGGTGGGTGAGCGATCCCTGTGAAGCATGGCTGTGTAGCCACTGAACAGCAGCCGTGCTCTGGCTCAGAGGTGGCTGCATTTCAGTGGTGGGTGAGCGATAGCTGCCACCCAGCAGCCATGTTGCGCATCAGAAGTGGTTTGCTTTTCGGCGCTGGGTGAGCAAACCCTGTGCAGTGTTGCTGTCCATCCATTAAGCAGCGGCTGCGCTCCTCCCCAGAGGTGGCGTGGCTGCACTGCCGAGCTGGGAGAGCTCCCCTGTGCAACGCTGATGTGTGGTCGTTAAATAGCAGCCAGGCTCCACCTCAGAGGTGGCTGCATCTCAGCCCATCTCCTCCCCAACCCCCGCATTGCTCGGTGGGAGGGGCAAACAGCCTGCAACTCGCTCTGCCACTCAGTGCAAGGCCACACCCGGTGTCGTCTTCTCCCTCTCCACAGACCTGTTCGAGTACAAATTCATCAACACCAAAATCATCAACTGCACCTTCCTGCACAGCAAAGAAGGCTGCCAGCTGGACTTCAGCGACGACAACAACGCCTACATGATCTACTTCGTCAGCTTCCTGGGCACCCTGGCCGTGCTGCCGGGGAACATTGTCTCGGCCCTGCTCATGGACAAGATCGGGCGCCTCCGGATGCTGGGTGAGGGGCGGGGAGGCTGCCTGGGGAGTGGTGGTGGCAGAATGGGGGAATGGATAGTGTGTTCCTTTTGCACTGATCCCCCTGTAGACCCTGGCTGCAGGAGCAAAAATTGACCCCTGCCCCTTTAATCCAGTTCCCTTGCGGCTTGAAACTGCCCCTGGTGGCCAGAGAGGGTCTCACCCCTTAACAGAGTCCCCAGGCTGGCTGCATGCCTCCTTGGTAGAGCTGGGAAGGAAAGGGTTCCCCAGCCCGTGAGAATTTTTGTTCCCCCCCATCCAGAGTCGGGACGAAAATTTGAAATCTTAAAAGTTGTCCCGTGCTGAAAATCGGAATATTTTCGTTCCGAATCCGATCAGCGACGCATTCTGTTCCGGTCGTTTCCAAATGTTTGCTGTTTATTTCCACCGCTTCTCTTTTGAAAAGATGGGTGTTTATCGGACATGGACGACGGTTCAAATGGAAAAGTCATTTTAAGCTGAAAGGCAGAACTCCTCAAATTGTTTGAAATGGGAAATGCGTCAGATTTGACCCTTTCCCACGAAGAGGTTCAATAAATCCATTTTCCTACCCAAAAAAAAGAAAAAAAGTTGAGTTGAAAAATTCCCACCTGGCTCTATTCCTTGGCTGATGCTTGAACTAGACCCTCTTGGTCCATAGGCATCAGCTGTTCCCAGTGAGCCTTCTCCTCCTTGACCTGCCCCGAGGGGAAACTTCTCCTTGCAGAGCAGGGCACAGCTAGGGTTTGCACCCCTGCGCCATTAGGGCCAGCTGCCCCAGCTGCCCCTTGTAGCCGGAGGGCCTGGCAGAATTGCAGAGTCGGTGGCTTTTGCACCGGCAGAACGAAGGAGCAAAGAGGAAGCTGGTGAGAGATGGTGGGTAGGGCAGGGAGGCTGCAGAAGAGAAGAGCCTTGCACTGGGTTGTACAGAGGGGATGGTCAGGAGGCCTTGCGGGACCGATGGAGGCTGATGCATAGGAGAAGGTTCTTGCACCAGGCGAGCTCTGACCAGGTACGGTTCCAGCAAGGCCTGTACCTGGGGATACACCCTCCCCCCCAGCCTAACACGCCTCTCCTCGTCCTGCTGCAGCCGGCTCCAGCGTGATGTCGTGCGTCAGCTGCTTCTTCCTGTCGTTCGGGAACAGCGAGTCCGCCATGATCGCCCTGCTCTGCCTTTTCGGGGGGGTCAGCATCGCCTCCTGGAACGCCTTGTACGTGCTGACGGTGGAGCTTTACCCCTCGGACAAAAGGTACAAGTCCCCGCCTCCGTTATCCACTCAAGGCAGAGCAAGTCCTGATCCCGGGATGCACAGTCCAGACGCGGGCTGGGCCTGTGAAGCCACCTTGGGGTGGCCGAGAAGGAGGAATCCTGGGTCACCGCCTCAATCTGGTAGCTTTGGGGACACGCTGCAGTAACGATAAATACCTGTTAGGGCCCGAAGGACCCTGCATGTTGGGCGGTGGAAAGATGGCCCAATGACCAGAGCAGAATGCCTGGGACTCAAGTCTCCTGGGTTCTAGTCCCAGCCCCAGGAGCAGAGTCTAGTGGTTAGAGCAGAAGCAAGGAGCCAGTGAGAAACTTTCCCACTAAACTTAATTTTGCTGGAAAATGCCAATTGGGGAGAGTGAAATCTTGAGCCAAATCAGGCACAGAATTGACCAAACCTTTGTTGAATGCCAGCTCCTGGGGATGGAGCGGCAAAGACCAGGGTGCCCCTGCCTCCCCCCCGCCCCGGCTCGGTGGGACGAGCAGCCAGGGTGACCAGATGTCCCGATTTTATAGGGACAGTCCTGATATTCGGGGCTTTGTCTTCTAGAGGCGCCTATTACCCCCCACCCCCGTCCTGATTTTTCACACTTGCTGTCTGGTCACCCTCTCAGGCGCCCAGAGCTGGGGTAGTTCACAGGGAGGCAGTGTGGCAGGGCTCTCTGCCTCTCCAGCAAGAAGGGGGCGGGAAGGTACTTGTCTATTTCACAAGAAATTAACTAGAGCCTTCCCTGAGGGCAGCTGGTAAGCCAAGAAGTTCCATTTCAGTTCTTACCAAATGGAATTTTTCCTTAAGCGTGTTTCCATGAAAATATCCAGTTTTGACATTTCACCCTGCTTTGGGAGTGCCCATTTTGATTAATAAGATTCGGACTTTTCAGCTTGGAAACGAGACAACTAAGGGGGGATATGATAGAGGTCTATAAATTCATGAGTGGTGTGGAGAAAGTAAATAAGGAAGTGTTATTTACTCCTCCTCATAACACAAGAACTAGGGGTCACCAAATGGAATGAATAGGCAGCAGGTTTAAAACAAACGAAAGGAAGTATTTCTTCACACAACATACAGTCAACCTGTGGAACTCCTTGCTAGAAGTTGTTGTGAAGGCCAAGACCATAACAGGGTTAAAAAAAGAACTAGATAAATTCATGGAGGATCCATCCATCAATGGCTATTAGCCAGGATGGGCAGGGATGGTGTCCCTAGCCTCTGTCTGACAGAAGCTGGGAATGGGTGATGGGATGGATCACTGGATGATTCCCTGTTCTGTTCATTCCCTCTGGGGCACCTGGCATTGGCCACTGTTGAAAGACAGGATACTGGGCTGGATGGACCTTTGGTCTGCCCCAGTCTGGCCGTTCTTATGTTCTTTAAACTGGATGAATTTTCACAGAAAGGGAGCCCCCCTCTTTTTCAGCCAGTTCTACTCCCAGCTCTGGGTGGGGCACGGTGTCTACTGGGCAGAGTAGAGCCCTGGGGCACAGGACTCCTGGGGGTCCTCTTCCCATCGACTGGCTGCACAATCCTGTCACTTCCTCTTGCTGTACCCGTTTTATCATCTGTGAATTGGGCACTTGCTGTAGAGTGAATTTGACTCTGAGAATGGGACCAGTGAGGAAATCTTATGCCACATCCCCATGAGCCTGCTGGCTGGCTGGCATCCCCTGCATTTGCAATTGGCTCCCAAGCCCTCTCCCTGGGCTGCCAATTTGTCCCGCACCCTCCCCCCCCTCCTGAGATGCCAGGGGTTCCCCATAAACCTTGGTGCTTGGGGACAGCCCACAAAGGATTCTGGGAGCACGTCAATATTTGCATTGTGCTGGGGAGGTGGGGCAGGCTGCAGGTTGGAGACTGAACATGCCCAGGACAACTGTATTGTCAATGCGGTTAACTAGAGCGGCTCAAGGGCGCCACCCCCAGGCCAATTGAATCCCATCCCTTTCCCCTGGGGCTGTGAGTCACTGTAGCTGCCCCCTGCTGCCACCGCGGACTGCAGGCCCAATTGCTGCACAGGGCTGCCAGCATGGGCCTTGGCTGCCTGGAGAACCCGTCACTGAGAGCGAAGGGCACTGGTGCATGGGCACAGGTGGTGGGCTGGGCTCCCCTTGTGCCGGGCGCATTTGGGCTTGGCTTTTTGCAGCCCCCCCCCCCTAGGAAAAGGGGATCTTTGCGGAAGGGTGGAAATAGACAGTAAGAAGGGAGAGGGGAGCAGGTGGCCTGCGTACAGGGACTAGGGAGCTGCTCCAGGCATTAAGGCATTAAATGGACCAGCCGTTGCTTTAGCAGGGGGCTTGGGGGCTGCTGGAAAGAGGAGCCCCGCTCTCTAAGCAGGTGGCGGGGTGTGGGGTAGGGGGGAATGGAAGTTGGGCCCTTGCGCTGACTAGAGGTGGGCTGGAGAGTTTGCAGCTAAAGTTAGAACGCAGGGACTGTCGCTGGAGAGTTTTACGGTAGCTTAGCCCGGCCACCGGAGCGTTGCTGTAATCGGTGTTAAATACACTGGGGTGACTGATTTCCTGATAGAAAAATACATGCAAACACCTTTCCCCGCTCTCCATCATTGGGTGTTCTGGGTAGCATCTGCGCCCCAGCTCAGGGTCCCATTGTGCCGGGTGCTGTACATATACCGAGAGAGAGGCAGGCCCTGCCACAAAGAGCTCACAGTTGAGATGGAGAAAGGGTGCGAGGGGAAGGGACTTGACTGAGGTCATGCAGTAGATCAGTGGCAGAGCCAGGAATAGAACGCAGGTGTCCAGATTTCCAGGCCATGAGGCTGAGACGCAGTCAGATTATTCTGGACCACTGCTGCTATGACCCTGCTTGTTCTCCATCTTTTAGGAAGAAAGGGGACATTAACCCCACCCCCGCCCACCAGCCTTCTGCCCCCCCCCACCCCTTTAGCGCGCCCGTAACCTCATCCTCTCTCCCCTCTTCTATAGGACGACAGCCTTCGGCTTCCTCAACGCCCTCTGCAAGCTGGCGGCCGTCCTGGGCATCAGCATCTTCACCTCCTTCGTCGGCATCACGAAAGCCGTGCCCATCTTGCTGGCCTCGACAGCGCTGGCCGTGGGCAGCTCGCTAGCGTTGAGGCTGCCGGAGACGCGCGGGCAGGTGTTGCAGTGAGTGGGGCATGCCCCCCCCCAGATTACGCCCCCCCCACCGAGGGAGATTCGAATTGTTAGACACTGTGAAATGTCTTATTTTCTGATTTCCATTGTTTTATTTTTTCTCCGCCCCCCCAACCCCGCCCCCCACCACTTCTTCCTTCCCGACTTCGCCCCTCTTTATTTGGTGTCATTACGTGTGTGAAAATCGGCTCATTCGTTGTGGGCGCTGGGGACGGGGGGGTGGGGGGAGAAGAAAACGTGACTGAGAAGGAGAGGGGGGAAAATAACCTCTTTGCACTAAATTCAGGCTGGAAACGGCCCAGCCCCGGCCGTGTGAACGGATTAAGTGGGCAGGCGCCGATTGACCAGCTCCTGATCAGAGCTGGACGCTAGGGGCTAGGGCCAGCTCCTTAAAGGGCCCATCTAATGTCTAGGCGCCCTGCCACGCAGCAGTAACCCGGAGTCCCTTTGTGGAACTGGTGAACACGTGATCCATTTAATGTTACACACGTGGGTGTAAACTAGTAGTACGTGCAACGTGTGCTCACGGATCTTGGCTGTGTAATATTCTCCGAATCCTTGTTTATTTTTTTTCATCGGGCACCTGTGGTGTGTGGAAAGCAACACAACCCCCTTCTGTCCCCGTCCCCCCCCCCACTGCTTTTTGGGGCCCTTTGAGTCATATGTAAAGTAGTGTTGATTTCAGGTGTTAACAAAGCATCCGTTTCAGGCTTCTAAGCCAGGTTTGCAGGAGCAAATCGGCAGAGCTAAGTCGTTCCTCTGTGTCATGTGACCCGAATTTGAAATCCTGATCTGCACGTGTCCTTGCATCTTGCTGGTGTCGCAAATCGCTGGTCAGTCCGCGCCAGACATACACCCCTGTAGGCTCTAGTGGTATCAGACATGCCTACATTTTGCAGGCAGCAGGTCTAGGATCTCATGGGCAGGGCAGAGGCTGTGTCAGCGCAGCCTTGGCTCTAGTGGGTGGATCATCCCAATGCACCGTGCCTCAGTTTCCCCATCTGTATGACAGGGATCATGATACTGTTGAGTGCTTTAGAGGAAAGGTGCTGTATGTGAGGGCAAAGTAGCATTATTTTTTCGCCTTTGGACCCACATCAGCTCAGACATCCCTCTGTAACTGAATTTAACGCACTGATCCAGGGAGATTCCCCTCTTCCAGTTATCCATGAACAATACAGCCATGCTCTGTTTCTTTTATTATTGTTTATTCCGGGATTTTTAAATGTTGTTTCTTCTGCTTGAGGGGCAAAAATGTGACTTGGAAGCTTAGGGATTGTGCGTGTGTGGTTGGTTGGTTGCTTTTTAAATTCTCCCCAAGCCCCTCCACACACAGGCCATCCAGAAACACAACCTGGCGGGGGGGCGGGATAGTAGCACCTGTGAGCCCCAAACTGAGATCAGGGCTCCATCGCGCTAGGCCCAGCTGGCCTGAGAGTGATGCTAACTTCGGTCTTGTCTGCGGGTTGCTGGTCCTTCCAATGAGGCGTTTTGTGTATTTAACTCTGTAGCTGTCTGTCTCTCTGCGCTCCCCCAGCTCCTTGGGCGACGCGAAGGTCTGGTCTACACTTAGATCGGCCCGGCTATGTTGGTCAGGGCTGAGAAAAATCTCCTGCCCCGCATGCCTTACTTAATCATAGAATCATAGAATATCAGGGTTGGAAGGGACCTTAGGAGGTCATCTAGTCCAACCCCCTGCTCAAAGCAGGACCAATCCCCAATTTTTGCCCCAGATCCCTAAGTGGCCCCCTCAAGGATTGAACTCACAACCCTGGGTTTAGCAGGCCAATGCTCAAACCACTGAGCTATCCCTCCCCCCTTAGGTTGACCTAATCCCAGAGGTGGCTGCCACTGGGAAGAATTCTTCCCTTGATCTAGCCCCTGCCTCTCGGGGAGGTGGCTTAACCACATTGACAGAAACCCCCCGTCCAGCCACCTGGGAAGCGTCTACACTACAGAAGCACAGCTGCGGGGCCGGAGAGGCTGTCGTGCAGCTACACCCTGAGGTAAAAGTACACCGGCTTCGCTTCAGGTGTGGTAGCCACGCCGATGGACCGCTCCAGTGCAGACGTGGCCTGTTAGCGCCGGAAGGTGGCTTCCCATCCGTGTGAGAACGCCACCGCCTCGCACGCCGGTAGTGACGTCGATGGACGCAGTCCTCCCACGGCACGCAGGGCTGTGGATTTTTCATGTCCTCAACCGAGGCAGCTGGCCTGAGGAGGGGGCGGTGGGTGCATTTAGCATCACCCGGCAGGGGCATTGGGTTGTAGATGTGGGGAAAGAGGGGAAAGACCATTCGAGGCTAGGTCTCTGGCCCATGTCTCAGGAGGCCCGTGATTGTGTTTTGCTACCCCGCTTCCACCTCCCGTCCTTTTCAGGAATGCTTGCCTATGAATTCACCCGCCGCCTCCAGATTTAATTGACTGCCCCGAGATGAGGCCCTGATACATCAGGTTCACTGGGGCCCCACCCCCTTCCGATTTTGCCCGTTACAGACATTTTGGGAGCCCGCTGCGCTCGGGTCCCCAGGACAATTGTCCCTCTTCTCATTCCTACTCAGGAACAGCTTTGCACGGGTGCAAACCATGTGTCCAGCTTGAAGCAGAGGGGTTTTGTTGGGAGGGGGTTGCTCATTGGATGGGGGAGCAGTTCCACCCCTTCAGACAGACAGGGCTACAAGGGAGAATGGAGCAATGGTGTCTCTTAAACGTCAGGGCCAAAGGGGGAGTAAGAGCCTTGAAAATCGAATGCCTGGGCCGGTTGCCAGCGGGAACTCCCCAGAGTTTGAGGGCAGCCAACGCTAGGGGAGGGCAGAGCAGAACTTAGCACTTAACGTGCAATTGCTCCACGCCAGCGGGCTCTGCTTTTGCAAACCCCAAAGCAACGCGCTTTGCTCATTAGAGACAGGCCAAACCCGAGCCCCGAAGGCTTCCAGGGCCCTTGCCCCAGCGCTGGCCGGCTTTTCTTGCTGTCTCTTCCCTGCTGCCGATGTAACTGACGTAAGGCAGGGCTAGGGCGGGAAGGGCGGCACTGCCAGGGGCTTGCTTAGGGTGACCAGATGTCCCGATTTTATAGGGACAGTCCCGATTTTTGGGTCGTTTTCTTATATAGGCTCCTATTACCCCCCACCCCCTGTCCTGATTTTTCACACTTGCTGTCTGGTCACCCTAGTTGCTTGGCGTAAGATGCCGCGAAGACGTTGCTCAGCGCGTGTATCCAGGACTAACTGGGTGACTGTATTGCTCGGCTGAAGGAGCAGTGAGGTCAGAGGTATTTAGGGACAGCAGGGGGCTGTTTTAAAGACACCCTAGTGTGGGTTGCCAAGTGCCCACCCTGACATGCAGCAGTGGGTGTTGGATGGAGAACAGCAACCTTGTTGTAGCAGCCATCTGGAGCCATCTATGGGCACAGAGTGGAAGCACACCTCCTTCTCCCTCACCTCCTTCTCCTTCATCTCTTTCACCTCCTTCTTCCTTTAGGACCAATGCACTTTTTTCATGCCAAGGCCACTGAGCCAGCTGGGTGTCACATGCTGGTAGGGTGACCAGACAGCAAGTGTGAAAAATCAGGACAGGGGATGGGGGGGTAATAGGAGCCTATCTAAGAAAAAGCCCCAAATATCAGGATTGTCCCTATAAAATCAGGACATCTGGTCACCCTACATGCTGGCCCTTTAATTCTCTGCCCTATAAAGCCAGCACTGTCCAGGAACCAGGAGGCAAATAAGCTTTCTTGGCGGGGGGGGGGGGGGGGGGCTCTCCTTTCTCAGAGCAAGCGGACGCGCTGGGTGTAGCTTAGCATTTAAATGTTGTTCTTTAAAACCCCAGCTAACGTTAAGCAGCTGTCTCAGCATCTGCCCCATCCCGTGGCTTGGAAACAAGGAGGGAAGGATCCCAGACGTGTCCTTTCTGCTGTCGGCAAAGGGATGGAGGCACTTGAGTGTGTTCTGATCATGCGCTGGAAGAGACACAAGTGCGTTGCCTTGCCCAAGTGGGAGGCTTGAGACCAGATGGCAGGAGAATGTTTTATGCCCATGCACCCACTGAGGCCAACGGGATTTAAGCATGTGCTGGCCTAAAATCCGGATGGTGCGTGAGGTCCAACCCAGATCTTCAATTAACCTAACCCCTCACCGCCCCACCACTGAAGTCTAACAAGCAGCAGGATTCCTTTGCACTGGGGCCCCAATGGTGGTGCGGAAGGAAATACGCTTTTTAAAACCAGATCTCTACCTTGCAGGGTGACGGTGCACTTCTTAATTTAAAAACATAATAATAATGCACTGGGAAAAGTCTTTCTGCTGCTCTCTGGTACCCTGGGATAAATCTGGAGTAAATCCAGTAGAACAGAGCAGAATCTGGACTTCAGGGCAACTTTGATTGGAGGAGGGTCAGGGGAAGTCATAGTTCTCTGGTTGTATTTTACAACCCATTTGCATAACAAAGCCACTCATTGTCACGTTGTAGGTTAATCGTTCAATGGGCCCATGCAGGTTCCATGCTTTAATAGCTAGATGTGTCTCTTTGTGTCATCATCTGGAGATCTGACCAGGTGTGTGGTCCCCGGTGCCCATTAATCTAATTGCAGCAGCTGGACATACACAGAGCCCAACATTTTATTTTGAAATTAACCAGCACCTGTGTTGGTTTTGCTGGGGGGTCTTTGGTATAATGGGTGCCAGCCGAGCTCCAAAACAGAGAATTAAATATCTTGCCTTCACTGCAGAGCTAAACAGAGCAATACAGTGTATTTGGGGCGGGAGGTCAGTTTAAGGTCACCTAGGTCCGCATTAGACAAGGGAGCAAGGTCGTCGAGTCTATTCTGGTGCGTAGCGAAGCGGGGCGTACACCAAGGGGGGAAACGTACTGCTGTATCATTTTAAGCGAGAGTTGTATTTTTTTACATTTTAGGAGATATTTAAGAGTCGTATATTTTTATTTATTTATAATTTTACACCAGATCTCCGTTTCCCCTCCTCTCGCAAGCTTGCGACAAAAGTTTTGTGTGTCTCTCTCAGCTACCTAGCCCTGCCCCTCCTTCCCCCACTGGGCTATCTGAGCCCATCACAATGTCTAATGCTCACAGCCCTACCGTGCGGCAAGTTACAGGTAGGGTAACTGAGGCACGGAGTCTGTCTATCCTGTGATCAGAGGAGCGAGTGCAGCACATGTAGACATACCCAACCTAGCTGTGCTCTCGCTCGCTTGAATAACAGTAGCAATAAAACTGCCGCGCCAGGGGCTGTACAAACCCACTCAGCCCCCTGCCTGTGCTCTAGCTTTCGCTGCTATCGGTGCTCCAGTTAGCTGGCTTGGGTCTGCAGCACACACAAGCTCATTTTAAAAGGCCGGTGTAGACAGGAGAGTAGAAAACCTGGGCCTGATGCTGCAGCCTAGCTGACACCAATGTAACCTGCTCCGGTGAGGAAGGGCTGCAAAGCCCGGTTGGTCGTCAATGTTTCCCTATCCTAACCAGGCTGCCTTTGCCTCTCTCCTATCGGATCGGCAGGTGCGCTTGGCTCAGGGCTGCCTTAGCGACGAAGGGGGCTGATTTTTAGAAAGATTTAAGTCGAGACCCTGGTCCAGTCACATTTCTGGGCTACACGTTTCTCACCGTATCGACTCTGGCCCCAAAGAGTGAGGCCACGAGCAGAGCGAATAGCACAGCTGGGCTTGTCCAGTAATTGACAACGGACTATCAGAACTCTGGCTGGCCTTTTCAAAAGCACTTGGGAGCATACGTCCCATTTTCAAATGCGACTTAGGAGCCGGAGTTTCATAGAGTTTCAATAGGATTTGGGTTCTTAAGTCATTCAGCTGCTTTTGAAAATTTTACCCGTGTCCCATTGTCAAAAGGGAGTCATGAGTCAGAGCATCTGAGTTTTGTGCACACCGCGTGGCATGCGTAAGAGAGCTGATTTGCAGAAGGCGTTGCGTGCCCACCTTCTGGGCAGAGCCGCGTGAAGATGTCTCAACTTGGGAATGCAAAAAAAAAAAAAAGTTGGGGGGTGGCAACCAAACTCACTAGTCGCTTTTGACAATATGTCTCCTAAATCTCGTTGAAAGTCAAGAGGATTTAGGCGCCTAAGGCTTTAAGTCACTTTTGGAAATGGGACTTAGGCACTTATGAAAATATTACCCTGAATCTCCTTTTAAAAAAACAAGCCTCATTGTCTCACGCTTTTAGTTTAAAAATCTAGTTGAAAACTGGAGCCAAAGACGAGAGGTCAGTAGGAGTGGGACGTTCTGGGCAAGAGGGATTTTTACGTTGCTGGAGCAAACTGGTCCCAGGGAGGGGAAGGTCTGCCCCTGCCCCCTCCCCCTTTAAAAAAATTATTTTGCAATGTAAGAGATTTAAAGTAGGGACCGTTTTGGAAAATGTTAACCGGCTGCTTGAAAAGAAAAGGGGGGAAGGGATAAATGTCACAAACATTTTGAAAATGGTCACATCCCTTCTCCCCCCAAAACTGGACCAAATTTAGGTCCCAGCTTGGCCCCAGCTCTTCTGCAGTGTCAGCCTGCTGGCCCTGGGCTCCCTATATGTAACCAGCACCCCAGTCTTCGGAGGGCAACAGAAACGCTCTCCCTTCCCCACAAACCCTGCTGCACGGAACTCCGCCTGTCGGGCACCTCGCCGGCATGTGGGAGCAGGAGCGGCGGCATCCCTGGGGAGCACAGCGCAAGCCGCACAAGATGTAGGGAAAAGCACCAAGCCGGAGAGAGTCTCCCCTGCATCCTGCTGCTCTTCAGAGATGCCCATTCTGCCTCCCACCCACCAACGCTGCCCCTCAATCCTGCCCCCAGGTTCTTCGTTCCCAGCTAACCCCCAGAACCACACCAAGGCAAAGCTGAAGTAACCCAGGGCAGAACTAGGCCCCGAGGAAGCCAGAGGATACTGATTAAGAGTCTGATTCTCCTTTCCATGGAGGTTACCTTTGAATCATAGAATATCAGGGTTGGAAGGGACCTTAGAAGGTCTGATTCTCCTTTCCATGGAGGTTACCTTTGAATCATAGAATATCAGGGTTGGAAGGGACCTTAGAAGGTCATCTAGTCCAACCCCCTGCTCAAAGCAGGACCACTCCCCAAGTTTTTCCCCAGATCCCTAAATGGCCCCCTCAAGGATTGAACTCACAACCCTGGGTTTAGCAGGCCCATGCTCAAACCACTGAGCTATCCCTCCCCCGGCATAAAGGAGCCTTAGCTCACTTGAGCATCAGGCCTGTAGCAGGAACAGCAGCCGCCCCACCCGGGCCTGGATTCTGATCTCGCTTATGCCAGAGGGAATGTGACACAGCCCCAGTGGATGTGCTCTGGGAGGTAGCTCTTTGCGATAGCGCCCAGCACCACTCTGCCATTGGAGGAACCGCCGTTGGTGGACCCTCCATTCGAGCCGCGCTGGTCCAGTCACTAATGACGTGTTTTGAACGGTGGTGGGAAGGGGTGGGTACATAGAACAGGCTAAACAGGACCGCTCTGAAAGGCACCAATCACCCACGGCAACCCTTACGTCACGTTCGATGACGCCGTTCGGCATGTCAGGCGCACAAGCCGCCGACCATCGAATGCCAAATATTTTTAACTTTTTTTTTTTTAAATAAGTTCATTTCTTCCCAATCAACTCAACCAATGCAGCAGTCCCAGCGGACGGGAGCAGGAGGGTTGGAGCAGCACAGATGTGTTTGTGGGGGCGTTTGGTCCAGGTGGAACGGTTTGCACGTGGTGCTTTAGGGGAAGGAGGGTTTTTTTCAGAGCCCCCCTGCAGGTCGGGCTCCATGCACAATCGGATTTCCCTCCTTCCCTCTGTGGGGCGGATCGTGGGGTTCCCAGAGCACATTTTAAACAAGCAGCTAAAGTCTTAAAACCAGCAGCTGCTGGGAAAACACAAAGGTTCCTGTACCGACCTGGGACAAGACCAACCCCAAACCAGCCAGGCTTCCTCTTACGCCGGAGCCCAAATCCCCACCGAGCATGGGCCACTAGGCGCTCACACGCCTTTGGGAACACCTGGAAAGAAACAGACGCTGTGTCTCAACCGCCCCTTGCCACCCGGCAGCCTCACTTCGGCCAGACTGATGCACTTTGGCAAAGGGACAAGACAAATAACATTTTGGGGAGGGGGGCTCTGTATAATGAGAGGCGAGCTAGAGCCAGGTAAAAGCACAATCATAGAATCGTGGGACTGGAAGGGACCTTGCGCGGTCTCTAGTCCAGTCCCCCACACTCACGGCAGGACTAAGTACTATGTAGACCATCCCTGACCGGTGTTTGTCTAAAGATTCCACAACCTCCCTGGGCAATTTAACCACCCTGACCGTTAGGAAGTTTTCCCTAATGTTCAACCTAAACTGCCCATGCTGCAATTTAAGCCCATGATCACGCGGCACCGCTTAACCCTGCTAGCACCCGGGGGGCTTCTCAAAAGGACAAAAGCAAAGTAACTACAGTCGCCACGTGTGTTCCCATAGCGGGAGGGCCGGATTTTCAGCCCTAGGTCTGCCCCATGATGGGACTGCGCGTCCCTGCCTGGCTTGTTGCCCCCAGCAATGATCGGTCGCAAGGGCAGACGCAGCGTTCCTTCCCTCCCACAATCCCTTAGTTTAGGGGCTCTCCTGCCACGCTTGGGCCTCCATTGATTCAGATGTTTAGCTGCATGGAGAATGGTCTTCCATGAACGTCGTCGAGCGTTTAACATTTTTGCCCCTCCGTCTCACGTGGGAACGAAGTCGAAATGGCAGATACGTGCACAGCAAACCCTGATGCCGTTTGCCAACTGAAATGTTTTTGTCTCGCTACTTTCTGTCCTTTCCCCTCGGACTTTTTTTTCTTTTTCAAACCTTGTTTTTGGTTTAACGAGCTGAAATGTCCAACCCAAGAGACACGGCAAACGGGACCGCGTCGCTTGCAAAGCGTCGAGCGAAGCGTTTCGATGGTTTTGAAACGTTTACCTCCACCCTGTTCCGAGTCGGGCGATTCGCTGAACCCAACCCCTGTTCGGCTTCGACCAATCGGCGGGCGGTGACGAAAAACGATTCGTCGCAAAATTTCCCACATTAGCGCTGCAAAGCCCTGCGGTCTCGCGTCTTAACGTGCATGACTGTGCCCAGATTAGCACGCAGTCGGCCACGACATCCTCCCCTGCCCCATGCAGTTACACCATGCTCCAAATCCTCCAAGCTGTGGGAAGCATTTCGTGAGCGCAATCTTCGGAAATGCCACCACACGGACGCAGCACAGCAAACCCCTTCCAAACCAAGTGCTCTGGGTGATCCTAGATTGCCAAGGCCAGAAGGGACCGGTTTGATCATCTCATCTGACTTCCTGCATAGCATGGGGCAGAGAAACCCCCTCAGTCAGGGATTCTCCAGGACTTGAGGCTCAGCTGGGTCAGATCTTTTGGCGAGACATTCGGTGCTGATGTACTCTGCCATAGCCCGATCTCGATTTTGAAGGCGATTTGCCTGCACAGAGAGTGCAGGAGGGAGGGGGAGCCTTGTAGGTCTTGCATTGCACCTCACACAAGGGCATTCGGTCGGGGTAGCGTTTTGACACCCAATCTGCCCAGTTGGACAGGCTGCCTTCACTGCAATGGTTTTACATCTCCAGGGGAAGTCCTGGTGGATAGAAGGCACAGGTAGTTTGTTTTACCCTGATGTAGCTAATCAAGGTCAGTGCTACACCCTCCACGTGGGGGATTTCCCTAGACTAGCTGCTTCATCGCCTCTTGGGTTTTGCAGCGAGATGCAAAAAATGACCCCTGTTTTTGGCAGTGACGAGCATGTGAGCCAGAGGAATGGGTCCGCGCAATGTGCATCAATGCTGGCTTGAATTCAGCAACTCCCCCCCCCCCCCCCCCCCCCAAAAAAAAATCCAAACACCCCAAAATAGAACCTCCGCCATCAGCTTCACACCCTGGGCTCTCGTAACTAATCCCACGCAGAACGGATGCTTCACTCAGAGCAAGCAGATCCGGAGCAGGTTCCACGCGACCTGCGCCAGCCCTAACCGGTCAAACAGCACAACCCATCCTGTTTTTCTAAGTAACTGTCTCTCTCGCTCTTTCCATTCTTCGGTGTAGCTGGTCTTTTTAAGAAAACATGCGTAGTACTGTCCGTATGCAAAACTGTGCTGTGGTGTAGTTTGTAGATGTTTGTAAAGAACCACAAAAATGTACAAACCCCCCCCCCTTCCCCCTCCAAAAATCAAGCAAACTAATAATTCAGCTGTGGTCTTTGGTTTGTCCATTTTGTATAAAACAGAGTGATTAGATATGACAGTTATTTTAAATGTCATGCTGGGAAAAAAAAATCAAATAAAAAAATATAAGGTGCTGTGAATGAGAAAAAAAAAAAAGGCCGTGGGTCAGGTTTGTTTGGCTGGAAAAGGCGATTGTGCCCCCTGCTGGCTCAGTGAATTTTTTTCCAGTGCTATGAACTAATATTCCACCAAAATCAATGTAAAAAGAAAAAAAGATTAAAAGATTAAAAAACCCCAGCTGCCTCGGAGTCTGGTTTGGGGTAGGGGGTGGTTTTAGGGGTGCTGGGAGATAAATGGGTTTGTGCCCCTTTTCGTTTGCACACACTGTGTGTATGGAAGTGGGGCGGGGGAGAGGGGTGGGGGACAGAGCTTATGAAAATGGCCAGCAGAAAATATAATGCAAGATGATTTGCCCAGCCTGTGTTTCCACTAGTGGGACTGAGAGCAGAATCTCCCGTTCTTCAGAGTTGCACAATCACGGACAAATCATTTTCATTTCCTAATCGGATTCAGCTACCGACCAAGCCAGGAAAAACATCCTCCAACAGTCCCAAAGGAGAAAGATAACGAGAGCTTCAAAACTTCCCAGGCACTGTAACAGCCGGGAGCCTCCCAGCCACGCATCTGAACCAATCGACGGAGATTGAACATTCCAAACCCCGAACATACGGTCCAGACCTCGCTCATTTCATCACCGCGTGTGCCCGCTTACACTAAACCTTGCCCTAATAGTTATGGGGGAAACCCAATTGGGCTGCTACAGATCTGTTTTCTGTCTGGATTTTAGCTCCAAATTTAGTTTTTATTGGGGAGGGTGTAAAAAAAACCAACCCAAAAGACCAAAGATCAGGATAACTTTGAGATCAAACAAACATTCCCATGAAGTTTGGGCAAGGGGTGGTTTCCAGCCCCAACAGTGTTTTGAATGTTTCCCTGTGTTGTTTTTAACCCCAACATCCCACAGGAGAAGCAGAGGGCAAAAGTGACACCCTCCACCGGGGAGGGTGGACAGATGGACACATTCATGCTCACAAAACTGACCAGTCTATTTTCCATTGCCCTAAGCCGAACACATTGCGAAATAAAGCAGAAATGGTGAAAAGTAACATTGAAACAAAGCAGAAATGAAGAAGATTCTTTCACCCCCTAATTGTCGTTTTCCTCCGTGCAGCAAATGGGGAAAAGGCGCCACCGGCTACAACCCAGCTAGGTATTAATTAGTATCGTTATTCGTCTGCTGCCTGTTTGCATGCAGAGCTCAGAGCTGATGGCAGAAATGACTTCTCTCTCATTGGCCTTACATATATTTTTAGGAGCCCTGCAGAGCCAGCACAAGCCAAAGGGCTTCTATGAGTCTTGCAGGGCCAGCCCAGAGACAGGAGGGGGGGAGCGAGGGTTTATTCTGGCTCGAACATCCGCAACAGAACTATTAACTGTGTTCCAATGACAGGCCCAAATTGGTCATCGGGGCAGGGTCTGCTCTGCAGAATCCATGTCGCTGCGGACGACGCGCGCGGGGGAAAAACCAAACCAGCCTGTCTCAGTTTCCCAAGTGAACTAAAGATGATTTTGCCACTGCAAACTCAACCTGGGTCAACCAAATCCAGAGACACGACGTCGCCGCTTTCCAGCGTGAACCCATTCAAGAGCTTTATTAACAACACAAGGGCTACCCCCCGCACACTTTAAATGCGACACTGAGCTTTTTCAAGCCGCTGGAGAGATTTCGGGCACCCAGTTCTCCATTAAAAATCAGGCTCCGCAAATCTCACCCAGCTTTGCAGACCCAATTACCATGAACACATGCGTTAGCACCCATCGGGAGCCTGGTCTGCCAGCCCGACCCTCCTGCTCCCACGACAGCAGAGGAGCCAGGGATATTTCCCATGACCAACCAAAAAACCAATAACCCGCGGCTAAGTGCAGGGAGCGGGCAGAGCCCGGGGCTGACCCTGATGGACTCCTGGCATTGGTGGTGCAACCCCCGCCTGTGAACGTTTCCACTTCCAGCGCTAGGCGGCTTTGCCTGGCTCTGGATGTGGTCACCATGTGAGCATCAGGGTCACCCCGAGGAGTGAGCTACCACCACCCAATCCCCGCCCACCCCAGCGCTGTCCCTCGGGGTCACCCCTGGCTGCCCAGTTTGGTCGCCATGTGCGGGTCGTGCTTGGATCCTCCGAGGCACCCTGGACTCTGGCTCACGCTCCGGTTCTCTTCCCACTGCTGGGGGGTCTTGGCTTGGATGGAGAGGGCATGGACGGGCCCGGCCAGCTCAGCCTGGAGGATCTCATTCACCAGCCGGTGGCGCTGGAGCAGGGGCAGGCCAGCGAAGCGCTGGCTGGCGATCACCACCTTGAAGTGGGTCTCGGCGCCCCGGGGCACGGCGTGCATGGAGCTCTCGTTGAGCACCTCCAGGTGCACTGGCTGCAGGGCTTGCAGGAGCTTGGCGCGAATGGATGACTCCACCGGCTTCTCCTCCATGGCGGGACCAGCTGTCGAGTACCCAAAGCTGGGGGCTGGCCGAGGGAGGGCTTGGCGAAGTAGGCGGGCGGGGAGCATCCGGAGGGGGGGCGGCGCCCCAAGGCTGCAACACACAGAGTGGGGACAGACTGAGACACCATCCCCTGGTACAGCATCAGCTGCCTGCAGATTTGGAGGGTAAGGGGCAGTTGTGCATGGGGAGGGCAGAACCTGCTATCAGGAGGGGGAGCACAGGGGGCAAGAGAATGCAAGGGGGGGGCATGAAGGGTGAGCATGAGACAGCCTGGGATTTGGATTGGGGCGGGGGACCACAGATATTTCATGCAGGGCAGGCGGGGGAGAACCTGGGAGGGGAGCCTGCATGCAGGGCGGGGGAGATCCCAGGTTTGCCTGGAGGGAGAGGGAGCCTGGGTTTGCAACTCGGGGGTAATTTGCATGCTGGAGGGGATGATCCTGAGTCTACATGGTGGGGAGATCCTGAGTTTGTGGGGCTAGGGGAGTGTGCTAATCTGCATACAATGCAGGGAATGATCCTGGGTTTGCGTGGCTGGGCAGCGGGTAGGATCCTGGGTTTGGGGGATGGGGGGGGCGGTAGGATCCTGGGTTTGGGGGATGGGGGGGCGGTAGGACCCTGGGTTTGGGGGGGCGGTAGGACCCTGGGTTTACAATGGGGCGGGGCTACCCCAGCTCCCAGGCTTGGCTGATCCTCAGCAGCCCCCGCCTGCCCCTACCTGTGCTTCCCTGCAGAGACCCCGGGGCCGTTCCTGTCCAGCCACCTTCCTGCGGCCCCGGCCGCCACGCACTTCCGGGCAGGGCTTTGCATCTTGGAAAATGTAGTTCCCTCCCCTCCAGAACCTGGGCTGGAGAGCGAGCGAGAACTACAGCTCCCAGGAGGCCTTTCACCAGCCCGCACGGATTTCTTCCCCGCCTGTTCCCCAGGTGCACTCTGGGAATTGTAGTTCTGTTAGCAACCTGCTCAGAGCACCCTCTGCTCCATTGACCCCACTGGGGCAGCACAGCTGGAACAATCCAGCCCAGGCTGCCCTGGCTCACCCCCCTGCACCCTGGGTTTCCCTGGGGAAAGGATGGAGCCATGCCTGGTTGCTGACCCCATAAGAAACTAAGAACGGCCATTCTGGGTCAGACCAAAGGTCCCATCTAGCCCCGTATCCTGTCTCATAGAATATCAGGGTTGGAAGGGACCTTTGTAGGTCATCTAGTCCAACCCCCTGCTCAAAGCAGGACCAATCCCCAATTTTTGCCCCAGATCCCCAAATGGCCCCCTCAAGGATTGAACTCACAACCCTGGGTTTAGCAGGCCAATGCTCAAACCACTGAGCTATCCCTCCCCACAATAGTGGCCGATGCCAGGTGCGCTAGAGGGAACAAACAGAACAGGGGATCATCAAGTGATTCCCCCCCTTGGCATCAGCCGCCCTCAGGGCACCGTGTCAGGATGAATTGGACCCTCTGTCTAGAGTTGGGTTAAATCATTCCTCTGTATTTTTTTTGGCAGGGGAGGGGAGGGCGAGAATGCAGATTAGCCACATTTCATGATTAGTGCCAGTTTTGCCGAATTGTTTATGATGGCGGGGAAAACCCTCAAAAAATCCAGAAAACATCAAAATGTTTCATGTTGGCCTTTTCTGAACAAAGCGTTGGGGGGGTTTTGGGGGGGGGTTGTGATTCTGTTTTCTGAACTTTTTGCCTCAACATTTCCTTTAATTGTATTTTTAAACCAATTGGAAGCATTCAAACATGCTCAAAATTGAAATGTTTCACTTTGGGTGAAAGGAAACATTTTGTTCGGCCCCAGATGATTTTTAAAAAACTTTCCGATTCACTGAAAGATTTCAGTTTTGGTTCAATTTCTTTCTTTCTTTCTTTCTTTCTTTTTTTTTTTTTTTTGCCCTTTGATTTTTCGGAATTTGCCAGTGACCCGATCAATGCGTGATGCGCACAGCTCTCCCTCTGATGCTGAGGGCAGAAAGCTGCCATTCCTATCGGGTAGCAGACTACACGCACTTTGCATGGGCATAAATAACCACGAGGGATGGTGGCCAGAGAGTCCCTGAGAGGTGGCCCTTGTCCTGCTAGCCTGTCTGAGCTGTAATCTAACATCTCCCCACTGGGAGGAGCCATAGCCCACGCGTTTTACTTCGAGTCACAGCTCGCCCAAGCTTTAGGGGTGCTCTCCAGAACACAGCCCCACCTAAGAGTGATGGAGGGTTTAGTTAAATGGATCAGAACCAGGCGACACGTTGCTGCTTTGCAACCCTGCTCCCGGGATAAACCAGCTGATGCATCTGTCTGAAATTAAAGGCTATTTTCGTTTTTGCTGCTAAGGGATCTGCCGGGGTTCTGCAAAGTTCAGATTAGTTGCATTGAAGGCATCAGAGCCAATGGGCTTGATTCTCATTTACCATCCAGTCCAGACCCTCAAAGGTATTTAGGCGCCTAGCTCCCATTGAAATCAATGGGTCGCAGGCCCCTTTAAACCTCTCGGTGAGCACAAAGGGAAAGGGCCAACGTGTAACTGAAGATGAAGCTGGGCTTGTTTACACCAGCGGAGGATCTAGCCCCGGCAATCCAGATCCAGCGACCCACAAAGTCCAGGGACCTTCCAGTTCGGCTCCCAGTTCTGCAGCTCGACGTCGGTAAGAGGGTGAACCAAACAGCTCAGTTTCCCCAAAATCTGGATCCGAGCTCTGCATCGCCGGCCCATTTCAGGGCAAATCCAAACTGCACTGAACCGTCGGCGTGGGGGCCGGATTCGGGGAGGGTGCTTGTTTGCAATGAGCACCCCACCACAGAGTTCCCTGCGCATGCTGACTCTCCACCTGTCTACAAACCCCCAACCACCACCACCACCAGCGGCCCTTGACACTCCCAGGCCGGGTGGCAATTGACGAGGGCCGTCTGCCTCCTGGATCGGGCCCTCCTGATGGTTCTTGGCCAGGCCCCTTTGGACTCAGTCCTAGGGGAATTGATCGATGGGAAGCACAGACCAGGAATGCAATACTCCCCACCCCCTGCCTCTCAGCCAAAGACGCTAATCTAGCTCAGGTCCAGGGCAGCCGGCATCCTCTGGCATATCTCACAGGGCCTTGTGGGCAGGTCAGTCCCCTGACCCAGGGGCAGGAGGGGAAAGTAACATGAGCCTGAGCCCAGGTGTGTGCCAGAAGGGGCGAGGCCCATCCGAGCTCCCGCTCCCTCCCCTTGGTCTTCATTACTTGTGCTGAATTAATCAGCTCGCTCTCTGCCACCCACAGGTGAGTGCATGTTCTAAGGTCCCTTCCAACCCTGATATTCTATGATTCTATGAAAAGGGCCTTGTCGGGCTGTCACTGGGCCACGGGGTGCTGACAGACAAGTGGGAAATCGGGGGTGCTCCTGGAATCATCTGGGTTAGGGTTGGATGTTCCATGTGATCCGATCTAGCTCATCGGTACCAGCCCTATACTCTATTCCACTAATGTGTTTTTCAGTCTGATTTTAATTCCTTCCCACTCTCTCGCCCGCTCTGTGGGGCCCACCCCCGGTGGGGCAGTGAAGTAATAACGGCACCTATCTCTGTAACAGCGCTTTTCATCTGGAGAGCTCACAGGGCTTTTCCAAGGAGGGCCGTGTCGTTATCCCTGTTTTCATAGAATCATAGCATCTCAGGGTTGGAAGGGACCTCAGGAGGCCATCTAGTCCAACCCCCTGCTCAAAGTTTTACAAATAGGGAAACCGAGGCACGGGGCGGTGACGTGACTTGCCCACGGTCACGCAGCAGGCCGGTGTCAGAGCCAGGAAGATCCCCCAGGACTCCTGGATTGCAGGCCAGAGCACGATCCCTTAGGCCAGGTCGGAGCAGGTGGCAGGGTGGATTCGTCAGTCCTTCCCGCACAGAGTGAACTCCGGCGGGCATCAGGAGGGCTGACCAATGGAGGTGGGCGGAGGCTGATCAGCAAGTTTTGGCCTCGCCACTCCCGCAGGAGGGTCCAGGGAGCATTCACAGCTTGGAAGCCCCTGCGTGAAGGAACGTGTCCACCTGACAGCCAAAGCTCAGCCTCGCAGTCAGTGGATGTCGGGCATTTTGAGTCACGACAAGGAGGTGACAGAAGACGAGAAAAGGAAGAGGGCCGGGAGGATGTGAGCATGTGGGGTTGCCAACGTCTGTGCATGAGCGTCACTTGGCGGGTCCATTTGCACACACGTATATGCCCACCTCCGCCCTCTGTGCCGGACGAGCGCGTGCACAAGTGTACACCGGCATGCGCGAGTGTGCGAGTGTGCACGCAGCGCGGCCATCCTCGAGCACGCCGGTGTGCGAATGTGCCCTTTGCCCAGGCCTGTGCATTTGCACGTGTCTGTGCACCGAGCAGGCTGGCCAGCGCGCGCACGTTGGCCCTCTGCCTGCAGGGGCGTGGTTTTATGACGGGGCGGGTTACAGCAGTGGTGTGTACGCAGGTTGGGAGGGGTGCGCTGAGTGTGTAAATCAGGCGCCGGTCCCCCCCCCAGCCCAGTTGCCTTTGCGGCAGGCTGACCAGTGATGGGGTGTCAGGGGGCAGGACCTTTGAAAGCCCCTCGGCCTCTGCTGGGAGCGGGGCCTTTTCTTCCGGGCCCCTCGATGGAGAGGCCTTTTCCACCCTCGCATTGTAACCGCCCGGCTGCCTACTACATTCAGTGCCCCGGAGGGGTCCAGGCAGCCTCCACAGGCTCATTCTTCCCCGGGATTAAGGGCCAGTCTTAGCAGCCAGCGGCGTGCGAGCCCGCCCCGCCCCGCTCTTGTTTGGGCTGCGCGGCCACCGGCGGGGAGCACAAAGCCCCAGCGGGGCAGGGGCCGGGCCTTTTGCTAAGTGACGTTGGGATTAAGGGGGGAGTTAAAAGGCCCGTTAGGGAGAAAGCCGCCCGGGGCCGCCCTGTGGGCAAACAACGGGCCCCGGGGAGTGTCTGGCGGGGCAGGGGGCATGGAGCAGGCCAGTCAGCTCTCCTCTCTCCCTGCCGTGACGGATGGAACCGCTGGGCCTCACCTCCCCCTCCTCGACCCCATGCTCCATATTGGACCCCTGAGCCCTCCCTAACCTATTGCATAAGATGGGACCAGCCAGCCCCCCCCCCTCTAAAAGGGAGTCACAGTGCTCAGGGCCACGAGAGCATGTACTCTGACCCCCGACATCCCCGTGCTAACCCAACCGCCGGAATTAGACCACAGCCCGCAGGAGACTAGCCCGCTATGTGCCACGGGCGGAGAACAGGAGGGACCGGGGTGCACCGGGGCCCCCGCAGTGGCCGGGAAATGATTATGTGAGATACACCCCGATAAACTTGCACCCTACGCTGTAAAGGAGGCAAACCCTGCCGCCCACAAGGTCCCTGCCAATCTGACCTGTGGGAAACTCCTTCCTGATCCCAGCTTCGTGATCAGGGAGACCCTGAGCATCAGACATGCCAAAAACACAGCAATTGGGTTTGTTTTGGACTTAATTGGCTTGTTGGCTCATTTTTAGCTTGTAGCTTGTTGTTTGTTGTAGCTTTTTGCTTCTTCTTTTTTTTGATCGGCTCCCGCAAGCAGGGGCAAGGTGGGGAGAGAGTCAGGGGGAACTGCAGCGGGTCCACCGCCGTCCCAGACTGGACTCCGGGGGGATCTAGTCACATAGCGTGTTGGGGTTCTTAGGGATTAGCTTGTTTTGAAATGGGATTAGCTTGATTTTTGGCTGATTGTGAAAGTCGGGGGGCTTATTTACCACGTGAAAATTGGCAACTGTGAGCAAGAGCCAGTCAGCCAAGCACCAGAGAGAGAGAGAGGGACTCCACAGTCCCACCTCAGAGCCCTGTCCGATCTCCCACCCCCCCAGACGTCAGGGGAGGGATAGCGGCTGGAGGAGGTAGGTGCTTGCTTTAATGCCCCTTCCCCCCCGCCGGAGCGGGGCTCTGCTATAAATGAGAGTCCTGCCCGGAAAATGTTCCCTTAGCTCGTCTGTGCCGTGAACACATCACCGCCCTGAGCGTGTTATTAACACGGGGGCCCTCCCGAGCCCCTAACCAACTCGGATCATGTGTGCGCCAGGACCTGCCATGCGCAGTCACCCGTGGGGTACAACGGCTAAAAGCGTCGCGGCTGGGCAAGGGGAGGCCGAGGTACAGCCATGACCGTGACGGCGGTAACTGTACTCGGGCTGGTACGGGGGAAACTCATCTCATTTCCTTCCCGGAGCAGTAAATCTGTCTCCTTCGGCGAGGGGGAACGCGGCTTGGGAGTTGGGTGTCTGCATTCGCCTATGCGTGTCCGGAAACAGGATCCATCGCGGGAGGGAAAACAGGGAAGCAGCAAATATTTCTCTCCTCCTCCGCTGGCCTGTCGCTCCCCCCTTTCTGCTTGTATTGTGGCCTTGCGCAGCTGACTTGTGTCCCGGAGGAGGAGTGACAGCCGTGCCTTCAAAGAGCCCTAAATGAAATCTAAACAAACGCACCCAGAGCACAGGAAGCTACGCTACCCCGGTGGGATATGTGTGTTCTCAGCAGCGTACATGTGCACAGGGGGGGAGTTTCTGTATACGAGAATATGCCCCTGTGTCAGTGTATATGCACATATGAGCATGGGCATGTATTTGTGCCATGCATGTGTGTGGGCATACATGTCTGTTTGCACATACGTGCTTGTATTGAGATGCGTGTGCATAGAGGTAAAGGGAGGAAGGGATAGCTCAGTGGTTTGAGCACTGGCCTGCTAAACCCAGCGTTGTGAGTTCAATCCTTGAGGGGGCCATTTAGGGACCGGGGGGCAAAAATCGGGGATTGGTCCTGCTTTGAGTTGGACTAGATGACCTCCTAAGGTCCCTTCCAGCCCTGATATTCTATGTGTGCACCGATCTATGAATGTATGCTTGCATACGTGTGTGTGCCTCTGTCTGTGAATACAACCAGGAACGTGTACATATGACTGTGTGAATACATGTGTGTTGGCTGGTTTGAGTTGAAAGCGACTCACACAGTTTAATCCCCCTCCAGCCTAGCGCCAGCTATGAAACCTTTAACCGTTAAGGACCAGATTTTCACACGCACTCAGCGCACGGGTGAAGATTCAGAACATGTTGCCCGTCAGTGTCCGAGCCCATTGGAAAAGCTTTATTTGGGAATCTAAAGAGTGCCGGACTCCTCTGAGAATGCAGCCCCTGAGCGTGGGTGTTGAGCCCTTCTGAAAATTCGTCCCTAGCGCCTCGTTTGCTGATTAAATCTCCACTGGGTCTCTCTCCCTCTGTGATGGTTGCTCTCCCCACCCCCTGTCTCTTCCCCACATCCACCCAGGGCAGGCTTTGTGCCTGTGTGGGAAATGGGCTTCTGATAGGGTGACCAGATGTCCCGATTTTATAGGGACAGTCCCGATTTTGGGGTCTTTTTCTTATATAGGCTCCTATTACCCTCCACCCCCCGTCCCGATTTTTCACATTTGCTGTCTGGTCACCCTAGCTTCCGATGACCCCGTGGCCTGACCTCACAGACCCCAGCTCTGGAAAGTGCATTAACTTGTCACGGATTGTAGCGTCAGGTGTCGGCAGGGCTGGGGGCGGGGACGGGGTCTGCTCCTTGCGAGATCCGGCGTTAGTTACGTTGGCAAGCGCGGGACAAGGTGGGAGCCAAGCACCCTCGTATAACAGCAGGTGCTTCTTTCCCCAGAGGCTTGGGATGGACCGCAATAGTGGGGCTTTAACTTGTAATGACCTAGTGCAGATTTCCCTGCTCCATTAATTGCTCACCCTCCATCGCAGCAATGCGAGGCCAATGCTGAGCTAAGCCCGTTCCCTTCTTACGCTTCCAAAGCCCCTTCTGGTACCTCTTCCATCTCCCCCCCCCCTCCCTCCCGCCTCAACTCTTCAAGGGCCGGAGATCCCGGCCTGGCTTTTTAGGAACCATCTGACCACTCGCTGACCCCTTCTTTTGAAACCCCTCCCGCCAGCAGAGGAGAGAACGGCTAGAGGTCAGAGGCCTCGAGCTGCTGCTAAAACCGTCCTCCGAAATCATTTCGCCTGCCAGAAAGTATCAAAGCGACAGGGACGGGGCGACCCCGGGAGCGGGGCGGGGGGGGGGGACGCTGAATGGCCGCAGTGTTTGCTCTCCTGAGGCGGGGGCGGGTTGCGCGGGGTTAATATAGTCCTGCCATATGGGCTACAAATGTTCATTAAGTACTTAAACAACTGGAGGAGACGCAGGTTTCTTTCTCAAGCAGGGAGCAGGCCGGGCACTTAGTCACCGCCTCAAATTAGCTGGCTGATCCGCTAGTGAATAGGGTCTCCAGAGGAGGGGGGGGGCGGGTGAAGTGTGAGGGTTAAAGGAACCCCCCCACACACCGCTTTTGCATCCTCATCAAACAGCTCAAAGCCAGCCATGGGCAGATTATCTTCCAGCGCCCCACATCAGTGGTACTTTGGGGGCAGGGTGTAGTGAGAGCAGTTAGCGGCTGCCCGGAGCCACGTCACTGCATCCAGAGCTTGGCGGGAGGCGGGGGCGGTTGGCGCCAGGTTTTTGATCCAGCCCCAACTGATCCTTCAAGGCTAAACTTTTCCAAAGAGGCTTCTGATTTTTAGAGGGGGGGTCTCCATTTTTTTTTTGCAAGGGGAAGAGCCAATTTGAGACACCCAGGGCTGGCTTGGCAGAGGCCCGGGTACCCCCAGGGCCCATTGACTCGGGGGTGCTGCTGTGAAATCAGTCAGTGCATCATTTGCAATCTCACAAGTTGTCAGGACTTTGGTTTTGGGGGAGGGAGGTGACTCAGAGGAGAGAGTGCCCCCTATTGGGCCACCCACCCCGCTCCGGCGCTCCCTGCAATGCAGCGCCCCGTTGTGCTGCACTGGGGCAGCAGGGGGCAGCACAGACTCAGAGGGGAGAGCGCCCCCTACTGACTCACCTATACTGCATTCGTTAATCGTTTATTAATTCTTATTATGATATTAATTACTGTAGCACCTAGGAGCCTTAGTCATGGGCCAGGACCCCATGGTGTTAGGTGCCGTACAGATGCAGTGACAGACCATGCCCCAAAGAGCGGACAGCTAGGACAGCCAGTGGAAGCAGAGACCGATGAGGAAGTGCCGGGAAACAATGAGATTATACTGACGGGCAGTAGCCACGGCACTAACCCTTGTCGATGTATTTGCAGGCATCGTGGCAAAGGAGATGCTGTCGGTTGGCGGAGGTTTATGGGGAGCATCTCCCACGCGGGAGGGGCGGTGCAGGAGAAAGCGCAGAGGGGCGTTCTTTGGAAATGTAACAAGCGGGCGATGGAGGCTGGTGTCGCAGGCTCGACAGTGAACGGGAGATGAGAGGTCGCTGGGAGGACAGGCCAGGCAGGGCCTTGAAAGCGGAGACAAGAATAATCCCTAGCTCTTACCTAGCGCTGTGCATCAGCAGATCTCCAAGCACTTTACCCAGAAGGGCACTCTCATTATTCCCATTGTACGGCTGGGGAAACTGAGGCCCAGGGCAGGGAAGTGACTTGCATGAGGTCACCCAGCAGGCCAGCGGCAAAGCTAGGACTAGACCCCAGGTCTCCTGCAAGTCCCATCCAGTGCCCTGCCCACTGATGTGATAGAGAAGGGCAAGTCCCTGCTGCATCCTGGTTAGTGTCTGCAGGTTTGAGCCTCAGGTGGGCTGGGGGGGGTGGGTTTCCCGTCAGTGCGCACGCCGGCAGCGTTTACCAGGGCCAGGGGACGATCGGCCAGGTGGCCGTGGGCAAAGCAATCCCTGCTCTGGGTGGAGAGGGTCAAGCAAACACGTCCCAACATCTCCCGCCTTGCAATGCACCTACGGGCTATTAGCCAGGAATCCGCCCACCGGCCGGCCCCTACTGCTTGACCTGCTTGGCTGGATTTTTGTCGTACTGCCTGACCGGGATGATTGATTAAAAAAGGCGGCGAGCCCTTCACGGAGGTCACGGATTCCGTGACTTTCTGGGACCTCCGTGACTTCTGCAGCGGCTGGTGCGGCTGACCCCGGGGCCACCCGAGCAGCTGGGGCAGCCCCGGGACTAGCCACGCCATCCACTGCTCAGGCCGCACCCCAGGCTGTGCTCCTCCCACCCCCCAGCAGCAGCGTGGCCCTGGGCTGCTCCCCATCCGGAGCAGCAGCGGAGGTGGGGCCCCAGGCCACCTGCCCAGAGTAGAAGTGGCTGCCCTGGGCTGCCCTCCCCAGCAGCAGTGTCGGCAGGGCCCCGGGCTGCCCCCCCGCCAGCAGTAGCAGCAGCTCCTGGCCCACCCCTTGCCCCCCATGGCCTGGAGTGCCCCCCCCCCCGTCTCCCCCTCCCGCAGGATCAGCACTGTCCCCAGAAGTGCCCCCCAACCCAGCACCTAAGATTCACTTAGGGGTATTTTTAGTAAAAGTCATGGATAGGTCACCAGCCCGTGATGCTGGGAGTGCAAGGGAGACAGATGGGAGATCACGTGTGCACCTACGTGCGGACATGCACAAACACGTATGCACAGGCACACACACTCGTGTGCACACACCTACCCACTGCACACACACGTACTCGCACACACATAACATGCTCTGTGCACACACACGCTCATATACACATACAGACACACTCATATGCATGCATACATACGCACGACACACGTGTGCGCGCATACATATGCACAAACATACATGCAGGTGTGTACACCCACACACTCATATGCATACACATACATGTACATAGGCTCATGCACATACACATACACACAGAGTAAGCAAACACATGCATACACATATGCACATGTGTGTACACACATGTGAACACACACACATGCACACATGGGTGTATACACACACACATACAAGTATTTAGGTGCATGCGTGAACACACACAAACCAACCGCATGCATATACACACCCGCACACACACATGCACATACACATACTTGTATGCACACACATACCCCCTACGTCTGCACACACATATACACACACACACACTCACATGCCCAAGCACTTGCCCTTTGCAACAGGCTGCCCCCTGGTTACCTCTCCGCCCAGCCCAGCTGCTCAAACTTGCCCTACTAAATATGGTACAAATCCTGGCCCTGGTTCTCAGTCACACGCGGGCCCTGCCAGGCCGTTCTGGCAGCGCCACGGGGCCTTACAGTGAGTCAGAAACGACCTCCCCACGCCGAGGCCTTCCTAGCTGGAGTGGCACCGGCAGAAGGGGCAGAGCAGGGGCGTCAGATGGGCCAGAATATGCTGCACTACTACAGCTACTCTCTGCTTCTAGGGGCCCATAGGGGACCATGGGCGCTGAGGGTAAAATAGAGCAGCCCTGACGTGGATAGAGAGATAGATAGAGAGATAGATAGAGAGATAGATAGGGAATAAGGGGATAGATAGAAGGGGGGAGAATAAGGGGATAGATAGATAGATAGATAGATAGATAGATAGATAGATAGATAGATAGATAGATAGATAGATAGGGAATAAGGGGATAGATAGAGGGGCGGGGGAGAATAAGGGGATAGATAGATAGATAGATAGATAGATAGATAGATAGATAGATAGATAGATAGATAGATTAGATAGAGGGGCGGGGAAGAATAAGGGGATAGATAGATAGATAGATAGATAGATAGATAGATAGATAGATTAGATAGAGGGGCGGGGAAGAATAAGGGGATAGATAGATAGATAGATAGATAGATAGGGAATAAGGGGATAGATAGAAGGGGGGAGAATAAGGGAATAGATAGATAGATAGATAGATAGATTAGATAGAGGGGCGGGGAAGAATAAGGGGATAGATAGATAGATAGATAGGGAATAAGGGGATAGATAGAGGGGCGGGGGAGAATAAGGGGATAGATAGATAGATAGATAGATAGATAGATAGATAGATAGAGGGGCGGGGAAGAATAAGGGGATAGATAGATAGATAGATAGATAGATTAGATAGAGGGGCGGGGAAGAATAAGGGGATAGATAGATAGATAGATAGATAGGGAATAAGGGGATAGATAGAAGGGGGGAGAATAAGGGGATAGATAGATAGATAGATAGATAGATAGATAGATAGGGAATAAGGGGATAGATAGAGGGGAGGGGGAGAATAAGGGGATAGCTAGATAGATAGATAGATAGATAGATAGGAAGGCTATTTTGTTATCCACAAGTATTTCTAATTGGGCTGAACCAATCTTTCTCAGCCTATGAGATGCTCCCAAAGCATCCCCCGACTAGTCATTATTTGCTCATTCCTCATATGCAATTGGTCACCAAAATCACATGGCGCTGTTTCTGCTCCCTCATTGAACAACTGACCCATTTTAAAATTGGGGAATAATGAGCAGCAAATGACACTTTCTGCGCTACAAGCCGTCAATATTCACGAATCCTTTGGGAGCCCTCGACGTTCTCACAGATGCCCGGCAACCGCCTGAATACAGCCCTGCGACTCACTACAAAATGGATTTAGCGCCTTGATCTGCCAACCCCACATGTTCCAAAATCATCAGTACAGTAGACTCCAAAGGTAACGAACTTAATTCAATAAGATTTAATTTAATTCAGTAAGTTTGTCCAGGATAGTTTCAAAACTGTCACAAGCTGCCCCAAAACTCATTAAAATTGAGCAAATATAAGGTCCTTTATATTTGTCTTCAGCTCCTAGAGGTTCTATGGGTCACATTTTCTAACGTCTCTGCAGCCACAAGGGCTAGAAATATACTTTTTTTTTTAAAAAGCTGAAATTCTCACATAATAACATGACTTCAGCAGTTGGGGGCCTTCAAAATCTTAAGACCTGTGATAACATCATGACAGAGGGCAACACTACTGTAAAGTTCACGCCATACACACAAAGAAGTTGGTGAAAAACACAGATTCTATTGCTGGAATGAATAACACAATATTATTTAGAATTCAGAATGATAATACACAAGAATCCCAAAACAGAGAGAGAGAAAACAGGCTGCTCCCTAACAGAGAGAGACTCATCTCACCCCATCTTGATTTAAGGCTGGCTCTTTCCAAACTGACTCTGCTCTCACACTTTGGTACAGAGCCTTCGAGCCTGGAAGCCAAGCAGAAAAGCCTCCCAGTATTAAAGCAATGCCAACGTGGTCCTCAATACACCACAACCGCAAACCCAGTCTGAAATCGATCATCCCTTTTACGCCGCTGTCGTTTATTTCACTCCTCCTGGCAGCATTGCCTCTTTCTGCCGTCTCTTTCCTTGCCCTCCAAATTATACAGATTCTCTGATGCGGTGTACTTGTGCCTCATTTTACACCCAATCCCCAATGATGTAAATAACTGCCCCACTGGGGCTGAGAGCAGAATCTGAATTTACACCAGCGAGGCCAAGAGCAGGGCCGGCTCCAGGCACCAGCCTACCAAGCACATGCTTGGGGCGGCACCTGGAGGGGGGCGGCACTCAAGGGTTTTTTTTTTGTTTGTTTTTGTTTTTTAATTTACAAAAAAAACTAATCTTCCTCTGGCGCCCCAGCCAGGGGAGCGGGGCGGCAGGCGTGCTCTGCTCCCCGCCAGCGCCCCGGCCGGGGCAGCGGGGCGGCCGGCGTGCTCTGCTCCCCGACGGTGCCCCAGCCAGGGGAGCGGGGCGGCCGGCGTGCTCCGCTCCCCACTGGCAGGGAGAGCGGGGCGGCGGGCATGCCACCCTCCCCGCTGCCCCCCCTCCCCGGCGTTTTGGCAGGGCAGCATTGTTGGGGGGGGGGCGTGTTTTGGCCGGCGTTGGGGGGGGGGGGCGGCGCTTGTGGGTTTTGGTTTTTTTTGCTTGGGGTGGCCAAAAAGCTAGGGCCGGCCCTGGCCAAGAGCAGAAACGTGTTGTCCCCCCGCTTTTCTTTCACACTATTCTGGAGAGCATGTGCAGTGCTCTTGAAAGCTCCTCTCACTGTCACCATCTCCTTTATCCCACTGATTTAAGGCTCTACGCCTTATCTCTCGTGGTTCCTAGTTTTTGGTGAGCGCCAATTCTGTATGTAGCGAGAATCAGCCTGGGCGGGGGAAAGGTGTCCTGCTAGCGCCGTGCAGAGCCACGGCAATCCACCATTACTGATTTGTATTCCTGTCATTCCAGCTGAGATCAGGGCCCCCATCGCGCTCGGTGCTGCACACACGCATCGTCAGAGGCAGTCCCTTATAATCGAATGCCTGGCTTTTCAAAGAGCCTTCAGCGATCAGCTCCTTGGGTTTCCGTCGAGCATCGCCAGCCTAAAACAGACAAGGATCGCATTGTGCCGTTTGCCCTTTATGCAAGCAAAACAATACAAAGAAACCCACGCGTTGGGTTGCAAAGAGCTGTGCTTACGAAACACACGCGAACAGAGCGGGCCTTGACTACATGCGTCCTGCTGCTCCGGCTACTTCTCCAAGGCTAGAACACAGCGAATGCCACTAGATGGCTCACAGACTATATGAAGAAAGGCCATCCCGAGCCTGCGGACTGGGAGAAGAAACAGACGCACAGAGAAGAGGAGAAGCAACGTGCTTGGGTGACACAGCACAGTCGGGACCAGAACCCCAACGTCCTGATTCCTAAGCGAGCGCACTACCCCCTAGGCAACACTGCCTCTCGATTATAGCTTTTTTTATATATATATATACAGCCTTTCTAGCCATCCGGCTCTGGCAGCCTGGCGCAGCATCGGTAGGGGCTGGCCACTGATGCTGCAGGGATGTGCCGCCGCGTGGGAGGCAGAGCGGGTATTTCTCCTTCTCTGGTATCTTCAGGTGTCGCTGAGCTCAGAGGGAAAAAAAAACCCGCAGCCGAGGGGGAGGTGAACAGGCCGTGGGGGCTCTGCCTCCCTGGGGCAGCTGGAATGCAGAGCTGTGGAATGCACCGAAGGCATGACCGAGCATGTCATGCAAAGGGCACCGGGGGTTGCGACCTTTGCCGGGGTGGGAATGGAGGCGAGCGGGGAAGACAAGGGAGCCCCTTGTTTCGTTTCTGACAACAAGGAGGGTTATTCTGCGGGAGGACGGGATCATGTGCTGGGCGGGAGGGGGGGGGGAAAGGCGGCCGAGCCACAAGGAACCCCGGCACGCGCAGCTACCAGGAGTAATCGCCCATGCCGGCATCTGTGAAACCGACGCGTTCAGGGAGGCAAGGGGGACATTGGGAGGCAGAAGGGCCGGAAGGGAAGACACAGGCCCCAGGAATTGTGGGACAGCATTGGAGGACTATCCAAAGAGGAGCTTTAGCTACGTCCTCACTGCAATGTGAGCAGGCTGGGCTCCTACCTGTCCCCCTGGACGAGCCAGCCAGCCCGTGTGCAGACGGGGTGTGTGGATGGTAGGACATGTGTCAGAGCCCATATCCACACACACGGCAGAGTAGACACACCTTAGGTTGCGGCACAGGCCTGCACTTGGGTGTGGGTCTGTACCGGTGTCCGCACTGCTATATTTAGTGCATGTCTGTCTACTCAGGCGGGGAAGCACTCCCCAGCTGCAGTGCAGACACGCCCTTAGGGGCAGAGCAGCTGTGGGGCTGAGGAATCAGATCCAACCGGAGAAGCAGAGAGTTGGAGTGACTCGAACCCGGGACACGTGCGTGCAGCATTCAGGCTGGGGCACCGTTGGGGTGGTTGCTAGCTTGGAGGCAGATTAACTTTAGGGAGCTCCCATCCCCCGTGGAAAGGTGTCCAGCCTGGAGCCCAGGGAAGACGGGGGCCGTAGTGACTCCAATGGAGTGACGCTGATTTACGCCAGATGGGGTCAGGGCCCATTGAGTTAAAAGGGAAATAACAGCATCACAGAGGACTGAGCCCTGTCTGGTCAGTTTCCCTACAGTCCAGTCCCCAGGGATCTGGTTTAAAAGTCCTACCCCTGCCTGTGTGTGGGTCGATCCCACATCTCACCACCAGCAAGTTTTGCCGAATATTCAGGGTCTATTTTCCTGTCATTCCCTCAATCCTTAACCCTTTGTTATCCCCGTGTGGGCAATGGGCTGCAGCCAGGCGGTCTTCCCTGGTCCCCTCAGCGCAGCAATCTAAGCGACGGGGCTGGGGCGGGGGTCAGGGGGAGGCCATGGGAATTTTCCCAAGCTCTGCCAATCACCAAACCACCTGTTGCTGAATAACTCAACCCTGATGTCCAGTTACTCAGCATGGCTCCGGCTTCACCTGTTCGGGAGGGGGCGGGGGGGCGCAGGGGTCTAGAGACCACTCAGTGGTTTCCAATAGCACAGAGGGGCAGTGAGGTTAGATGGATAATGTGGGGAGATGAGGGCCCACTTCCTTTCCAGCGTATTTGAGAAACTGCCTGGCTGGTCAGAAATTTTCCGTCGCGACATTTTTTTCAATGGCAAACGCAGTTTTTGTTGAAACCGAAACGGTTGGAAAAAGCGTTGGTGGCGGCAAAGTTGCATCTTGAAAACCCCTGCAAAATGAAACAGTTTGATAACATCGAACCTTCCTGTTTCGACATTTTCCTGAAAGGACCCTTCCGATTTTCCCCTTGAAATTAAATTAATCCATTCTTAAAAAAAGAAACAACCGAAGAAAACCACCGCCCATTTTAGAACGTTTTAAAAGGCCAGAATCGGAACCAGATCGACACTTCCTCTTGGAATTTCATGTCGTGGATGATTCTGACATTTTGTTATTTTCATAGAAATGGACAGGAAGGAACCTCAGCGGGACGTTTACTCCACCCCCTTGTGCTGAGTCCGGACCAAGAATACCTAGACCACCCCTGACAGGTGTTTGTCTATCTTGGTCTTAAAAACCTCCAATGCCACCACCTCCCTAGGACGTCTATTCCAGTGCTTAACTATCCTTCGAAACGGCTTCCTGAGCTCTACCCTATAGCTGAATCATTCCATTTCTAAATGGGACACCGTTCCAAATGGCGGCGTTTCCTGTGAAATGGAAAATCCGGTTCCTGGCCCGCTCTACTAGCCAATCAGTTCAAGCTGTGTTGTAGCCAACAGTCCCTTCAAGGACTGGGGTAGCCAGGGCGGGAATTAGAGAGACCCCGTGAGGGCGGAGAAGAGGCCCGGGCTAGCCACCGCAATAAGTGAGGACGTGCCATTGCTCCAATCAGGAGGGCGCGATTGCAGCTCATTCGATTGCCGATCAAAGCTAGCGCGAGTGATGATGGCCGCGAAGCCACGGCAGCATGGGTTAGTCACTCAGGATCCTGGGTGCTCACTGGAGCGGCCGCCTGTCATGGCTATGCTGCCAGCTAGATCGGGTGCTATCACCCCTCCTGCTTACAGTGTAGACGCACCCTGAGAAATGGAAAAGGCTGGGACTAGCCAGCAGGCCTGGCCAAGTGCTCTGCTTCCTAAGCAGCTGGCAGAACAGAGCAGAGTAGAGGTCTGATGTAGCCGTGGTCCTGCGGACTGGGGGATACAAGGGGTATAGTATGAAGGCTCCAGGAAGTGGCGGGGGGGGGGGGCGGTCTAGTTTGGTGGTAAGGAATGGAAGCCAGTGGCCGGACTGCTCTTGGGCAAACGTCCCAGGCCTCTATGCACGTAACACCAGCCTCTCTGCGTGCTGAGCAAAGATCTCTTTCCCACAACTCTGCCTGCCTGGCAGGCCGCACGGCTCGTTGCTAATGAGCCCGGCGGGCCGGGGGTGGGAGAAAGGACAGTTTCTCGTCCCCGTCGCCACATCAGCAGTGTGAAAGGCGGAACGCCGCTTGCTCAGCCGGCGCTGACACACGACCCTCCTGTTTCCTTGTCAGCCCGGGAGTTAATGATGAGGTTAAAAATATTGCCTGGGCCGGCGTCACTGGGCGGGATTGATCTGTTCCTGCGCTGACCTCGCCGTCCTCGCTCCCCGGCCACCAGAGTCCCCTCTCCGCCTCTTGTTTGTTTTGGCACTTTTCTGGGATCAACAGCCCCTCCCTCCTGCTGCTCCCGCGGAGCGGGGTCTGGAAAGGTTAGCCCAGCGGGGACTCCGAGCCCTGGGAAGTCTGAGTCACAGCCCTGCTCCGGGCGCCAGCATCTTTGGCAGATGGCTCTAGGGTGGGAGAGGCCACCGGGGTGGGGGTGAAGTTAAGGCTAAAAGGGGCTTGAATCTACCTAAACATCAGAGTCCCAGAGACAGCACTAAATATTACCGTTGGCATGAGAGTGGCTGAGATCAGGGCTCCCTTCTGCCTGGGGTCCGTCTGCTCTGCAAGGGAAGGTGAGATTGTAGCACGGGCAGGCCTACCCAGGGGGTAGCTTTAAATCTAGTTCGCGCAGGTTACAAGAGCAGTGGAGACGTGGCGGCACGGGCTGGCCACCGGAGAGCGAGTCCAGGGATCTTGGTTACACACTCAGGCTGCTGGCCGGCACTTCCACATCTACGTTGCTCCTGGAACCCCTGCGAGCTGGATTAACGCACACACGGGTACTCCTACCGGTGTTACATCACCCACACTTGCAGTGTAGACATACCCCAAGAATTTCCATTCCCTTGACCTCCCCCACCCCCATTTCACAGGTGAGGAACCAAGATGCCCAGGATATGTCTGCACTGCAAAAAAAACCAACCCGCTGCGGCAGCGAATCCCAGAGTCTGGGTGGGTCTCAGAGCCCAGGCCCCATCCTGAGTCCAAAGGTCTACGCTGCTACTTTTAGCCCCATAGCACAAGCCCGAGTCAGCTGACTTGGGCTCGGAGACTCGCTTTGACGTGTCTTTTTTGCAACGTGGACGTCCCCAGTGGGTAATTCTACGCTGCAGCTGGAGACAGGCTGGTACTAGCCGGGCTCACGCTCGTGTGCTAAATCAAGCAGCGTGGCCGGCTGGCTGCTGGGGCACCTTCTCCACCACTCTCCCTCTCGCTCCACCAGGGCCGGCTCACCCATCCGCTCCAAAATGCTCCATCTTCCAGGCCAGTCCAAGGAAGCAGACTCAGTGAGGGGCTCCTCAGAACCGGCTGTGAAGCAGCTACCGTGACAACCTTTCCCTGTCCCCTGGGGCACGTTGGTGTATGGATCCCACCCACTCATTTTCCATGGGGACAGCCCCCTTGATGGGGCAAACCACCAACCTAAACTGCTCCTTGGCTTCCTGATCATGTGCAGGATGCTATTCAGCCTCTGTGGGCTGTCAAGGGTTCCAGGCAGGACGTGGTCCCTGGTTAACAACAGAGACCCAAGGTGGGACTTGAATTGCGTGAAAGCCTGTTTGTGGTTGATTTTTTTTTAAACTAACCACCTCCTGTCCCAGGCGGACCGTGATTCCAGTTCCCAGGACAGGCAGCACCCTTGGACTGTCCCCCACCCTGTCTGATTGTGACTATCCTCGCTCATTAAGACACTGCTACAGTGTGTTTTAAAGGGCTTTACCATTGGCAACATGGTTGAGTGGCAGACACAGGATTGGCAGTGAAGCGATCTGGGTTTCCTCCTTAGCTCTGCCACTGACTCACCAAATGTCCAGGGCATGTCACTTCTTTCTGTGCCTCAGTTTCCTCCATCTAAACCTTGCAGCTCCTTATAACAGGCTGACTTGACAATCCCAGATCAGCACCATTCTGAACTCCTAGGGGGGCTGGAGCTGAGTTTTTGGGGGCTCCTGAAACAGGCGCTATTGAAGACGATCCTGTCTCTTTAACCCCCTTCTCTGTGCCTGTGTATGCTGCGCTAGTTCTGCCCTCTGGGTTCAGCTGGCTCTTTGGGATCCCTGAAAACTTTCCTTCCCTCCGTCAGCTCCGGCCAAATGTTAACTCGAGGTGTCAGCCCGGGTCGTAAATTACAGCTGGATCCCATTCTTCTGCCTGGGCCTGACCCAGCCGTGACACCGACCCTGGCTTCCATTGCTCAGGGCTGAGGCAGTTGCTGCTGTCAGGCCCCGGCCCCCTTTATCGGGAGAGAGCCAAGGGATTGTTTTCATTCCATCGGGGGCTTGGCCGTTCTGCAGATCACCCAGGGAGGCTGGTTGAAAACGGGGTCTGCCCCCACCCCCGATCCCCCACCAACGCTCTTCCGGCCTTTAAAAACACAGCGTGAAATCCACCATCCATCACGCTGCGCGTCCGACAGCCCGGTTCAGGTGGGAATGTGCTGTGTGGGTTTCTGTTTATGGCTGGTTCTGGAGGAGGACGGGCTCCATCCCGAGAGGCCCGTTCGGGACCAGGAGGCCGGGAAGCGTCTTGTGTGTGAAGGCGTCACGGTCAGGCAGCGGTGGAGGGGAGTGGGAGGAATTGGAAGGAGGATCAGGGAGGACGGGACGGGTTCCGCGTGTACAGCCTGCGTTGGTCTGGGACTGTAAGCTGCTCCTATCACACGGGCCTGGGTGATATGAATTTGGGGGGTCCCAGTCCAGCTCCAACATGTCAGCAGCAGGGGGTGACGCTAGTGTAACCCACACACCTTCTGGGTGTGGTGTCCTGAAGGTGTGTGGGTGACGCTACCTCGTCGTTCTGTGGCTACACCGCGGGCCCAGGCTCTCGCCGAAAACAACGGAGGGCCCTATCCTGGGAGAGCGCTGAGAGCCCTCGACTCCGGATGGGGTTGGCAGGAGTAGATGGGGAAGGCAGCTTTGCAAGAAGATCGCATGGCGTGGCCTCTCGGACGTTAGCCTGGGGCTCAGGAGACATGGCTTCTGTTGCTCTCTTGGCCACGCCTCCGCTTGGGCAAGGTACCCCCCCCCCTCCCTGCGTGACGTCTGCCTGGCCTCTTTGGATTGCGAGCTCCATGGGGCAGGGGTTCTCTCTCGCCATGCGCACGGGGCCCCGCACAAGGGGCCGCTTGGAATACAAATAATAAAACCAACCAGCCCGACCGGACCCAGTCCCCAGCTGGCATGGAGGCGTTGTAGTCCCACGGACGTCAGTGCTGCTGTGTGGATTTACACCCGCGGGGAGGAAAGATGGTGCAGAGTAGCTGGGTTCAGTTTCCTGCTCCACTGAGTGACCCTTAGCAAGTCCCTTAGCCTCTCGGTGCCTCAGTTTCCCATCCATACAATGAGAGTAACAGCACTGCCCTCACTCACAGAGGCCTTGCGGGGTAGATATATTAAAGGCTGTGAGGTTCTCAGACTACGGTGAGTGGGAGGGGGGGCGGGCGCAGATACAGACCCTGGGTAGATAGGATCTAATGGCAAAGCGATTAAGTCCTGAGGCCTGCGTTATACAGGAGGACAGAGCGGGATCACAGTGGTCCCTCCTGGCAGTGAAATCTAGGCTTTCACTCATGCACTGCACAAAAACAATAGTTAAGCATCCGCCCGATCAGTTTCCCCCTCTCCTTAAAAGGGGCAGGTACCATGTGCCTCTCCGAGCAGCCGCGCCCTCCCATCCTTTCTTACAAGGACGGGCCTATAGCCGCAGGGATCCCTATGCCGACAAGACCCAACCGACTAAATCCAGCTCAACCCTGAATCCACATCCCGACAGGTGGCTTGGCGAGGAAAGAGGGGCTTTCTTGGGCAGAGCCTTAGGGCCAAGAAGAGGAGTCCATCCTCCCTGGCTGATCAGCTACGCAGAGCCGGTAACGAAGAAGAGAGGGTGCATGAGACTTGCCCCCCGACACATGACAGGGACTGTGCATATGAGGCCACAGCCCTTGTCCAGTGGGATCGCACAGCGCATTGGTCGACAAGCAACGCCAAGGGCGCAGAGAGGTTGTTTAGGGCTGGGGAGATAGAGCCAAGCGAAGCAATGGGGCATGCTGAAAGAAAGGGGAATGGAGCAGGGAAACGTGCCAACGGTGCGATCTCCCAGGCTGAGGAATGGCTGGGAGGCCCCTCCCCTCGCTTGGCACATCTACAGAACCCCAGCTGTCCTGCACAGAGAGATCACTTCACCCACCGCAGCCATGCAGCCACCTCTGAGCTCAAATGCGGCAGGGTACGTCTACTCTGCGACTGGCGGCGTGACTGCAGCACGGCTAGGCATCCTCACACTAGCCCAGCTAAAAATAGCCCCTGAACCCTGGGTACACACTCACCCTGCTAGCTCACGCCAGGGGCCGGGCTGCCATGTCTTCGGTGCTATTTTTAGCCCTGCTAGCTAGATTAAAGCTAGCCCAGGTAGGCCTCCCCGAGCGGCAATCGCCTCTCCAAAAGCAGTGCAGACATACCCGCGCGATTGAACAGCTGTGCTAGGCAAGATTTTAGGACAGGAAGTGAAGCAGAATCCTGTCTCCACCTATTGAGTTCCGTGGGGGGGCGGAGAGGGGGCGGGGGTGCCCGCCCACATCTGTAGGCCCCTCCCCCATTCCAAGGGGAGGAGCTACTGAACCTGGGACTCAAGAGTCCTGTATCCAAATTAGCCTGCATATAATTATGATCTCCCCTCCCGCTCTGCTCCCGCTCCCCCCGCCGCTGCCCTGTTGCTACCTACCCAAACAGGGATCAATACGGGGCAGTCCCTAAAGTAAACGTCATGTGATCTCCTGAGACATGCCGGCCATGAATTGCCGCAGATAAAAGGATCCGGCGGCTGTTATCCCGTATTTCAGTGCAGGACTCTGCAGAGACGACAGGCTCGTTCCTTCTTAGCTCACCACGCCGTTCCCTGGCATCAGCAGCTGCCAGTCTTTGGACCAGGCTTGCCTGATCAGCGGGATGTGACAATGGCCGGGGTGCCAGCCCACAGCCAACTATAGGTAGCGCATCTTATCGGAGGCCTGGGTAGAAAACCACCAAGCGATGCCAAGTGCATAAAGAACAAGGTGCTGGTTGCTTTAAACCCAGGAGGTTGGGGGTCCCTCGTTTCAAAGAGGGGTGGGGGAGCGAAAGGCTCTCTTGCCATTTTACAAAGCTCGGCGCTATGTTTTACAGGCCTCGCCAGACTGGATCGGACCCCAGGTCCATCCAGTTCAGTAGCCTGTCTCTCCCAGTAGCCTGTTTCAGTGGAGTCAATGGCTAGGATGCTACGCTTAGCTATGGAGACCTGGGTTCACGTCCAGCTGTGTTACAAGCATAATCGCTCTGTGCCTCAGTTTCCCCATCTATCAATTAGAATAATAATATTTTCCTTTCCATCTTGTCTACTCAGACCATGAGCTCTTCCAGGCAGGGACCCTGTCTTGCTGTGCAGCGGGGCAGCCCCTGATCTGAGCTGCAGCCCCTAAGTGTTCTAGGGTAATACCAATAGGCATGCACTTTTCATACAACTCAGTGTAACAAAGAACCCCCCTTTGGGGCAGGCGGTCATCCAGGGGGCTTGGACCCAATGCCTCTTGAGCTAACAGCATGAGATGCCCACTGCTTGAGCTCCGGGAACACTCCACTAGCAGCCAGACAGTGACACTCATAAACCTCTGGTCTAACCCTAGGGAGAAGCAACGAGGCATATGGTGTAAGGGCAGGTTACATGCTCCCACCGGCCAGACCAGATGTCCCGATTTTAGAGGGACAGTCCCGATATTCGGGGCTTTATCTTATATAGGCGCCTATTAGCCCCCCACCCCATGTCCCGATTTTTCACACTTGCTATCTGGTCACCCTAGAAGCTGGTCCCTTACTTCAGTGGGCCACGGCCATGCAAATCCCCATCTGGACCCTGGCTATGTTTGCACTCCAGAATCTATGCCGGCAGAGCCCCCTAGTGTAGACACAGCCTCCACCGACAGTCTGCTGGCGTAGGACCACCACTTCCCCAAATAACAGCAGCTGTTGGCCTCCCTGCATCTCCCCTGGGAGGGGGGGGGGTTTGTCAGCTTAGCTACGTTAATAGGGGGTGTGGGTTTTTTTCACACCCTGACTGACACAGCTATGCCGGGGTAAGTTTTAAGCCTACACCAGACTTCATTTGTAACAAGCCCCAGTGGGGCTGTCTGCAGGGATGGAACCTGGGACACGGGGCTAGAAAAGCACATGCAAGCCGTTGGCAGACAAAATGCACTCTTCAGTCACTCAGACTACACCGGAACCAGTACCTAGGCAATGCCGTGTGATGAATGCACTACAATTTCAAATGCCTGCGATGGACTGCTTCCGTATCCACCAGCAGGACCCCCCCCCCCTAGACTAGTCCAAAGGTTTAGCCCCCAGTCCCACATCCCTGCTGCTTCGTCCATCTGTATTTTCCCCAACTCGGCTACAGCCTCTGTGGGCAGCGAACGCCCCATCTTCCTCGCGCCCTGCATCTTTTTTATTTCCCCATTTGGCTGCCCGCATCACGCCTATCAGCCCCTGCCATCGCTTTCTCGCCCCATCCATTATGGGGATGAGATGTGCAAATAGTTCTCTGTTTCTCTAAGATATGATACGGTGACGATTCCCTGTCAGAAATAATGGCGCAAGATTAGTTGCACAATTGCTTTTGAAATGGAGCGACCCTGTATGCTGCTACACTTTCCCTCGGCTTGGCAAGGCAACGGTAATAGATTAGGTTGTGCCGCCCCGGTGGCAAATACACATGCTTCTTGATAAATGCATGTATAATCCGTGAGCAGAGCGGCTGCTAAAATCTCGTGCATTCCTTTGAAGTATTGAAAAAACAAAAATACATCTTGCATCTCTAATTTCATAGGCATATAGGGATCTCTTTACCCACTATGGAAATGCAGCCTCCCCTAGAATGAAGAGCAGTAGCTGATTAACAGCGCAAAGCAATGCTGTACTGTGATTCCTTTGCTTGCGGCTGAGGTGCAGACACCTCTGGGGTGGGACGCAGCAGCTGTATAACAGTACACAGCAGTGCTGTGCTGAGATCTTTTTGCCTGCTGCTGAACTGCAGCCACCTCTGGGGTGGATGGCTGAAGATTTATAACAGCGCACAGCAACATCTTAGGTTAAGAGTGAAACATACCATGTCCATTTGAAAATTCTGTGGGAGGAAATTTAGGAAGGCAGAATGTAAAATCCTCTTTTCTTGGTAAAGATACAGAGATTCTTGGCACCTAAAACCATAGTGACAGATGCCTTAGTGACAGAGAGAAAATAACAGATTTCCACCTGCAAGGAGGAAGCATTTCCTTTTGATTAAAAACTTCAGGGGACCAACTGAGGCAGCAGTGTTTATAGTGCACTGGACTGAGACTCGGGAGTTCTGCATGCTAGTCCCGACTCTGCCACTGACCAGCTGTGTGACCATGGGAAAGTCACTTAATCTCACTACGTACAAGTTCCCCATCTGTTAAAGGGGGATTAACAATTCTTCCTTTGTCTTGGCTGTTTAGACTGTTAACTGTCCAGGACAGGGACTGCTTTGAAATGAATTAATGGACATCACCAGATACTTATTTATTAATTATTATGATGATTATTTTATGTCTGTACTGGTCCTCAGTCTCAGATGGAGCCTCTAGGCACTACGGGTTCCATGGAAGTTGGGAGCCTAAAGACCGTTGAGGAACTGGGCCTGTTGCCCTGGCTTGGATTGTCACTACATAGCCTTTGTCACCTTCTAGTCTTCTCATTCAACACTGTTCTCCTTCACAATCGCACCACCGAGGGAATGAGAGCCTTCTCCTCTGCAGCCTTAGCTGTCTGGAGCTGTCCGACTGTGTTTTTACCTCCAGGATTCTCCACGGACAGACAATTTCTGGAGCCCGATTCTTAATTTCTCTCTCTTTTTGCATTATTTAACTCTGTGACACCTGGGGGTGAAAGATGCTGTCCAACAGAAGGCCCCGAGGCTGCTTGTGATGTGCATCCAGTTCCTTATGCGTGCAAGCGTTTGCAGGATTGGGGCCTTAAACCAGGATGGGCTCACCATGTTACCTTCTCTAATCCAAATTAAAAGGGAATCCTTCGTTCTATTTTTTCCCCTCCTGGCAAATTATATTGCATGTGTGCGTGGGGGAGGAATCGCTCCAAAAATATCAGGCCAATTTTTCGAACAGGCTAAGCCCCCACAATTGGGTCCAGGCTTTGCAAGAGCCCATCTCCCTTTTAGGCACCTAAATTAGCGGGGAGGTTTTCCAAAGAGCTGTGTGCTTGAGAAAATCTGCCCATTGCTGTCGCAGAGGGAGGTGCTGGGAGCTTGGAAAACACAGCCCTTATTTAGGGCCCCGATTCCGGACAGCATCCATCTTTGGGGCAAATTTAAGTGCATTAACTTTAAGCATATTGAAGTCACGTGCTTCACTGCAAGCGGGCCAGCATATCCAGCATGCAAACGCTCCTCAAACGGAGACCTAGGCATGTGTGCGGAATGAATGATGGGCGCATTCAACAGGACATTCTCCGTGGCCAATTGGCATCTGGATAAAGACCCAAAGGATGCCCAAAATTGTGTTTCAAGGATGCATGCAAGCGAGATCTCGAAGAAATTGACCTGGATCTGGACAACTGAGAAGAGCATAGAATCCTAGGACTGGAAGGGACCTCGAGAGGTCATCTAGTCCAGTCTCCTGCACTCATGGGAGGACTAAGTATTATCTAGACCATCCCTGACAGGTGTTTGTTTAACTTGCTCTTAAAAATCTCCAATGATGGAGATTCCACAACTTCCCTAGGCAATTTATTCCAGTGCTTAACCATCCTGACAGTGAGGAAGTTTTTCCTAATGTCCAACCTAAACCTCCTTTGCTGCAATTTAAGCCCGTTACTTCTTGTCCTATTCTCAGAGGTTAAGAAGAACAATTTTTCTCCCCTCCTCCTTGTAACAACCTTTTACATCTTGAAAACTGTTATCATGTCCCCTCTCAGTCTTCTCTTTTCCAGACTAAACAAACCCAATTTTTTCAATCTTCTCTCATAGGTCATGTTTTCTAGACCTTTAATCATTTTTGTTGCTCTTCTCTGGACTCTTTCCAATTTGTCCACATCTTTCCTGAAATATGGTGCCCAGAACTGGACACAATATTCCAGTGGAGGCCTAATCAGCGCAGAGTAGAGCGGAACAGAATGACTTCTCGTGTCTTGCTTACAACATTCCTGCTAATACATCCCAGAATGATGTTCACTTTTATTGCCACCGCGTTACACTGTTGACTCCTATTTAGCTTTGGCCCCCTACGACCCCCAGATCCCTTTCCGCAGGACTCCTTCCTAGGCAGTCATTTCCCATTTTGAGCGCAGCCTTTGGAACCAAGAGCTAAACAAAGGTCTCCGGAGTTCCAAGAGGAAGCCATCCAGTTTAGCAGAGGAGAAAAGCGCTCACAGAAGGCAGAGCCCAAAGAGTTGAAATATCACCTTTAAATGTGACGGATGCTGCAGAGACTGTCTCTCTCGAGTGAGTCTCTTCAGCCAGGGCCACGGCTGCCATAAAACCAACTGAGTAAATCTTTACCTCTCAGGGGTGCAAACCCATGGTCTCTTGAGACTGAAAGATGCCTACTAACCGCTGTCCTAAACAGGCTTAAGTACATGCTTAAGCGCTGCCCTAAATCAAGGCATTAGGAGGTCAGATTTACATACAGGATCAGCACTCAAAATTGGGGTTCGATTTTCTAAAGAGCTCAGGCATCAGGATAAGTGACTGGATTTTCAGCTCATGGGGTGTTTAGCTCTTGGGACTATCTGGCTCCAATTGTGGGTTCTGGAGACTTAAAAATGTAGCCCAGGGCTCTTTGGAAAATCTGGTTCTTAGGACGGAGGGGGTGGGGGAAATACAAATAACCAACAGACGTTAAAGGGCTGGTTGGAAAAATCAGGTTTTAAAAATCTCGAAGTAAAAGTTCCTCCTCCTCCAACCTAATTCAAAGCTGAAGTCACACCTGAGGGAGTGAATCACCCTGAAAGCTGAGACCACCCTTCCCCCTCGACTTTATAAATCACCCAACGGCCCTTGGAAGTTCTGACCTCAATACAAGGATTTCACTCCATCTTGAGGTAAAAGGTAATGAATTTTTCCTAAAAGGGAACCCAAAGCAAATTTATGGAGCTGATGGCCCTCTGGCCCTGCAGGGAATGAATAATGAAATTTCAAGTGAACGGTTTTATGAGCAATTATAGGAAACAGCTTATTTACAGTCTCCTTTGACCAACCACATAGCTTAAAAGGATCCTGGAGATGTGTGTGTATCTTAAAGACATCACTGACTGCTGAGTTCAAGTGAGTCCCTTACATTCTTAAAGGGGCGCGCCAAGGCCAGATCCTCAGCTCGTGTAAATCAGTGTAACTCCATCAGTGGAGAACCTTGCTGATCTACACCCGATGAGGATCCGGCCCGAGAAGATTAAGCCTCAGATGTAAGGTTTATTTGTTTTTAAGTTTTGAAAGAAACAAACGGGAATAAAAGTGGTTTCCTGACATTTTATTGGAAAGGAGAAAAAAAGGGATTGGAAACAGTTCTGAGCCCGACCCTGCAATCGGATTCATACAGACAGCCCCTCTTAAGTGAAGGAAGGCATGGATCTGCTCACAGGATCGGGACCATAGCTTGGATTTGTGCCTTCCTGGGAATCCAAACTCAACAGAATCTTGATAGCATGTGAGGAAAGCCAGAAAGTGAAACTGACCAGAAGCAAAAAGAAAGAAAGAAAGAAAGAAAGAAAGAAAGAAAGAAAGAAAAATTGATCAGTTTGTGAATTTAATTGTTTTCAGTTCATGTCATGGGGATATTGCCTCTTGATTTCTAACCAAGCCATTGATACAATCAGAGCCCCCACCCCACCCAGTCACATAGAGAATCCATTGTTTCCATTTTTACACGGCACTGTGGCAGACTTTGGGAATTTCATCGGTGCTGTGTACATGCTGGCGCAGTGCAGACAAAGCTCAGAGTTACACACCTCACTGCTGAGTCCCCTGGGCCTGATCCTCCAATGTCCTGCCCCTTGCCCACTTATTTACACCAGTGCCAGGCAAGCGTAAAATGCTGCCTTTCTGATTTGCCCTCACTTCATACGGGTGTCGATGACTGCATGAGGTGCCAGGCAATGATGAATCAGGTTCTCAGTGTCTTGATTTAAAGAGTTTCTGGTAACTATGGACACAACAAGTATAATTATCGGCCACTTAACGATGCAATCAAGACATTGAAGCAATCCTGAGCAAAGCTAAATATATCTATTTAGACACATGTGTATGATATATAGATATGTTTGCTGGACTGCAAAACCAGAGTTCCTTTTTCCCACCACATGGAATGTGGCTAGTTTAATAGGTGAGCCCTTTAGATTTCCTGTGACCTGGGAGCACAACCGCATTGCATCCTGGTGCTCAACCAAAATTAGAGCCCCAGATGGTGATTTACAGTCGAAAAATGTAAGGTGAGAAGCGAGCTCTCTGGGAAGTTCCATTCCAGCTCTAAGTTAAAGTGACAGTGTTTCCAGTTTAGTAAGGCTAGACTAGTCAAAAGAATCTGGGTGAGGCTCTTGAGAATCCATCCTGCTGCAGTGTTGCCAACTCTCAAGATCTTTTCACGAGCCTTGCGACATTGGGTGCTTTTCTTAAAGCCCCAGCTCCCGGATTCATGTGATTACACGAGAATCTTTTTTTTAAAGTGAGTTTCTAGCACTCATGATTGTGAAGGGAAGCCTGAAAACATGTAGTGAGCATGACTCAAATTACTAAATTAAAAAAAAAAGGGGGGGGGAAGAGAACCCAACATTTATTATTATTTTGGTAAAATCTCATGATTTTTAAGCCAATCTCTGGATATTTTTTTTTGGAGCCCGACTCATGGTTTTTGAGCCATTGGAATTAGCAAAGCTTCCATTGGCTCCTAGGTTTGACCTGACTCTTCATTGCCTTTGTGTAGTCATTTGCACCACTGCAGTCTAGAGATGATAATATTGTGTCCCCATTTTTCACTGGGGTAAATGACAGCATAAGGTGGTGAACCAGATCCTTTAATGGTTTGTCTTTCCTCCACTTTTCCGAACAGACACACGAAAGCAGGGCCTCTTCTTCATTGCTTTAGGAATTTCACTCATTCCTGCTACTCCTCCCTCCTCTCTGATGCATCACTTGGTTGCCATGAAGACAGAAATGATGTCAGAGGATTATGACCTCAGATGGGGAATAGGCAGAGGGAGGCTGAATCTCCAAGCAACAAAGACCCTATTTTCATGCAACTGGGGGTGAAAAATATAAAGAACATGGCATGAACAATGGGTCAGGGAGTGTGGACTAGTGATTACACCTGGCGGAGGGGACAGGGAGTCAGGACTCCTGGGTTCTATCCCTGTTTCTGGCAGAGAGCATGGGTCTAGTGACTGGATTCTTGGATTCTATTCCCTAGTGAGGGAGGGTGGGCTGTGAGCGAGGGGCTGGCAGCTGAAATTCCTAGGGCGTATTACCGGGTCTCACACATGTTGCATGGCCTTGGGAAAGTCACTTTATTTCTATGCCTGTTTTCCAGTCTGTAAAACTCCAAAGGGCAGTGGGGGATCTTCACTGATTAATGCAAGAGCTTTGAGCTTCTCGGACCAAAGATTTGCTCCACAAGGCATTTCCAGCCGGTGGTTTCTGGGCTGTGTGTGTTGCATTCTGTAGCACGGGCCCAGAGGTGCATTCTCCAAGCCCCAGTGTCACAGGCTACGCCGGTTCGACTAGTTCACCCAAGACACCTGAGCTGTGAGGAGCCTGCAGCTAGCCTCTGCTGACAGGCAGGAAAGGGAAGGGATGTCTCGTGAAGGTCAGCATGGAATTGGAAGAATCCAGTGAACAGGTGTGACAGAGAGCAGATACCTCCTTACAAGAGTGTCAACTGTTTGCATCTTCTTCCGCTAACCTAACAGCAATCTCGTAAGAAAGACAGTCTCAGCTGGGGGTGTGTATCAAATAATACTACAAGAATGGCACGGTTACACTGTGGCAACACTATTGAGGGCTGCAGCATTTTGGACCATAAGAAAAAAACCTCTAATGTGCCCATGTATTATAAAAATTAAACTGCATCAGACCGTCTAGCCCAGTAGCCTGTCTCTGCCAGCGGCCAGTACCAGTGGCTGCAAAGCAAGGTGCAAGAAATGGCCTGTATGTTATGCAGGAGGTCAGGCTAGATCAGTGATACTCAGACTGAGTTGCAAGTGGCTCGCAAGTTGCAAGTGCTTTTTAATGCATCTCTTTGAAGCACATGATATTAAAACACTGGGTGATTTAATTATTAACCAATCTAAGTCATTAACCAATAAGAATGCATTTACTATGTTATTAACCAATTGTAGTTGATAAAATAATAATACTTGGTCGGTCATTTTGCTGTGAGAATATTATATATATATAAACTAAATATGAATATATAGTCCTATAGTAAATGAAACAATGAATTCACACTCCTGTAGCTCTGTTGGGTACTGTTGGTCGCTAATTTGGCTCCTGAACCACAGAGGTCTGAGTATCACCGGGCTAGATGATCCCTTCTGCCTTTAAATATCTATGGGTGAAATCCTGCCCCAGGTACATCAATGGGAGTTTTGCCATCCCTGCTCTGATCTAAAATATTATCCCCCTTCTATCAAAGAGAAGCAGATGTTGGGGCCTGGCAGGTTGGTTTCTTACTGGAGGAGAAATTAGTAATGCAAAGTCTGGGCATTTTCTTGGTGTGATTTGTTTTATTTACACCAGTCCTGGAACAGAGGTGGTCACTAACGGCATGCAAGTAAACCCCTTATCGGAATCTCAGTCCAACTGGCAGCTCCAGGCTCCCCGGCAGCAATTCTGCCTCAAGAATTAACCCCAGTTAAATACATTAGGGGAGAGAGAGAATGAGATACAGAGAGAAAACTCTCCTGTTGCTTGCCAAAGCTCCCCTGCCAAATTCAGCATCACAACACTAACAACAACGCAGCATTTCTTGTGAGACTGTATGTTGCTCGCATGCTAAGACAAAGACCCTTTGTAACAGCACCACCTGGTGACGCCTGCCATAACAATACAAAGCAAGAGACAACAAGCCGCTCCAACAAAGGAGGCACAGAGCAAAAGATGGTTACGATCAATGCTATATCCTGTAACCACTGCGTAGCCAGCCTCAAGAGGGCATAGCTACCAATCGTTGTATGTGCCCCAGTTAAATTCACCGTTCATGGCAGTCTCTTTTCTTACGGGAGGGAAGGGAAATCCATTGAAAGCAAGACAGTGGGCCGCACAGAGCACAGAGAATGGCACCAATTCAGCACCCATGGCAAAGGGATCAGGATGCGACACTGCTCTTTCATTCCTTTGCCACAGGGTGATCTGGAATGTAGGAACTCTCTTTAAGGAGAGGCACCACAGCGGACAGAGTTTGTAGGAAGGAGGCTCTCAGCTCTGGCAGACAAAGAGCCGAGCGGGTTTATGTCGCCGCCATGCCTTCGCCATCCTCCCCAGTTTGGTTGAGAATCAGTCGGTTTCTTTCACTCTCTCCTTTTCTCTTCCTTTTAGTCTCCTGTTTCTGTGGAGTTTTAATTTCGCAACCTCCTTTCCCCCCCCCCCCCGCCCCCCACACACACACACTCTGTTCTACCTTTCACGGCACAGTGCTGGAGCTGCATGCTGATGAGACTAGCACTTGGTCGACTTACAGTCAATCATTCTCCCGGTAATCTTTATTTTTAAATAACGATCCCCATGCCCTGCTCATTTTTTCTGGGTAACGGGTAGGCCAGGTTAGGTAGTGAGAGCATGTGATTTTGGAGGTGGTACCTGGGACAACTCTGTTAATAAAGTCACATTTCTTTCTGGGCAAGAAACCCCCCATTTTCCCTCCCGATAGCTCATCTGGGAAGGGACACCCCCTTCCCTGCCCCCCACAGACTTCTGGATGTGTTTTAAAGCACATTTTTAAGGATCGTTCAAGAAGGAAGGATGTGTTCACGTGTGTAATGTGTAGCTTCAATTAGACACTTAAAAATCTCACTTGGATTTTTTTTTTCACTCATTCAAATTGTCACATCTTGACAGCTCTGTGCAGATGTAGTCCCATCAGTTTAACAATAGGTCACCGTATTATTATTATTTATTATTTATTATTATTATTTAGGTCATGTGGTCAGCCTTTTTTCAGAACTTTATGATTAATTTATGTGAGTTTGTTTCCTTATTTAAAAATATTTAGCACTTAGATAGTGCTTTGCCTTTTCAAAATGTGGGGCAAACATTAGCTGTTTTTCATTCAGCTATTTAATCTTGCCAATTGTTCTTTCTGTTTCGAGTGTTAAAGCTGTGTTTGAAATCAAAGTAACAAATGGTTCAAGTAATATAGCATTACCTACTATGAGTATTATTGTGAAAATGTGTTTTCCCACCAGTTGGTTTGCTTTTTTAATCTCATCTTCACATTGATTTTTTTGGTCCTTTTCAGTTCTCTCTTTTAATTTAATTTGTCAATAATTTAAAAAATATAATAAAAAAATATAAGGTATAAGTAATTGAAATTTTTATTATTATAATTATATTATATTATATTAGCAACCAAATCTGCAACAGTGGGAGTTATATGACTACCCTATCTAAACTATTTTTGTAATCTATTTAAAAACAATTAAAATAATTTCTAGGCTATATATTTAGGCTGCTCTTTACAAACATAGATAAATGCATGTTAGAAATATTAAGGTAAGTAAACGCCTCAGGAGTTTTATCTTTTATATCTTTGAAACAACCAGCTGCTCTAGCTAAGGTTAAACTAGCATTATTTGTATAGTAACTGCATTGTGCTAGATCAGTGGTTTTCAACCTGTGGTCCACGGACCCCTGGGGGTCCACAGACTATGTCTAAGGAATCTGCAAAAGGTTGTCCTTACCTTAGAACAGAGGTTTTTCAACCTGTGGTCTGCAGATCCCTGGGGTCCGCAGACTATGTCTACGATTTCCAAAGGGATCTGCACCTCCATTTGAATTTTTTTAAGCGGTCAGCAAATGAAAAAAAAAAAAAAGGTTGAAAACCACTGTGCTAGATTGTACACTCGGTGAAGAGCTCGTGTATATTTTATTTGGGTAAAAAAAAATGGTAGCGCTATTTGGGTGCTGCATGCACATAATATATAAAATAATAATAATTAATTAATAATACCTGAACTAAGCTATCTATTTTCAGGACTATCAATAGCAGCCTGGTATCTATGGCAGCATCCTCATACCATCCAGTGCTTTACCTCTTCGACCATTCACTAATCGGTCAGTCGAATAACTGATCTACTGGCATGCTCCAGATCTTGCATGTGCAGGGGGGGGACATTCCTCTACCTCTCTAACTTCTCCGATCTCACCATCCAGGTTAACTCAGAGCTTTCTGCCTTCCCAGGGAGCAAAGCCCGCACCGTTTTGAATCATCAGACTATGCAACTTAATGAGACGTGAGCAATGCAAGGTGGCACTTAGTTTCAGGGGCATGTATTAAGTCACTGCAACAAGCAGATTTCACTGTGTCACTTTCTCTCCCACCATGTGCCAGACCTCCCGGCCCCCTTGCCAGTGGGACCAAGCGACAGCAGGAAGGGGGGGGGGGCCTAAGCCCTTGGCGTCTCCGCCCCTTTTAAATCGCTCCCCTCGCTGACTTTACACCCATTGACCAGGGCAAGCCACGCCCACCCAATCCACGCGCCAATCAGGGCCCTCTGCGACGTTGATTGCGGGAGGGCTCCGCCGCGTTGCAAGGGCTTGTTCCATCCCCAGCCCCCTCCCCTACTTGGAATGTTGGGCCTTATAAGGAAAGTGTCTCCATGGCCACATTGTCAATGAATTCCACTGTCAGAGTTCAGCAGCTCTCCACGTGATCCTCCCAGGGAACATCTTCGGGGGGAGCGGACGGAGCGGGGGGGGGGGAAATTGACAAGCAAAAGGGCCATTCTTTCACTTTAAAAGTTTGTGTGTGTTGCGATTTCCCCCTCCCCAGCCCCACCTTTCCCCCTCCCCCACCCCAAAAAAACCCAACCCCCCTTGCTTCTATCCAAGGAGGGGGAAGAGGAGACAGAGGAAAATTCAAAAGGTGGAATCTGTCTCCATCTCATTTCAGATCTTGACTTTTAGGAGCCTGCAAGTCATACGCAGACACACACACACACACACACACACACACACACACACACAAAGGGGGGGGGATCTTGTGAAATGTGCGTGTGATTAATAATCTAGCTTTTAAAAGACACAAAACAGCAGCTACACTGTAGAGCATCATTCCCCAAGGCTGAGACAGAAGAGAAAAGAAATTGCCTTTCGCAAGGTACAGTACATTTCTTTTAAATGATATCTCTCTATTTAGCTGTGCTCCCATTGTTTCCCCCACCCCACTTTTGCCTCTTTTGGACGCGTTTTTTTTTCTCCAGTTTACATATTTGGGTACACCTTTGCCCCCCTCCAAATAAAATCACTTTAAACAAATTTGCAAGGGTGGGTGCAAAGTAGAAAGAAGCCCGTCCGCTTGCCGGCTAGAAATCGAAGCGAGCAGAGAAAACGAAGGGAAAGATTCCGATTCAGAGTAAACAAAACAGGCACATCCCAATACTTGCCCCGAAGTATTGGCAGATAATCGCGTGTGTGAACGAGACGCGGGGATATAGTGCCTTCGATAAAGGGAAGGAACACTCGGAGACGGATAAACTCTGCAAAACCCTAGAGGGTTTAAACGCTGCTTTATTTTATTTTTATTTCCCCCCCTACCCTTTTATGCCCAATTTCCCGCCTGATCAGAGGCAATGAAATTGACTAAAGAAACAGAGCGCGGATCCGAGCCTAGTCTCTGCGTCTAAAAGCGAATTTGGTGGGATATCTGGATTCCTATTTGCATTAAGTGAGGATACGCGAGGAATCATCCGCTCTCCCAGTGTATGCTCCCTCGGTGCGTGGGGAGGGCGTGTGGTTTTATTTTAGATCTTGGCGGCCGGTCGTGTTTGTAATTAGGGTTCTCTGGGGTTGATTACGAATTAATCGCTTTTAAATTTGGATGCACGTGAGGGGGACCAGGAGAGAAGCATTTTTTTTAGATCTGTTGCCAACCTGCGCGGTGTGTGTTTGGCTTCTGGCATTTTATTCAGATGGGTTTGCAAGAGAAGCCAGGGTCCAAATTGGCGGAGAGTTTATTGTGAAATACTTAACGCTTGGTAGCATTTTGATGGATTTCCCCCCCCCCCTCCTTTTCTCCCTTTCTCTCTCTTCCCCCCGCCCCGTACCAGATCCGTAAGGAATTGGAAGTCCCTTGGGAGTTTCTGCGTCCAGCAAAGTTTTGTTGGGGTTGTTTTAATGGGGTGGGGAAGACGAGAGCGATGGATTTTTGGTGTGGCTGAAATGACAATAAAAACCTCCAGGAATCTGGCTTCGTCATTTTAGCTCTGTTCTCTCACCCCCCACCCCGCCCCTTTCTCTCCGATTATAATTCTGCTCTTTGCAAAGACCAAATCGACATTGCAAATATGAATGATTTGTTATTATAGATACACACCCAGCAAGGAGAGAGAATTTAATCTAAACAAACCCTTTATTCTCCCGCTCCCCCTACGCCAGGACAGAAGGGGACAAGGAAGGATATTTTTTAAAAGGGGGTTGTTTTTTCCTCTCTCTCTCTTTCGGTTGCTGGCGGATTTGGGAGCCACGAAGAAACTGAACGAATTCCATTTCGATCATAGGGGAGAGACTTCAAAATACCACCCCCGTTTTATTGATTCCTTTCCTTGCTGGGTGGATTAACTTTTTTCTCTCCTCCTCCATCGACCTATCTGCTCCCCCTTCCCTTCTTCCTACCCTCGCCCCGATCCCGAGTTCTCTCCTCCACTTCTCCTTCCTCCCATCCCGAGTTCTCTCCTCCACCTCTCCTTCCTCCTTTCCCCCATCCCGAGTCCTCTCCTCTACCTCTCCTTCCTCCTTCCTCCTATCCCGAGTTCTCTTCTTCACCTCTCCTTCCTCCTTCCCCCCATCCCGAGTCTTCTCCTCCACCTCTCCTTCCTCCTTCCCCCCATCCCGAGTCTTCTCCTCCACCTCTCCTTCCTCCTTCCCCCCATCCCGAGTCCTCTCCTCCTCCATTCCTTCCTCCTATCCCGAGTCCTCTCCTCCACCACTACTTCCTCCTTCCCCCCATCCCGAGTCTTCTCCTCCACCTCTCCTTCCTCCTCCTTCCTCCTATCCCGAGTCCTCTCCTCCTCCACTCCTTCCTCCCATCCCGAGTCCTCTCCTCCACCTCTCCTTCCTCCTTCCTCCCATCCCGAGTTCTCTCCTCCACCTCTCCTTCCTCCTTCCCCCCATCCCGAGTCTTCTCCTCCACCTCTCCTTCCTCCTTCTTCCTCCTATCCCGAGTCCTCTCCTCCTCCACTCCTTCCTCCCATCCCGAGTCCTCTCCTCCACCTCTCCTTCCTCCTTCCCCCCATCCCGAGTTCTCTCCTCCACCTCTCCTTCCTCCTTCCCCCCATCCCGAGTCTTCTCCTCCACCTCTCCTTCCTCCTTCCCCCCATCCCGAGTTCTCTCCTCCACCTCTCCTTCCTCCTTCCTCCCATCCCGAGTCCTCTCCTCCTCCATTCCTTCCTCCTTCCCCCCATCCTGACTCCTCTCCTCCTGCCCCTCCCCCCGCTAGTATGGCCATGGTAGTGAACCCTTGGCAGGAGGAGATCCCCGGGGGCCCGCCCGGCGCCCAGCCCCCTCCGGGCCTGCCGTGCGCTCCGGAGCCGGGGGTCGCCCCTCCGCCGCCGGGCCCCCCGAAGGCCCCCGCGGAGGCGGGGGAGAAGGGGGGCGCCCCGCCGAGCGTGGACTGCATGGTGTGCGGGGACAAGTCCAGCGGGAAGCACTACGGGCAGTTCACCTGCGAGGGCTGCAAGAGCTTCTTCAAGCGCTCGGTTCGCCGCAACCTGAGCTACACCTGCCGCAGCAACCGGGAGTGCCCCATCGACCAGCACCACCGCAACCAGTGCCAGTTCTGCCGCCTCAAGAAGTGCCTCAAGGTCGGCATGCGCCGGGAAGGTGAGCGCCCCCGGCCCGGCCCGGCCCGGCTCGGCTCGGCCCGGCCCCTCCGCTTTCCAGCCTCGCCCTTTCTCCCTCTCTGCCTTCTCTTTCCCTCTCTCTCTTCTTGCTGTGTTCTCTCTGCCTCTCCCTGACCTCCCTTTCTCCCTGTCTTCTCTTTCCCTCTCTTCTTCCCTCTCTCTCTTCTCTCTGCCTCTCCCTGGGTTCCCTCTCCCTGACCTCCCTTTCTCCCTGTCTTTCTTCTCTTCCTGTTCGTCCCTCTCGCTCTTCTTGCTGTGTTCTCTCTGTCTCTTCCTGGGCTCCCTTCCCTCTCTCCTCTCTCTTTCTGCTCTCTCTTTTTCTCTTTCTTTCTGTTCTTCCCTATTTTCTTTCTGTCTTTTTCTTTCTGTGTTCTCTCTGTCTCTTCCTGGGTTCCCTTCCCCCTCTTGACTCTCCCTTTCTCCTTGTCTGTCTTCTCTTTCTTTCTGTTCTTTCTCTTTCTTTTTCTTGCTGTGTTCTCTCTGTCTCTTCCTGGGTTCCCTTCCCCCTCTTGACTCTCCCTTTCTCCTGGTCCGTCTTCTCTTTCTTTCTGTTCTTTCTCTTTCTTTTTCTTTCCGTGTTCTCTCTGTTTCTTTTTTCATCCAGCCTGTGTTTCTCTTTCGTTTCTCTCTCTCTCTGTGATCTTGCTTTCTTTTCTCTGGTTTCTTTCAGTGTTCCTTCTCTACTCTTTCTTTCTTTTCTCTGGTTTCTTTCAGTGTTCCTTCTCTACTCTTTCTTTCTTTTCTCTCGCTCTGTGTGTTTCTCTCTCTCTCTGCTTTTCTTTCTCAGGAAGAGGAGTGAGAGAGGGGAAAAAGGAACGCAAAAGGGGAGAAAGAATGAAAGATTTGCTTTCTTTGGTCATTCCCCTCTCTTAGTCCAAAGACAGAGAAATGAAAAAGAGAAAGAAAATCTTTCTTTTTACTCTTTTTCTTTTCTCTCTCCCCCCTTTTCTCTCTCTTGAATTTCTTCAGGCCTTTCTTTTCTCCATCTCTACCATTTTCTCATTCATCCGCTTTCTCTTTTCTCACTACTTTTCTCTCCCTTCTCTAAATCTTTCTTCCCTTCTCGTTCCCTCCTCCTCCTTTTCTCCCCTTTCCTTAATTTTCTCTCTCCCCCTCCTCTCTCATGACCTCTCTCTTTTCTTCCTTTCCCTCTGTCTGTTTTCTCACTCTGTCCTTTCCCATCCTTTCTTGGCTCTCTAGACAGGATGCCCACCTCTGCAGAACTGCTCAGCTTCCCCCTTACTGAAGGCAACAGGGTCATGTGTACCAGGCATCATCCTTCCATTTGACAGTTCTCCTTGCAAGCTGCCCTGTGGTTACCTATGTATTCTCTTCTCTTCCTTCCCTACTCACCACCCTTCTGTCCCCCTCTAGCCACGGCTCTCCCTCTCTAGCTGTGAGTTTACAGATGCTACACTGCTGTCTTAGGGTTCAGTATGTTCTTAGTATCGTTTCCACCCCATCCCATATACTCCCCAGCTCCAAGAGAATTCCAGATCCCATTTCTTAACAGGGATCAAGGTAAAGTGGAAACCCACAGTCTAGAAATGTGTCAGGATTGCTTTTGTCGAGTTCTCAACCCATCTCTGGTTCATTTGCTGCTCCCCTGCCTTTCGGACTGGTTTTCCTTTCCTGTTCCATGTGGCTATTTTGTTTTTTAAACGAAGGGCAAACGTCACATACCTGATACAGGGCAAATATCAGGGAACTTTCATTCCACTGAATTAACCATTGCACCAGCCCTTGGCTGAAATTTCTGAGCTACACAAAATCAGATGGCTTGTCCTTTTTGCTAATCCCAAATTCATCAGCACTGCCCCTTAACATTCCTGCATACTGATTCCCCAGTGTTGTCTACTGTACTTCCCCATTTGGGCCTGAGAAAGTAAAGCCCGGATATTTGTTGGTTGTTCTTTAGCAAGAGAAAAGTAAAACCCTTAAAAGGCTAAATATTCCCAAGTCCCTGTACTTGTAGATTACAACAAAAGGATCATGGGAAAAAACCCTAATTCATATTTAACTTGACTATCTGATCAGTTAAATTAATCCTTTCAACCAGTGAACCTTTAGTTTCTCTTGGGTTTTTAAATAGGGCTTGATTTAGAGAGAGTTTCTCTGCAGAGGTAGGAATTTTTACTGTGCCTATATTCATTTTATTTAGAACAAGGTACGCTGTGAAAACCAGTAGGAATAGAAATATTCTTTTTTTAAAATGCCTCTGTATGCCTGTGATAGGAATACAAAAAAAGCCCAAAGCTGATTACACTGAATTCACCATCCTTATATTAACCATTATCAGGATTTAAAATTAAAGTAGAATTTAGCAGTAATGTAGCATGCAGGGTTTTCTCACACAAATATATTGAGTGGAAATACCTGGCATTCAGACAGCATCTTTCATCAGATCTCAAAGCCCTGGAGAAATTTGTTTATTAAGTTACACTTGCACGCATGTAAGATTTCAAAAAGCATGCATCAGCATGGGTATCTCTCAGTATAAGGTACACATAAAATGATGTGTGCATATAATAATAATACTCGGTATGTATGGTACTTCATTCATAATGTGAAATACCTTCTTTAACTAGTAACAATCAAGAATCCATATGACTTAAATAGGAATCACATTCTTTTTTTACCTTTTCACAGATGACCAGCATTTCAACCATACTATTAAAAACGTCTCTTGTACATTTAATTTTCTCAGTTAAGGAGTGAGTTGGAAAAAGTGGTAAAGTTTCTCTCCCATGGCGAGACATATTTAAGACCACATCAAGGCAAATATTCCCTCCTACTCCCCAGAGTAAAGATTTGCCCCCACCCTTTCTATGAACGTGCCCAGTAATTTGGCTGCAATAATGCATTCATGGCATTTAATCTTCTTTTGGTGAGATGATTCCTGCAAATCCCCAATGGGTACTAGTAGCAGATCTTAGCAACTCTTGCTACTCTAGTTTATTTATATATACTTATGTACACAAGAAAGCTGCTAATGCGTTTATTCTGCACAAATGACCATTCAAATCATCAGCATAAAATCCTCATGATTTATCCCTGATCCAACTGGGAGCTGGGATAGCTCAATCGATTTCCTTCTCTCCTTATTTTCTTTTCAGTTATGTGTGTTAATTTCTTCATTAAGCCCTCTGTCAAATCTGGCGATTAGTTCTTCTCGGATCATGGGCATGGCTTTGAGAAAAGGAAGTTAGAAAAGGGACGGTTTTACCTCTGTTCTTCCTTTCAATGAGGCCCCTATACCGCATTTGGGTGACATAGTGATGGGCATCCGGCAAAACGCTAGGTTAGAGAGCTTCATCGGGCAAAAGTTCTTGCACTCTGGAGCCATATTCACACCTGGAAACCTCTGCCTTAAAAGTCAACTCTTTAAAATAAAATTGATGTTTTAGCTGTGGCTAGGCAGGGACCCCTCGGCTAATGCAAAAAGATGCCTGCAGTGCAAATGCACGCATCATACAGTGGCTAGATCCTCATTTGGTGTAAACTGGTACAGCTCAGCTGAAATCAACACAAGCTGAGGATTTGACAGAGTCTTTTTCTTTTTCTGTTTTGTAAATAGAGAGAGTAGCCAGGTCAGGAAACCCCCATATGTAGACCAAGGTGAGCTTAGATCACTACAATTCTGGTTGAGTGGACACTACATTTTTTTAGTGGTTACTCAACATTTGAAACATCTATGCAGAGAGATTCAAAAGCATTTTTAAACAGCTCTCTTCTCTGTATTCCTTTTGATTTTTTAACATCCATTTTACTTGGAATTTTATTCCAGGTAAATATTTACATTGGCAAGTAAGCTTCAACTATTAGGAGAAAATAAACAAAGACATCTATCTATCAAGATACATCTACCTACCTTTTTTTGATTATGTAATGATACATTATATAATTTGTTCCATACCAGTTTAAATTTGGGATCATTTTTTGATTCAAAGGATTTCAAGAGTTGTTTGAATGATTCCCTTGCTTCTATGCAGAACACACACACTCAGTTGAAATTATTGAGCGTAGGTTCAGAAATGATATTTTAATTCTTTGCCAGTTATCGTAGGCTGGGAATGATAGCTGGAGAAACCCCACAAAACCCCACTCAAAAAAATAAATCAAATTTCCATCCAAGTCCTCAAATGCAATTTACAAAACCTGGGCTCTATGGAAAAATTCTAGATTGTATTAATGAATTACAAACAGAGAATTCAAATTGTATCTTACAAATGGTGTTTCTTAATACAGCCCTTTTCCTCAGATCAAGAATATTTTCAGGGAAATTTAATTACAAATAGACTTGCAAAAAGTTTTGGTAGTGTGTGATTACTTCATCTGGAAAGTCATTTAACTTTAAAAAGGGACACATGGAAACAAATAGATTCAACAAGGGATGGGAATGATCCAATATATACGCTGATTTGCAAAAATGTTTCTTTTTTATTTTAGTTTCATCAATATTATTTTATTGGGGTGCATTCACTCCGAGTAGAGTGGCATTGAGCAAACTTTCAATAGCTCTAGTCCCCAACCCATTTTCCAGCAATAGAATAGTCTGAATTTTTGCTTTTCTGCCCCTCGCACTTGGCATTGGAAATGGGTCACGTTTTGTTCCCCGCAGATGAGGTCTTTTGTTAATTATTATAACGATTAGGAGAAATCCCCTTTCGCCATTTAAACACCTTTGTCACTTTTGGTGGGCAAACGGCTAGCAATTTACTAGCCATCTCATTGAAGTTTAACTGCCCAGTTTAAAGGGTTTGCCACTGGAGTCATAACGAAGGGTTATTCTCAATCCGCGGTGTTATTGTTAAATGCATTTCTAAAGCATCTGCCCTCACAGTATCTGGCTGATTTTACATACTCACTAGGTACATTGCATTTATGCAATAATCTACCATGGCGATAATCTACCAAATTTGGCCCAAAATTGAGGTTTTGCACAGATAAAACAGGGAGTCGCAGGAAGAAGCTTTTTACAAAACCTAAGACCAAGGGAAATGTTTCTGTGATCGATTGATTTATTTTGTTTGTTTGTTTAATTCCAGAGAGAATAGGATTTTTTTTTCTTTTTAACCAAGCAACCATTTCCTTGGCTAGCTGGCTTCCCCTTTGCAGCATTGTGCATCAGGGCCTGAAAGTGAAATTGACTAGAAACAAGTGACACTGGAGTGGCAGGTCACTGCCCCCAAAAAGTAAATTAGAATGTCACGATTCTCTCTGGTTTACAAATAATCGAGGGAGTAGAATTTTAAAAAGTGCTGGACGTCTATTGAGAAGCACTGGTGGAAATCTGGATGGTTTAGGTAGGTGCCTATATGGGAACTGAGCTCTTTTGAAAAGTTGGTCTGTAAAGCACAGTAATTATTAGGGAGGAGAGAGAGGGGGAATTTATTTTAAAAATAAGGTCGATTTTTAAAATTTGAGTGTCTATGTCGCCCTTTGATTTTTTAAAAAGCCATTTGATTTTTTTTTTTAAATAATAAAGGAATTATTTTAGGCATAAAAAAATTTGCAATTTTTTGGGTGGTAACCAGTATTTTGCTAGCGATCACCAAAGATTAGAAACAATTCCCTCAGGGCCTAGGAAATACACGGCAGAGAAATCACTTGTCTTTTTCAGTTCTTAGATATCTCTTCTTTGTATTATTGCTATTACTAATTGCTGAATCCCCCTAAATGTACATGGTATTTCACGACAAAGAGAAAGGTGCCTTCCTTGTTCCGAAGAGTTTCTGATCAATAGACACAGAGAAATGTTTTGTTTTGTAAGCTAACTCCCTCACCCCGCATCTACTTATGTAGAAATTCTGATCTCAGTTACTGTAAATCTACTGCTAAACTCAACTTCTGATTTAGGCCGGTGTCATTTGGATCAGAATCTGCCTTTTTTTGTTTTGTGTGTGTGTGTGGAAGAAGCTGTCCACAAAAAATTGCTCTCCATGGGACGTGTATTTTCTTAGCCAGCGTGTTGCTAACTGGGCTCACCCTAACTGCTGAGACATGGGTGGATTTTTAAAGTGTTACTGCCACAGCTGCAAACAAATACATTTTGAGACTCTTCGGTACTCGTGGAAGGTCGACGGTTAATATACCGTAAACAGAACTCTGATGTATTGAATGCACCGCATGTCCTCTACCTCCCAGGAATGTTGTTAGGCTTAATTTGTTAATGTCTGTGAGGTCCTTTTAGATGCAAGGTCTTATAGTAGATTTGGGCATCTCTTCAGCTGGTCTAAGTTGTCATTGCTCCATTGAGCTATCACAACTGATACCAGCGGCAGATCTGCTCCATAGTATAACAATGTATGATTTCTATGAAATCCCCAGCCAGTGAGACTTTGGCAAGGGGAAGCAGCTTTCTAAACCGAGGGACAGATTTTCAGCGGGCGTATATTGTCATCGCTCCATTGACTTCAATGCCAGCAGCAGTCGGCCTCTCTTTCTGATGTTACATATTGACAATTTACACCGACTGACCGTCGGGCCCCTAAGTGCCTCAACTTCCCTTGTCACCTGTTAGCTGGTTGGAAAACCCCAGCGCTAGGAAGCCTTTCACGCAGCAAAGACAGCTATTGACCAAAGGTCTCGTGCCCCTGAAATGCAAAGGCAGCTCTCGGTCACGTGAGCGGCGTCATTGATTTGCATAGGACTCCTCGTGGGAGTAAGGGTTGGGAGATCGGGCCCCTTGTTTTTGAGGCAGCGGCGGTAGAGAAACCACTCACGTTTTCATGAAACAAAGCCCCTCTTTCCCCCCCTCCCTCCCTCCCCGCGCATTACTCTCATGCTTTATGGGGAAGCATGCCTGGTACAACCCGACTCTACTGCATGTGGTTAGAGCAAAAACCCATTTACAGTTCAGCAGAAGGAAAGACACTGGTGGTTTTTAGTCAGTTCCAATTCCATCTTGTCTCTCTCTCTCCAGTTCTGTCTCTTGTCTATCCGGTGAAACCTGTATCCTCCCCAATTTCTAAGCTCCTCAGTGACTAGTATCTAATGAACCGTAGTTGTTCTCTGCTACAGAAGAGTTTTCGGATGTGTAGACAACATTTTTTGTGCATAAAAAAAGAACAAATCCTTTCTATTTTTTCCACCTAACTTCACAGCATTATGCGCAACAGCTAGCTGGAACCACAGCCTGCCCTGTAGTTCACTGAAAGGAGCTTTAGGCTTTGCCCCGAAAAGGATTCAAATACAGAATCGGTCAAGTTAGTCCGTTCGCTCGCAATCCCGAGGATTGAGCTGGGGAAAGGGTTTTGCCTCCTGGCTTTGTGAATGTGGATGGGTTAATTCCCCTTTCCGTGCCTCGGTTTTCCGCATCTCAGCCCCACGGAGGTTAGTGTTTGTAAAGGGCTTTGAGAGCCTCAAAGGGAAGGTGGTCACTGGGAGAAGAGTTTGTTATTACATGTGTTATGGTAGCACCTACAGGCTCTACGTGAGATCAGGGCCCCACGGCACTGGGTGTGGTTGAAGAGAATCCTTGCTCCAAAGGATTTACAGTCTAAGTAAACCAGACAGACAAAGGCGTGGAGGGGAAACTGAGGCACGGAGCTGGGACGCGACTACTTGACTTGCATCACGCTGGTGCTCGAACTGGGGTGAGAGCCCTTACCGAGACCTCGCTGAGTCACAATCCACTGGACAATGCGAGGGTCTGATCCTGCCCTCCTTTGGAGGGCATAGTGCCAACAGGTTGCCGGGGGAGACTTGTCCAAATCAGGCCTGCGAGGCTGCGTCTTTCATCACTGGCATGCTCTCCGTGTGGGCATTCTCGGGCTAAGCCGCTTAGGGGGTGATTTTTTACCAGTATAGTTGTCCCAGTGCAATCCCTAGTGGAGACCAGTGTCAAGGTGCCTTATACCAGTGTAGTCTATGCCCCATCCCGTATGGAGGTATAACAGTGTCCATGTTACGGGGGCTTTGTACGGGGATAGCTAGTCCTTGTTCAGATAATCCCATATTCTGGTATCAGAGTGGGATTTTTCAATTTAGTTGAACCCCCCTTCCCAAGGGATGTGAACTAAACCAAAACAAGGCCTTCAGATACTGGAGGAAAAGTTTTCACTTGCTTTAGGTCAGGGCTACTCTAGGAACACTAGAGTATACTAGACGGGCAAAGCCCTCTTAGCGTGGACCAGCAAACCAGTATCTCTTAGTCCGAGCGAAACAAGCGATGCTGGTAAAAACTCAGCATTGCTGGCGCTCCGGTGCCTACACCAGGGGCTTGTGCCCGCTGTCTGTGGATCAGGGATCACCTCTCTTTGACCGACAGAGCTATGCTGGAAGGAGTTTGTAGCCTAGGCCTGACCTGGCCTGAGGTCATACTGAAAAAACTTTCCCATGTAGACAAGGCTTTCGAGTAAGTGAAAGCCGGGTCCACCCATTCTGCCTCGGTTGCTTTTTCTATCCACTTAGCACGGGTGTAATGATAGCACAAGGGGCGGGGGCCCAACCGAAAAGCAAGCACCTACTTTTTTGGTGTTTTCCACCAATATAAAACGAGCTTGCAGCTTTTCAGGCCCTTCCTGGTTTTCACGTTTGTTGCTGGGATGCCGAGCAGGCTGGCCTGCAACAAGAAAAATCCCCCATCTCCTCCACTTGCCCATAGAGCAGCGCGACCAAATCGATTTCTTTTGAATGCAGAAAACTAAACTACGGGTGCTAAAGTCAGGTGGCTCCCTCTAAACTCCTCCTTAGTTCTAGACTCCATCTCTCCCAAGTCACGGAAGCAAATTCCCTTCCCCCTCACACATTTTTCTGATGGTTTGCATGATCATTTGCTAAATCCATCGCAATCTGATGTGTTCCTTGGTTAGCAGCATCATGGGCTTTGTCCCATATTCTTCCCCCCCCACCCTTTTCACACATACATAAACACCTCCCTCTAGGAATGTCACAAATAAATTATTACCCCCACGCCAACTCCCAGACCCACAGAGTCCAGATTCTCTTGCACCTTCTGCAGCTGTACGCCTCAAAGCAAAGTGGGTATGAGAATCAACCAGTGTCAGCTGACTGCGACCTCGAACGGTTTCCGTGATCCAACTCCTGGGTTCTATCTTTTTAAACTGAATCTAGGGTTGCCTGAAACCTTCCCCCACCCCTCCCAAAATGCAGATGCAGGTTGACCAAAATGTTGCGTGAATTCGCCTCACGTTTGTCCAATTCTTTTGGCCAAAAACCAAAGAAAAAAAATTGAAACGTTTTGGTTTGATGCCTTTGAAATGAAACGTTTCGATTTGAAATGACTTTTTGTTTTGAAATTTATTCCAGTTGTATTTTTTAAAAAATGAAAAAGATTGTTTTTAAAAAGGGCCATTCAACCCCTAATTATTTCCCCCCCACTTTTTCGGTTCGCCAAAAATTTCCTTTTAGTATGGCCGGTGAACCAAAAACTCGATTATTCTCACAGCTCTAATTAATACACCCCAAAATGGAAGGGTCTATTGAACCCACCTTTCCAATATGCCTAGCAACGGAGAGTTAAAAACACCTAGGTTTTCTCTTGGCAGATCAGAGCAGGTCTTGGCTTTCAGACAGCATTCCAAACAAGACATGAGCGAAATGAATCAATTTGGTCCAGGACCAGAGGGCAAAAAACGGTCTGGGTCCGAGTCTCAGCTAGTTTCATGGAGCTCCTTTGAGCTATGCTGATTTACACCAGCTGAGGATCTGGCCCTCGTCCACCAGACTGGGGCTAGTTGATGCTCAGATGAAGAAGGACAAACATTTATTCTGCGATAAGCCCGGCGTGTGGATAAGTCAGGGAGGGAAAAACCCTCCACATATTCTCAAAGGTGCAACACGTCCGGGCATCCCTGGCCGGTGTGATTGGGACAAAACGTTGTTCGTTCTTTGGGGAACAGCGGAACAAACGCAACAATTGCTTTGGCCAAAGAAACGACCCGGATTGAAGTGGCCGCGTTGCAGCAACCCTGCTCATTTTGGCGGGATGTCACGTTTGTGGTTCTTCCATGGGGGCTCTGTGGTAGTCAGGTGCTACCTAAGGACCAGCTCTTCACAAGAGCTTACCTCCCATTTAGCCACCAAAATAATCCAGAGAGCCCAGCACCGCAAATCTTGCGTTCTTTGGAAAATCTGGCCCTTACTGAGTTGCCTAAATAGCAGTTAAGGTCTTTGAAAAACTGAGTGACCCGTGTACCTTAGGGAAGATGTTTGAGCTAATTGTTAGAGCAGGGAGTGGGGGTCAGGACGCCTGGCTTCTGTTCCCAGCTCTGGGAGGAGAGTGGGGCCTACTGGTTAGAGTCAAGACTCATAAGAACATAAGAGCATAAGAAAGGCCGTACTGGGTCAGACCAAAGGTCCATCCAGCCCAGTATCCTGTCCACCGACAGTGGCCAATGCCAGGTGACCCGGAGTGAGTGGACCTAACAGGTAATGAGCAAGTGAGCTCTTTCTTGATCAGAATAGACTCCTGGGTTCTATTCCTTGGGCTACCACAGATTTGCTAGGCAACCGGCGGCAAGTTATTTCCTCTCTCTGCGCTTCAGTTTGCCTGCTTGAGCAATGGGTAGACAGCTCTCGGCCTTGTGGAATGGTGTAGGAAGGCGGCGTTTGTATTTAGGGGACGCTTTGGGAGCGTCGGAGGAAAGGTGCTATCAGAGATTGTTCTAGAGAGTGACTGTATGGAGCTAGAGTGGGGATTAAACCTTACGGCAGGCAATAGATACCAGTTGTTTATGGGGGGAAAAGAGGCTGAATTTCCAAATCCCAGCTGTTTTAGCGCTCAGCTGCCCATGAATCCTTCTCAGTCATTCCTTTCCAGCAGGACAGATTCCCTAACCCAGCTTTGCAAAATATTCTCTGCGCCTACTCACCTAGGGGGGTGGGTCGGGAGCTAGTTTTTTGACAAGTTAGCAAAGTCTCACTAATTTTTTGCATCACTGGTGGGAAGGTGGACGAGCAGATCTTGTGCCCGGGCTGGTATGTTGATTTTTTTTTTTTTTTTTTTTGCAAGGCTGAGCTCATTGAACTCTGCTCCCACATGCGAATAAGAAGGGCAGATAAACAGCCATGCATGCACTGCTATCCATTGAACAGTCATGCATGTGTGATGGCTGCCCCCTTGGCCAATGAACTGGCGATCAAACTGGGGACCTTCTCCACAGCTAAAACCAGGAGCTGCTGCAGCTTGAGCGAAAACTCCGTGGCAAGGGGTGAGAACTCAGATCCTCGGTAGATCAGGATCTATAACAGGAGCTGGGCAAAACATCTCAGTCAAATCATTTATTCACCGCGAAATGCAGTTTCAGGTCAATGCAACTATTGCAAATCTGAGTCGAATTCAGCAAATAGTTCCAGCCAGGAAAAAACAAATAGAAAACGGCCATTTTCGGTGGACTTTTCATTTCAAAATGACATTTCATTCGGAAATGTAGCTAGATTTATTTTAAACGAACAAACAAGGATTTTTTAAAAACACCCGTAAAAGAAAATGCACATTTTTCTTTTTTTGGTCAGATAAAATGATAACTAATAACACTAGTTAGCAGGGAAATGACAAGCTACGGATTTTAGCCGCAGATCCAAAGCTGAAGGGTGTTTTGGATCAAGGGGTATCCTGTGTCTTGTGGTTTCTTTTTTGCCCAGTGATCCAAGTGGACGGCTCCCTGTGAGTTCAGTAGCAGCGAATGAAACAAATTTGTGGTGAGGAAAAAAAATGTTTCCGATTGACCTGAAACTAATTTTTTTTTCTGGATTGGCCACCAAACCAAAGACTCCATTGCCTGTCACACTCTCTCCCCAGTGGATTACACACATAGTGTCTTAGCTCTCTGCCATCCTTGGCTAAACCTCCTCCCTGCTTTGCTATAGGGCCAGTAGATGCATCCAGGCATCGTATTTAGCCCTCTGGCAACCTGCTGCTCTGAACGAGATATGCCTATCTCATAGAACTGGAAGGATGTTGAAAGGTCATCGAGTCCAGTCCCCTGCCTTCACTAGCAGGACCAAGTACTGTCCCCTGACAGATGTTTTTGCCCCAGATCCCTAAATGGCCCCCTGAAGGATTGAACTCACAACCCTGGGTTTAGCAGGTCAATGCTCAAACCACTGAGCTATCCCTCATAGGGGATAAGGTTCTACCTTTACAACAAGGCCCAGATTTTCACCCTTCAATGGGAGTGTTTAAGACCAAATGGCCTGATCCTGAGGGCACCTGTCGGACCAACCGCTGTTTGGGGTGCCCTCGGGATTGGTCCATGTATGTCTCCTCCGTCGTTTAATGCACGTCCGGGCGATGACAGCCACAGCCAGGCGAGAGGCAGTTTCCTGCCTTTCGAGTGAGTTCAGCTGCAGCCCGGGAAGCTGCCCCATCAAATTAAACTGAGCACATCAAGCGATCGCAAGACCCACGGGTGATACAGCTGCGGGACTCCTGTGTCCGGTTGCGAGGCGCATCCTTCAAGAAGGGTGTTGATCAGTTGGAAAGGGAGCCCAGAGGAGCCCTGAGAATGGTTAAAGGATTAGAAAACCCGCCTTAAAGTGACAGACTCAAGGGGCTCAATCCATTTTGCTTAACAAAGAGCGGGTTGAGAGGTGAGCTGATCACCGTCTGTATGTACGTACGCGGGGGACAAATATTTAATAACGGGCTCTTCCGTCTAGCAGAGAAGGGTATGTGGGGATCCAACGGCTGGACGTTGAAGCGAGATAACTTCTGGCGGGAAATAAGGCGCACATTTTTAACAGCGAGTGTAATTAACCCCTGGGCCGGCGTCCCAAGGATCGTGGCGGATTCGCCATCGCTGACCATTTTGAAATCGAAATCGGCCGGGTTTCTAACAGCTCCGCTCTAGGGATTATTGTGGGGGAGGTCTCTGGCCTGTGTTACACAGGTCAGGCTAGCTGATCACAGCCGTCCTGGGCATCTATGACTCTCAGATCCACCCAGCTAGCTGCAGGGCAGCAGAATTCAATGTGACATGCAGTGGACAAGGCTGCGGTGTAGGGTGACCAGACAGCAAGTGTGAAAAATCGGGACAGGAGGTGGGGGGTAATAGGCGCCTATATAAGAAAAAGCCCCAAATATTGGGACTGTCCCTATAAAATCAGGACATCTGGTCACCCCCCTGTGCTGGCCACTGCAGGCTGTTTTAACCCCTGTGCTGCTGCTGGACTCCTGGGGCTCCGTCTGCTCGGATCTCTATGGCAAGAGAAACCACAAAGCACAGAGCATCCCCCAGATCCAAAACCACCTCTGGAGCCAAAAATCTATGGCTTGTGTCATTGCTCTGCTATGATTCTGATGTCATCATCTCCTGGCAGTACCTAGAAGCCCTAATCACGGAACCAGAAACCCATTGTGCGAGGCGACATACATTTTTTATGGCTATTAGGTGCATTACGGGACTGCCTAGGTGTCCCAAGTCATGGACCAGGACCTCATTGTGCTATAGGCTGTAGGTTTTGATTGCTATTAGGTCTATTATGGTAGCATCTAGGACTTGAACTGTACAAGGGGCCGGACAAACCACTCCCACTAATTCAGTATCGCCGACACAAAGGGTTCAGGAATCAGGAGTCGCGGCCCCACTAAAAAGGAGGAGATTATTTTATAAAATGTTGATTTTTAAGCCAATCAACCTTGAGGTTCTTTTCGTTTGCCTTCTGGTTTTTATGAGCCTTTGGGGGTCAGGTTTCCAGCCCTTTCTATGCGGCCGCAAGGGCCGGACCATTCGGTTGCTTGGCTTGTTTATAATGAAAGCTGAGATTCTCCCATCATTCCGGGAGCTGGGACCCGGAGAATAACAACAAAGATCAGGAGACTTGCAATCCTATCGCGAGAGGCGGCAGCCTCTCAAGTGGGGCTGTTCCCTACCCCCACTCCAATTACTCAACAAAACGTAAAAGTACGTCGCTGACGAAGCTAGGCCGATTCATGCCCAGCCCCTTGGCTCCACCTACTCTGTGTCTTTTAGAGGGTAGGTAGAAGGTGGGAAAGGAGGCTTTGTGCATAGTGCACTGGGCTAGGATGCAGGAGACCCAACTGAGGTCTGCCATTGGCCTACTGGATATACGTCCCCTCTCTGTGCCTCGGTTTCCCCGTCAGTAAAATGGGGACAATGCTCCTGACCTCCTTTACTTACCTGGCCCCCATCTCCACTGTATCTGAGCATTTTGCACTGCATGTGCCCTCACAACCCCGCTATGAGGCCAGGAAGGGCTATTATCCCGCTAGAGAGACTAAGTGACTTTCCCCAGGTCTCACGGGAAAGCTGTAGCAGAGCAGGGACCCAAAGGCAGCTCTCCTAGCTAGCACTGGTCCACCCTTCCTCTCCAGAGCCCAGGCCCAGCTGCCTCTGGGCTGATAGACGGCTTTTCCTTTGGCCCACGGGAGACGTGCAAACGTCCTGTGCCCCAGACACCAAACCAGCTGATGCTGGGTTGTTGCTTGGCGATTCGGCGTTTGTTTGAACCCGGATTTCATAGTGGGGGGAGCGGGGAGAATTTATCTGAGTAAGAGGCAGAGAAAATCTCTCTTTGAATGCCTGCGGAGCAAGAGAGATCAAGGCGGCGGGGTTTTCATTAGATCCTGTCTCTTGAAGAACAGGGTAGAGGAGACTCGTTCAAAATAAATCAAATCTCTTCTCCCGCCAGAAGTCCAACGGTTCAAACACCAACAATGGGGACTGATTTTTTGAAAGAGCTCCATCCATTCGCTATGGGTTCTAATCCTGCCCCCCTCACCGTACTGGCCAAGCGCCTTCCAGCCATGCACTAAGGGAGGTGACTGATATCTGGTAATCTGGCTAACATCTTAGCTCCCCGGAGGCACCTAAATAAAGTGGCCAGATAAGATTTCCAAGAGCTTTCTCTGGGAGCCATGGAGTTCTCGGGTGATGAGAGCTTTTGAAAATCTTCCCCCTCCCCACCTCATGTTGGAAATGGCTCCGCTGATTTGCTTCTGACTAGCTAAAGTAATGGTCTCTTGCAGCATGTGTTAACTCCTTACGCTTAACAATCCATTCCACCTTGTGTGGAGCGGAGTACCTTTCCCAGACCTGAAGAAGAGCTCCGTGTAAGCTTGAAAGCTCGTCTCTCTTACCCACAGAAGTTGGTCCAATAAGAGAGAGCGCCTCACTCATCTTGTCTAGCTAAATTAAATCACTGTAGGACTGTGCAGGACAAGTTTCTGGCCAATGGAGAGCGAGTGTTTTATCAGAGAAAGAGGTAGAAATTAGGCACAAAAGGCATTAGAGCTGGTAGGGAATTTTTCGAGGACATGTTTTTGGTTGGGAAAAGCTGAAACTTTTTGCAGCAAAAGGTGGGTTTGGACAAGGTATTTGACTTGAAATTTTATTGCCAAAACGGGACCCTTTGAAATTTTCCAAAGGAGAAATTTCCTTTTTTCCCTGGTTTGAAATGACTTTTTGTTTTCCAATTCAAACTAACGATAGCACAATTTTTAAAAATGTAAGATGGTTGAAATCAAAATGAAACATGTAAATTATCAAACCAAAATGTTTCTACGGACCCGAACTAAACATTTTTTTTCAGTCAGCAATTTTATGTATTTCTTTTTATTTTTTGGAATTTCAACTTTTCCTCCTGATTCAGGATGGGGAAAAATTCCAAAATCTCAGCAATTTTCCCAGGATGGGAAAATCATTTGCCAGAAGCTGGAAATGGGTGACAAGGGATGGATCACTTGATTACCTGTTCTGTTCATTCCCTCTGGGGCACCTGGCTTTGGCCACTGTTGGAAGACAGGATACTGGGCTAGATGGACCTTTGGTCTGACCCAGTCTGGCCGTTCTTATGTTTTTATTTTTCTACCTAGCTCTACTTGTAACCTTAACTATAGAAACACTAATAACAGTAACAACAATGCCTAATGAGAACGACCATTTATAAAAAGCTTGTCAGCTATGGATCTCTATAGCAAACGGCGCCTGCAAAAGCATCATCAGTGATTTGCAGAGCTTCGAGATGGCAGGGGAGAATTTCTTCCTAGCAAACATGGAGGCCAGGCTGTTGTCTAGAGAGCAGAGTGAGCGCTAGGACACTTGGGTTTTAGTCCTGCTTCTGGAAGGGAAGGTGGTAAGAGCAGGCAGCTAGGAGGCAGGGCTTCCTACTGTGTGTGATTAGAACATGCGACCGCTGTGCCTTAGTTTCCCTGTCTGTAATGCATCACCAGGCCATCATACGGATTAATACTAGTACATCATTTATGGCTGGGTCCCAAACCCATTGACGTCCGTGGTCTTAGGCCCTGAGAGGGCAATGACGATAGAAATGCCAAGTGTTACCACAGTGTCACATATTTTCACCTCCCTATTGCCAAGGAACTACTTCCTCAGGAGAAACCTTTTTCATTCCCAAACCTCTTTGCCCAGGTTACTCCCCCCCCCCCGCCCCCCTCAGCACTTGACTCATGGGGGGAGCCTGAGGCCGTTAAAACCAAACCCCAGAATGGGCGGGAGGGGGCATTGGCGCCTCTCCTAGGGCGAAACCATCTGCCCCACGCAATATCACTGCATTGCACCCCCCATTGAGTGCTGTAAATGATCAAATTGCTGGGGGGGAGGGGGGGGGGATTGGCCACCATCGCTGAAGTAGCTCCCACAGGCCCTGAGATCAGGGCCCCCGTCATGCCAGGAGCCGCACAGACCCAGGGAGAGCCAGCCCGCCCCTACCCCAAAGGGTTCGTGATCTAACTCCAGTGGTTCTCAACCTATTTACCAGTGTGGGCCGCATCCAGTACTACCTGTATGGCCCTGAGGATGTCACATGGGCCGCAGCTCTGTGCTGATTGGGCTGCAGGTGGAGAATCACTGAACTAGACAAAAGGTGGAAGGAGAATCAGAAGCGACTCGGCCAGGGTACCATCCGGCCATGCTGGACACTGCAGCTCTCCAGCCGCTAGATTCTTTGAATCCTGGCAGACTCACCCGATTAAGAGGCATATACAGATTCTCTTAATCGCTAAGTGACACGTGGGATTTCAAAGCCACGTCCACAAGGCCGCTCTCTTCATTTCTCCCGTATTCCATCTCTCTCTCTCTTTGTCACACCCAGCCCGGCACAGCGCCCTGGGTTTGAGTCTTCCCTCCTGTGCTCATTTCAGCAGAGTCACTCCTGAACTGGGCCGGTTTTCTTCCTCCCCCTCAGCCTGGTCCTTTTAGTCTCTTTCAGTGAAACAAACAAAGTCCACTGGGTCCTTTTTCCTTTCTAGCCCCGTCCCTGCCCCGCACTGCGGATGTTAAAGGGAGTTGAACACACACATAGAATCATAGAATATCAGGGTTGGAAAGGACCTTAGTAGGTCATCTAGTCCAACCCCCTGCTCAAAGCAGGACCAATCCCCAATTTTTGCCTCAGATCCCTAAATGCCCCCCTCAAGGATTGAACTCACAACCCTGAGTTTAGCAGGCCAATGCTCAAACCACTGAGCTATCCCTCCCCCCCCACACTGGGAAAGACAGCCTCACCAGTGGCCTCCCCAGGAATTGAAATTGGGGGTGGGGGGGTGTTCAAATGTACTGGGGGGTGTCACTAAATTGGCATGTAACTAGTTCACAAAACTGGGGGGGTGTTGGGGAAATTCTGGGGGGGTAGGGAAATCACTGAGCCTCACCATACAGAGCATGGCTTGCCTAGCTCAGTCCTAGCAGGGGCTTATCGCGAGATGCCCAAGGGCTCACTGGAGAGCACCCCCGGCCCACCTCACGCCTTCCACTGAGTTACAGGGATGTGGGGAAATAAGGCAGAGAGGCCCCCTGGCTTTAGAACTGCTCCATCCAGCTAGGAGAGGAGTGGCTAGTGCCTCGTGTTAAATACTCTCCATATGCCAAGTTCTGCCTCATGGTGTCCCCATGGACTGCGTTGGGTGGATGCCTCCGGGCTGCCCGGCTGGGATCAATGTTCATCCTCTCATAGCAGGGGAGACCCTGCTCCTCCCCCGACCCGGATGTGTCCTTGGAGAGATTGGCCCTGAGATGACGGCCAGTGCTAGTGCCAATTGACAAGCCCCGGGAGCCCCAAGTCCTCTCGCTGCACAGCTGGGGAAGCGGCAGGATCAGCTCCCTGCGTACAAGGCCTTGACCCTGCCTCTGGGGTGAGAGGGGAGTTCAGCCTCCATGGTCCAGGCAGCCCTTGGCTCCCTGCTGGGGCTGCCAGTGAGGCAGGTTAGAGCCTGAGACCCAGCAAACTCGTTCCACCAATGGGAAGCACCTTTGAGCTGCAAGTGAAGCGGGGACTCAGGACCTGACCCTGCAAAGCCCTCACTCCCAAGAGTGTGTTCTCAGGATCAGACCCTCCCCTCCACCCCATTGGAGAACCTTACACCCCCTCCCGACTGACAGGTCATTTTATTTTAGCCGGTTTCATCTTTGTCTGGGAGAGAAGGTCCCATTGTAGAGTCCGAATTCAAGGGGAACAAAGAGGGCCTGATTCTGATCCTGTTTACACCAGTTTTACAAAGCAGAGGCACCACTGACTTCAGTGGAATCACTCCCCATTTACACTGGCGTTACTGAGATCAGAGTCTGGCTCCGGAAGCGGCACTAAACCTGGGTTTGCTACCCGTGTGAGCCTCCTGCCTTCTTTACCAATACTAAGCACAGAATCTCTGGAACCTGGTTCTCCTTAGCCCTGTGTCCCATGTGGTCAGCGTGATTGGCGCAAATGAGCTACTAAATCAGAAAAGCAGTTTTTTACCCCACTTTGCATGCACCGATGTAATCATCTGCACAGGGTGCAGGACACTGGAGAATCAGGACTTCCCGATTCTTGTTCTAGCCTGCAACCGCTGATTGCGGGGTTTAAGATCACAAAGCAAATAACAGAAGCCCCCCAAATGAGCTGAATCCTGCATTAGGCCCAAATCCAAGTTTTGCAGCTCCATGGAATACAATACAGTTAACGTCACCGGCTCTTCCCTTGGGTTCATGTGTCTCTTCCATTTCTTAACAGTGCCACCCCGTTTCCCCACCAAACCTGTGATTGAGAAGCGGCTCTAAACAGGGAATCAGGCCCAGCATATAGGGGACGAGGGGGAAAGATTTACAAAACTTGATCTGCTTACACAATCCGAGCACTGGCTGTGTTTTCATTTCAGTCCAAACAGGTTTTTAATTTAGACCCTTCCCCTGCAGTGCTGGAAATAGAGTTGGGTGAGACTATGCCTCTGAAACATTTTTTGACTGCACAGTGCAGATTTCGGTCGACCGCTTCACAGGTTTGTGTCGATTTCATTAAATTGTTTTGGTTAAAACAAACTTGTGGAAAAGTCCAAATGTTTCATTTTTTGACACATTGGTAACGCAACGTTTCCATTTTTCAGATTTTTTCTTAAAAATGCAAAGCCATTTTTGCAAAGGTAGAAATCGAAAGGAAACGTTTTGGTTCGGGTCAAACGAAACATTTTGTTCAACCTGAAAAGGATTTTTTTCGATTTGCGGAAAAAAATTCTGAAAAATTTCATTTTCGTGTCAACCTAAAACAATTCCCCTTCCCCCTCCCCACTTTGCAGACCTGCCAGCAAACCAAAAGACCTGTTATACACGGCCCTAGCTGGAATCTCAAAGCCAAGATACTTGGGCTATTGCGGGGGCATTTGAGAGTGCAACTGACTCGTAACAAATAAAGTTAAATTGACCAGTGTCGCTCTATCTAGCTCAGGGTTTTACACTGCCACTCATTGCAATATCTGGGCACATTCCATTTAAAATTGATAGCAAGAGCAAAATCCCTAGTCGATTTCATGGGGTCTCTGGCACTTTTCCCTTTTAAGGGTCAAAACTCTGCTTGGGGCAGGGTGCTTTTAGGGGTTGAGTTTTTTTAGATTTTATTAATTTCCTCTTTTTGTTTTGGTTTGTAGGTGTTTGGGTGCAGACAAGGTGTCTGTGTTGTTCAGGAGTAGATGCAGTGTCTCCATTGTGATTCAGGGACAGACTGGGTGTCAGTATTAGGGGGTGGATGGGATGTCTGTGTTGGGGTTCAGGGGTAGACGGGGTGTCAGTGTTGCAAGTGTGGAGAGGCAGCGCTAAAAGAGTCGGCCTCTGGATTTGACTGATCTCCCCAGGGAGTTTGTTCCATAGCCAGATTCCCCCCTCCCCCCATCATGGTATAATGTTCCTGTGAGAGCTGGGAGAAATGCCAGAAAATAAAACAGGATCAATGGTGAAAAGTAAATTTAATTTTAAAAGTTCTTTCAGGCTGAATCATCTCAGGTCTTAGTCAACAAAAGATTTTTTTTTCTCCCGTAGAAGGAGCCTGGTTCTCCATTTGCCCTACACCTTGTGCAGTCATTTACACTAGTGCAATGCTGGTGTGTGGCAGCACTTTGCACCAGCGGCAATGACAGCACAAGGTGAAGGGCAGTGGAGAATCCGAGTTTTAAATGTTTATTGCTAGCAAACCATCTAGAAGGGAGTGTGGCTGAGTATACGGAAATCGGGGCCCTCAGCAGTACTGGGTTCTGTTCATAGCTCTGCAACTGACCTGGATGGGTGACTGTGGGCAAGTCACTGCCTTGCTGTGTGCCTCAGTTTTCCCATCTGCAAAATGGGAATAATGATATTGATCCGCCTTTGTGAAGCGCTTTGAGACCTATGGATGAAAAGTGCTGTAGATCAGCTAGGGATGATAGTAATAATAATGATTAAACCCCAGGCTTCAGGGTTCAAATGAAGCTCTAACTATTAAGAATCAGGATGAGACCTTCCTGGGGGCAGATTTTCCCACTGCTGCCTTCTACAGGGTTCTAACCTTCCTCTACAGCAGCTGGTGCTGGGCGCTGCGGGAGACAGGCCACTGGGCTAGATGGACCTTGGGTCTGATGCAGTCTGGCAATGCCTGTGTTCCTAATCAGACACGATTTGCTTTTTCCTTTTCAAATTAACACCCCTGTCTGGACCCGGCTCTCCCCCCAGGCCGGTGTCAAACTGGAACGACTCCATGGAAGCCCACAGAGGTACACTGCTGTGAACAGACTCGGCCTGGTATCCTGTCTCCGAAAGCGTCCGGGGCTAGATGCCTCAGAGGACACCCCCTAATGGACTCCGGTGGAATAACCTACTCCTGGAGGAAGTTCCTTCCTGACCTCATCAGGGAGTGGCTAGTTCACGCCCTGAAGCAGGATAGTTTATAACCCTTATAAATAACACCATCTAAACCAGGTATAAATCTACCCACCTCAGCCGTCAGATTCCCCCCACCTCCACTGTGGTTCTTACCATCTTTGTGACCTTCTTTTCTTTTCTTTTCTCCCTCTCTAGACGCACATGATTGATTAGTTGCTTTTAGTGGGTTGATTCCTCCCTGACTCGGTTCTCTTTTGATCAGAGGCCTGGCCTGTTTCAGAAAGACGTGTCGTACCTGTGCCAGGGTGATTAAATCTCACCCCTCTGGGCACAGAGGATTCAGAGGTCGCTAAAATCTCACGACCTGAGACATTGCAAAGGTTGTAGGAACAGGCCTCTGATTGTACAGGGTTTCAGCCACCTTGTTATTGCCTGCCCTCGGCAGCTTGGGCCCAAATCTCACAAGCTTCCCCACTGAACCCAACTCTCCCAGTTCAGCCTCAGACCCGAATCCTGAACTAGAGCTGGTTGGGAACTTCCCGAGCAAACGGTTTGCGTCGGGAAATGCCGAGGGAGGAAAAGCCCATTGCCTTCGGGGGCAGCAGCTTGGGGCCGCGACTCGGCCGACCCCACAGCTAAAAAGCGGGGAACATGCTGGAGAAAAGAGACCTCGGACAAATAGGGGAATATTTAGCCTTTTTCTGAAGCTTTGGTTGATCCCTAGGAAATGGAAGCTGAGATGTCACTTGCTTTCCCTCTCCCTGCCCCCCTCCCCTCCCAGCCCAGTCCTTTATCTTGCTGTTCTTTTGCCCTCCTCTCCCGTTTTCTGATTATTTTTTGCGAGGGGGTGGGGTAATAAATATGGAAAATTCCAAGAGAGTGGCCCACCCCAGGTAGCGAGGTGGGGAGGGCGCTCCTCTGAGATGTGGGAGATCAAGGTCCGAGTCCCTGGCCTAAGTGTCATCTGCATCTCGGCCCCCTCCCCCCGTCGCTCTTAGTTCAAGCCCTTTTAATTCCCCTGCAGCCCGGTGATGCTGTATTTATTTCTTGGTATTAGAGTAGAGGCCCCCGGCCAAGATCAGAATCCCAGTTAGACGCCTCCGCCCCCCCAAAGAGCTTCTAACCCAAATAGGCAAGTTGGTCAAAGGGTGGGCGAGGGAAACAGAGGCACAGAGCGGAGAAGCAATTTGCCTGGGCCAGGACAGTCAAAGGCCCAATTCTTTGAGGGGGGAGTCATTGCAGCCTTGGTGTCTTGCAAGTCCCCGGAGAAGGGAAGATGATTTGGCTCCGATCAAGGGCAGAACTGGGATTAGAACCAAGTCTCAAGCCAGGCAGCTACCGACAGAGCAACGGGACCTATGCTAGCCCCCTGCTTTCCCTGCCGCTGTGCCTATAGTGATCCCGTCTCTTCTCTTCCCTCCCACCCCCCCGCAGCCGTGCAACGGGGCCGCATGGCCCACACGCAGACCAGCCCCGGCCAGTACCTGCTGAACAACGGAGACCCTTACAATGGTCACTCCTACCTGACCGGCTTCATCTCCCTGCTGCTGCGGGCGGAGCCCTACCCAACCTCCCGCTACGGGGCCCAGTGCCTGCAGTCCAACATCATGGGCATCGAGAACATCTGCGAGCTGGCCGCCCGCCTGCTCTTCAGCGCCATCGAGTGGGCCAAGAACATCCCCTTCTTCCCCGACTTCCAGCTCGCCGACCAGGTGTCCCTGCTGCGCATGACCTGGAGCGAGCTCTTCGTGCTCAACGCCGCCCAGTGCTCCATGCCGCTGCACGTGGCCCCGCTCCTGGCGGCCGCCGGCCTCCACGCCTCGCCCATGTCGGCCGACCGGGTGGTGGCCTTCATGGACCACATCCGGGTCTTCCAGGAGCAGGTGGAGAAGCTCAAGGCCCTGCACGTCGACTCGGCGGAGTACTCCTGCCTCAAGGCCATCGCTCTGTTCACGCCAGGTGAGTGGCGCCCAGGGGCGGGGCTGGGGCAGATCTCTTCTCCCCCCCCCCCCCATTGGTGATTCCTGTCTCAAGCCCCTCCCCTTGTTCGCACCAGGTGAGTTGCAGCGAGGGGCAGGGGCGGGGCTAGAGCAGGCAACTAGTGTCTTGGAAAGCCGTCGCCTCGTTCATGAGGTGAGTTGTGCTGGGGGACGGGGCAGGTCTGTCTCCTGTTTGTAGCTGCCTCCTCCCCATCCTGAGGGCTGGTTACACATTTTTCATTGTGGCTTTCGGCCAGGGCCAGCTCCAGGCACCAGCAAAGGAAGCAGGTGCTTGGGGCAACACATGTGAAGGGGCGACATTCCAGCGATTCCTGGGGCGGCACATTTCAAGGGCCATTTTTTTTTTTGCTTCGGTGGCAGCTCCAGCCACGGCTTTTTTTTTTTTTTTTTGTCCGCTTGGGGTGTCAAAAAACCTAGAGCCAGCCCTGCTTTCGGCCCAAATTTTCCACCTCGTTTGACATTTTCTCAATGGGATCCAAAGCCTTTTGGTTTTGAGGGGTGTCCCCTCTGTCCCTTTGCCTCCAGGGAGAAAAGGGTGGGGTACGAGGAAGATGGAAAAAATGTTCATTTCTGTTTTTAGCGTCAGGATTTTACTTGGCTGGTGACGTTCACCTCGTTTGTTTCACGTTCTGCTTTGTTTTGGTCAGTTTCACTTTCGCCTGCTAGAGCAAACTGCTGGTGACCTTTAGGGTTTTCAGCATCACAAGAGAATCGCATAAAAAAAAATCATGAAATGTTTCCATTAATATCGGGTTTTGTTAAAACGCCTCCTTTTTAAAACAAAAACCTAATTTGGGGAGGTCGGAACTAAACTGACAGTGCAGGGTCGCCAACGCTCAGGATTTTACCGTGAGTTTCACGATGTTTGCTAGTTTTCTTAAAGCCCCAGCTCCTGGACTCATGTGACGATGTGAGACTTTTAGTTTTCATTCTTTCTCAGCTTTTCTTTTGTCGTAGCAGAAAAAAAGCTGGAAAACCATGACCCCTAAAAGGTAAAAACCCCCAAAATACAAAAACAAAGCACAGACGGTGAATGCAAAGAAACCCAAAGTAATTCTCTTTCATTTTTTTAAAATCATTTTAAAGCCAATCACATGATGGGGGGGTGGGGTGGGGAATCTGACTCATGGTTTTTGGACACAGGGTCTTTCTAAAGGTGAACCTCAAAGCAAAAAAAATAATTTTTTTTAAAGTTAATCCCTGATTTGTGTGTTCAGTGTTCCATTTCCACGGATCAGGCCATGAGCTGCATCCAGCCATGAACTCAGATTTAGTTCATTTCTCTCAATCCTTCCTCCAGATTTTCAGAAGAATTTAACATCATTTAGGCACCTAAACACCAATAAAGGGGCCAGATTTCCAAGACTGCACTGAACACCCAGTAGCTTGCATTGTTCTCTATGGAAATTACTGGATTATAATTCTCAAAAGGCGCTTGCTGGTTGCTGAGCCTGTTTGAAAATCTGGCTCTTGGTAGTTTCTGGCTTAATTAACATTCATCAGGCGGAATTTTGAGACACACGATTTTTTTGCTGAAAAAACGGCAATTCGTCCAAACCCAAATTATTCTCAAAACGGGGTCAGTTTCGATGAACCTCCCAATTTAGGGTGACCAGACAGCAACTGTGAAAAAACGGGACAGGGGGCGGGGAGTAATAGGCGCCTATATAAGAAAAAGTCCCCAAAAACGGGACTGTCCCTATAAAAACGGGACATCTGGTCACCCTATCCCAACCCGAACAATTATTGGGCAAAGAAAGCTATGAGATTGTCAAAATATTTCATTTCTGACATTTGCAAATGTCTGACATTTGCAAAACCAAAAAGGGTCCGTTTTCCGAGACAAAACAATTGTTTGTTTTGAAATGTTGGTAAATTTAGACTAAAAAAAATGGGTTTTTTTAATAAAAAGGTTGACATTGAAATAAAACGTTTCAAAATGATCAAAGCAAAATGTTTCAATCGACCTGACCCAATTCTGCCCCCACCCCCAGATTTTTGGTTTGCGAAAATTTTTGAGATTTCAATTTTACATCCTGAGTCAGGGTGTGACATTTTTTTTTGATATCTCAAACATTTTCAGGGGTCAGGAAAACTCATTCTGGCCCAGCTGTGAGAAGAGGATGCATTACAGCTAATACCATGGCTTGCATGGAGACTGGACATTCTCCATTGCCGTAAATCTTGCACAGTTATTTAGGCTGATGCACAGTGAATGCAGACCACTACTGTTCTGATCTGGGAGCATCTTACGCTCACTTTGCACTGCGGAATGTTTTCTCAGGGGCCTCAATCCACACGGGAATCCAGGGCTTAGCTCTGGTTCCCTCTTTGCTCTGCGGCTCTCCTTGAAATTGGAGGTTTGCCCCTTGCGACGCCCGCAGCAAAGTCACTGTGCTGGACTTGTGACATCAGCCGTTGCCGGGGCAGTAGGTTGTGATGTCACAAGCACTGGGGGGTATGACTTCACCGCTGCACAGGAGTACCAGGAGTGCGGCTTGGGGTTCAAAGAGGAGCAGTTGTTAGAAAAAGCCGCTACCCACAGCAGCGCAAGAGGGCAGTGATGGGTGGCGGTGGGGGTGTTTCCTTGTTCTGATTTTCTGCGCTCACTCTGGTGCAGGAAAATCCACATGGACGTGCTAGCTGGGGTCAGGGTGGAATCTGGCATACATGCCCTTTGTACCGAACTGCACAGGTTGGGTCTTCCAGCATTGGTTGTAGGTGGAGACATATGAACGGGTTATTGGTCTATTCCAGCAGGACAGGGCTGAGTCATAAGTCTCTGAGGTCACGGTAGGCAGGTGACCCGCAGACTGGATAGCTTAGACATTTGTCTGGCAAAAAGCAGGATCGATGGATCAATAGTCTGTTCACCTCCTGGCAAGTCTGGTATTCCTAACCATGCAGGGAAATGAATCCGAGAGCAGATGTCCCTAAAAAAGTCTAGACATTTGCACTCAGTTCAGGCCTGCATTTCCAAGAAGCTGTTACGACATTCCAGTCAGCGGATCGATTGATCCCTGATCACCTACGGATGGGGTTTTAGAGCGGAAACCCGGTAAAGAATCAGCCCTCTTAAATTAAGGTTAAAATCCCCCATCTGATCCTAGTCAGGAAGGGACGATATTTTACCGGCCAGGGAATGCCTGGGTGGATTAGTGACCTGTAGGTCTGTTCTATTACTGACAGGTAGGAGTCACTGAAAATCTTGAGTCCAGCCCCCTCTGCCTAAATCACAAGATTGGCTAAAAAACCAGCAGGGTTTTTATACAATTCTCTTGCAGCGCTGGAAACCTGACAGATCACCAGCATTTCGCGAGTTCGGGAGAAAGTGAAGCTGATTAAAAACAGACCGTGACACTAAGGAGGTTCATTGAATCGGGGAAAACCCAGCAAAGAAAAAACAGAAATGAACATTTCCCCCCCACCACCGCTCCCCGCTCTTCTCTCCCGGGAGGCAATTTCTTTTTCAATAGCAAATGTGGGCTTCGTGTTTTCAAGCTTCTAGCTGCAACCGGCGGGGCGAGCAAGGGACTTAAAAAAATAAATGAAAAGCAGAAGAAAGACTGAAAGCTGAGATTCTCCCATCATCCCCTGATACCAGGATCTGGGGCGTTAAGGAAAACCAGCCACTGTCACGAGAGCCATGGCGAAGCCGTGAGAGCTGCAGCTCAGGGGTGGCATGGTTGCCCCTCCATCAGGAAATAGCCACGAGTGTGCCCCTTACACTAGTGATCACACCGTGCCCGACTGCATGGCCCCCATGGGGACTGCCCGGGAAGGCAGCTAGAGAGGGGCTCAGATTTTGGAGCCTCAAATGGCAGCGATCAGGCTGATCTCAGTGTGGAATATGGGCAGGTTCGCTTCATAGGGGCCCCGCTCATCCTTTGATACCAGCTTCCCAGGTGCCAATGATTACAGTTCACAGAAAAGCCTGAAAACGGGACTCCTCTAAAGGATGAAAAGCGGAAGGGAAATCAAAAAAGAGCCTCAGATTTATTTATTTATTTTACATCTTGGGGCCAGCAAGCTTGGGGATCACAGTTAAGTTCCTGCTCCCCCCACTTTGTAAAACCGTTGCTGCCAGTCCATCAGACTGGCCCTCTCTGTGCTAGAGTCAGAGAGGCCTGGTCTGGAAGAGCAGAACAAGCAGGTCAGGCTTGAGGGGCATCAGCCAAGCTTGGTGGGGTCGGGGGCGGACTAGGGCTGGAATAGCAGGGGGCTGCATGTTGCAATTGAGGGGCATTGGGGGAACATCATGACTGGTAGGGCAGGATGAGGTGTGGGTCAGGAGTGAGGTGCATTGGCAGAACTGTGGGGGGGGCGGGTTTAGGGCTGGAATAGCAGGAGCTGTCGGTTGCACTAACGGCCATCAGCAGAGCTCGGGGGGGAGGGGGGCACGGAACAGGACTAAGCTGCATCGGCAGAGCCAAATCACACGAGTAACCCGGAGCCTGGCCTGACGCTTTTGCCACTTCCCTTTGGGCCGTGATTCCAGGCGGCGTTCGAGCCAGATGGCTTTGCGCTGAGGCTCTCCGGCTACTCTGGATTGTAAAAATAACTCCTCTGAACCCTCTCTGGTCATTAACTCAGATCCCAGCAGCCCCCGCCCTGCCACAAGGGAAACTTAGCAAACATTTCCCACCACGGCTAGCGTCAGCTCCAGCCCCGGTAGCGCCGCTGGGCACTCTAGTGTAGACAGGCTGCCCTCCCAACAGCTCTGAGCAGGCGACTCATCTAGGCTAGGGCTCTGCAGATTGCCCACGCCAGTAAGAGGGAGGCAGCGTGGACTAGTGGCTAAAGTCTGGCGGGGCTCTCACGAGACCTGGGTTTTATTCCTGACTCTGCCACTGACCTGCTGCGTGATCTTGGGTAAGTCACTTCGCCCCTCTCTGCCTCAGTTTCCCCACCCACTCTTTGTCCGTCTGGTCCATTTCGATGACGAGTGCTTGGGGGTAGGGTCTGTCTCTTCCTATGTGTATGTACAGCGCCTGACACGACGGGGCCACGATCTCAGGCGCGGGAGGGGTGCGTTGGGGGAGGGACCTCTGTGCTTCCGCTCCCACGTTTGGTCGGTCTTGTCCATTGAGACTAAGCTCTGCAGAGCAGAGGCTGGATGTGCAGTGCCCGGCACCGCAGGGCCCTGATCTCAGCTGGGAGCTGCCATAAGAATAACGAAGCCGCCACACCGGGGAGATTTTTGCAAGACACCCCTAAGGCAGCTGAGGGACTGAGGCACAAACCGCCCGTCGCCTCTCCCGCACGGCACCTCCCAGGCACCCCGTCCGCCCAGGCCCTTGGTGGCCTGTGGAGGAAGGGTGACATGATGAGGGTTTTTAGGAGCCAGCTATTGTCAGCGGTGTCGGAGCCATTCTCTCAGCCCGGGCTAAACGTCTGCGTAAGAGCTGGGCCGCGTCTGAAAGGCCGCGGGTGTGAATGTCTTCGCGCCGAGCCCCCTTTCAGAGCTGTCAATTGTGGTTACGGCCCCCAACTGAATGGCGAGAGCTCATTCAGGGCTGTGAAAGGAGCCCCCTTCTCTTTTGCCTCAATTCAGGCCATGAATTGAGCCAACTCGGCTGGGCCGGGGGGCGTCCTTTATTGCAGGCTGGGAAACACCGACCTTCACCCTGCTCCTCGCGCACCGGGCCCTAGGGGAACCGCTCCCCCTTGGAGGATGAATGGCTGGGGCTGGGGAGATGTGTTTGGAAGGAGCCCGGAGGTGAGTGCTGCTCGAGAGAATAAGCCGCGCAGACGGCAAGGAAGGGAGGAGTTTGGGGATGAGGCGGCCCTGGGCGAAGGGGTTTGGAAGTGCGAGGAATGGAACGCTCGCTTCTCTTCAGTCACGGAGATGTTTAGCGGCACCTTCCATCCCAGAGGGTCTCGAAAAGCCCTTGGGAAATTGCAGCAATCGCGGCTACAATGCAGCCACTGCTGGGGTGGGACGCGGCAGCTTGGGAACACCGCACAAAAACGCTGCGCACATTTTAGGGCCGTATGCAGCACAGCGGCTTGAAAACTTCAAACCGAAGTGCCCATTGTTTCCTGTGGGCCGGGTTCGAAACAGACCCATTTCTCACCTGGAAAACGATTTTTCCCATGAGTGTTTAACCGTTGAAATCATGACTGAAGATTTTCCTTCATGAAAAAATCCGGCTTTTGAGAACGATTTTGGAAAAAAACGTGCCACCGACAAAGAAAAGCTGAGAGTCTCTAGCCCCGGATTTTGTTATTGCAAAAATGGTCGTTTTTATGCCCCCAAAGAGTTTTCATTTAGAACCTTTCGCTTAGCGCTGGTACCCAGCTGGGGGTGGGACTTTTGGCAGGGCATTACGTAGCATATTGCAGCTTAAACAGGACTCTGATGCGAACTGCCTTCCTTGGCCGAAGGGCCCAGAACTCTAACGAGCCCAGGTGGCTACCAGTTTGGTTCAGGAATTATACAAACGTAAAACTCGCTTATTTACCAAAACAAGCGTGCAGCTAAAATTGGGGAGCGGGACAGGAGCGCAGCCAGGTCCGGAGCGCAGGGGGAGCGGCGCTATAAAAAGGCGCCTCCCCCTGTACTCACCCGGCGGCGCTCCGGGTCTTCGGCGGCACTTCGGCGGCTCACTCCGGGTCTTCGGTGGTACCCGCCGCTGAAATGCCGCCGAAGACCCGGAGCGCCGCCGGGTGGGTGTAAGAAGCGGCGCTTAAAAAGAAGCGGCGCCTTTTTTTAGTGCTGCTAAAAAAAGGCGCCGCTTCCGCCGCTTCTGCTCAAGGGGGAGCGGCCGCTCCCCCTGCTCCCCCCCGGCTACGCTACTGGACTGGGAGTCAGGACTCCTGGGAGGGAGGACAGTCACGTGGCTAGAGCAAGGGGGGGACTGAGATTCAGGCCTCTCTGGGTTTTATTTCCACCTGTGATCTTGTGGCAGTCAGTTGATTTATTAGTACCTCAGTTTCCCAGGTTCTCTTGTCTCTCCACATCTAGTCCCTCTCTGTTGTTTGTTACTCACTTGTTGCATCACGTGCATAACTGGGTTAGGAACTGCTTGGAGGCAAGCACCGTGTCTGTTTGATCACCTTGTAATGTGCCTAGGAAGCTTCTGGTCATTGATTTGATCCCCATTGCCAGGGAGTCCCGCAGGTTAATTGACTGAGCCAGGGAGACCCACAGGTTAACCTTTACTGCACCAAGGAGTCCTACAAGTTATTAGTATTAGTAGGAGGATTACCAGCAGATCGAGGGAAGTGATTATTCCCCTCTATTCGGCACTGGTGAAGCCACACCTGGAGTATTGCATCCAGTTTTGGTCCCTCCACTACAGAAGGGATGTGGACAAATTGGAGAGAGCCCAGCAGAGGGCAACAAAAATGATCAGGAGGCTGGAGCACGTGACTTATGAGGAGAGGCTGAGGGAACTGGGGTTATTTAGTCTTCAGAAGAGAAGAGTGAGGGGGGATTTGATAGCAGCCTTCAACTACCTGAAGGGTGGTTCCAAAGAGGATGGAGCTTGGCTGTTCTCAGTGCTGGCAAATGACAGAACAAGGAGCAATGGTCTCAAGTTGCAGTGGGGGAGGTCTAGGTTGGATATTAGGAAAAACTATTTCACTAGGCGGGTGGTGAAGCACTGGAATGGGTTACCTAGGGAGGTGGTGGAATCTCCATCCTTAGAGGTTTTTAAGGCCCGGCTTGACAAAGCCCTGGCTGGGATGATTTAGTTGGGGATTGGTCCTGCTTTGAGCAGGGAATTGGACTAGATGACCTCCTGAGGTCTCTTCCAACCCTAATCTTCTATGATTCTATGAGTCTAAGTTAGCCCCAACTGTGACCTGTGGCAGGGAGTTCCACAGATTAACCCTGCCCCTGCCCTACAGAACTGCCCAGTACAGGCTGTTACTGAGAGCCGTGTTCCCTCACCCGCCTCCTCCCTTGCTTTCCTTGCAGACGCAGTGGGTCTCTCGGATCTGGGCCCCGTGGAGAGCATCCAGGAGAAGTCACAATGCGCCCTGGAGGAGTATGTCCGGAATCAGTACCCCAACCAGCCCAGCCGCTTCGGCCGGCTGCTGCTCCGCATGCCCTCCCTGCGCATCGTCTCCGCGCCCGTCATCGAGCAGCTCTTCTTCGTCCGCCTGGTGGGCAAGACGCCCATCGAGACCTTAATCCGGGACATGCTGCTCTCGGGATCTAGCTTCAACTGGCCCTACATCCCCATGCAGTGAGGAGGGCGGCAGGAGGAGCTGGGGTTTCCGGGGCAGCGGAGACACGCCCCTGGATTCCGTCCCAAGCAGGAAGGATCGCTGTGAGCCCTGCCTGCTTTGGAGGAACAGGCAGGACTCACCGGGACGTGTTGACGATCCCATAGTGCTGGGGCGTGGGGCATGAGGCCCAGTGTCTGGACTCTGGAGAACAAAAGGGAGTGGAACTGATTCTTGATGGGGGTCGATTCTCAAAAGGCCCTTCCTGTTCCCTTTCCAATGGGGCAGGAATTCCCACTTGCCCCCCTCCCAGCCCCGATCTAATCGACCAGCGTGACCCAGACATAACCACATTTAATCATGCAGCTACCTGTACCTGCTTGCTTCTGTTTGACCTGTATGCACTGAAAAATCTGTACCTTGCTCCTATCCCGGCCTGCGAGGGGACTCTGCAAAACAGGGACAATCTGCACCCTCTCCGTGGGACTTTGCTCTGCTTCCAAGCGCCCAATGAATGGCCGCTTCCCGGCAGCCTAGGCGTCCTACGGCCGGGCAGCTGAGACCACACAGCCTGTCTCTGGCTTTTGACTGTATCAGCATTTGGTATCCGGCAGCTGAGAACTGAGGACTCATTACCGGAGTGGCCTTGATCGTGCGACAAATGGCTCTCTCCCCTTTTTGGTGGGGGCAGGAGGGTTGTCAAAAAAAAGTGTGTGAGGGGGTTCCGGCTTGGTAAGACACACTCATTGCGTGTGTGTGTGTGTGTGTGTGTGTGTGTGTGTGTGTGTGTGTGTGTGTGTGTGTGTGATGGGATGGGGAGGGGTAAAGTTTACCATTCCCCTTGGAATAAAAGAGGCCTGAGGCATGGACTATTTATAAATAAAATAAACCTATATTATATCCTAAATTCTTCTGTTCTCCCCTTGCAAATGAAAGTGTGTATTCCCCCCTCCCGTCTCCTTTGGTTTTTAATTTCCCCCTTCTCCTTTGTAAAGATATTTTGCTGTGGATTGTGGATTTCTCTTTGGAAACAAACAAACAACACAAAAAAAAAACCCACCACTTTTTTTTTTTTTGGTGGAGCTGGCGTTATAATTAAAACTGATGATTGCTGAACTCATTCCAGGTTTTCTTCTTCTTGCTGGAGCGCCCCGGGGCTCGGCGCATTTGGGAAGCCGAGCTGTCTGTTTGCCAGCCACCGGCGGCGGAGACAGATGGTCCCACCTAGTGGGATGGGGCACGTGTCTCGGGAAAAGCGAGCCCGACCGCGACTGTTACATGTTACCTTGGTGGAGAGAATGTAAAGGAGCCAGGGCCGGTGATGCAGATTCAGGGAGTGAGGCTTATTCCAGGGGCTGCTCGTAGAATGGCACTTAAGCCCGCGCTTAACTTTAAGCAGGCGTGTAAGTGTCATTCCCGAATCCTTCCTGCGGATGCTTCACTGAACCTGGACCGTAGCAAGGGGTCGAGGGCAAGATCTCACACCGAGATGGACTCAGACTAAATCCGTAGCTCCGAACGCCACTGACCCTTGGGGAGGTTTGAGTCTCAACTGCATCTTTTCTTTAGAGTAGCCCAAACCAGAACCCCAGATCTGGCTGTTTTGTGGCTCTGATTTGGGGACCAAGCAATTGCATTGGTTACAGGGTTCAGGGCTGAGCATATAACAATGAGTGGTGTCATCAATTCCTGGGCCAAGTGGCCCATGACGCAGATGAAAGATCCCGATTAGCCAGCCCCGTTGCGTGGGACAGTGATACAGAGACTAAAAAAAGAAATATTATAGCATCTAGAAAGCCCAACCGAGATCAGGGGCCATTGTGCTAGGCACTGCACAGACAGAGAGCGAGAGACAGATCCTGCCCTGAAAAGCTTACAAGCTACGTAGACAAAAGGTGGGAGGGGAAACTGAGGCACAGCGGAGGGATGTGCTTTGCCCAGGTCAGGAATAGAACCCAGGTGTCCTGAGTCCCCTGCCCACTAAACCATGCTGTCTTCCCTGCACATTTCACCCCGCTGAACAAAATCGAGAGCTATGGGACAGCACAAGAACCCAGGTCCCCGTCTAGCGCTGTAACCACAAGGCCACGCTGCCCCGCCCAATGACGCTGCCGCGGCCCAGCTGAGTCCTCAAGCAGGCCGCGCAGCTCAGGCTGAATCCAGCGCCTCTGGGGGCTGCAAAACTGACAGCCCGGGGCCTCCATTTTGGGTTCCTAATAGGGGAACAATGTGAGGTTTGCAAACACTTCTCTCTGTACCGAGCGTATCCCATTAGGAACTCATCATCTTATTATCCATCTGTTCAGCAACTGCTGCTAGGGGCAGGCTCCACCGGGAACAATCAAGCCGAACGCAGCAATCTTCCACCCCTCGTGCCTGTTGTCAGCCGGGAGCCACAATAGCCTAATTGTTTGTGTATCTGTTATTCTCTGTCTTCTGATCGCTTGAATGCGGCTTAAGAAAAACCTCCCCAGAGCACGACTCGGGCACCCGCCAGTGGGGCAGCTGGAACACAGGTGTCCTGAGCCAGGAAGCCCGGGGCCGTCTGGGTGAGATGCACTGTAACAGAGAAGCCGGTTTAGCCAAGGGAGATTCAGAGATCTTGTCTGCCGTGCACAAGACCAGGCCTGGGATCACCCAGTGGCCTGACCTGTGCGTGCCCGGGGTCACCCTGCATATCTCTAAGAATCTCTAGTCATGGGATGAGGGCTGATCTAAGTGCACAGTGCGCGTCTCTGATCTGCCTTTTCTAATATAAACACACAGCGATGCATTCCAAGAAAGGAGACCCTGCCAAAACAAATCACCCCGCCACGCACACAAAACTCGCCTGCTGGTGTGAGGCTGAGAGAATGAACGACCCGAGACCAACGTTAGACCTGTTGCTTAATGCACGACTGGAAGCGGGGGGAGATAGGATGGTGCTGAGGGACGGTACAAGAACCCAGAGAGAAGAGAAGAGAGAACAGCGTAGCCGTAGCGGCTGGATTCAGTGCAAAACCTTTGCCAAGCGGAGGATGCAAGCCAGCAGATGCAGGACTATTTGCATTCCATCGCACCAACAGATTGCTACGTCCGTGCAATCAGCTGCAACCCCATGACTCAGCCAACGTCTGACCCAGCTGCTCCCGCGGCCAGTTCCACGGACTTGGACGATGCGTCACTGGTGTGTTCTCTGGCAGTAATTCAGACCTACTGTGCTACTAGGTACTGGCTGGACCGAGAGCCACGGAAATGATGACACATGCACGCACCACCAAAGAACAATTTTCGGCCAATGTAGGCCTTGTAATGTTAGGACCTAATTTTGCAAGCTACTGACCAGCCTGAACTCCAGAGTGATGGGACAGTGATAGGACACATAAGAATATCCAGGGGTATGATAACAGGGATTTAAAAAGTCCCCAAAGGCTGTAAACCCTCATGTTTCAGGGCACAAGGCCAACCTCGAATTGATGGGGTCAGGAGGAAAACATCCCCTGGGTGCAGATTATCCTATCACTGCAGAGGCTATTACACCATCCTCTGAAACAGATGGTGGGGATGGAACACTGTGTCAGACGGACCCTGGTTCTGAGCCAGTCTGGAACTCCCTGCATTACATGTGTAGATAGCTTTGGGTTAGATCAAGCTCTCACTGTCTCCAATAGGCGATAACCATTGGACCATCCTTCCCCTCCGCAGCATCTCTGCCCAGACTATGTTTCGAGCAGAAAGGACCCACCGCCTTCTTAGAAATCAAAGGTTGGGAGGAGCGGGGGGGAATCGCCACACAGAAGGCGGAGATGTTTTATTACAGGTTTTTAAAAGCCCATTAGAGAAAAGTCAAAAATGGCCTTTTCAAACCAAAGGACATCGGCACGGCTTCGTTTGACCCTTCTATAAATAACGTCTCGGGGAAATATTTTAAACAAACATTCGAGAGGTTGAATTACATACGGTTACACGCATCAACAGGAGGGCGTCCTCCGGAATTAATTCAAGGACAATCTGGAAAGGCCACTAGAAAAGTTATCACTGGGGGAGACGATACTCAATAACCAAACATATCTGCAGTCAAGAAGAAAGAAAAAGGCTTCACACTCAGGATCTTCCACCTCTCTGGCTATATACACCCACTCAGAGCCCCCTTTATGCTACCAGAGCCATGCAGAGGAGTCCTTAATGTAAATGAGCATCAGCCCCAAAGAATCAAGAGCTAGAACGTTTCTACCTAGTTCCAATAATGACTTAAGAACATAAGAACGGTCATATTGAGTGAGACCAACGGTCCAGCTAGCCCAGCATCCTGTCTTCCGAGAGTGGTCAGCGCCAGGTGCTTCACAGGGAATGAACAGACCAGGGCAATTTATCAGGTGATCCATTCCCTGTCGCTCAGACCCAGCTTCTGGCAGTCAGAGGTTTAGAAACACCCAGAGCGTGGGGTTGGGTCCCTGGCTAGCTTGGTGAATAGCCATTGATGGATCTTCCTCAATGAACTGATCTCATTCTTTTTTTAAACCCAATTATACTTTTGGCCTTCACAACATCCCCAGGCAATGAATTCCGCAAGCAGTGGTGGATTAGCCACCGGGCCAACAGGGCCTGTGCCATGGGGCTCGCTCTGGTCAATTGGGGGCCCCCAGAAAAATGGGCACCCCCATGGCCCGACCTACTCCACCCACCCAGCACTCCTGCCAGGGAGCACACGGAGGCTTCCCCTGCTCCCAGGCAGGGTTGCTGGGCAGTCAGGGAAAGCACCCCCTCACCAATCCCATTTCCCCAGCAGGAGCACGGCGGGCGGTAGCGTAGGCAGGTCTGGAGCACAGGGGGAGCGGCGCTATAAAAAGGCGCCTTCCCAGGCTCCCCTTGTACTCACCTGGTGGCGCTTTAAAGGGCCCGGGGCTCCAGCCGCTGCGGAGCCCCGGGCGCTGCTCCGGCAGCGGGGCTCGGGCGGGGATTTAAAAGGCTCTTGCAGCCGCGGGGAGCCGCCTGCGGGCCGTTTAAAGTGCCTCCCCCTGGCTATGCTACTGACGGCGGGGGGGAGGGAGAGGGGAGAAATGCAGGTGGAAGGGGTGGGGAGGGGCTCCCCTGGGAAGAGGCCCCCACTTGCTCTGGCTCAGAGCCCCACAAAAGCTTAATCCGCCTCTGTCCACAAGTTGACTGTGCGCTGTGTGAAGAAGCACTTCCTTCTGTTTGTTTTCAACCTACTGCCTATTCATTTCATGGGTGATCCATAGATCGTGTGTTACGTGAAGGGGTAAATACCATTTCCCTAGTCACTTTCCCCACACCGTTCATGATTTCATAAGTCTCTTTTCTAAGCTGACCAGCCCCTGCCTTTTTACTCTCTCCTTGTATGGAAGCTGTTCCACACCCCGAACCATTTTTGTTGCCCTTTTCTGTGTTTTTTCAAATTCTAATATATATTTTTGAGCCGGCATGACCAGAACTGCCGACAGTATTCAAAGTGTGGGCATACCATGGCTTTATATAGAGGCATTATGGTATTTTATGTCTTATTACCTACCTATCCCTTTCCTAATTGTTCCCAACATCCTGTTAGCTTTTCTGACGGCCGCTGCACGCTGAGCAGATGTTTTCAGAGAACTACCCGCAGTGACTCTTTCTTGAGTGCTAATGAGACCCCATCATTTTGTATGGATTATGTTTTCCAATGTGCCTTACTTTGCATTTACCAAGACTGAATTTCATCTGCCATTTTGTTGCCGGGTCACGCAGTTTTGTAACTCTTCGCAGTCTGCTTTGGACTTTACTACCTTGAGTAATTTTCTATCATCTGTAAACTTTGCCACTTCACTGTTTACCCCTTTTTCCAGATCATTTATGAACATGTTTAACAGCACTGGTCCCAGTACAGATTCCTGGGGGACCCTGCTATTTAACATTCTCCACTGTGAAAACTGACCATTTATTCCTACCCTTTATTTCCTATCTTTTAACCAGTTACTGCTCCATGAGAGGACCTTCCCTCTTATCCCAGGACTACTTACTTTGCTTAAGAGCCTTTGGTGAGGGACCTTGTCAAAGGCTTTCTGAAAGTTCAAGTACACTATGTCCACTAGATCACCCTTGTCCACATGTTTGCTGATCTCCCCAAAGAATTCTAATAGATTGGTGAGGCATGGTTTTCCTTCACAAAAGCTGTGTTGACTCTTCCCCAACATATCATGTTCATCTGTGTGTCTGATCATTCTGTTCTTTACTATAGTTTTAACCAATTTGCCTAGTACTGAAGTTAGGCTTGCTGGTCTGAAACTGTGAGGATCACCTCTTGAGCCTTTTTTAAAAAATCGATGTTACATTAGCTATCCTCCAGTCATCTGGTACAGAGCCTGATTTCAGCAATAGGTTACATACCACCGTTAGTTAGTTCTGTAATTTCACATTTGAGTTCCTTCAGAACTCTTGGGTGAATTCCATGTGGCCCTGGTGTCTTATTACTGTTTAATTTACCAATCCAAAACCTCCTCTATTGACCTCACTCTGGGACAGTTCCTCAGATTTGTCACCAAAAAGAAGGGCCCAGGTGTGGGAATCTCCCTCACATTCTCTGCAGTGAAGACCAATGCAAGGAATCCATTTAACTTCTCTGCAATGACCTTATCTTCTTTGAGTGCTCATTTAGCACCTCGATCGTCCAGTGGCCCCACTGACTATTTGACAGGCTTCCTGCTTCTGGTGCTTCTAAACATTTTTGCTCTGTCTTTTGCTAGTTGCTTTTCAAATTCTTTTTTGGCCTGCCTAATCATACTTTTATATTTGACTTGCCAGAGCTCATGTTCCGTTCTATTTTCCCATTTTAAAAAGATGTCTTTTGGTCTCCAACTGCCTCTTTCACTCTGTTGTTTAGCCATGGTGGCATTTTTTTTAGTCTTCTTACTGTTTGTATTTATTATTTGGGATATACATATGGCTTGAGCATCTATTCTAGTATTTTTTAAAAGTTTCCATGCAGTTTGCAGGCATTTCACTCTTGTGACTGTTCCTTTTCATTTCCATTTAACTAGCCTCCTCATTTTTGTGTCATATATGCTACAGTGGTGGGTTTCTTTAGTATTTTTGCCCCTTACAAGGATGTTTAAATTTATTATGTTATGGTCACTGTTACCAAGTGGTTCAGCTATATTCACCTCTTGGACCAGATTCTGTGCACCACTTAGGACTGAATCAAGAATTGTCTCTCCCCATGAGGGTTCCAAGATTAGCTGCTCCAAGAAGTCATTCATGGTGTCTAGAAATTTTATCTGTGCATCCTGTCCAGAGGTGACATGTTCCCAGTCAATATGGGGATAGTTGAAATTCCCCATTATTACTGAGTTTTCTGTTTTCGTATTTACCTATGCCTGCATTTATCTGTGCCTGCCATTTAAAATCAGAACTTTCTTTCCATCAAGGGGTGGCTGTGCATAAAAGAGTCTTTATAATAATTATTATATATATTAAATAAAAAAAAGTGACTTCCATGAATGCATCATTTAAAATGATCAGTTCAGCTGTCAATCAATGTCAAGCAGTGGAGCGGAGAGATGGCCTTCAAAACAAAATGGGGAACCAAACAGAAAATAAATTAAAAATAAATAAAAAGAATGCTACTTTTAAATATTCAAGCACCTATTAGTAAAATACAGGTCCCTCCCCCCCTTTAGTGCACATAAAAATACATTCTTTTTTTTTTCTTAATAGTCGATAATATGTCCAGAAAAAGTGTAAAATTGCCTTCTTTCGCTATCCACCTGGGGCTATTTTGAATTGTCAGCTCCCTAGTGCCTCGTCTAAAAGCAACGAAACTCTCCCCGTGGTGTTGTCAGCTCAAGCAAAACTTTGCATCCCTTAGTTCTAATGTTCGCTGTCATGCTTTTACGGAGCCGGCTCGCAGCGCCAAACGATAATAGACTAACCGGAGCTCGTAATTAGCACATCTTCAGGACATCAGAAAGGCAGAGAAGGGAAGCGGGGAGAGAGAGAGAGACAATAATAAACGTGTGCAATTTGAAGGAGCTTAAAAAGCCTTGATTTGATTTCCCCAGTTGCTTAGGTGACAAATAAGTGTATGTTAAAGCTGCATTATCCATCTCACTCAGGCACAAGGTTGTGTAATTTACGAGGCAGAATCTCTTCAGTAGTGGCCTAGCCCTGTCAAGAATTAGGGAGTGGGAGGGATCGCGCCGTGGTTTGAGCATTGGCCTGCTAAACCCAGGGTTGTGAGTTCAATCCTTGAGGGGGCCATTTAGGGATCAGGGGCAAAAATTGGGGATTGGTCCGACTCCTGCTTTGAGCAGGGGGTTGGACTAGATGACCTCCTAAGGTCCCGTCCAACCCTGATGTTCTATGATTCTATGATCACGCCCCAAAGTGGGGCCTTTGGATAAAAAGGAGCCAATGAATGTCTATTGATCTCAAGTTCAGATAAATTGATATAAGCTGATTTTAAAAAATTGAATTCAAAGTGTCTACACCGGGCTTTGCACTCATTTAGCTAAGTCAGGTTTGAAGCTGATACTTGGATTGTAAATTTTTTCAGGCAGGGACAATTTTTTTTTGTTCTTTGTCTGTACAGCCCCAAACACAATGGGTGCTGGGGGGCCATGACTAGGGTTTCTATGTGATCCCACAGTACAATTAAATAAATAAATGAAAATAATAATAATAATAATAATAATGACAGCAACAATAAAAGTTAAATCAATGCAACTTTGAATATAAGACCAGGCCTTATATGGGCCTATCTATTTAGGGTGACCAGATAGCAAGTGTGAAAGATCAGGACACTTTTTCTGGGAGTGGGGGGTACAGTTTCATATATAAGGCAAAGCCCCTAATATTGTGATGGTCCTGATAACAATCAGGACATCTGGTCCTATATCTAGTGCCCTGATTTCAATTGCAATCTCTAGGTGATACTGCAACACCAGTAATAATCCCTAGCTCTTACATAGAGCTTTTTAATTGGTCAACCTCAAAGTGCTTTACAATGAAGGTTGGTATCACCATCCCTATTTTACAGATGGGAAAACTGAGGCACCGAGCCAGGACGTGACTTGCCCAAGGTGACCCAGCAGGCCAGTGGGGGTATATTTACACTGCATTGTAAATCCAGGCTCAGATTCAGGTTTGAATTCAACCCCCTTCACCCCACCCCCGTACACACACAAACCTGTCCGACGCAGATCTCGAAGCACTCAGTACTTGGCTCACAGGATCCGTCTGGAGGGTGGGTCTGAGCCCGACTCAAATCCAAACTCAAATCCAGTGCAGTTACACCAGCATAGGTCAGTCACGCCCAAGGAAGAAACAAATGAATTTTATGACTCTGTACAGAGAACAATACGAGATGTTTCGAGGCAAGACGTGTTATTGAGTGATGGAAGATTTTAATGCAAAAGTAGGATTGGGCTGGAATTCCTGGGCTGGAGCAATAGGCACATTTGGACGAGATGAAGAAAACGAACGAGGAGAAAGTCAGAAATTTAGTAGCCTAAGCAACAAGCTGGTGATAACGAACACGCTATTTTAGCAGAGGAAGTGGACATGGATGTTACCTAACAGGCAAAAGAAGAGAATGAGAGACTTGATGCTTGTGGATCACAGGTGGAAATCGTTATCATGCAGATCATAAGTTAGCACGGGCATCCATGATGTTGAGCCTGAGAGCAACTGAAAAAAAAGTGCCAAGAACTAATATCTAGGACATGGACAAACTGAAAGAGCCAGATATCAGCAAAGAATACAAAGAAGCCATACGGAAAAACGCCATTTCTCTGGTGGAAGAAGAAATGAATGTTGAAGGGACAGGGAACGGTGTAAAAAAAAAAAAAGAGATTATGAGAGAGGCCGAACAAGGCCAAAGCGAAGATCTCAAGGTGGATAAGTGCCGTAGCTGAATGACAGGTGTGGAAGCTGAAGGAGAATAAAAAGGAGACGTAAGTCTACAAGCTAGGGAACAGGCTGACCGGAGAGATAAAACAGAAAGTGAAGAGAGACAGAAACAACTGGATAAGTGAATAATGTAAGAAGCAGAACAATGCGACACAAGGGTTCCTTAGCAAGATAATAGAACTGAGTGGCACAGATGAGTTGGAGATGTCAGCGGTGAAAGACAAGCGCCCGCAAATGATTGAAGATGAAGAAAGAAAGAATAAGAGCTGGAAAGACTATTTTGAAGAGCTGTACGATGTGCAGAACACAGGCGAGGAAACAGTTCCAGAGAAGCTTCCCGGCCACAAACGAGGGAGAGGCAATGCCGGGATTTGTAGCAGAAGACGTAAACATCTCAGTAGAAAGTTTAAAAAGGAACAAGGTGCCGGGAAGTAACCACGGAAGTGCAGAGTGGCTGCAAGTGGGCAAGGGACACATGTCAAAGGTGATGCACAAGCTATTTGACCAGATTTAGAAACGAGAGCAAGTGCCAAAAGAATCGGGGGGAAACACTGACAGTACCGATCTACGAAAAAGGAGATAAGAAAAGGACTCCAGAGGACGCAGTGTGCTGGGGAAGGCATTCCCCAAGCAGGGCCAGTGCAAGGAAGTTTCCTGCCCTAGGCCGTGGAGCTGGGAGGGTGGGCTGCAGCTGCGGCCAGGTGCCCCCTGGGAGGGCGGGCGGCAGCCATGGCCAGGCACCCCCCCGGCTGCCAGCTCAGCCATGGAGCTGGGCGGCGGGCGGCAGCCATGGTCAGCCGCCCCCACCCCCCCGGCTCCCAGCTCAGCCGTGGAGGCGGGTGGTGGGCGGCAGCCGCGGCGAGCCGCCCCCCCGGCTCCCAGCTCAGCCGCGGAGCCGGGAGGGCAGGCTGCAGCCGCGGCCAGGCACCCGCCGGGGAGGGCGGGAGGCAGCCACGGCCAGCCGCCCCCCGGCTCCCGGCACCCTAGGCAACCGCCTAGGGTCGCCTAGTGGGCGCGCTGGCCCTGTCCCCACGAGGTTGCAGAAGAGAATGAAGAGATACGTGGAAGCAGGATTTGTGGAGGAATCGGCCAGATCTAGATGAGGACAAAGGACAATAGATCAGGTGTATTCGTAATAAGACAGATAGAGAAGTACATAGAACATAACCGACCCTGTTACGACCACTTTAGAGGCGTCAAACAGGCTTTTGATAGCATCCGGCAGAAAGGATTGTGGCAAGCTGCAAGACAGTATGGCATTCCCGAAAACCTCATCAAGTTGATAGAAAATATTGGCAGCAAGTTGAGAGTGGAGAAGAAGCTGACAAGATGGCGAGTTGTGCAGGCCTGAACTAGAACAATGGAAACATGTGTGTACCTTGGAGGACTAGTATTGAAAAGCTCAAAGCGTGAGCTGCCATAGCTTGACACAGAGCCCAAATTCTGTAGCTAAAGGGCTGTAACAACTCATACCTTCCGTAGATCAGCACAGGAGACTCACACACGCTCACCGGTAGGGTACATCTATCCATGGAGTTACTCTTTGACAATGGATTAAGCTAACCGTGTTCAAGACACTTTTACTGCAGAATTAGAGAGTTCACGCACTGAGTTATTCCGGAACAGCTAAAGTGCTTTAAATTCAAAGCCGAATTAATTTTCAAGTGTAGACGAGGCCTTAGAAACGTATCGACCCCCCCGACTGTGAGCGGTCTGAGCATCTCACTTCTTTTTGTCACTAGTTCCTCCTGCGTATTATTTACAGCGGGGGGGAAAACACACAATTCCGTAAAAGCCCTTCCAACATTCCAAGTTACTTAAGGTTTTATTCTAGTCATTAAGTCGGGAATTCAGCAAGTTTTAAAGCAACACTTTATCCAGTAAATACAGGTGTGACAACATTTCCAACATCAATTTGGGGCAGCTTTAAATCCATTAGTGTGTCTTTTATTTGAACTCAGTCATAATTGGGGGTGATCATTTAATTCTTATAACGTTGCCACGGGTTATTTAACACTGTATGTTTTCCCATCAGTGTCTTCCTGGATCCGGATCGCTCGCACACGTTAATGGGATGCCGTCAAGAGGAAAAAGGAAATCAGATTGGGAGGAGAAATCAGTTTCCTGACTAGGGTGACCAGACAGCAAGTGTGAAAAATCGGGACAGGGGGTGGTGGGTAATAGGAGCCTATATAAGAAAAATCCCCAAATATCGGGACTGTCCCTATAAAAATCGGGACTTCTGGTCACCCTATTCCTGACTGAGTTACTCACTAAGACGGGAGCTTGGGGAGGTGCAAGGGATTTTTATCCCCACAGATTCATAGATTGCTAAGGCCAGGAGGGACCATTATGATAATCTAGTCTGATTTTTTGCAGAACACAACTTTTGAATGAATTCCTGCTTCAAGTCCAATAGTTAGGGTTGCACTACAGAAGATCTCTTAGAAAAGCATCGAGTCTTGATTAAAAAAACTCCAGTGATGGAGACTCAACCACAGTCCTGGGTAAGCTGTCCCCATGGTTAACTGCCCTCACTGTTAAAAATTTGCATCTTATTTCCAGGTCTGAGTTTGTCTAGCTTCATCTTCCATACGGTCTCACTAGAGCTTTGTCTGCTAGATTGAAGAGCCCTCTATTATCATCCCTTTCTTCCTCATGGATGTACTTATAGACTGTGATCAAACCATCTCTGAACCGTCCCTTTGATAAGATGAATAGATTGCACTCCGGGAGTCTCTTTTTCTAAGGTAGGTTTCCTAATCCTTTAGTCATTCTCCTAGCTCGTCTCTGAATCCTCTCCCATTTCTCTACATGTGTATTTGTATCACCGTAAAGCCAAGAGGTACACACAGCCGGCGTTTACATAGATATATAGTGAGAGAGACTCTTCCCAAAGAGCTCACAATCTAAACAGGTAAGATAGATAAAAGGTAGAAGGGGAAATTGAGGCACGGGGTGGGGAAGAGATTTGCCATGGGCCACACAACAGGTCAGAAGTCACAAGCAGCCCCAGTGCTCATGAGCGACGCTACAACAAACCAGTGCATGGCACCCTAGTGCAACCCTACCATAACAAACCAGGTCAGCAAACCCGGCCCGCCCCCAAGGCAACTGTAAAACAAGAAACTCACATGAGCAGTCCCTGTGAGCAAACCTACAATAATGAACCAGGGCATGGAGCCCTGTATCCACGTGCAACCCTACAATAACAAACCGGGTCGGAAAACATAGCATCCACACGAACGGCACAACAACAAACGGATATGAGCAGCCCGACCAGCGCAAACCAGTGCATGCAGCCCCAGTGCTCAAGAGCAACACTCCAGAGCTCAGCGCCCCAGTGCCCACAAGCAACCCTACAACAACAAAGCCGTGGGGAGAGCCCCAGCTACAACAACAAACCCTTAGCCGCAGCCCAGGTCTGCAGTCAAGTTTTACAGGGCCCAGAGCAAGAGGTAAAAGCAGAACCACCCCTGCATGGCCATTCCCACCCCCCACCCCTCTTACAGCTGCCCCCTGCCATGGGGCTTTCCTCCCCACACTTACCAGCTCTGGCTGGGTCAGGTCACCATCGGTGCTTCACTTCCTGCTGATACTCCAAGCTCCCGCGCTGCTCCATTCATGGCCACTGGTGCCGCGAGCCCGGCTACACTTAGCCCCTCTGCATCTGCAGCCTGCCTCCGCAACAGTGAGAAAGGACATTGGCTGAGCTTCCTGGCTCGGGCACGGGCACAGCACACGAGCAACCCTACAATAACAAACCCCCAGACCTATGGCAGCCAGAACTTTACCACCCCAGCTCTCTAGATCCCCAGCTGAAATCCCATTCTCAAATTGCAGCTACAAGGGCAGGACACCTGTTGCATTTCCATGGTTCAGCAGATAGAGAGACAAAGAGGCAGCGGGGAGACCTCCAGGTGCACCTGGGCCTGGGAGTGTTTGCCCTGATGAGCTAAAGATCACAGGTGAAGCAGTCCCTGGAGAGAGAGCAGCAGAGCGCAGCTGAGCAAAGAACATCAGGGGCTTTCCTCTAAGTCCTAAGGGCCTGCTCCAAATCCTAAAAGCTAGCTAGAAATAAAGCAAACAGCTCCCAGGCTCAGATCTTTGAAGGGATTTAAATGCCAAAGTCCCTCCTGAGCAGCTGCAGCCACCATGTATGTGGGGTCAGGAGTATATTGGGGCAGTGAGAGGGAGTTTCTGAATCAGGAAAGTCAGGGACGTGGGAAGCTTAGATCAGGGGGAGGAACGAGAGAAGGAGAGCACGAGAGAGAATGACAACTGTGGAAAAAACAGTGAGAACCGAGTCACAACAGACCAGATCCTTAGAGGTGATTATGCACGAATGGAAATTTGGAGCCACAATGGATCTGGGACCTACAAACTTCCTTGAGTTCCGGATCAGGGCCTAGAAGAAACTTACGCTTGGGTTGGTCTGTGAGTGTCCAGGGGCACCTCCGCAGAACCTTCCCCAGAAGAGGGGGATTAGCTGGCGTCGCCTTTATTCAGCATTGCTGCCAAAATCCTGAGATTGGCTTAAAGATCATGAGATTTTTTTAAAAAATAATAATTTGGGGATCTTTTTCTTTGTCTCCTGGTGTCGTCGCCTTGAGGGGCTCCATTTTTAGGCTTTTCTCTGCAAACGCAAGGGCTAGAAATGTACTCCTATTTTTTTTTTTAAATGAAAGCTGACTAGGGCTGGTTGGAAATTTTCCACAGAAACTGCTTTTTGATGGGGAATTGGGTTTTTGATCAAATGAAAATGTTCACAGAACGGTGTCAGCTTCCCACGGGAAATTCTGATTTTTCATCAGACACCGAATGCCTTAAAAGCTGCATAATTTGATTTGGAAATGTGGCTGCAGTGCCTCATGGGAATTGTAGTTGCGTTGCCTCATGTACCCTAGGGCCAAACTACCTCTCCCATGATGCACCATGCCCAACAATGCCCAGGAGGCACCACCTCCCATATCCAAAATGGTAAACTATCCTGCATAAAGGCATATATAGTCCAATTTATTAGTCTTGACCTACACTTGAGGTTAGTATCTTGCCTAGTGTGTGTGCCTGCTAGTGCCTTCTGCTGGATGCAACATAACATAACCATGTGGATTGGGAATTTGGACTGAGACCCAACAACTGAAGAAGTAACTCTTCCACTCTGCTCAGCATTGACAAGGTCTCAACGGGAGGACTGTGTCCAGTTCTGGGCACCAAGCCACGTGGACAATTTGGAGAGAGTCCGGAGGAGAATAACAAAAAGGATTAGAGGTCCAGAAAACATGGCCTCCCAGGACAGACTGAAAAAATTGGATTTGTTTAGTCTGGAGAAATGACTGAGGGGGGACATGATAAGTCTTCAAGTACGTATAAAGAGCAGGGTGATAAATTGTTCTCCTTAACCACTGGGGACAGGTCAAGAAGTAACAGGCTTAAGTTGCAGCAAGGGAGGTTTAGGTTGGACATTAGGAAAAACTCCCTAACTGGCGGGGCAGTTAAGCACTGGAACAAATTAGCTAAAGAGGCTGTCGGATCTCCACTGGAGGTTTTTAAGAACAAACACCTGTCAGGGATGGTCTAGATCGGGGTTCATAACCTTTTTCTTTCTGAGGCCCCCCCCAACAAGCTATAAAAACTCCACGGCCCCCCTGTGCGACAATAACTGATTTTCTGCATATAAAAGCCAGGGCCGGCATTAGGGGGTAGCAAGCAGGGCAATTGCTGGGGGCCCCACGCCACAGGGGCCCCCACGAAAGTACATTGCTCAGGCTTTGGCTTCAGCCCCGGGTAATTAGGTGACGTTCTCTTGCCTGTGTTATCCAAGAGGTCAGACTAGATGATCGAATAGATTGTAAAACCCGAAGGGACCATTAACCGAGGCACAGCTTTTGCTGCAAAGTTGAGATTTAGGAGCTTAGCACAGAGAGATGAGCCCGAACCATAGCTACATAGGAGGCTAGGACTGGGAAGGACCTCCTGGGTCATGGAGTCCAGTACTCTGCCCTCCCAGGAAACCTTGGCACAGCATCTCTCTTCGATCTGGACTTTGACTCCCTGAAGTTGGAAGGAGCCAGGTTCAGGGCTTTGGTTTGGGGCCATGTCTAGTTGTGAGCGGCCCCGGGGCAGAATCTGTGATCTTGGGCATAATTCCAAGGTTCAAACGAGCCGAATCATGACCAGCTGTCACCTTCGCCTGGGCCCTGCCGCTGAAGTGGCGGAGTTAGCTTCCCATCAGTGACTCCTACACACGGCACCCCTGCGCTTAGTCCCTCACACAGCACACACAGACTCATAACCACACACACACACACGCTCACGAAAACCACACAGACACCTGGAGAGAGCCACAGCCCACCCACTTACAAAATACATTCCCACAGACACACCCCGCCCACTCACAAAACACACTCACAGACCCAAAACAAGTTCAACATAGACACACAACGCTCCCCCCTCGCCAAACCCACTCACACAGACACCCACCCACAACATGCCCACTCACAAAACATACACACACAGTCAGTCACACCCAACAACCCCACTCACAAAACACACAAACACCCAGTCCCACCCACAACACTCCCACTCACAAAACAAACACACACAGTCAGTCACACCCAACAACCCCACCCACAAAACACACAAACAGACACCAAGGCCCACCCACAACATGCCCACTCACAAAACACACACACACAAAGACATCCACACCCACCCACAACACTCCCACTGGCAAAACACACACACACAGATATCCATACCCACCCACAACACTCCCACTCACAAAACACACACACACACAGACATCCACACACACCCACAACACTCCCACTGGCAAAACACACACACACAGATATCCATACCCACCCACAACACTCCCACTCACAAAAAATACACACACAGACACTCACACCCAACATCCCCACCCACAAAACACACACACAGACACCCAGGCCCACCCAAAACATGCCCACTCACAAAACACACGCTCACTCACAAAACACACACACACACAGACAGTCACACCCAACAACCCCATTCACAAAACATACACACACTCACACCCAACAACCGTGCTCACAAAACACACACACAGACACTCACACCCACCCACAACACTCCCACTCACAAAAAATACACACACAGATACTCACACCCAACATCCCCACCCACAAAACACACACGCGCACACACACACACACACCTAACAACCCCATTCACAAAACATACCCACACCCAACAACCCTGCTCACAAAACACACACACAGACACTCACACCCACCCACAGCACTCCCACTGACAACACACACAGAGACATCCATACCCACCCACAACACTCCCACTAACAAAACACACCCTGCACACCCACTCACAAAGCACACGCGCACACAGACATACAAAACACCCACTCACATATGCAAACATAAACAAGCAGCCTATAAACCATGGAGCTTTTTCTCCTACAGGCAAGGAAGAAAGAGATGCAGGAAGCATATTGTTGATACTTCTAATTTTAGATACTCTAGAGTTGCTCCGAAAATTTGCTGATGGGGCGGAGGGCAGAAAAGTATCTAGATCGATAGATTAGCTAGACCATTAGATTACATTACATAGTTCTGCCCAGAGCCAGCGTCTCGCCAGTCCTCACTGATTTATCCCATCCCATGATGACTAGTCTCCATCTGTCAGCAAGTTTACTGTCAGTGGAATTAAGGGGGGGGGGGGGAGTGAAAATTGCCTGTCAGTAAAATCTGTTAAAAATAAATTTATATGTCAGTATAAAAAAAAAGAAAATGGCAAGATTCCCTAATGAGATTGTTATCTTCCCTTCTCTCCCGGCCCCCTCATCCAGATTTTCAAAAGGAAATCAGTAAAGACACTGATAGCGGCAGCAAACTGTCAAGTCCCATTACTTCTTCCCACAAGAAATTGACCGGGAGGGTAGCAGAAGGCAGGATCTTGCAACCTGGTGGATTCCAGGTGTGTCAACCCAGCAAGGGGATGTTCTGTTTCGCTCGTTTCACACGCCAGACCTAGCTGTCTGCGGCCACAGTTGGTGGATTTCATCACCGCGTTAGTACCTCTGTCACTGGCCCATGCAGCCATTTAAATGCTGGCCTACTGGTTTATTTTGGGAGTCCTGGCGTGCTTGGGCGGATAATTAACGGTGCCATCTGCAAAAGTGGAAAGCAGCCCCCTGGAAAACGAAACGACGGCATTTTAGAGAAGGATGCGCTGGGGGAGGAGAAGGAGAGACCCAGTGTTGGCTGGACAAAGTTTCAGAGAGTTTAAAAATAAAATTCCCCGTGTCTCCAGCTGCGATTCGGCGCTGAGAAGGCAAGCGTCGCGTCAGCGCTGATTGTGAAATGCAGGGTCCTGGCAGGGATCCCGTCAATGGACTCCTGATGTTCGCATCTGATAGCTGCACCTCGTGACCCTAACAGGGATCAGGGCCTCACTGCGTGGATTGGCACGGGACAGTCCATGTATGTACCCATCACACCGACACACAGCACAGACTCACAAAGGCAACGAATACGCCACACGTACACACACAAAACCTCCCACTCATATACACACCATATTCACTGACATGACACACTCACACAAACACACAATATACCCACCCACAACACCCCTCCACACTCAGGCACACAACAGGACCACTGACACAACACCCCCACTGACACAATACACGCAGACACACAGCCCCCCCACCCACAATGCCCCTCCGCACTCATGCACACAAAACACCCATTCACAACACACACAGACTCACAACCCCTCGTCTGCCACAGCCCTCCATACTCATGCGCACAACGCACCCACTCACAACACAGATACCCACAACACCCCTCTACCCTCGTGCACACAACACACAACACCCCCACTCACAACAGTCCTACATACTCATGGACCCAACACATCCACTCACCAGGCACACAACACTCCCACACACAACACTCCTTTTCCCTTGTGCCCACAACACACCTACTCATAACACACAACATCCCCACCTTCAACAGCCCTTCATACTCATGGACACAACACATCCATTCACCATGCACACACCTCCACAACACTCCCACCCACAACACCCCTTTTCCGTTGTGCGCACAACACACCCTCTCACAACACACACAGACACACAACTCCCCCACCTGCGACAGCCCTCCAAACTCATGCGCACAACACCACCATTGACACCACACACAGACACCCAACATAACACACTCACTCACAACACACAAGTCAAATACGCTCCGTGCACAGGTTCCTTTGTGTCAGCACAGGCTGGATAACGGGATTGTGTCTTAATGAGCCAGTTGCAATGGGAGTGAGGGTATTGCTACAGGGGGAGTCGGAGGACAATCGATAATTTGGGGGTAAGTTTGCGGTCAGTAGCTAGATGCTATGTGAAAGGTTGTTCTACCACCAGGGAGCCAAAGCTAAGATCCTTAACTCTTTGTGAGCCAGGGCCGAGAGCAGCGACAGAGGGGAAATACGTTCCACTCCCGGTTGGGACAGCTTGTAACTCGACTAACAGAGCAATGTCGTGATTGCCGCTGGAGCTGGGGGCGAATCCAACCCCCGTAGTTACTCGGACTTCACCCACCCACTCGGGCTGGGTGGGGGATGGTTTTCCTGTCGTGCGAGAATTTTTGAGATTTCAAAAAAAAAATTCCCATCCTGAATGAGGACAGATGTCCAAATCTCAAAAAATGTCATGAACCAACCAGCCAACCAAAAGAGTCCAGTTTGGGTCAACTGAAATCTTTTGTTTCACTTCGGATTCTTTTCTGAACCTTTCTTTTCCTATCAACTAAGTTCAATTTCCAAATGAAAAGAGGGTTTGACCCAGAAAAGCGAAACGTTCCCTTTCGAAAATGTCAAAATGATTCCAAAGTCTTTTTTTTTTAAATATTTTTTCATGTTGGAAAATTTGTCAAACCCGGCCTTTTCCCACCAACGGGTTCGGTTTCCACAGCTTTGCCATTTCCAGCAAAAAACATTTTTGGCCCTCTCTGGTCCTCGGTGCCCTCCCTGGCACCAGCTGCGTCTAAGGACGCGGGCTTGCCTTCAGGGTGATCTCTCTTGTATCAGGTCTTTGTCGTGCGTCATCTTTTAGGATCGAGGGTTAAGGTTACTCTCAGCCACTTGCTAGATCTCTCCTTTTAGGGCCATGTTTTCAAAGGGCTCAGATCCCATTTAGGGCCCTAAATAAGTGGCCAGATTTTCACATCTCGCAGGCAGCTTTGACAATCTCAGCCTACAGCGCAGTGCTCTGGCTTTACAAACCAACCACCCTTTGGTTTTACCCACCGAGAGTTCGGCGGAGCCAAAATCTGTGAGCTGTGGACCTTGAGCTAGATCCAAATCTCAAACTGTATGTGGATCCAACCCTTGATCTGGATTTGGACCTGGATCCGTGCCTTGAGCTGGACCTGGATCCATGCCTTGATCTGGATCTGGATCCAAGCCTTGATCTGGATCCGGATCCACGCATAGATCTGTATCTGATCCTACATACAAAACTTGATCTGGATCCAAGCCTTGATCTGGATCTGGACCTGGATCCAAGCCTTGATCTGGATCCGGATCCATGCATAGATCTGTATCTGATCCTACATACAAAACTTGATCTGGATCCAAGCCTTGATCTGGATCTGGACCTGGATCCAAGCCTTGATTTGGATCCGGATCCACACATAGATCTGTATCTGATCCTACATACAAAACTTGATCTGGATCCAAGCCTTGATCTGGATCAGAACCTGGATCCTCACCTTGATCTGAACTTCCCAGGCAGGGCCCCCACTCACCATCCCTGCTCCCCCAAAATACCAACCGCCACACAATAACTGCAGCTGGTCCTGAGCCCTCCATGGCCGGTCTGTGCAGAACTACGCACCTGACTGACTTTAAGCTGAGACCATGCTGTTCGCCCATTAGTCTGGACGATGCTCTGAGCCAGGCAATCCTTCCCCTGCTGCACTCCGAAGCCTGCGCCAGCCGCTGTGTTTACCTGCCGCCGCGGGGAGTGAGGAAATCCCCTGCCGGCGGAGGTCAGCGGAGTCAGAGGTGCAGTCTGGTGCATTCCAGCTCCGCTAAATCTGTGGTAACTAACGGTGCCAGCCACTGAATCCTTGTCAGTTCCTCTAACGCTTGGCTCGCGACAGGGACAGTCTGACGGAGCCTTCAGAGTGCAGACCGGCAGCACCTGCCTGCGTTCAGTGCCAATCGCAGGCCCTCTAGCACCTTTCAGGCACTGATCCCAGCGCACTGCCCCAAAGGGAAGGTCGCTATTGACTCCCCCACCTTACAGATGGGGCCCAGGGAGGCTGAGGCTGCCCAAGTCCATCCCCCGGAGGAGATCCCCAAAAGCACCTGCAGAATCTGGCCGCCCAGGGGGCTCCCGCGTCTATGTTTTTTCGGGGCTTTGGAAAAGCTGCCTAAAGCAAGGCACCGAAAGACAGCCCAGGAGTCCTGCCTGAGTGAACCACTAGAGCACACGCTTTGGGAGCAGAATGCAGGTGCTCCCTTGAGGAAGGGTAGCCTACTGGTTAGGTACCAGCCTAGGACTTACCGACCTGGGGGTCAGACCTTGGTCAACTTACTTAGCCGCTCTGTGCCTCAGTTTCCCCATCTGTACAATGGGAATAATAATCCTGCTCTGCCCCACCGGGGGGGAGAGGGGTTGTGAGAAGATACTGAGGTGCTCAGCTACTGTGGTAACGGGGCCCAGATAAGTACCTGAGATAACTGAGTCCTGTTGCTCAGTCCACAGTGACAGCGTCCAGCGTGAGCCATCTTTGTTGCCAGGCATCATCGGGATATAGCCCCAGAGAGAAAGACCTGAGCCGGGCAGCTACTCTGCAGTGATCTCCCCAGCCCATAGAAAACACAGCTTATTTCTTCTTATCCAGTGCACATTATCCAAGCAGGTAAGCATCACCCGCCCTGCGCTACAGCTGGGGAAACCGAGGCACAGAAAGGGGAGATGATTTGCTCAGCATCCCCCAATAGCAGAGCTGGGACTAGAATCCAGCTGTCCTGGTGCCCAGGCCAGCATGCTACCCACCAGGCTACACTGCCAGTATTTAGTGGTGTTCTTCCGTTGCTATCACGGGAGTGGGAGCAACGGGCGACTCCTCATTCCAAACTGAAACCCGGCCCGCCGAGGATTCTCCAAGGTCGCCTCTTTGCCGGCAGCTAATTTACAGTCCTGACATTAAAGAACCAGACAAAATCTGGCAACTGCGGGCCAGGCGGCTTATAGATTACACTCGAATTTATCATCCGCTGCTCGGGGAGACCAGCCATGTCAGCCCCACCCTGTCTGAATGCCCGGCGGGGAGAGAGGAAGAAAGAGCTGGAGTCTCCCATTAGCCAAATGGGCCAGGGCCGGAGGTTGGAACCTGCGTCACCCCAGCTTTTAATTGGGGTCAGGTTTAAGAGTGGCCTTGTCACTGCGGAGGGCCGGGCTGGGAAGCCGCAGCCGGCCCTGCTAGGGAAGTGGGGACGGCGGATAGCTGTGAGTGCTTAGAGACGCCCAGGCTAAATGGATTCCTTCCAGAGGCAGATCTGACCTTGAGGCGAGCTGCCCCTCGCTGTCGGGGGCCCGTTTGAGTCATTTCCTTGTTCCATGGGCTGGGGGAATCCCAGCTCTGGGGGGTGTTTTAATACAGAATAAAGCTGAGCTCTAGGGGCCACGGGGTGAGCACGTGCGGCCGGGTTCACTCTGCGTGAGCCCCTTAAAATGTCTGCGCCTCCGTTCCCCACCTTTGAGATGCGGGCGGCAAGCCTTTCCTCCCATCCTCTCACTGTGCCTGTTCCGCTCGCTTCACCTCTGACTGTTCTCGTTGGGTTTGCTCGGTGCTGGTAGCAGGGGCAGCCCGGCCCAGTGGGTAGCGCGCTGCACTAGGCTTCAGGAGATTGGGGTTCTACCCTCGTTACTGATCTTCTGGGTGACTCCAAGCAGCTTACTTTGCCTCTCCGTGACTCAGTTTCCCTTCCCCACACTTTGTCTATTTATATGGCAAGCTCTTTAGGGCCGGGGCTGTCTCTCTGTGGGGCCTGGCCCACACCTAACACATAGGCTGACATAGCTACACCACTCAGGGCTGAAATCCTGGGCTGGAAGAGACCCTGAGGGGTCATCTAGTCCAGTCCCCTGCACTGAGACAGGACTAAGTATTATCTAGATCAGGGGTCTCCAAACTTTAGGAGACGGGGGCCACATTAGATTTTTGAAGGGTCTTCGCGGGCCGGCTTTAAGGAGTGCGGGGCCCGATTTCGACGGGGCCCCGCCGCCGAAATACCGCCGTGGCGGCAGCAGCAATTGGTTGGGGGGCCAGACAAATCGTAGCCGCGGGCTGGGTCTGGCCCGCGGGCCGTAGTTTGGAGACCCCTGATCTAGATCATTGCTGACAGGTGTTTGTCTAACTTGTTCCTAAAAGCCTCCATTGACAGAGATTCCACAACCTCCCTCGCTAATTTTGTCTAGTGCTTAACCACCCTGACAATTAGGAAGCTTTTCCTAATGTCCAACCTAAACCTCCCTTGCTGCAATTTATGCCCGTTGCTTCTTGTCCTGTCCTCAGAGGTTAAGGAGAACAATGTATTACCCTCCTCTTTATGACAACCTTTTATGTACTGGAAGACTGTTGTCACGTCCTCTCTCAATCTCCTCTGCCCCATACCAAACAAGCCCGATTCTTTTTCAATCTTTCCTCATAGGTTCATGTTTTCTAGACCTTTAATCCTTTTTGTTGCACTCCTCTGGACTTTCTCCCATTTGTCCACATCTCTCCGGAAGTGCGGTGCCCAGAACTCGACACTGTCCTCCCGCTGAGGCCTTATCAGTGCTGAGTAGAGCGGAAGAAAATTACTGCTCGTATCTTGCTTATACCTGCCCTGTGCAACGTAGTTAGCTCCACCTAATCCCCAGTGTAGATGCAGAGGTGGATTCAAGACATTGATGGAAAAAAACTTCTCCCACTGATGTAGGAAGCACCTACACTATGGTGTCTAGTGTCGATCTCAATTCAGGCCTCTTCAGGCAACCACAATACTGAAAATAACATTAGACCAGGTCAAACCAGCCAAATACATAAAGAACCAGCCTGCAAGTCTTCACCCAGCCCCCAAAACTTTTCCTGAAGTTTGAAAAAGTTTGAAGTCACTTGGGAATTTTTTTCCCCTACCCTCATTTTTTCTTCCTTACAGCTGCTGGGACCCCCTGGTGAATGAGCAGTGTAGGGCTGACGTGATGCTACCCCACTTCATATCCCTAGCATTGGGGGCATGCCAGTGTGGGAGGGGGAGTGGCTGGGTGCAAGGGACAGCACACTGTGTGGGGTTGTTCTGGGCCCATATGTAGCCAAAGGGAGGCTGATGCAAGTTAGAGCAGCCCCATGGCTGCTCTAACTTTACACTGGAGGCTGTTTGCTGCTCAGAATCCACAGCTCCCCCTGGGCTGAACCTTCTGGGCTGCATTTTCATAAAGAGACCACACAGGATTGGGCCCTTTTTAGATCTGGCTTAGAGCTGGCTGGAAAATGGTTCTTCCACCCCACAAAAAATATTGAGATTTCAAAGGGGTTTTTTTGGTCCCAAGTTGAAGCAAAAAGCCAAAAATTTGAAATTTTTCAATTAAAACATTACTTTTTTGATCCATTCCCCAAATTTCCTTTTGCTGTTGATCCTCATATCTATGAAGTCCATTGCAAAACGAAAAGTCGGTTGGAAATGAAAAATCCGCGCTCCCCCTTCCGAGAACATTGAAATGGGATGTTTTCAAAACTCTTCTTTTCCTCCAGGAATTGTCAACATCGATACGATTTCGCCCCTCCCCCACAAAACGTCAGGTTTTCTCAAAATGGCGTTTTCCAGTGGGGCGGGGGGGGGGGGGGGAATTTGATGGAAAATTTGCAGCCAGCTGTGTTTCAGGTCCAGCTTTCTAAGGAAAGCAGAGTGATGGGATGGGAGGGTCTCATATTTATGACCTGCTATGGTATTAGCTCTCTTAATGTGTGAGCGAAGGATTAGCCGGGGGAGGCTCTTCTCCATTAGCAGATTAGTGACTCCATAATGCAGTTTATAAATTACACCATGTCATGTCCTACATTAAGGCGGGGGGAGGGAGGGAGGCTGTGCAGAGAGACAGTGACCTCTCCTCTCCCATCTCTCCATTAACTTTGTTGTCCAACCGTTTCCGGCATAAGATCATCTCTAGCGGAGGAGCGTTTTCCAAGTGCCACCTACCAAACTGGAAAGCAACCCGTGAAACTGGGCTTGGTTAAAACCAAGTTTTACAGGCCTGGCAGAGGGCTATGTAGTGGTTAGGAGAAAGGATTGGGAGTCAGGACACTCGGGTTCTGTGTCCAGTTTTGGGGATCTAGTGGGTTAGAACAGAGGACTGGGAGCCAAGATTCCTGGGTTCTGTTCCTAGCGCTGGGAGGGGAGCGTGCTCTACTTGTTAGAGCGGGGGATTGCGAGTCAGGACTCCTGGGTTCCATTTCCAACTCTAGGATCAAAGTCTTCTCCAGTGGCTAGAGCGGAGGATAGGGTGGGAGTCAGAGATCCCTGGGTTTCGTTCCTGCAGCTGGGAGGGATGTGTGATTTGATGGGTTAGCACAGGAGATGGAATCATGGTATCAGGAATTCTAATACTTCTAACACCACAACATCTAAGTGCCGGTCCTCAGGACTCCGGGGTTCTCTTCCTCGCCCTTGCCACTAATCGTGGCCAAGTCTCAGTTTACCTAACTGTAAAATGGGGATAACAACATTGACTCACCAACCACCACCTCGCCGCAGACGCTAGAAGACTTAAATCCTTCCCTGTTGTAAAAGCACCTGGTGACGGCGAAAGAGAAAGCCCTGTAGCTGAGGAAACTTTTGCACCGATCCAAAGCTCGTAAGACAGCAATAACTTTGTGGAAAGAGAGAAAGAAAAGAAAAGCGAGGGGGCTGCCTCTTTGTAACATAATTTGTGGGGTTTTTGAATTTCCCCTGCAATCGGGACTAATTGCTGAACATATGCAGGGCTAAATAGAACCGTTCCCCCTTCAAAGTCCATCTGCTACGTTTCTCTTTCAGGCACACAATTCCTCACCCCGAGGTTGTGGCCCTGCGATCATTTCCATGAGAACGGCTGATGCAGAGCGAAGACGCACTCACGGTGACGCACGGTTGGCGGGTTGGGGAGGGGGAGTGAAAAAAGAGAGCGGGAGATGATGGAGCCATATGCTGCAATCCACCAGCGTTTTGCAACCCCTTGGTGGCTGTGGAGAGTGGTGATGGTGGTTCAGTGTTTGGGGGGGGGGGGCGCTCTTCCTTCTGAGAATGAAGTTATGGGGCTGCGCTGCTGATGGAGACATAAACACAAGCCACTGACTGCTTGTAGGTCACTAAAGATCCCAGGGCATTTTTTTGCCTGAATCAGGGTTGTTAACTTGGGTGTCCTGTCCAATTCCAGCTCGTCTAATTGCAAGAATTCATCACCCCCCGGCAATGGGATAGAGCCATGTTCCTCTTCCCATTTTATGGATGGGAAAACCGAGTCATGCAAATCTGTGGTAGGGCTGAGCTTAGAACCCAGAAGTCCTGATTCCCTAGCTCCTTCTTTGATCAGTAGACTGCTTTCCCTAGACGCTATGGGGAGGTCTACACTGCATTGTAAACCTGGGTTACAATTGCTGGACCTTTGTCTCCCGGCCGTGCTAACGCATCCATATTGCACTCCGCAGACCTTCTGACTCGGGTCTTTGGCTTGAGCTGCATCCACATTGCAAACTGACAGGACTTGGACCCAAGCCACAGTGGGACTAGGGCTCTAACCCACCCCCCTAATAGGGTGCTAGGACCCAAGTTCTCAGTGGTTGTGGACCCAAGTCAGACTGATTTCTGTGTGGACTGAAACAGGGTTTGGGCTCAAACCTGAGTCCAAACCTGGGCTTAGCATGCAGCGTAAATATACCCCCTAAGTCTGACTCCCGGCTCTAGTCACTAAACCACGCTCCCTCACCAAGTCCACAGCAGCATCCAGGGGTCTCGACTCCCAGCCCTCCCCGCTCTAACCACTAGCCCCACATTCCCTCTAGCAGCCAAGATCCCTGATGTCCAGGCTACTGGTCTAACCCCATTCCCACACCCGGAGCTGGGCCGAGATCCCAAGCATCCCAGCTCCCATTCCAGTGCATCAGCCAGAAAGACCATCATTCCTACCGAAACCACTGTCCGTGTTGGGCCCGTCCCCCATGAAATGCCTCCTCGGTCCTATTCCAGTAGCAAAGCAAAGACAAGCGCTGTGGGTCAAAGGAGCATGCCTGTGATTTTACCACCCCACATTTGCTTCCTGTCAACCTGGATACATTCACCTGAGCTGTTCACGCTAGAGGAACCTCAGTTCCCCTTGAAACACTTCCTTTGATTTGTTGACTTTACTTCCTTCTTAATTAGGAATTTGATTCTTGCCCCCCCACCCCTGCAAACTAGCTTTCCATTTGTGCTCCCACTTGACGAGCGGAGAGCTTGACAATTAGTCTTCAGCTAGGTTGGATGGAGTTTAACGAGCGGGTCATGCTCCGGGCCAGAAGTAGATGCACTTGAGTGCAGATGAATCGTTTTTGGGGGGGTTGCTTTTTTTTATTATTTTAAACAGAGGAGTAGATGTTTGTACTGCTCAGATGAGGGGTCAGAAATATGGTGATTGTGGAAATCCTCTCACATTTCAGTAGGGCTTTGTATCCCAAAGAGACCCTTGGGATATAGGATCAACGCTTTGCTGAAGTGTAGTCACCTCTGGGGTGGGATGTGGCAGCTGTTTATACAGGGATTGCGCCCCTGAGCAAGGGGGCTGGAACAATTTTTATAGTGGGGGTGCTGAGAGCCATTGAAGCAAACTGTAAACCCTGTATATAATGGAAACCATTTCAAGCCAGGGGGTGTTGGAGCACCCCTAGTTCCAGCACCTGTGCCCCTGAGGCTAAAATGCAGCCACCTCTGGGGTGGGATGCGACAGCTGTTTTTCATACAAAGATCGTTCCCCTGGCACTGAGATGCAGCTACCGGCTTGTGAACATTTCCTGCAAAGCTATATTTTTCTAGTTTGTAGAATGGCTGGTTCGTCTTCAGAGCCGCATGATCTAGTGGGCAGAGCGCTGGACTTGGACTCACAAGACCTGGGTCCCACACCCTTCTCTGCTGGCGGGTGACCTTGGGCAAGTCACGTCCTGACCCCGTGCCTCAGTTTCCCCCTCTGTACAATGGAAATAATCATTACTGAGCTCTTTGGCACAGTGCTTTGAGATCTACTCGTGCAAAGCACTAGGTAAGAGCTAGGTGGTGGTATGATTATACAAATGCAGCGTGGGAGCGGAGTCTATATAACGTGGTGTCTGACTCCTCACGACCCATCCGCGGGAGAAGATGCCACCTGGCAGCGCTGGAGAGCTGGGACGCTGGCCTTGTTGCTGGTGTTGAGCAGGAACTTTTAGCTCCTGGGGTTCATTAAATAGCAGGCCTGGCATGGGTTGCTGGTACCCGGGATCCGGTGAAAATCACAGGGTATTCTAGGAAGCACTCCACGTTCCCTGCCCCCTATTCTGAAAGCAGTACAGCCCCATATTGGGCATTGGGAGATACATGAAGGCTCTTTTCACCATCCCTAAGGGGCCTCTTTAAACGGTTCCAAAGAATCTTAAAGACCCAAACCGAACGGAAACAGGATAGGGGAGCCTCGGGCCCCTGCCGTGGTGGGCTCACAGCTCACCCCACGCCTTCCCGCAAGGAAATCCTATTTCACCCCTAAAAGGTTCCCTACGTGGAATCGCTATGGGGCTGGATGGCTGAGCTGCTTGGGTTGCCTGGGGGGCCCTGCGGACCTGCCCTGCCACCTCTCTGTGGGGAAGCTGTGGGCAATGCTGTTAATGTGCTGCAGACTGGCTGGAAGGTGAGCAGCACCTCATGGTCTAACCCTGTGCGTGCGTACACACACACACACACACACACACACACACCCCGACACACACCCACACCCACACCCACACACACACACACCACTGATCATGTCACAAGAGGTTTCCCCGGGAGCGGCCTGCATGTGGCAGGTGTCGCTAAGTCAGCAGCCCTTGCACCATGACGTTTTGCACCGCTGTCGTGCCGCGCTGCAAAGCCAGCGCGATCCCACCAGGCTGCAGTGCCACTGTATCACAAGGCTGTGCCCCCCACTCTCCCCGTGCAAGCTCACGGCAGGGGGATGTTGCACCAGCCTTGATGGCATTCCAGGACTCTCAGTGCCCATTGGAATCCCATTCCTCGTCACCACACAGAGCCCCCCGCACAAACACGCCTACACACTTGGGAGCTCCCGCTCTCACACGCATGCTGACACAATCGCAGACACATGCTGGTGCCCGCACATTCACGCTTACGACTTTGTGCGCCCCCGCCGAGTCGTGCTCGCTCCCACGCTCACACCTACGTCTTCACAACCAAGACTTTCCTTCCTCAGTGCAAAGTACTACTGTACTTAGGAAGGGAAAAAATCAAATGCACAGCTACAGAAAGGGGGGATAACTGGCTGGGTGAAAAGGAGCTGGGGGATCTAGTGGATCACTAGAGTCAACGAGGTGACGCCGCTGCAAAACCGGTGAATAGCATTCCGGGGTGTATGGACAGGAGCGTCGTATGTAAGAGACAGGAGATAATTAGGAACGATGAGGATAAATCAGAGGAGAACACCACAAGTGATCAAAGGTTTAGAGAACCTGACCAATGAGGAGAAGTTTAAAAAGCTGGGTATGTTTAGTCTTGAGAAAAGGAGACTGAGGGGGGACCTGATGACCGTCTTCAAATGTGTTAAGGGCTGTTATGAAGAGGACGGGGATCAATTGTTCTCCTTGGCCGCTGAAGGCAGGACAAGAAGTTATGGGCTCCATCTGTAGCAAGGGAGATTTAGGGTAGATATTCGGAAAAACTCTAAGGTTAGTTCAGCTCTGGATCAGGCTTCCAAGGGAGCTTGTGGAATCCCCATCGCTGGAGGTTTTTAAGAACCAGCTGGACAAACACCTGTCGGGGATGGTCTAGGTTTACCTGGTCCTGTCTGAGCACAGGGGGGCTGGACCTGCCCTCTCGAGGTCTCGTCCAACCCAACATTGCTCTGATTCTGAACGCTCGCACGCACGGTCACTATTCCCATCCATGCACGCTCGCAAACGTGCAAACGTTCCCACTCACCCACCCACCTGGACTGGAGAAGACTAGGGTGACCAGATGTCCCGATTTTATAGGGACAGTCCTGATTTTGGGGTCTTTTTCTTATATAGGCTCCTATTACCCCCCACCCCCTGTCCCGATTTTTCACACTTGCTGTCTGGTCACCCTAGAAAAGACAAGGGAGCCCCATCACAGGCCCCTCCTTGAAAATCACCCCCCACACACACACACACGTTCACAATTTGACCACCATGCCCACTCCTCCGCCACCCAAACACACTTACACTCTTGTGAAGATTCATCCCCGCCACCCACCCGGCGCTGTCGGCAGGGCTGCCCTGATCTGCCTGGGTTACGTTCAGCACAGAAATGGGCAGCCGCCCTTGCTAGGCTGAGAAAAGGCCCCGATGGCTGGAGCAAAGTGACTGCAGCTGAGCGACCCGGAGGGAGGGCCGGGCCGGGGTTGCCCCCTTTAAGACTGTGTCCAGCTGTGTCACTAAAAGCAGCTCCGCGAACATCCCCGGGGGCCGGGGGCTTGACAGTTGCTGCTGCGGGGAACCCGGCAGGATCTGGAGGATCCGCTCCGCTCGGGAGAGCTGATTCCCAGAGGTGCTGAGCACCCATGCCGGGGGTGGCTCTGCGCAGCCTCAGGTCTGCTGTCTGGCTAACTGAGGGTCCACCGATGCTTGGGCAGCCCATCCGCTGGGGAGGGGGCGGGATGGCCAGGATCCAGCTATATCAGAGAGGATGGAGACGCCTGCCCCCTCAGCCCCAGCTGCAGCTTCGTGGTCTGGAAAATCTGCCATTGCCTTTGGATGCAATGAAACAAGGCAGGGACTCAAACCTGCTTCCTTTGCAAACTCCCCTTAAAGCAACAGGCCCTCGGCGACACCAGGCCCCCTCCCGGCACATTCCCCCACCAGCCCAGGGCGGGGGATGAACTTTGCTCCGACCTCGCTTTGACCTTGTCAAGCCTCAGGGAGGAGAGCGGGTCCCTGGTTTTCTCCCTCGGAAGCTTTCATCACACCCCATAAACCATCCCCTTTCTGACACAGCTCTTTCCAGCTGGCCTGTGGAGGGCGGGGGTGTTGTTGTAACCCTCATCTGCCCTGCCCCCAGCAAACAGCTCCCGCTCCCGGGGGCTACATCCGTGCCCCCGTCAGATACCACTGTGCTAAGGGCGTCGGTGCAGATCCTCCAATGGGAGTCAGCGTCTAGACAAACAGACGGGTCCTCTTCTCTCCCCAGGGAGTGAGGCGGGACAAGGCCGGCTTTAATGAGCAGGGGGAGGTAGAAGGAATATCTAACATATACACACAGGCTGCACTGCCGCTGGATTTTACATCAGGGCTGGAAATTATTAGAGCCATTAATAACCCGTGAGGTCAGGCAAACAAATACCGAGGTGAGGTTGACCCATCCTCAGGCTTCAGGGCCAGAGCTGGGGGCTTGGGGAGAGGAGGGTCAGGAAGAAATGATCATGATCATTTATTATTTGTATTACGGTAGCACCTTGGAGCCCCAGTCACGCACCAGCCTGCGCTAGGTGCTGTTCACAGGCAGCCCTCCGTCCCAAAGAGATTGCAATTTAATTACATTATTGTTACGGGCAGGGCCCGCGCAGACACAGAGGAACAGACAGTCGCCTCCCTGAAGAGTTTACAAGCTGCGTACACAAAGGGTGACCAGCTCTGTTTTACACCTGGGGAAACTGAGGCACAGAGCGAGGGTGTGATTTGCCCAAGGTCACTCAGAGAGCCTGTGGCTGAGCGCAGACCTGGGTCTCTCGAGGGCCCAGAGCTTCCAACCTCTCTCAAGAAGGCTGCGTGGGGCACATTACCCTCTTCTGGAGCATCCAGATGGGTTGGTCGTTAGGGTCAGGCGGGCCGGGCCACTCCCTTGATGGACTCTTGTCTTCCTTCATCCTCCTCCTCAGTGACGCAGCCCAGCCGGCGCAGCCGTGGGGTACGATCCCACCAGCGGCCGTGGTTCCCACCCCACTCGTCCGTTCAGGTCCCACCCAGCCTCTCCCTCACCCCATAACCATGGGGCCCAGATGCCCACCGAGGAGCGTTTACCCGCACAGCAAGGGGAAGGGACGCAAGCACCGAGGTGGGGTGTCCTCAGTCCTGCCTGGCGCCATGAGGAGCAACAGCTGCAGCTCGGCCAGGCCTCGGCAGGGAAGGTGTTAACGGCCAGCTCTGGGCTGTCATGTTCCCTTAAGAGTCCCCGATCGATGGATCGATGACCTCGCCTTGACCTTCACTTTGTGCTGGATCAGAGAGAGAGAGAGCGGCTGAGGAGCAGAGGTGATGGAGACACCAGGAGACACTCCTGCTTCTTCCCCCACAGACTGACGGACGGCAGCCGTCAGCGACTGAGCGAACCTGGTTAAACCCTGTATGTGGGACACCCAAAACCCCTGGGCTTCTTCATCCGAGCCGGGCTGGCCTGAGGTGCACAGCTGTGTGTTAGCATGTGTCACGGCCTCACTGGGATTGTGTGCGCACGCTTGTGTGTCCACACACGCGTGTGCGTGCTTGTGTCTACACACGCGCGACTGCATTTGTGCATGGGGGGGAGGGCTAGCTCAGTGGTTTGAGCATTGGCCTGCTAAACCCAGGGTTGTGAGTTCAATCCTTAGGGGGCCATTTGGGGATCTGGGGCAAAAATTGGGGATTGGTCCTGCTTTGAGTAGGGGGTTGGACTAGATGACCTCCTGAGGTCCCTTCCAAACCTGAGATTCTATGATTCTATGACTACGTGGGTGTGTTATGACGCCAATCAGCAGAACTCATCACACTTTACAAAGGAGGTCTGGCTCCGTAGCCCCGTTTTACACGTGGGGAAACCGAGGCAGCGAGGGGCAGTGACGTGCTCACACCCTCCCAGCAGCAGAGCGGAGAGTAGAACCCAGCTCTGGTGAGCCTAAATCCAGTGCTGTCCCCATTAACTCACCCTGCTCTGAAGACAGAGCCGTGCACGTGGGTGTGACTGTGGTTACATACACATCTGGGTCTACATGACACAGTGCACGGCCGGGCTTGTTTAGGTGCATCTGAGCTGCTAGGCTGCACATCCATCCATCCACGCCCCCAGTGGGAATGGTCACATGCAGAGTCTAGGGCAAAGCCAGGAATCAAACCCTCATCTCCAGCCACCCAAGCCAACACCTGGGCCTCAAGATCACCCTGCTTCCCACCCTAGGCCCGCTGCGCTCAGGGATATTCACAGTGACACAGGGAGCCTTTGCAACACCAGGGAGCAGTTTGTTAGTTTCCAATCTGACCATTCTTAGCTTGGCACCCAGAGGCGGAAGTTAAACTACAGTCCGCCCTGGCCACGGCAGTGCCGTGACGAGCCACCAAGCTGTGATGGACCCCCACTCTGGCTCCCTCCCTCCCTCTCCCCCTCGTCTGTCTTCCTGGGGGTTTCTATTGTCAGGTGTGGATGCTTCCGTTGTTGGGTGTCTCTCTGCCTTGCTGGATGCTCTGTTGTTTCGGGGCGGGTTTCGGCCACTGGTTTACTGACCCTATTCATTCCACCCAGGCACTCCCATGCCGCATGGCTCCTGGGCTGCTTTGGCAGGAGACTTCAACTGGTTGTGGGTTTTTGTTTTGTTGCAGTGCAGCGGGAAACTGAGGCACGCGTAGGTGTCGCCCGTACAAATAACATGGCAAATTCCCGCTTCGTCACACGGGGCTGGGAGGAGAACGCGGGTCTCCTGGCTCTCTGCAGCGCAGGCTACCTACCAGACCACGCTGTCTGAGATCACCAAACCCTGGCTGGCCATCAGTCTATTTCCTGATTCTGCAACTTGGGTCCTTGGAAGAAACTTCCGAAGGGACCTTAGTGCATAGAATGGCTGGAGGCCAGAATCTGGGGGGGAAGAATTTGGGGGCATGGGGGGGGGAGCAGAACATAGGAAGATCTTCTTTCCTGAACTCCCCAGCAAAGGTGAGCTTGTTCATTATCCGTGGAGCAGAAACTTGGCATTATTTATTCACATATGACTAGCTGTTGTCTTGCAGCTATAAATTATCGCCGGCATAAAAAACACTTGACGAGCTAATGCGAAGACTACAAATTAGCAGCAAAATTTTTTTTTTTTTTTTTTTTTTTGTGATCGGCTGCGCCATTGGCGGAGTTCTTTAAAATGCCATTCTGTCTGGCATAATTGTATAGTAGGTGTTTCCATTCAAGCAGCGAGAACGCCTCCTGAAAATATGAAGACTTGGTAAAATCTAATTGACAGGGAGAATAATAAGAGTTCAATGCCAAGCTGTTCGAGAGGGGAGAATTAGACTCCGGGATTCTTCAGTGGGGGAGATTGAGGTACAAAGGGAACAATCACCCGCCAGCATTTTACCACATAAACTACAATAAGGCTGAACTTCGGATGAATACAGAAAAGGACAAGAGAGGGCGAGAGAGCAAGGATAGATAGATGGTGAAGGGGGAAATAAAGTGGAAGAGAATCAGAGAGAGGAAGGGGAAGGTAAAGCAGAGGAGGGAGGGAGCACAAGACAGGCAAGGAAGGACTGAAAGGGAAGCGTAACACACTTCAATCTCCCAGGTCACTCAATAACAGACTTAAAAGTGTCCATTCTTCAACAACAGAAACTTCAAAAGCAGACGCCAACGAGAAACGGCAGAACTGGAATTAATTTGCATCCTGGACACCATCAAATTAGGCCTGAATAAAGACTGGGAGTGGCTGGGTCACCACAAAAAGTAATTTTCCCTCTGCGGATACTCACACCTTCCTGTCAACGGTTGGAAATGGGCAACGTCTACCTTGATTGCATTGGCCTCGTTAGCGCTACAAAAGTAATTCCCCCTCTGTTGATATTCTCCCCTTCGTGTCACCTGTTGAGAACAGGCCACTTCCACCTTAATTGAATTGGCTTTGTTAGCACTGACCCCCCACTTGGTAAAGCAACTCCCATCTTTTCATGTGCTGTGATATTTTCACTGTATTTTTCACTCCATGCATCTGATGAAGTGGGTTTTAGCCCTCAAAAGCTTATGCCCAAATGAATTTGTTAGTCTCTAAGGTGCCACAAGGACTCCTCGTTGTTTTCGCAGCTTCGAATGCCCTTCAGTGACGCCGGAGCAGAGCTGGGTGGGAACCGGAGTTTCCCTTTCTTGGGAAATTCTCTGATGGTAACTTTTGTTCCACCGCACCGCTGTGGAGGATGAAAATGTAAAGCTGGGGAAGCCAGGCGATGTACGCCGGCCAATGCCTGACAGGCCCGAGAGGTTGGGATGTCTCCCCAGCCCACCCCTAGAGGTTTCTTCCCCTCTGAGATTTCAGGGCCCTTGATTTCCAGGCTTCCGATTTGAACGCAAATATGAAAGAGTTCAGGGCAAGCCAGACGAATGGAGCCGATGGGGAAGAACCACGGAGTTAGAAAAGGAAAATCCCAGTTCCCTAACGCCCCCTCCCATCCAGCAGCTCCGATTCCCTTTTGGATTCATAATAAGCTTAATTCCCTGTTGAGTCAACAGCATGCTTCAGTGCGTCAGGCCTTCCCTTCCCGCTCCGAGGGGCTGGCCTCTGTCAAAGGCCCCGCAGGACAGGAAAGCCCTGTCCCTTTTCTTTACATTTCCCCCCATTAAATCCCCTCTTCTCCTGCCAGTTCGACACCCTCGGCCAGAGCCTGGGGTCACCCCGCCGTGCTGAGCGTCAAAGGCCCTGCTGAAATCGTTGGCTTCGGCACCAGCGCGGGAGCGGAAGAGGGAGGCGGATTCGCAGGGGGCTGCAGGGTTATTTACCGTGGGCACCCAGGGGCACCTCCAGCACCCCTGGGCACCACTCCCGATGGTTGGGACTCAGGAGACCTGGGTTCACGTCTATGCTCTTCCAGACACTCGTTGGGCGGGTCCTGTAACCGATCTCTGTGGTCCTGCCCCATAAAACAGCGATACCAGCCCTGCCCGGCCTCGCGGGGGCACTGTGAGGTGACTGTGGGCAGTACTCAGACACTACAGGGTGGGGGGGGGGCACCTAAGACACAGCAAGGGCCCTCAAGCTGGGACTGAACATTAGGGACTATTTTAAAAATTGCCTGGAGACACTGAAACTTCTTGGAGGCTATTCCCGGCTCTGCCACTGGCTCCCTGTGTGCCCTGGGGCAAGTCACTTCATGTCATGTGTAGCATCTAGGAGCCCCATGCATGGACGGACCAGGACCTCAAGGGTGTTGTACAAAGAACAAAACAAAGGGATCTGCCCCCCCCCGGAGCTTGCAGCCTCAGGTTCCCCAGGGATAAATTGAAAGGCCAGGCCGACCTGCTTCCCAAGGCTTGGAAGGATTCGATATGTATCGATAGATGTCGGGGAACGTCAATTTCACCACAGGCACAAACACCCACCGCCCCAAGGAAAAAATATCGCCCGGAACTTTACAGATCGGCAAAGTAAGAAAACTGCTGCTTGAAAACGTACGAGAGGCTGTCGTTAAATAATTACCACCCAGAATTCCCTGCAGCTGTGAAAATGTAATCGATAAAAAGTTGGGGGGGAAGAACGCTTAAAAATGCTGCACCACCGTGACCACGCAAATGGATCAAAATCAAGAAAAAGGCTTAAAATAAATGTCTATGTTCTCCGTTGGAATGATAAAAAAAAGAATCGAATTCTGCCAAGTCTTCATACAAGACAAAGTGCTTTGAAATCAGCCAGGCCGCAGGCACCTCAAGGTGACAGAAGGAATATGAAGCCAGAAGAGGAGTTTTTAGCCCCATGACAGGTCCAGCTGTCTCCTGGTGAGCAATCCAAACGCCATCCATCTTCAGCGGGGGGAGGGGGAACCCTGCAACGCTAACTTCAGAGCCTCTTCCATTCCCGTAAGTGGCCATTAATTCACGTCGGATCGGCGCAGGATTACAGTGCATGGAAATCAAATGACTTCATTGTGATTAAAGTTTATGGCCGCGCGGGGAGCGCCGGGATGAATAATCGTTGGCCACTTGGCGGAAAGCGGCGCGGAGATTTCAGCCCATTTGCGGCTGCCTCGGCAGATATTTCGCTAGACCCTCAGGAGGGGCCCGATCCTGCCTCCCTCTTTTCCACAAGCAGCTTGAACGAAACGCCCCCTCAATGGGCCGAAGGGGCCTCAGCCTTTCTGCACAAGGGTGAATTTCGCCCAGAGAAAGGGAAAGGTCACAACTCTCAGTGGAAAGGCGGCCACCTCTGGGGCGGAACGCGGCAGCCATTTAAACGGCACTGCGTGACGGTTTAGGACAGGAGAGCCTCAGACCCCATCCTGGGGGATTTTGATGGAGGCAGCATGGAGTTTTTACGTGATTGGGCTCCCTCAGAAATGGTCCACAGGCCGGTGAGTGCAGGTCCCTATTGTGCGGGCTTTATCTTGCTGCGGGCGCCGGGCGGCAGCTGAGAGCAGCAAGAAAAGGGAGCCTGTCGTGTGCAAAGAGGCCCCAATGCAGTGGGGCGTTCCCCTGATCTCTGGGCTGGAGAAGCAGAGAGAAAGCAGGGTCACGGTGAAGGGCTGTGGGTATGGGGGGACAGCCAGGTGGTGGGGACAGAGGGGGCAGAGCTGGGGATAGACAGAAGGAAGATTTGTATCAACCTCACTCCTAGAAAAATCTCCGGGCCGTTTACGTCTCTTCTCATTTCCTCGCACTGCCCCAGCTGTCTGACTCGGCCTACCACCTATCATAAGAACGGCCAGACTGGGTCAGACCAAAGGTCCATCTAGCCCAGTATCCTGTCTTCCGACAGTGGCCAATGCCAGGTCCCCCAGAGGGAATCATCACGTGATCAATCCCCTGTTGCCCATTCCCAGTCCTCTTCACCCCAGGCTGCATCTGCCTAGGAGTGCTTGACCGGCACGTGAGACCAGCAAGGCAAAGCAGTTTTTGCCCAGGTTGAGTTTGATCCACCATGCCCGAAGGAACCCAGCCACGCTGGCCGAAGTGCGGCGTTGCTGGTCCAACTGCGTCTATACCCGCAGCTTCTGCCAGCAGAGAAAAGTCGGTCAAGGGTCGCAGGCCTGCCCGGCAGAACTGGGCCAGGGGAGGCGGTAGTGTAGATTGTTTGCTTTTCAGGGGCAGGGATCAGCTCTTTCTTCCGTGTTTATACAGCTCCTAGCCCAACGGGATCACGGTCCTGGGACTGGGGCTACCATGACACATATTAAACAATCATCAGACTGAAAAAAAAGGAAAGAGCAGGATGGAAATTTCATCCCAACTTCTTTTCCGGGGATTTGGGTGCAGAAATGTCCATTGTGGTCAGATTTTTTTTCATGGATAAAATACGTCTCTGTTACCGGTCATCATCCTGCAAACCCCTCCCCCTGCCAGCCTCTTCGCAGGTGGTGACCCTCCTGGGGAAAGGGTTTAAGTGGCTTTTGCTTATTCGGTGAGACAGGCAATCCTCTGCCCAGCTTAGTGATAAAGCGAGCTGGGAGTGGCTCCTTGGGGAGAGAGGATCCGGGGTGTGGGCTGAGCAGTCCGGAGAGAGGACCCTAGAAGTAGCCCTTCAGGGACAAGGGCCTGCAGCTGAACCTGAGACTAGCTAGTTACAATTCAGTCTTCATGCCGATGAATGAGCCCAGATGGGCTACAGCAAAACCTCCAGAGTGGCCAACCCCCCTGATCGCTCCTGTGCCTGCCTTGTTCCCAGCCTTGCCCCAGCCCTACTTGGATCCTGGTTCCAGCTCTAACCCTGGCTATGACTCTTGGGTCCTGACTCCAGCTCTGACCCTGGACGTTGTTCCTGACTGCTGAATCCTGCACTAACCACTAGGTCTGACCGCCCACATCCCAGTCAGGAGACTTTCCTTCCCAACTGACCACCCTGACCTCAGGCAAACAGCCTAGGCCTTGCAGCAGGAGGTTTGATTTTCTGTCTCCTTTTCTCAACTCCGACACCTACCAGGCCTGTTAATGGCCAGAAGTGCTGCATGGTGCGCATTGCCATAGAGAGTCTGTGTCAAAGATGCATGGAAGGGGAAGAAGGGGGTAAATAGCCTGATGGTTTGAGGACTGGGAGTTGGAACTTCCTAGTTCTTTGAGGGAGTGGGGTTTCGTGGTTAGAGCAGGAGACTGGGAGTCATGACGCCTTGGTTCTATTCCTGTCTCTGCCACTCACTGCTGGGTGACCTTGGGCAAGTCACATCTCCCTGTGCCTCAGTTTTCCCCATCTGTGAAATGGGGGTGATGATACTGACCTACCGGGAGTGCAGGGGGAAGGCTAAATGGTTCGGGGCACCAGTCATCGATTTAGGTGCAGGGCGGGGGGAGCCTGGGAGCAGAAAGCTCTGTGCAGCCATCTGTTGCTTTGCTAAATAGACGCACGAAGGAGGCAAAACGCTCCGGGTCTTTTGCTTTTTTTTTTTTTTTTTTTTTTTAATGTGTCCTTTAGGGACAGCGCAGTATGGTCCGTATTCAACCCACTTCCTCGCCGGGCTGGGCAACAGCAGCCTCCTCCCCGTCTTCCTCGTCCCTGGCCTCCCCTCCCACCTCTCGACCCTGGCTGAGGTCGGAGAAGACCGAGTCCCACGCCTCCTCCAGCGCTCTCCGCCGCTCCTCGTACGCCTCCTTCTCCGCCAGCTGGTTGCCCTCCAGCCAGGAGGTGGCCTCCTCACACAGCTCCACCACCCTCTTCTTGGCCCGAACATCAAGGGCCTGGCCTCCCTCCGCAGCCCTCTTCAGGTGGAGCGCGCACGACTCCAAGGAGTTCATGGCTGCGATCTTCTCCTGCTGCGTCTCGTCTTGCACCCTGTGCGCCTCGGCCTCCCGCACCATCCGCTCCACCTCCTCTCTGTCCAGCCGGCCTCTGGCATCGGTGATGGTGAGCTGGCTGGTGTTGCCCGTGTCCGTGTCCCTCGCCGACACGGTCAGGATGTTGTTGGTGTCGATGGAGAAGCTGACCTGGATGACGGGCTCGCCGCGCAGCGCCGGGGGAAGGCCGCTTAGGATGAAGGTGCCCAACAGGTGGTTGTTTTTGCTCATGGGCCTCTCCCCTTCGTAGACCTCGAACACCACCGTCTCTTGGTCGTCTTCCGCCGTGGTGAATTCCATGGTTTCCTGGGTCGGGACCGGAGAATTGCGTTTGACCACGGTGGCCATCACCCCTCCGACCGTGTCAATCCCCAGAGACAGCGGGGTCACGTCCAGGAGGAGCACGTTCTGCAGCCCCGGGGACTTGTTGCCGGTCAAGATGGCCGCCTGCACAGCCGCCCCGTAGGCCACGGCCTCGTCTGGGTTGATGTTCTTGCTCAGTTCCCGCCCACTGAAGAACTCCCGCAGCAGCGTCTGGACCTTGGGGATGCGGGTTGAGCCTCCCACCAGCACGATGTTGTGGATCTGATCCTTGTTCATGTTGGCGTCCCGCAACGCCTTCCCTAAGGGCTTTAAGGTGGCCTGGAAGAGGTCGGAGCACAGGTCCTCCAAGCGGGCCCGGGTGACGGTGGTGTGGAAATCCACCCCCTTGTACAGGGAGTCGATGGAGATGGCGGCAGTGGTGCCGGAGGAGAGGGTGCGCTTGGCCCTCTCGCAAGCCGCCCTTAGCCTCTGCACTGCCTTCTTGTCCTGGCTGAGGTCCTCCTTGTGTTTCCTTCTGAACTCCCGCGCCAAGTGATCCACCAGCCGGTTGTCGAAATCCTCCCCACCCAGGTGGGTGTCCCCCGCCGTGGCCTTCACCTCGAAGATGCCGTCGTCCACCCTGAGGATGGACACGTCGAAGGTGCCGCCGCCCAGGTCGAAGATGAGGATGTTGCGCTGCTCTTCCCCTTCGCGACTGGCCTCCAGGCCATAGGCAATGGCCGCTGCCGTGGGCTCGTTGAGGATCTTCAGGACGTGGAGGCCAGCGATCGTCCCAGCATCTATGGTGGCCTGGCGCTGGGAGTCGTTGAAATAGGCTGGCACCGTGATGACGGCCTGGGTGACGGGGCAGCCTAGGTAGGCCTCAGCTGTCTGCTTCATCTTGGCAAGCACTATGGCGGAGATCTCCTCAGGGTAGAAGGCCTTCTCCTTCCCCTTGAAGGACACCTGCACCTTGAGCTTCCCGGTATCGCTCACCACCTGAAAGGGCCAGTGCCTCGTGTTCAGCTGAACCATGGGGTCCTCAGCCATCCGGCCGATCAGCCGCTTGGTATCAAAGATGGTGTTCTGGGGGTTGAGGGCCACCTGGCTCTTGGCTGGGTCCCCCACCAGGCGCTCCGTGTCCGTGAAAGCCACATAGCTGGGCGTGGTCCGGTTGCCTTGGTCGTTGGCGATGATCTCCACCTTGCCGTGCTGACACACCCCCACGCAGGAGTAGGTTGTGCCCAGGTCTATCCCCACGGCCGGTCCCTTGGCCCTATGCATGGTCGGGGGCAAGGCTGCCCTGCAAAAAGAGATCCGCTCCCGGGGCTTTCCGGAGACGCAGAACTGCTCCCATGGGTTGTTTCCTGCCCCTTGCCCCCACCTCAGTTGGTTGGTAAATTGACTTCCATGGGCCTTGTTCTCCTGGACAGCCTATTCATATCGTCTCTGCCCCCAGCTGGGAGGCAGGAGCTTCCCCACCTCACATGGGGACCTGACTGACCTTACCTGGACACGTGTCACAATAGGGCCGAGCCACCAGCCTGCTGCTGCGTCCCCCTCGCCATTATGGCTTGCAACCCTTTGGGTGTTATTGGCAGCTCTGAAAATGGAGTCTTCCCACTGTCCTACTAAGGCGTGACTGCGCCGGGGGGCAGGGGGCGGCGTAGGAGTGAATGTGAGAGGAGATGGGGAGCATTGGGTCATCAAGGGGGACAAGGACAGAAAGAGGTCATATATAGGCTTGGCAGAATTCATTGTTGATACTTTTATAATTTCGACAGATGATATCGGCTTATTTCTGATCTATATTTTTTCCGATTTGCAGCCATTTCAATGTCACCCCGGTGTGAAATTCGGGGCGTGAGCATATTTTTCCATTTGTACCCATTTAAATGTTCACAGTTGTGGAAAATTACAGGAGCAGGCGGGGCGGGCGGGGTGTGTGAGACAATTATTTAATGACAGTAGACGCTGAGAATGAAAAAGTTAAAAGCTTTATACCCTGTGAACACAAACGATCAGCATCGCATGTCAAAATATACAAAGTAAATATCCTGAAATCAACAGATTGTACCTGTTATTACTATTCATTCGTGAGTCCATTTGTAACCAGCCTAATTCAAAAGTCTGAATCACTGGATTTTGACGCTAATAAATTCTCAAGCAGCATTTTTCTTACTTTATCTAGCTGTATATTTCGATTATTATTGAAGGAAATATGTTTTGTTGTTGGTTTGCGTGTGTGCAGTGAAATCAACGTCTACCGATAAAAAGCTGATCCTTTCAAGCCTCATTATTTATATTATTATAGACAAGCGCCTGACGGTCAGGATGTGAACCCAACTAGCTCTCACATAATGCTTTCCAGCCCTAGCTCTCAACGTGCTTTAAAAAGGAAGGCAGTACCATTATCCTGATTTTATATATGGGGAAACTGAGGCACACAAGCGAGACATGACACGCTCACAGTCCTCCAGAAGCAGAGCCAGGCCAAGAACCCAGGTCTACTAAATGCCTGGTCAGTGCTTTATCCACTAGGTGACACTCCTTCTCTGGGCTGTAGGGAGAGTCATTCATGGCTACTGACATGCTGGAAGCAGTTGTAGCAGATTGGGCATAGTTAGATTGGGCAAAGTAGTTAGCCTACTTTGGGCAGTTCTTTGGGCCAATATCTGTTGGGTACGAGCACCTAGATTCTAGAGGATGGACACTGTAGAGATGCAAGAGAGAGAGACAGATTGGTAAGAGAGGAGAGATGGACAGAGATCAAAGGAATGGGCAGAAAGAGAAAGACAGGATGGATAGTTCGCTACCCCTGAGAGTGGCAGGTGAGGAACCTTCCCCCCGAGGCCTTCCTCAGTGCTGCCAACTCTCACGATGTTATTACAAGACTCTCAAATTTGACATTTGAATCCCCAGCTCCTGGAGTCTTGTGATTATGGGGAAAACTCGGCTTTCGGTTAACCCCCACCCCTCCCAAAAGGGCTAGTTCTCGCCCCTGCGGCTGCAGAGAAACGCTGGGGAAAGTAACCCCCTAGAAGCTCCGAAATCGGAAAGCGAAGAACCCAGTGTGCCGCAGTTTGAAAATCTCATGATTTTTATGCCAATCTTGTGATTTTGGGGGGGGTGGGGGAGGGGCGGCTGACTCATGATATTTAGCACACTCGGGTGGGGCCGCCCCACTCACGCCCCAGCCCTTCCCCATCAGAGGCGTTACTGATCCCAGATCCCTCCCCCTGCCCCCGCCCATTGCGGATTCATCCCACGAAGGGTCGTTCTGAAAAGGTGCAGGGTGCCGTGGGGTGGACGTGAGTTCCCAGAATGGAGCTGATTTCAATGCTCCGAAGAGGGGGGGCCAGCGAGAGGGTGGATTCACGCGCCCTCCCCTTCCCCAGCGCGAATGAGGACACCCACAGCTCCGGCCAATCTAATTAAAACGGCTCGTCTTTGCACTCTGATTTGGTTTCCCCGTCAACCTGCGCCGGATCGCTGGCAAGTTAAAGAGACATATTAACTCGCCCATACCCACGCTTCGAGTGCGGGGGGAGCACTGGGGGGGGGGCATTAAAAGAAAACTGTTGATGCTGGGGGGGAAAAGAAAGGCCCCCTTTTCTCTGCACCGTCCTCCCCCCCTTCCCCAAGCCGACATGAAGGACAAGCTCCCCCCACCCCCCCACCCGCCCAAACATGGCTTGCATTAAAGTCCCAAGACCGGGTCAGGCTGGGGAAGGAAAAAGGATACTACGGCTTTACAGTAGCGCGAACTATAGAGCCAGTGTTTCGGCGGTGACCCCGGGGGTCAAAGGTGAAGGGTTTCCCAGGAGCGTCTTTGATGAGAGCCATCTTTGATGAGAAAGGAGCCTCTATACAGATGTCCCATAATTACCATGAGAATGTGCAGCACATGGTGGAGAAACGCAGCCCCGAAAGGGAGGTTTAATGGAATGTAATTAAAACGGGCCCCGTTCAGCGTTTTCGCTCGCGCCTTCTCGCTCGCTCGGGCCCCGCTTTAACCTTTTCAAGGCTAGGTTCGTGACAAGCGGCGCAGAGAGCTGGCACGGCCCCACGGCCGCCCACCCCACTCCACCAGCCCCCACCATCCTCTGGGAAGCTCCAGCCCGGCTTCCGGGAGAAAGTCACCGGCTCGGCGTAAACACCTCCCCAGCCGATCGGAGCTGAAAATCTCGGCCTTCCCCATCCCATCTCGCGATACCCACCTCAGCAGAGGGGCCTGCTTCCACGTGCAACTTACCGGCTGTGGCCCCTGGGTTTTGCTAACACTGGACATTTCTAAAGCACCAGGCAAGCTCGGGGTGTGTCCGTGTGTTAGGAGAGAGATTGTCGGCTTTTTCCGGGGCGTTTCTGAAGTGGTGGCTGGAATGAGTGGACAGGGGGACGCACCTTTCCTATGGGATCTTAGCCCCCAGCGCTGCTGCCTTAGCCCAGACGTGATTCGCCCCAGTACAGCAGAATTCACCCCACTGCAAGTCAGTTGTGTCTATACTAGGGCACTGGTGCGGCTTCACCCTGGGCTAAAATCCCAGTGGAGGAGAGGCTTTGGCCAGGCCCCTTTCCCGCACCAGTCCCCCTCCTCAGCTCTCTCCTTGAAGGGCTCGGAAAGGGATGTCTCTCTGGGCTCTCTGAAGGCCTGCCATCACTGCTACTAGCAAGGGGTGCAGAACGACACCCTAAAAGATTCCCACGTCACATGGAAACTAAACTCCCTTCTTACCCCTCGAGGGGGATCATTCCAGGCAGTGGCATCAGTTCAGATATTTCTTGGGGTGGGGGTAGGGGGGAGAAAGGGGCAAATTCAAGTCACTCCCCTCCCCCACCAGCTGGGACCCTATTCCGGTCCCATTCACCCTTGCCTCGGTCTCCCTCAGTTGAGGAGTCTCCCCTCTCTTATCCTCGCAGTGACCGAGACGCTGCTGCCGGGAGCAGACTTCCCGGCGCTCTGCCGTACAGGAACAGACTTCCCCATGCACCAGGTGGCAACACCATGGGGCCCAGTGGCCCCTCCTCCTGGACAGCGGGGCGGCCAGGCCGAATTTCAGGGGCATCGCGATTGGCAGCAGGAGCGACGCTTGCTGGTTTAGTACAAGGCCGCTGCTTACAAGCGGTTGGGCTCCGGCCTATGCAACTCTGAGTAAGTGCAGAATTGCACCGAGGGTGACCAGACAGCAAGTGCGAAAAACCGGGACGGGGGTGGGGGGTAATAGGCGCCTATTTAAGACATGGCCCCGAATATCGGGACTGTCCCTATAAAATCGGGACACCTGGTCACCCGAATTGCACCACTGATTCCGGGCCCGAGTTGGGACCCATTTGCAGGGCAGTGTGGATGTGGAGGAAATTAGCCCCGCCGTATCCGCTCTGTGGCTAGACGCAGGACTCCAGGCCTCGGGGCTGTCTCGGCACGCATCGCCCATCAACTGCCAAATTCACCTCCTTAAAAAAACAAAACCCTGCATCTCCTCTTATGTTTGGGGGTCAGACGGGCTTGGACAGACCCTCCTCTTCCTCTGTTTTGGCTGCTGTCAAACACTCTCCTCCGTATGATAAACCCCCATGAATAAAAAGACAGCGAGGCTAATGTATCTGTAATCCGCCTTTCAGACCCTCGCAAACCAGGGCCCGGCCCCGAGGCAGCCCGAGCGCAACGCGAGAGGTTAATCTCCATGAAATCAGCCCTTCAGCCTGGCTATTATGCTCGCGTCAAGATGTCAGGGGCAGAGAGATGCTAACTTAGCGAGCGAGCCCCCTCGGCACATTCCTCCCACTTGTTGGGTCTCTGGTAGAGCTGGGGGGGAAGTTTTGGGCGGAAATTGTTCTGTTCGCGGCATACACCGAGAAGTTAGATACACACATAATATACTCTTCCTGGAAATCCTGGCCCCACGAAAGCCAATGCAAAGCTCTGGAAGGCTGCAACGTAATACTGCTTTAATTCCTAGAATCCAGACCTTTAACACACACAAAATCCCCATAGCGGAGGGAGACCAAGAAGGCTGCTGCTTAAACACACAGAGGCACAACTCACCCCGCTTCACTGCAGGCTGGATGGGGCAGACTGCTGCTAGAGCCAGGTCACTGGCTTCCCTACAGAGCCCCGCAGCCTGCCAGCAGGACCAGGAAGCCCCTTACAAACGTAAAGGGAGAGCTTGTAATTTGCAATACCCCACAGTACCCAGGCTGGGTTTCTGACGGAGCAACTAGCCTGCGTTGCAGCCCCGGCTCCAGTGCCCGAGCTGGCTTGATCAAAGCTAGGTCAGGTACGTCCACAGGTGCTGCCATCCCACCCCATCGGTGCAGCGGAGACACACCTGAAATGAGGATTGCCCCTTTGCTGAGCAACAGCAGAATCCAGAGCCTGCCGGGTCCAGCTCCCGTTTAGAGCCGAAATCAGCGACACGGAGACAGGTGTTTGCTTAGTGCAGTTAGTTTATTTAGAGCACGTACAGGGAGGGGTCGCATCCAGCAACGCGGGCCACAGGCCAAAGGCCACACAGAGAGTCAGGTGGAGAGCAGGGAACTGAATGCGGATCTCAATCAACGGAGAGTGCTTTAACCCATGCAAGCCACCATCACGCCTCTCCGGGGACAGTCACTGAATGGCACCGTTAACTCTGTCTACGGAGAGTTTCGCCCAGGCTGCTTGTCCATCAGGGACTGATATTGTGCAAGGCCATTGGCACCTTTTGCCATAACGCAAGGAATAAGGAGTGAAGTTCTGGAACAGCCTTCCAAGGGGAGCAGTGGGGGCAAAAGACATATCTAGCTTCAAGACTAAGCTTGATAAGTTTATGGAGGAGACAGTATGATGGGCAATTAATTGATCTTTGACTATTAGCGGTAAATATGCCCAATGGCCTGTGAATGGATGTTAGATGGGGTGGGATCTGAGTTACTACAGAGAACTTTTTCCTGGGTGTCTGGCTGGTGAGTCTTGCCCACATGCTCAGGGTTTAGCTGATCGCCATATTTGGGGTCGGGAAGGAATTTTCCTCCAGGGAAGATTGGCAGAGGCCCTGGGGGTTTTTCACCTTCCTCTGCAGCGTGGGGCACGGGTCACTTACTGGAGGATTCTCTGCATCTTGAAGTCTTTAAACCAGGATTTGAGGACTTCAGTAGCTCAGACATAGGTTGGGGGTTTATTATAGGAGTGGGTGGGTGGGTGAGATTCTGTGGCCTGCGTTGTGCAGGTCAGACTAGATGATCATAATGGTCCCTTCTGACCTTAAAGTCTAGGAGTCTATTAGGGAGGTGATCAAAAGCTGGCCTGCAAACACAGTGCAAGGAGAAGGGGAGTGTAGCCTGGTGAGCAGAGCAGGAGACGTGGAAATCAGGATTCCTGGGTTCTTTTTCCAGCTCTGGTAAGGGAGTGAGGGCTAGTGGTTAGAACAAGTGCATCAGGAGTTCTGAATCGAGGAGAGCGGGTGTTCTTAGTGGTTGGAAGAACAGACTGGGGCTCAGGACTCCTGGGTTCTACCTCTGGCTGCAGCAGGGAGTCTGTGCCGATGGCTAGAGCAGTGGGCTCTAGGCCACAACTGCCGGTTGCTGTTCCTGGCTCTGCCACGGAATTGCTGTGGGACTTTGGGTGAGTCCCTTCCCCTCGCTACACTTCCATTGTCCCCTTCCATAAGAGGGGGCTACCCCTTCCCTATCTCCCAGGGGGTGTATGTCTCAGCTTTTGGAATCGTCCCAGGGAAAGCCCAAGAAATGCAAAATAATGATTAGAGAAACTGAAGCAGGTTCTTGTGCCTGGTTAAAATCCAAAGCGCTGACCATGTTAATGGTTATTCCCAGCAGGGATGCTTCTGCAACCGCATCCAAGTTGTCCTCCAGGCTTTAGCAACGCTAATGGATAGGAACCAACTCCAATCTATAAATGTGGAAACTGAGGCACAGGGTGGCAGAGTGACTCACCCACAGCCACTCAGCGAGTTGTTAGAGCCCTGAACAGAACCCAGGAGTCTCAGTCCGGTGCCCTAATTCCCAAAGCGACTGATAAGTATGGCAGCGTCCTGCCAAGTAAGAAGACAAAAGGGTGAAATCCAGGCCTCATTTAAGTCAGTGGCAACGTTCCCATGTACTTCAGTGGAGCCAAGTTTTCACCCAAAGCCTCTGAGGTTCCTAGAGATGGTTTTCTTATTTCAAGGCTATTTCAGGGATTGCTGTAAGTTCTGGGTGAAAGATCCGGTCGGGTCTTAGCAGATCAGAACTCCCTGCCCCATCTATACTAGGAGGTGGGATGATCTCCATCAGAACCGGGATCGGGACCACAGGGCACGGACACATAATAAGGGACACGTCCACCGCCTAAGGGACTTGCCCAAGGTCATACCGGAGGCAGTAGCAGAGCAGGGAACTGAGCCCGCAACTCTGGAATCCCAGGGAAGTGTCTTTACAACAAGCCCATCGTTCATCAGGCACCCAGAGTTTTCTCTGGCAAAGTATCCATTCCTGCTGCTTGAACGGCGCTCGCTTTCCACCACAGCTTGCCTAGGGAAAAAAGGACAGTAGCTGATATTCTCAGTGCAGCAAAGGAGAGGCTCAGCAAAGCCTTGGCTGAGAGATTCAGGAACAAACATCCTCCTAGACTTTGAAGGTTTCACTGGGCTTAAGCGAATTGCCTCTTTGCAAACAGAATTAGGCCTGATCTAGATCTAAACTTTAGGTTAATCCAGGTAAATCATTCTGGGCTGTGAAAAATGTTGCGCCCCGAGCAGCATAGTTCAGTCGACCTAATGCCCGCTGTAGATGCGGCTGGGTTGATGGAAGGATTCGAACTCCTGCCCAGATGCGGATTAGCTACATCGATGTTGACAGAGAAAGCATCAACAATCCGGTGCTACCGCAGCACAGCCATAGGCTTATAGTGCATACATACCCTTAGACTTTGCTCAAGCGATTTACTTTCGCAACTAACCAAACGGAAGGCAAAATAAACCCTGAAATGGGATTTCTTACAGGCATCAGGCTCCTGTTGACTCTACTCTGACCACTTATCGGTCTTTCTACACCTTTCCCTTTGTCCCCTTCCACTGCTCAATTCTTACATGGCACGCAAGGCTAGCAGTGTTCGGGCAGGGAGTTCAGGCTGCTTTCTTCGATGTTGCTAATTACTAGAGCTGGTTGGAAAACAGATTTTTTGTCCCACAAAAATTTCAAGATTTAAAAAAAAATGTAATCCCGAATTGGGATGAAAAATCAAAAATTTGATTTTTTTTGTGTGCAAAAAAACCGTGGGTCCATCAAAAGCTTTTGTTTTGATAAATTGGAAACTTTTCATTTCAATTTTAATCTTTTTAAAATCAAAGTTTTTTATACAAAAGCAAGCCAATTTTGAAACAAAAAGTTGTTTCAAAATGACAGATTCCATTTTGACACTTTTCCCCCAACTCTTTTCAAAACAATATTTCATCGAAACTGACACAATTTTGCAAAAAGGTTGGTTTGACTGAGAAACAGCTTTTTCCCAGTGGAAAACTGTTTTGATTAACATTTTCTGACCAGCTCACTAATTACTACATTTGAAATGTCATCGGTGTGAAAGATCTGGAGGAAAGATTATGGAAATCTCATTGCATCAGGGAATACATGGGCACGTGTTCGGTGAAGGGACAATCACAGCATCAGAAGGTCCGGGATGTAACAGTCTGGTCTAGACTGGAATTTCAGCCCCTGATGTAGCTACGCCAGGGTACATTTCTTGCACCTGATTCTCTGTTTGCCTTGCCTCTTGTGTAGTCCTCGTAAAATTTCTTTTGAACAAAATCCAAACGTTGGAAGTCCTCTTTGAAAAGGCCATTCCATTGTACTCTGACGTCCCCTTCTATCCAACCCCCCGCCCCAATAAACATAACAATGATCTCAAAACAAATAATCCCAAATGCAAACAAACAAAAAATCAAATGAATAAAAACTAAAAAGTCAAAAGTCAAAATCAATATCCCTCCCCGAAGCAGATTTTTCAACTGTTGGTACTTATCTGGCACCCACCACCATGATAGCCGGCACCTCACAATCTGTAACGTGTCTATCCTCAAAACGCCCACAGGGCAATTATGCCCATTATACAGATGGGGAAAATAAGGCACAGAGCAACTCACCCAAGGCGAGGCTGTGCCAAAGCAGGAAACTGAACCCAGGCCTCTGAAGTCCTAGGCAAGTGCCCTAACCACTGGGCTAACCTTCCTCGTAGCAAGGAGCGTAAAGGATCCTTAAAGTGGTTGTAAATTACAGTATCTTGCCATAGGGCAGCTGAGAATCAAGCCCAGAATTAATAATAAAAGAATAACAACTATTTCCTCCTCTGCATCAGGAGGGCTCAAAGCGTTTCACAATCTTTAATGTTGGGGTTGGTCCTGCTTTGAGCAGAGGGTTGGACTAGATACCTCCTGAGGTCCCTTCCAACCCTGAGATTCTATGATTCTATGAAGTATTCACCCAGCTCTACTTCATTGACTTCAGTGGAATTACTTTGGAGAAATGTATTTCTCCTCACCACACCCCCATGAAGCAGAGAAGACCATTATCCCATTAGACAGATGAGGTCCTAAGGCCCAGAGGGGCTAAGGCCCAGATCCTCAACGGTATTTACGCGCCTAACTCCCAGGAAGTCTGTATTTAAGTCCCACCAGCATGATCAGCGTGGTACAACACGGAAGAAACAGCCCATCCGGGACCAGGATGGTGCCGCGACGTAGCGCTTGAGGATTCAGCTTTCAAAGCACCCGCTGGAATAAATGAGCCGTTTATTTTTCACCGAGACCCTCCCGCCCCACGATCTCAGCAAGCCTCGGCGGAGACGGAAAGCCTTTTCGGCCTTCACAATCCCAAACGAGCTGCTGCCACTCCCCGTCGACTCCTGCTCCATGGAAAACTGGCCTCCGGTTTGAGCCTAATCCCGGGAAGTGGCTGGACGGTTTCTTCCCCTAAGAGTGCGATGGAAATTTCAAAGGGGGGAGGGGGGAATTATTTCTAAAGCCGGGGGTGCGGGGGGGAATGAGCAGTGTCTTCGCTAAATAAATTCCCCAGTTTAGAGGGAGGGAGAGACACACACAGACACAGCCGGCCTCCTGGCCCCTTTCCATTGTCACAGAAAGGTCAGCCCCTGACTAGTTAGTTATCATTAGCTAAGGCCAATTTAATCGCAGCAATTGCACATAAATCACTCAGGACAGACGGAGCACTTTATTCCCCTCCCCCTCCCAGTCTAAAAGGTTGACAAATCACCCCCCCCGCCCTTCCCTTGAAAATCCACCCAGCCCCGTCCCCTCGGCAGCCTCCTTTCTCCCCCGCCGTTGGGTCTTGTCTGTTTTTCCAAATATTAAAGGCCGTCATAAATCACCGGGCGCTGACCATCCATCAGGCTGTCAGACTGAAGAGCAGGGTCACGGGTAAGAAAGATCAGAGGGCAGTCGGGAATAGAAAGGGGTCAGGCCAGCCACGCATGTGCCTAGAACAACTTATTTTATTTCGCTTTGCAGGCCGGGAGGCGGAGAGCGGGGATCGAGTCTGGGGAGGGCAGGGGGGCACTTATTTCACCTGCCTTCCCCAGGGCGAGGCGGTCCTTTGGCTTGGAATTATTCCCGCGAGAACTAGGCCAGTGAGAGAAGCCACCAGCTGCCCCGGTGGCAACGCTCCCTTGCCTAGCAAAAACCTCAAGAGATTTTGGGGAGGTGGCAATTTCAGGCAGAGGGGCCGAAAAAATATTTCTGGGGCCGGAGGGTGTTTTCTACCCTCCTCCTTGTCAGCCAGCTGGCGCAGAATCATGCCCGGGCTCCTGGCCACCCAGCCAGGTGGGAATCAGCACGGCTCTCTGGAAGATGATGGGCCAGTTCGTGAGCTGGCGATCGGCCACTGGTGGGATACAGGTGGAGGGTCGGGTTAATCCGCATTGCCTGGGCCCCTTTTCCTACCTTGGAAGTGGCCCTGAGGATTTAGAGGCACGTGAGCTGTCCCTTTGCTGCTTCCCGTCCATAGTACGCCTGCGAACTCTCTCCTGAATCCGCCAGCCTTTCCAGTCAGATTATTCATAAAATAATTATAATGAATAAAGCATCTCTCATCTGCAGAGCTCAAAGCTCTGTTATTATTACTGTTTGAATGACTGTAGCACCTATCGGCCCAGTCCAGGCTCAGGGCCCGAGTGTGCCAGGCGCTGTACAGACAGAGCGCAAAGACCCTCCCGAGTTTGAGTTTACCCTCCGCGGCCGTGGTAAGGGACAACAGGCGGCTACCGCAAGCGGACGGAGAGAGCACAGGGTACAGGCCGGTTCTGCTTCGTGCAACAGGCCGCAGTCATTGCTTGTGGTCCGGCGGCACGCGTCCGTCCATGGGGAGGCCTGGCCGCGGAGACCCACACCGGGGACCCATCGTGCCAGGTGCTGAATGGACTCAGAGCAAGAGACAATCCCTGAGCTCTCAGGAAGGGGAGGGAAACTGAGGCACGGAGCAGGGCAGCAACGTGCCTGCGGTCAGTGGGAATAGAAGCCCGGTGTCTGGAGACTTAGTTGCTGATCTGCCGCGTGGAGAGCTACTGATGCAAAGGTTTCAGGCCCTGGACGACGTCTCCGGCTTCCCCACCAGCATTGCTCCAAGGGCCATGCGGGCGGCATGCAAACTTTCTCCCGGTTCTTTCTCGCCTTTTTCTTTTCTTTTTTTTTTTTTTTATTTCAATCTAATTGAAGAGAGGGTGGGGAAGGGGGGGAGAGTTTGGAAGATAAAAGCTGCCAGGGCTAATTACACCTCATTATTCCAAAAGCGCTCTCACGCCTCACTTACTCTCAAACGCCAGCGAAAGCGCGGGGGAGGGGCGAGGGTATTAAGGGAAAAGGCCTGGTGGAAAACAAAGTTAGTTCATTCACACGGCGCAGCAGAAAAGCCTGGTGCGTGGGGGGGCTTCTTTTTTTTTTCTTCCTCCCCTTGACTGGGGAGGGGCTTTCACTGCAACGGACGTCCCCAGTTCATTTCTGGTCTCAGCACTCAGGGCTGGCGGGGAGAAGAGTCGCTTGCTAGGATGCTTTGTAGCACGGACACTTTTAGGGAATTTCAAGCCTGCTCTTCCTCTCCTCCCAGGCCTGGTCCTCGGCCCAGCGAGGTCTCTCAGGGGCATGAAAAATCCTCGGCTCTACACCGACCTCACCCCTGGCATAGACAGTGCTGGGTCGATGGACGAACTCTCCAGGGAGGTGGATTATCTGCACTGGTGGCTGAGGTAGTGTCTACCCAGAAGCCCTCAAGCTGGGCCTCTGGGGCATTTCAGGTGTAGACAAGCCCCCAGAGGAGTGAGCGGCTGGGAAATGAGATCAGGGTGAGGGATTCTGGCTCTGGGGTTCGGGACTCAATCCTCTCTCAGCCTCTCGGGTGCTGTGATGCGGACGACGCGTTGGCAGAGCGGCGTAAAGGGGCCTTAGGGTAGATCAGGGAGAAATCAGGCCCTGGGTGAGTTCAGTTGGTTCCCCTTTGGCAGGAGAAGCTGGAAACACCAGGAGAACCGAACTCTTTGCCATCGAAAGGCCGGAAAAACCACGAGCGGCTGAGATCTCACCGCCCAGCCACGACGTCCTGAGGCAGCGTGGCCTAGTGAATAGAGCGCCGGACCTGGGTTCCATTCCCGACTCTGCCACTGGCCTGCTGGCTGACCTTGGGCAAGTCACGGCCCCTGCCCGTGCCTCAGTTTCCCCATCTGTAAATTGAGGCTAGTGATACTGATCTTTCTTTGAAAAAAGTGTTGGCATCTACTGATGCAAAGCACTATAGGCACGCCAGAGATTATTAGTGGTATTTATGAATAAGGCCCCATAGAAAAGCTCATGTAACCACAAAACAAACCCAGGCACTAATCACCCCACAGTGAAGTGGCACCAGCTCCTTCCCCCTCCTCCCACCCCCGTCCCTGCACCCTCTTTGCCCCTTACGACCCCAATCCTGGTGCCCGTCTGTGCGTACAGACCTTTGAGCAGGCAAGGAAACCGTGAGGGTGAAGGGGCACTGGGGAGACAGACAGGGTGGGCTCTTCATGCCTGCCCCGATCCACACGGACAGCTGAAGGTGCTTAGCTCCTTGCAGAAGCTGGCCCTAGGCCAGGTCCATGGAGCAAGGGGAAATACTCAGCGTATTCCCCATTCCAGGTCCATCACACCGGCCAGATTAACCCAAAGGGGACTGATCACAGTGCAGGGTGGTTGCGCACGGTCCAAGCAACTGCAGCACAGGAGGAATGAGAGCCGGGACTTCTAGTCTAGTCAGGATCCTATTCCCAGCTCTTTACATGTAAGCCGTGGGAAATCATGGCTCTGCTCCGTGCCTCAGTTTCCCTGCCTGTCAAAGGCGAGAATAACCAAACATTCTTGCATTGCAAAGCTTCATTAATATTTGCGAAGGGCTTTGAGATCCTCAGACGGGAAGGCAGGGCAAAGGTCAGGATGTTTAATCTGAAGTCATTTCGGGAGCCCTGCCCCAATGTTCCAATGGATAAAAAATATACATCTGCATAAAGCCCATGCTACTGAAAAACAGACATGTCTCCTTCATGGAGGGTATATCGGATAGATATATTTGCAAGAAAACAGGATCTTTATTATCTATTCCCTAAGCAGAGCTCATCCTTGCTTTTTTTCCCTTTCTTTTTTCCTTTCAATAAGATCCCAACCAGTTGCTGTGGAGATGAGCACAAGATGTCACCACCGGAGATTTCTGACATCAGGAGGGAAAGAGGCATCGGTAGCAAAAGCGACTCTTTAAGGGGAAAAAAAATTGCTTCCAAGCAAATGCCCCCAGTTATTCAGGGGAGAAAAGAGCAAAGAATAGACATGTATAGAGAGGAGGTTTATTTCTGTGTCGAACGTTTTGCAAAGATTTTCCAGGTGATCTCGGTGGGTTTTTTTAAAGCTGTCATATCGGGGTGGTTGGTTTTTTTAAATCGTCGAGGAAAAGAATCCAAAGAAGAGACAGCTGCCTGTAGATTTCAATTATTATGTGTTTGGTTTTGATGGTCTAGCAATTAACTTGTTTCTCAGGAGTAGTTTTAATACCGAAAGAAATCCCACCTGTGATAATCCACCTACCAGCCCACACGTCTTAGGAAGACACTGTGAAAGTTTTCACTTTGACATACTCACGGGATCGCACGCCAATTCTGTGCTTTTGAAATGATGGGTTGTCATGTAAAATGGCACTTTTTACCATTGATCAATGCCTTGTTGCCCAACCAAACTGCACCCTTTGAGAAATACGATTGCCCAGGCTAGTGTGTTGAGAGAGCAGGATTCTCCTCTAGTAAAAAAATAATTTAAGTCAGTGAAGGAGAATCTGCATTGCTGACTTCTGAGTTTGGACAATATTGCAAGGTGCATATTTAGGAACAGGAGCCAACGTGATGGCCATGTTAGAACACAGACCAAAATTCAGTGGAAGCTTCCAAACTATGCAAAAAGCCGCCACTTTTAGCAATGACTTTATTATTGCATCAGTAATTTAAATACTAAAATGCAAGGGTTTGCCCTTGCACTTCGTAAACCACAACATACAGCATTTAGTGGCTATTTTGTTTTTTAAGGTCAACAGAGCAGAGCTGTTGATGATGCAAATTCTTTTTGTATGTGCATGGTAAAAGAGAGGTTTTAATATACAGTATACAAGGAGAGAAAACGCAGGACAGTTAGGGCAGCATTGGGTAGAATCAGTGCTTAATTTGTAATGAAAGAGGTGCCGGGCGCAAGCAATTTTTCTACTTTCATAACTAGCGTGGCAAGCCCAGAGGTGCTGGGGCTATGAACTGCCAAGTCGAGAGGTGCCAGAGCTCAGCTCTGGCAAGCCCCAGCAAAAACTAAGCACTAGTTACAATGACTATACACATGTTAAAAATAAATTGCTGTAACTTTTTATATAGCAACACCTAGTTTTTCCTCATGTCTATTATTTGACAACTCAAATGTGATGTTATTTACAATTTGCAACATTTATTTGCGCAAAACCTTCTGCATCTGCACACCCATTTTTAAATCGTATTTGCAGCTCATGTTGCAAACAAACAATTGCATTTTTAGTTTTAGTACGTTGCAAAATCAGAGCATTTTAAAAAATCCAATTGTTGACAAATGGGGCAAAAAGATTTGTTTTTCTACAAAATTCTCCCGAGCCACAAACGTCGAACTGGCTTTAGCACCTTTAAAAATTACCTATTGTGCTTTATTTATTTTTAAAAAGTTAACTAAATTATACATTGATCTGAGCAGCGAATGTGGCAATAGTTTCACATCTCATGTAGGTCCCAATCCAATGCCTATTTAAATTAAATGGCAATCTTTTCATCGACTTCATCAGAAGTTAGATCAAGCCCCTAGTAAACTTTTTGTGTGTGGTATAAAATATGAATAATAACTTCTGGAAAATAGGCACAAATTGATTAAATGCCAGGCTTACGCTCAAGAAGGATTGGTGGGGGGTTTTTTACCAACTGTTGTATCAGGGTATGTGCTAGAAAATGATATTTTAAAAGGACCCCACAAAATAGTAAAGAAACAAAATTAGACAAGATGGTCAGTGAAACACCATTTGCCATGTTCTCACACTTTGCTGTCTTAAAATGACTGCTGGCCATCAGCTATTCCTGCTAAAGAGTGAGGCATGGGATGCAGGACTCCTAAGCAAACTATTTTGCTTAGCATCTTTGTAGATAGATAGATAGATAGATAGATAGATAGATAGATAGATAGATAGATAGATAGATAGATAGATAGATAAGAACTGTCTCATGTATGTGTATACCTATGCATCTATCTACATATTAAATAGATAGATAGATTAGATGTATAATTTAATTATTGGTTGCCTAGGTACCACAGCAATGGTGCACTGGAAATACCTAGCCAGATAGATTTAATTTCCCTTTAGATTAAGTTATTTAATACAACCCCTATACATCAAGTAGATGAAACACCTGCCTAAGAAAGGTGGACTCTTTAGAAAGTGAGATTTTACAGGGTATGATCAGTTAATCCTCATTATATAGGCACCAGTAACAACAATCGGGAAGATTTGAATTCAGCAAAGGGTGTTTTTGAAATAACACAGTGAAGGAAATTCTCTTAATCACCTTATTTATTCGCTGGTAACTGTCTGAGTCTTAGGTCTGGATGCACAGGCACAAAAACTGATGTTTCAATTGCTTATGCAAGTTTGTCTCTCGATTGTAGATATACTCATCTGGATTTTATATATATATATATTTCTCTGTATAGCTGTCTCTGTATCCCGGATCTATAGCTAGATACGATGTCCTGTGGGAAATGTTTAAATAATTGTTGTTTAGAATTAAAATTCCTTCAGGCTTGATCTAACATTAAACTAAATACCATTACGAAACCTCCTTCTCTGGTTCTAATTTTATATGATTCAACAAATCCTTACACCTTGCTATAAATCAGAGTGCTAAATCCGTTTTTTATTTATACTATTTTTTTTAAAAAATAACATTAAATAAAAGCCACCAGAGGAACTGAGCACAGAGACCGGCTTGCAGGCTGGCTACTACATACCTCTGTACAATAAGGACAATAAATAATCCCTGCTTCATTAAGGTGGGTTAGAAAGATTTGATCAGTGTTTATAAAGGACTTTGCATTCCTCAGATGAAAGGCTGCTTTTTAGTAGAAGAGGAAATTATGACTAAGGGACACAATCAACTTAAAAAACTACACTTCTGTCTGAATATTATTAACTTGGTGTTGTTAAAGTAACCCTTAAGATAAAAGATTTTTGTTTGTTTGTTTAATTTGTGCATTTGATAGCACTCTGTCCATTTTGTCTTTTCCCCTGAATCGTCAGTTAGGATGGGGGGTTGTTTGTTTTTTTTACACAGCAACGTGGGAGAGGGAGAAAAAATTAAAAATAGGAAAATGTGCCCATAAAACCTCAAACTTTGAAAAGGGCTTCGGGGGCAGGTGGGGGACATGACACTGCTTTTAACTCATTTTTGGAAATTGATGAGATTTCAAGTTAACCATGTCTTTGGGGAATTCAGCTGTACAGGTACAGAATAAACAAAACAAGGAGAATTCTCTTTGACCAGGATAGTTTGTGCCGTCAGGAACTTAGGTTTCCCTATAAGCAATTTTATTTGCATATTAAAACAACTCAATTTCATCCTGAATACAAATCTTAATGTTCCTCTCATCCCCCTAAAACTGTTTTCTCCTTATGATATCTTAGGGACTTTGCATGCCGCCGTTTTTCCAGCCTTACCAAAATTATGTGTTTGTAAGAAATTAAATTAAAAACTATCTTGCTGAATTATTAACCTTTCTCCTTTTAGCCTGTATAGTTCTTCAATCTCTTCATACCGAGCAAGCACTGAGCAGAAAAAAGGAGAAACGAGTAAGCAATTTAGAAAGGAAACATCAACCAGCAATATTGCGTCAGTCTTGACTTCATTCATTTGTATTTTAAAACGCTCTGCACAGCGCTAAATGATTCTCATCTGCATGGCATTTCACACCTCTCATGCCAGGGAGGAGAAATCTTTTTATCCTAAGGAATCTTTTCTACAAGGTTACGAAACAAACCAATCATAAAAAATGGACAGACCGATTTCTTTTTAAAAAGTCTTCTTGCTGCGTTTATTTTTTAAAAAGGAACAAAGACGGAACATGGAGAAGTGGACTTTAAAACACAGCACAAAGAACTATGTTTAATTGTTACAGAAGGTTTTAAATACTGTGTTTTCTCTCTAGTATATATTTCGTACAGTGATCACAATTTCCACTTCAGGGTTTATCGCTTGCATTTTCTCTGCAGTGCGTGTATTTTAATACCCTTTATTTACAATTACCTTAGACAGCCCCAAAACTCTATCTCTCTATTTGCAATTGTCAAAGTATTTTCTGCACATGTTGAAGCAACTTTAGCTATTTATCGAAGGCAAAAGTACCAAGTTCCTCAGCGCTGGATGTATCTGCAGCTCGCTTGGAAAAGCGCATAAAAGACACTTGCACATAAATAACTATTAAGTAGGATTTAAAAAATAAAGCAATTGAAGCCAGATAATTCCCTACATAATAAATCAGCTCTATTCTCCACACCATGGAAAGCCCTTATGCGCCTGGGGTATTTAGCATGTCTTTTAACAAAGCTGAAGGATTTGTATTTAAATTGTACTTTATGGGGCTTGTTCTCCATTTGCCCCGTACTTTGTGTGCAGTCATTTACGCCAGTGCAAAGCAGAGGCAGTGTAAAACGCTACCAAATCGGCTTACACCTGGCGTAAATGACCACACAGGAGGCCAGGCAATGGGATCTGGAATTGGCGATCAGGCCCTTTTAAATGAACCAGGTTTAACCAGTTCAGAGAAAACACAAACGCAGGGCCAGATTCTTCATTCCGCTGATGCTTCTTTGAGCACTAGGGCAGTGCAAAAGGGCCTGAAAACGGGTTTCGTTTAATTCCCTGTTATGCTGCCCGAGTGGTGTAAAGGCGGTTCAAAGTGAATCAGGCCCTGACTGGCCAAAAAGCAGATTGAAGGGAAGTAGATGGGTTCATATTTGATCAAGAGACTGAGATATTAAAGGGGTCGCATTTACTATCTAGCGGCTACCCTTAAAAATGCACCAATTTTGCCTTCAGTCACTAGATTAAATGACCGTGCCTTACAAATCACACTCGCTAGCTGGCAATCACTTCCGGGTAGGGTGACCAGATGTCCTGATTTTATAGGGACAGTCCCAATATTTGGGGCCTTTTTTTATATGGGCCTCTATTACCCCCCACCTCCTGTCCCGATTTTTCACATTTGCTGTCTGGTCACCCTACTTCCGGGCAACACCGGCAGTAAAGTTCTCGGAGACGTTCGAAAGCGTCTAAAGGTGACCTCGGCAGAAAACACCTTTCGAGTCCATTTCTCACAGCACCACATCTCTGTAACCAGGACTATTTTCTGTGCCCAAAGGTTTTGCGTCAAAGAGGGTTAGGTGTGGGGTTTGATTCTGTTATGTTCTCATGACTAGTCATGCCTCTCAACAGCTGAATGTGGGACACAACCCCCCAAATGAAGGGAAATTTAAAAAAAAATAGGCATAGAGGAAACCTTAAATGCTGTGAGCTGCCTTCTTTTGGTAGGAAGAGTCTCTTTAAAACCTCAGGTTCATGGCTGGTGATTTCTGATCTAAATAATTCTCAATGATAAAAGTGAGGAGGTCATTAATGGGCGTGGAGTGTAAATACTTTTAGGACTGAAATGAGTACAGTCAGGTACAACTGAGATGTACATGTCCAGTACCGGTGTATACTGTAAGGAGAATAAGTTAAAAATACAGTAATTAAATGATAGCTAAAGGCACACCTAATCAAAGGGTGCAAGGAGCCAGAGTATATGTGGATTTGAGAAACAAAATGATTCATTGTCTAACAAATTCTTGGGGGACTAGAAATATATTCATGTCCTGAGACACTTTTGAGAATTAACAGGCCCCTACCCTCTTTCCATGGGGATTCCGGAATCAAATCCTTATTCCCGTTTTGAATGGATTTCACAATTATTTTAAGTAGCAAGGAGGCCCAGCTGCAAAGTTCTGTCCCAAATTCAAACTTTTCCAAGCATCAGGGACATTTAGATCTGACCCCATCTAGTTTTAAGCAAGAATCAATTCGTCCCTTTGCAAATAAAGGTGTTGTTTTTTTATTATTGCATGGTGGGCAATATTTTCCATTCCGTCTTAAATTGTTTTTTATCCCTTCGTTTTTTCATTCCATTTTTCTAATGGGATTTGTTTCCCTCAGTCACAGGACAATATATGCAAAGTTACATTATCAGGCGTCATCTTGACAAACTGATTGCATTAGAATCTCTCCCAGAAAAAAAAAATGAATCCGAAATTAACCCACCTTATTTGTTTTTGCTTATTTTAAAAGATCACTTTTCTTTCAGCAGCTTTTGTATATGAAAGCCTTTTAGCAGCTGAAAAGAAAAGCATTCACCCCCGATAAAGATGCTACATGGTTCAATATCATTATTTTGCTTAGCATCTTTCATGCTAAGTACCTTTGCAGAGTTCTATACAAAAGAGTGATTAGGATATGCCGCACATTACAGAAAGCTGAGATTCCATTTTGGAAGAAAATTGTAACAAAATAAGTACATTTGATGCAATTTTAGGATCAGTTGCATGAGTGATATTTCCCAAGTATATTTAGTTGCATTAAAGACACATTACTGTAAAAGGAAATATTCACATTTTAATGTAAGTGTTTCTGAAGGAAGTAGGACATTTCTGTCCTAGGATGGTGTAGCTCTGTTTGAACACTTTGTAATGCATCTGCCCTGCGATACAGATGCGCTGCATTTTCTCGTCTAGCCTGAAAAATAGGCTTCTGTTGGAAAACGAAAATCCAATCGTGTCTAAAGCAGACCCTTGCAAACAGCGATGGGGTGAGGTGTACAACTGAACAGTGCAGGAAAAAATGACGATCACAGAGTATCCCAGTGAATGAAGGTTTAAAGATAAGTTTAGGGCTCGACCCTGCAAACTGGGAGTAGCTTTGCTCACGTGAATACAGCTGACTGGATCCTTAGCTGGATGGTAGCGTTTGCAGGATCATCACGCACACAGTGATATCTGTGGGCTTTCTATAGTGCCATCATCGTATATGTGAGGCCACGATCCTGAAAGACCTACACATGGCAGTGGCCCTGTTTTAGTCAACAGAACACTCCCGTGTGTGAAATTAATCACATGAATAAGCCTTTGCAGGATCGGGGCATATCATACACTGAATGAACAGAGCAGCCTTGCAACACTGCCGTGAAAAATGATCATTCCAGGCCCAGCGCTGCTCACCGGCCCTTTTACCATCGGGACATGTCTTGTTTACTCACCCGTTAAAAACAATCATTCCCCAGGTGAAAGGGCGTGCTGGATTTTGCAAACTTCATATACATTCTACATGTCCTTTATCCATCATATTATTGCACTTAAATATCCCAGTGCATGGACGTACACTGCCTGATTGCACTTTCACTGCATGGGCCCGTATTGTACTCAATTAAGCCTCTGCACCAGTCACCTCAAGGTCCCTTTTCATGATGCTGTAATAGTGACATCGGTGTTTGTTTAACTCAAGATGGATGGTATTTCCACCTCTCTCCCTGCCACCAGTGTCTTTTAGAAAGTGGCGAAATCCATGGCCTCCTGGAATATGCTAAGCAGCATTCCAGCATCCTTTCCTTCACAGTGTTGCCTGTTGCTTATTTACATGTACATCTTTTTCATGAAAGGGCCTACAACATTTCCCTCTTAGCCGAACAACTCCCATTTCTATCGCTGCCCCTCTGTTTTTTAGAATCCCTGGGTCAGATGTTATTCCACTCACAGTCGGGTGTCCTCTCTCTCGCGTTTGTTTTTCTTATTTGCCATCATGCTTAAAACTGGGGATATCAACACAGACAACCCCCCACCCCCGAGTTCCAAATTAGACCCATCTAAAATAAAATTTCCTCCTCTGGGTACAAGAGTTGCACAAATGCATCCGTAAAAAAGAAATTATAAGCACCTGAAAACAAATAGTGAGCCTGATTTGTCCCCCCTAGTGTGCAACATGATGCTCTTTGCTTGTAAATTTCATTTGCGGAGTATATTTCTTTTTAACCTGCCTATGGATAGATCTTATGTTCAGAGCTGGCTTTAAAGACTCCAGCAAAGTCTGAGAGGCAGAATTTGGCATACAAAGAAAGAGTTCTGCAAGAGTTTGCAGCCTACAGGTCCCAGGAACGTGACGTGATTGACAGGCCGATTACATTTTTTAAAATCCATCACCACGAAGGGATGTATATTTGATGGACGTGCCGTGTCTATCTGATCGTTTGCATATTAACTCTTTGCAGTCCTAACGCGTGGTTGTACCAAACAAGCAGCTCATAGCATGAGAACTGAGGAATGAGTTTTTTTCTGTGTGCAAAAAAGGATGTTGCCTGCTTTATTAAAAAAAAAAAAAAAATCTGTTTGTCGCATATGCTTTGACTGAAACAAAAACAAGCCAGAAACCAGCAGATGAGAATTTCTTCCAAGTACACCAATTAAAAGTTTGCTAGGCAGCCAGAAAGTTGCAGCAACAAAAAGAAACCATGGTAATACAGGAATGATACAGACTCTTCCCATTGTTGCAAGAGGTCTATTGTGAGGGAGTGATTTGTTAACTGATAAATGTGTCTTTCAAAAGCCGATCATGTAATTTGCACCGTTCCCCACCCCGCCACGTTTATAATTCAGTGCGTGTGAATTCAATTTGCTGCTTAGCCAGCCTGCCTCGCTGCTCCCTCTCTCTCAGGATGCTGTTGCTGGATTTATTTTTGAAAGTGTAAGAAACAGTGTTATACATCTGTATGCCATATCCATATCCCCAGAAGCCAGCTTCATTTGGGAACTACAGTAGCAGAGTTTTGAGGGCGTACAAAGCTTTGTTTCCCATTAGCTCTAAACACTATGCAATGGGTTGGAACAAATGCATTCGTAGCCCCAAGTTAAAAATTAGCTGGACATTGACTAAATTCGAGTTGGAAATATATACAGAAAAGAAACACTTTCCCCCCCAAACCCTTTTTCCATTAAAAAAACCCCAGGAAGATAAAATCAAGATCATCCTGCTCTGTCCTGATTCTTGTGTAGCCCAAGAAAGAAATTAAGCAATTTTCTCTCTCTTAAAATAGCCCAACAACCCCAGAGCAAGTGTCTTACCCCTGCAGTTGCTGCTTACCGAAGTCTTAATGTAGCTTGCAAAAGGAATGACCAATTTGCATAGCCGCGCTTCAGAGATGGACTGGTTCAAGGGGACAGGGACTGCCTTTCCAGGCCTTGAATGGCATTGTGGAGAAAAGAAAAAAAAACTAACAACCCTCTAATCTGATTGAATTCACTCCTTTGCTGCATTCTTGGCGGCATAGACCTGATTCATATTTACTCCTATCTGCTCCCCGTGAACTCAGAGCCAGTGAAATGCCGCCACGAGGGAACAGGATTGAAATGTCTTCGGCAATTTTAGTGCATGTTGCAATTCCAGTTACAGTGACATGGATTCGCAGGACAGATCTTTATTCCCAAATCCTGTACAGTGCTCCAGCTTCTCCCTTAGCTTGTCAAATTTTTGCTTTTGTTAGTGCAATACTTTAATACAGCTTATTCCACGCGGCAAACTCAGAAAGATCGCTCATCCTCACAGCTCCTTGGACCAAACCTCCATCTCCCCAGATGACTTGGTGGATGGAATTACCATTTTAAAAGCATGCAGTAAAGAATATTACAGACCGATATGTCTCTCTATAGCCCTCATCCTGCAAACGCTTATGCACATGCTTGGTTTTCAACATATAAGTAACCGCACTAAAATTAATGGGAGTTAACCACAAGCTTGTGGTTTTGCAAGATTGTGGCCTATATTTTCAGATCTATCCACACACGCACTCTCTCTATATATAAAAAACTTAACAGGAATCTGTTTCCCAACGTCTCACATTGTTTTGTTAACCAGGTGACGCTGAGAACACTAATTTCCTGTAGACTCCAAGGCCAAATATTCACCCTCCCCTGTCAACTCGGCCAGGAAAACATGGAAGATTCCAGTGTCACTTCACCACAATTAAAACAAATGTACAGAGGCTGATTTCAGAATTTCTCAGGGTGTACAGCGTTCCCGAGTCCTTAGTGTGTTTGTGTGTGTGTGTCCGTGTGATCTCTCCCCTCCCTCCCATGAATTTTTTTTTAAATAGCCCAAGCATTTCTGCGGTCAGCCTTGCCCGGAGTGAAGCCACTAGAATCAAGGGTTCGGGTTCACTTCCCCACCTCCTGTTCTGTTAACATTTTGAACAAGGGGAAGTTTCCCCCCCTATAAGAGCTAACGTGACCCCAGGAGAGCTCAAGGGTTTAGAAGAATCCTCCCGGCCCCACACACCCCCTTTGGCAGATCTCAGAGGCAGCTCAACGCCTGTAGGGAAAAAAATCGCCATTCTCCTCCCAACCCTGGACTGCCGCTTCCCTGTGCAAAAATGGATCGTTTTGCTGAAAGCGGTCGAAGATTCTTGCATCTGTCACAGAGAGGGCTGATTTCAGGTGTGCAAGGCGCCGGGTCAACTTTGATAACCAGGGCTCTTATTTTTGCGTCTAGCAACTTTCCTACAAACGGCTTCCCAATAAAAGCTCTGCACAATGGGCCAGATTCTGTTTGCTGTCACTTCCGCCTGCGTAACTCGGCAGCAGCTCAATTAACCTCGAGTGGGTTTGCTCTGGCCTTACACTGGTGCAGGCAGAGATCTGAATCGGAGCTAATGTACTAGGTCCCTTCATTTCACTTGTATCATATGCAGGTGGAAAGGTCGGGCTGTGCATGGGTTTTCTCGAGTCCCCGTCAGCGGAGTAGCTCTACATCCACACAGCAAAAAAAGACCCACGGCAGCATGTCTCAGAGCCCAGGTCAACTGACTCAGGCTTGCAGGTTTCAGGCTGAGGGGCTAAAATTAACAGTGTAGCCGTCCAGGCTTGGGCTGGTGCCCGGGGTTCAGAAACCTGGAGAGGGGGACAGGTGCTAAAAGTAGTTAAGCTCCTACTTAAGCATCTGAAGAGCCAGATTTGAGAATCTGGCTCTTATTTAGGTGCTCAAATGGGAGCTGAACCCTGGAAAATCTGGCAAGTTTGCCTGACGATGTTGGACGGGGGACTTAATGTCTGATCGTGCTGGGCGGGGACCTTTCATTTATTTATTGGTTTTAAATCTTTCTTTCTTTCTCGTCAAAGTGGGGGCGACAAAGATACTCCAGAAACCTGCATTTCCCATCCCTCTTTAGTCTTTCTCAATGGGGAGAGAGAGAGAACCGAGTTTGGATTTCGATCCAAGGATAAAATGCTAGATGAAGAATTCCTGCTTGCCTCCTCCAAGGCTTCTGAACCAGCCCCAAACAAGGCCTCTGTTTCGGGACAGGTGGGACTGTGGATTCCAGGTAACCCCTAATTTTAGGGGCTGGTCTGTGTTGATTTCCAATTTATTTAGGACAATGTAGTAGAAGAAACATAACTGCTCACAGCATGAGCCTCGCCCTCTCTTGGAGAGAAGGTTTAAAAGGGTCTGGAGACTCTTCTCTTCGGATCTGATTTCTCACGTGCCTGTTAAGGTCGCAGTTAGGTGCATTTTAATGTGGTCCTGTAAGCAGAGAGGACGGATACAATGACAGTGAGGTATACTGCGGGGGAGCAAGGCGTCGTGGGCCTAGTTCTGATCCAGCATGACCAACCCCGAGCATCCAGAAATCACGAGACTGACTTAAAAATCACGAGTTGCTTTTTTTAAAAATAAATAATATTTGGTTATTTTTATTTGCCTTCTAATTTCTGAGCCTTTGTGGTCACACTCAGGTCACATTTTCAAGCTTTTCTTGGCAACCCTCAAGGTTACAAACTTAAAAGAAAAAAAAGGTTGAGGTTTTCATGCAGTCTTTTGATTTGAGCCACCGAGGCCTTAAAAAAAAAAATCAACGAGAAGGCTCATGGTAAAAATGGAGAGAGTTTCCAACACTGCTGATCTCACTTAATGACAGTCCCTAGCTCTTACATAGCACTTTTTATCAGTAGAATTTAAAACTCGTGACAAAGGAGGTCAGTTTCATTATCCCCATTTTACTGATGGGGAAACTGAGGCACAGAGAGAGGCAATAACTTGCCCAACGTTACGCAGCAAGCCAGAAGTAGATTCAGGATTAGCACCCATGTCTCCTGAGTCCCAGTCTAGTGCTCTATCTTCTAGATCAGCCAAAGTAACTATCATGAGTAAAATGCACATTGGGTTCTGTTTTCCATTGCTCTGTCCCTAGTGCCGCTGCTCACACCAGTGCAGAGTGGAATGTGAAAAACCGCCATTAGCCCAGTGCACGCAACTTCACACTGGTGCAAACGATAGTGCGAAGGGGGCAGGATGGCAGAGAATCAGTCCCGGGAGTTTCGTTCTTATTCAATCAAATCCTCTTTCCTCTCCCCGCCCGGGGTTCTAAGAGAGGCCACAGTGGCCCTGTCAGTCTGTGTATGCGCTGATCGGCTGAATGCGAGAGAAAATCAATCAAACTGAAATTAAAAAAATTAAAGAGAGAATTCAAATAAAACCCCCTCTGATAATGGGAGATGACATTCGAGTCATTGAGATTCTGATATTAATGGAACCTCATTCAGCTCGGTGCATTTTCATGCAAATTTCCACGTCTCGGGCAAACTGTCCACTCCCGCCTACTCTCCCCCATTCCGTGCCCAAGTTTGAATCCTTCTCCTCTCCTCTCTGGATAATTATCAACAGTTCCTTATCTCTAATTGCAGCCTGGTGGCTTTGTCTTAATTCACTGGGTGGCCCAGAGGCCAAATGAGGCGGGTTCGATCTGCAACGAGGGTTCTGTGCAAAAAGGTCTGGGAATGAGACCTGCCAATCAATCAGGAGGAGAAACCTCTTAGATGCTTCCCCTCCCTTATAAAAGAGCTGATGCTGGGAAGGGGGAGGGGAGGGTCTGCAGAGGACCAGGTGGCTCCAGCAAACTTTGAGTATGGGGCTAGCCGGGGACACACAGATGGGTTTAGATTGTGAAATCCCTGGCTAGTTTGATGATTATTAATATGGTAACACCCAGTAGGCCTAAGATCAGGGCACCATTGCACCGGATCCTGCATAACCACACAGTGAGACAGTCGCTGACCCCAGGAGCTTGCAAGCTAAATACACACAACAGGGAGGGGAAACTGAGGCCCAGATGCATCAGGGCAGCATTCGCTGCTGGTCATGCGGAGACTGAAGGAAAATGCCCTCCCACCTCTGATTATATAACACCTGTATGGAAAGCCTCAGCTCCCTGGGCTGAATTCTCAGAGGGGTTTGGCTTTTAGACACAGAAACAGAGTAGCCAGAGTTTCAAAACCCAGCTGCTCTGGAAAAATCAGGGACAAAGTCTTGAGCGCATGAAGTGCTGGGTCCAGATCCTGGAAGGTGTTTTAGGCATCTAACTCCCTTTGGAGTAAAGCCCCTCAGTACCTTGGAGGATCGGGGCCTGGATTCTTTCCACCAGCCTGGTGAGTGTGATTAGGTAGAGACCAGCACACCTTCTCCCAGAATGGCCAAGCCTCCCTGGTAAGGGGCTGGTCTGTCCCACTTCCCCATCCCCCTCCATCTCCCCAGCTTATAGGCACAGCGCCGTTGAGTGCTCAGGGAAGAGATGGTCCTTGTTGAATTGCACCCTGGGCAGTTAATGTGCAGCAGCCCCTGGAAAAATCCCCCAGGAGTGTCTGACATGGGGAGACAAATGGCAAAACTAGAGTTTTTCCAAAGTCTTTCGAAGCCAAAGGGAGCAACCTGCCCCACTTTTTAGACGTTGCTGCCCCCCAGTGGCGTTCTGCACACACTGCACAGGCCTCCTGGCTTGCTCGCCCTACGTTTCATGCTTCTCGGTCCCAAGATTCAGGCCATGTCTGGGGACTCCAAAATTAAGTCAAGCTATGCCTATGTTATGGTTTCGTGTCCACACTCCTCTCCTTCTGTTGGCGGCGCACATCCTCACCAGGAGCGCCGCTTTCCCCGGATTGTAAACCCAACCCCTGTGCCAGGTACGCAGCCCTCCCAACTGAGGGGGGGGCGAGGTCTGAACAGGCCTGGGATTGATTTCAGGAAAACCCTGAGCTGGATTTCAAGCAAGGCAGGAGATCAGCTTTGGTCTGAGCCTGGGGGATTATTTCTGCTTTCGGGTGGAAATCGCACGGAGGGCTGGGCTTTGTTTGATACAGAAGCGCTGCACAGAATTCAGGGGAGAGGGGGGCAAAGAAGCCACGCGAAAGGCAGCAGGAAAAGTAGTGCTTGCCGGTAGTGTCCTGGCTGGAGTTCACACTGAGATGGGGTCAGCGTTTCAGGGACGCAAAGAACTTGGCTGCTGAGCTGTTGGCAAAATCTGATCAGCATTGTCCCACAGAGAGGTGCCGAGTGCGCTTGAAAAAGATGTCCTTTAGTAAGGTGCCCAAAGGGAGCTGAGCTAGTTGGCAAGAGAGTGGCAGTGGTTCGGCTGCTAGCCTACACCTTCAGAAACCTGCGGTCAATTCCCTGCTCCGACACAGACTCACTGTGTGATCTTGGTCAAGTCATTTAGCCTCTCCGTGCCTCAGTTTCCCATCTGTAAAATGACAGCATGGCCTTGCCTTACCAGCAGACTGTGGGGATAATTACCTTGAAATGATTGTGCCATGCTCAGAGGCTATGGTAAGGGGGACCAGACTGTTACCATTAGATGGAAAATCTAGTGCCAGTTGTGGGCACTGGGCGTTTGGAAATTGAGCCCTGATTTCTGTCTGAAATCTGGCCCCAGAGAGTGAGACAGAAAGGAAAAGACGCGTGTTCTTATTTCCCCCCAGTTCAAACATGCAGAAAAGAAACCAGAAAAAAATCACTATTCAAATATTTGTGGAAAGAAGAATTTAAGGGTTTTTTTTTTCCCCCATCATGCAAAGCTGCATGTTCAGTCTCCCGGCTCTGTAAAGAAGCAGCTTTCTTGTCTATAGTAGTTATAATTTGTATGCAGTCATGTCTATGAGCCCCAGCCACGGACCAGGAATCGGTGCTAGGTGCTGGACAAAAGAGTGCGGTTATTCTCATCAATATCCCAGAATCCTCTGCTCTGATTCCTGGGAGGGGAGAGTGCAAGACACTGCACTGCGGGGGGGAGCTCCACTCACTTCTCTGCCACTTCCTGTGCTGATCAGTGGCCTAGGTACGTCCAGGTAGAAGGCACCTGTGTACCTGGTGAACTGCACAGGTACGTCCAGGTAGAAGGCACCTGTGTAGCTGCTGGGTGTCCTAACAGCCTATTGACAATGGCAGAGCTGCATGTGGAGGGGCGGGTTAAAAAGCAGCCAGTGTGCTCACTTGGCTTCCTTATCTGAAGCCCGAGGGCCAGCGCCCCGGCGAACAGCCCCTTTGGGGAGTCGGTTCCGGCTTTCGAACTCAGGCCCCAGCACGGGTGGCAGCAGCTGTCGGGGGAGGGTAAATAGCCCCAAAGCGTCACCCCGCGAGGGCCCACGGGTCAGGCTTTCTGACCAACCAGCACTGGCACGCCGAGAGACGACAGCTGGCCCCAGCGCCCGGGCTGAGCATGGCATCTCACTGCCATTTGCCTGGTCGGTTATAAAAAGGGAGGGGGGATGTGAGAGCGAGACGGGGGAGGGGGCAGTGGGGAGACCACAGGGCAAATCAAGCCCAGATACCGCAAGCCAATGGCCCTACAGTTTGCTCCTCGAATAAAGCTCTCTTTCCCCCTCCCCTTCCACTTGAACTAGAATAAAAATTCACAGGTGCCGAGGGAGAGTCCGGGGCGGGAGGGGGACCCATCCAGGGGGACACCAAGACCCACTAGGTCTTTCCCATCTCCGCATTCTTGTCTCCTGTGACTGGGGAGGGGTGATAGGCGGGAGAGGTTTAGAAAACTTTCCTCCCTCGGCGATCACGGCATTGTTCTGAACGTTCACCGCTAGACAGTCAGGTCAGTACTTCTTATTGCAGGCCGGGCCCTGCTGAGCGTAGGCAGAGTGAGAGGCTTCCCATATGAATAGCCAGGAGAAGGGGGAACAGAAGAGAGACACGGCATGTCAGAGCCAGGAATAGACCCAAGATCTCCTGAGTGCTGGCCCAGTGACCACACAGCTAGTAATACCAAACGCTTCTCCTCAGTAGCTTGCCAAGCACTTTACAGAGGGCAGCATCGCTATCCCCATTTGGCACATGGGGAAACTGAGGCACGGAGCTTCACCCCTGGTCACCCAGCAAAGACAGGGACAGAACCCAGGTCTCCTGAGTCCCCGCCCTGTGCTCAGCCCTTTAGGCCATGCCTCCCTGCAAAGACAGGTGTAGGAAATGAAGCAGCGGTCACAGAATCATAGAATCATAGAATATCAGGGTTGGAAGGGACCTTAGTAGGTCATCTAGTCCAACCCCCTGCTCAAAGCAGGACCAATCCCCAATTTTTGCCCCAGATCCCCAAATGGCCCCCTCAAGGATTGAACTCACAACCCTGGGTTTAGCAGGCCAATGCTCAAACCACTGAGCTATCCCTCCCCCCCGTAGGGTTCAGACTCCAGAAAAAGGGCCCTGATTCTCTCTTGCCGTGTAGCCAGTCGCATGGGTGCCAAGCGAGTGTAAAACACGCCCCAATTGCTGCAGCAGCCATTTTACCCTCGTTTCACACGGCTGCACATGACGGACAGGTGCCCCAGACCCCAGGAGTTCAGGCCGTGCTGCGGGGCTGACGCCCTCGCTGTAGCAACCGAGAATTCTGTGGGGTCTCAGGCTCCGGAGCAGCCAGGACTGATGCTTGTGGGGAAGAGAAGACGAGGGGAGGCCTGATTTCGAGAGCTCATGGCGAAGAAGAGCGATAGTGGCAAAGCCTTCCCGGCTCAGGCTGAGAAGAGCCCTGCAGAGCTCAGGGCCTGATCCTCAGCCAGTGTATCCCACTGGTTCCTGTGGCATGACCCTGCTTTCCGCCCGCTGAGCATCACAGAACGTCAGCTCCCCAGGAGACGTGGCAGATCAGAGGCCTCTTGGCTCCGGCGACATCTGTTTCCATCTTTTTTTAGACAACCTCCCACCGCCTTTCCCTGCACCCTCCCCTCTCTGGTTCCCCCTCCCCGGTCCCAGTTCACGTTTTGAACACATGGTGCAGCCCAGGGCTGGGCTGAGCGCCTCCCATACCCAGTTGCTAGTCCAGGAGCAGGTGCTTCTGTCTGTTGATTTATCTGTGCAGGGGCCTGGAGCTCTTCTGTGAAAATCTGCACCCACCCTCTGCAAAGAGGTGGGGAGGGGAGCGGGAGAGATGAATTAACATCTGACTGGGGCTTCCTGCTTTGCTTTCCCCAGCGAGGCAATCAAGAGCACTCCAGTTCTTCTCAGATCTGCTGCCCACATTCTGGAGAGGCTCACAGGAAAAGTACAGGGGGAGTTTGGGCCTCTCACCCCTCCGCCCCCGCACCTTTCTCCTTTCCATTCAGCCTCTCCCCGTGCCTGGAGGGACATAAGGAAAAAGAGGGAGACAGAGTTTTGTCCTTTGGATGTTCTCAAGAATGTCTCTCCGCAGACGCGGGATGGGAGGGACACCAGCTTTCTTAGGGCTTTGGAGAAGCATGGAAGAAAACAGATCGGAGTTCGTATAAGGGGTAGGAAAGGTTGTGTCCTGCGGGAAGCACCAGGACCTGAGGTTTCAGCCTGGCAGATGGGCCGAGGGTGGGCTTCAGCTTCATTGGTTTGTTTATGCCAACCCTTGGGTAACGCAGGGCGAAAGACAGCATCTTGAGACCGCTCCTTTTGAAATGCATCTTGGTTCTTCCCATTCTTGTGCGGCAACAAGTCACTGGAGCCATTCCGCCTGAATTCTTCGCAGCAACCTGGGATCAGCACGCGGCTCCAAACCTGGATGATGTTCCAAAGCCAGGGGAGGTATCTAAAAACAATTCTTCAGAGCAGCATAAACTCATCCCCAGAGCATGTCACCCTGAGAACTGAGCGAGTGGGATTCCAACACACGGCCAGGAGTTTGCAGCGTCGCTTATGAGTACTGGTCCGGATTGGATCTCTTGGATATCATCAGAGATTGCTTTGGCTATAGACTCTGACAAGAAATTGAGTCCTACTTGAAAATCCTCGGCCGGTGGATTCCCCTCGCTGCCCCCCTCCTCCCATCAGAATCCTGCTTTCAGGATCAAAAATACTAGTGGCTATTTTTAAAGTGTCAACTTAGAACCTTCTCCGCTGGCTTTCAGGGAGGGATTTGGTTGTGGGAGAGTTCAGCTGTTTTCTTCTCCCACCGTATCCAGTCCTGGGTGTTAACACACTTGATTCCTTCCCCCCCGCCACCCGTTTCTGGCCGGCAGATGAAATCTCAGGAATATTCGGGAAGTTGGTACAAGAAGCGTGCCGGCGGATTGGCCGAAGGACCCTGTCGTTAGTGGGTGTGAAGTTTGCCAAGGTAAGTCAGAGCAGTGATTTCTGGTAAGATTGGATCTTTCCGTTTTGTGGGTGAATTCAGTGCTTGCAAATGTCAAGGACTAACACTTACAGTTCAGACAAGCGCCAGGCAAACTTTCCTGCGGCCTCCACTGCTTGGCCAATGCATCCTGGCCCTGGTTTGCTCCTGTTCCAGTTTGGGGGGGCCCTCCCCCCGACACAGCCCTGCTGTTATAGTCATGGTCTCCTGCAAAGATCTTTCATTGCAACTCACCACCTGGCTTCCTCCTCCAACTCGGCAGATGCACCTCAGTCCGTGGTACCCCCTTTCCACCTTCCTCTGCAACATGGAGCATGATTCATCTGCAGGGAATCTCTCACCTACTCACTTACAGGGGCCTGGGGCGTTGGTGGCATCTCGGTCTGTGCTCTGCCCATGGCATACAACAGTCTAGAATCCCAGGGGCTGAGATGCTTTTGTCTAACAAAAGTCATCCGCTCCACGAAGCGATATCCAGGTGAAACTGAGTAGCCGGTGATACACAGGAGGTCAGGCCAGATGATCCAACGGTCCCCTCTGGCCTTAACTCTATGAAATAGATGTCAGTTCGGCGTGTGATTATTTCCCAATATACCACCCCTCGCAGGCACTGCCGCACCCCTTGGCTTGAAGTGGTTTCCAGCCTATACAGAGTTTACAGTTTGGTTCACCGGCTGTCAGCATCCCCACTGTAAAAATAGTTCCAGCACCCCTGCAGTTATCTGGGGATAAAGGTGCCTTTTACCGGAATACCTTATTCCCCTTCCCATATGGGACTTGCTATAAGCACCTTTATATGATGTAACTACATCCACGCTAGAGGGGGTTGTACTGCTTTGATACTGGACCTACACAGACTAGCCACAGGAAATCACCCCGGCTGATCCGGGAAGGAAGCTGTTGATTCCAGCGTCATGCCAAGTCCTGTTGCATGGGACGGGGCATATTCGGGGCCTGGGCACAGGGCCGGCACTATCGCTAGGCGACCCTAGGCGGTCGCCTAGGGCGCCAGGATTTGGGGGGCGGTGGGCGGCTGCCTCCCGGCTCCCCGTTCAGCTGCTGAGTGGGGAGCCGGGAGGCAGCCGCGGTGAGCCACCCCCATGCTCAGCCACTGAGCGTGGAGCCGGGAGGCAGCCGCAGCGAGCTGCCCCCCTGCCTCCCAGCTCTACACTCAGCTCCTGCAGTGAGCTCCCGCAGGTGGGGGGGCTGGCAGCACCCCAAGCCACACCTAGCACAGTCAAAAAAGCAGCCGCGCTGCCCTACTTTCTCCTGGACGGGGGAGCTCGCTATGGGTCCACGCTGGGAGGGGCAGGGTTGCATGAGAAAGTGAAGGCAGCCTCCTCCTCCCATTCCCACCCGTGCAAAGTGGGGGGGGGGGCTGCCGGAGCTAAAAGCATCAGCTCCATTAGAGTCAAGGTTCTCTAAATGGGGCTTCCGCAGACTCCTCTCCTCTGTGCATCAGGCACCGAGGGGGGACCTGCAACACACGCTCACCAGCGGGTTACATATACCCTACTTGGGGGCTGGTGGAAAGGTGGCACAACAGACATGGGTGTGGGGACCTGGACCGTTGTGTGGGCGTTAGCTCCCCGGATGATCTCTGCAGATCTCTGTCCTCCCTCCACTTGCCCAGTCTGGGCTGCAATGCCGTGGATCTTTTCGAACTCCGGCGCTTGGGCAGATTTTTGAAAAACACCCTTCTCTTGTTTCACCTTTTCCCTGCTGGTCTCCTCTCTTCTTCCGGAAGGGGCACCTGCTTTGCTGCCATTAAGACATTGAAATCGATGGGGTTGCTGGGAGGTTGGCTACTGGCTGACCTGTCTGCGCCTGGTGCGTCGGGCCACACAGCAGATGTATTGATTGCCTGAGCATCGTTGGTACCTTGAGCAGCAGTTAAAGGGTGAAAGAGATGGCCTGTGGGTTCCTTCCCGCACTGAGCACCTTCCACTGCTCAAGGGCTGCGAAAGACTCGGTAGGAGGCTCTGACCCTGAGCGGCCCATATGGTACCATGTGCTGTTCCCAGGAGAATTTCTGCCTGCATCCCCTCCCACCCTCGGGGTAACTGATTCCCACGCAGGGCATCCGAGCATTGGCCTGGCTTGGAGCTCACGGCAGGGAAGCTGAAATCAACAGATGGCGCAAATCCTGGGCAGCCCGAGTCACGGCGAGGTGGGGTTAGGAGCGGGAAAACCTGCAACCCAGAGACGCGATGCAAGCTGTACCCTGCTCTCGCCGTTGCTGGGGGTGAACTGAGACAGACGCATCAGAAATAGCGGAACTAAGAGGCGCACAAGCAAGGAAGCTGAGAGATGTTTGTAGCTGTAGAGCCAATGAGTGGGGCAGGTAGAGGGGAGGATACTCCAGATAACAGGAAGTGCAGAGAAGGGTTTTGCAGTGCTAGACAGGCTGCTTGAAGGGCCGGGGGCAATGGAGACAGAGTTCTTGGAGTCGGTGCCGCAGCTGGGCTCAGTCCCTGCCTCCCTCTGCAGTATTTGACAAATCGCTCTCCCCCACCCCTGTGCCTCAGTTTCCCCATCTGTAGAATGGAGATAACGATCCTTCAGCTGTCCTGTCGAGTTAGATTGTAAGCATTTCAGATCGAGGGGCTGTGTCTGCGCAGCGCCCAGCACAACGGGGCCCCGATCCCCGCTGGGGCCTCTGCAGGCTCCTGCAACGCAAATACCGAGGCTAAGCAGGGGGAGTTCTGTAAAATGGCTGGGTATTCAGCAAGCTTGTGACACAGCCACGCTTTGCGGATGCCACCCTCGCTAGACCTTGAGAACGAGCCAGGGAGCACGTAGGAGTCAAAAGCCTTCTCCCTTCCTTTTCTAACAGCTGACAATGCAAACTCCACTGGGATTCAGTCCTTAGCTTCCTAGAACCATCACCCGCACGAAAGATTCTGCCACTGGATCTTGGCAGATGGGTCTGTTGGTGAGCAAGGGAGAATAGACTTAAGCTCGTTCCACTTAGGGTGACCAGACAGCAAGTGTGAAAAATCGGGATGGGGATGTGGGGTAATAGGAGCCTATATAAGAAAAAGACTCAAAAATCCGGACTGTCCCTATAAAATCGGGACATCTGGTCACCCTAGTTCCACTAACACTTGCATTGGCCCTGCAAGGCTAACGGGCTTGGGACAGCTGCCGTTAGAAGAGGGATCAGAGCTGCTGAGCATGGAGCCAAAGTCACTTTTCTGAGCATTGCCTGGCTTGAAAAGAGAAACTGGGCCACCGCAGAGCTGCACTATTACAGAGTTTACGGTAAGCTATTCTGTTCTGTATACAGTACTATTTAGATCAGGGGTAGGCAACCTATGGCACGCGAGCTGGTTTTCAGTGGCACTCACACTGCCCGGGTCCTGGCCACCGGTCCGGGGGGCTCTGCATTTTAATTTCATTTTAAATGAAGCTTCTTAAGCATTTTAAAAACCTTATTTACTTTACATACAACAATAGTTTAGTTATATATTATAGACTTATAGAAAGAGACCTTCTAAAAACGGTAAAATGTATGACTGGCACGCGAAACCTTACATTCGAGTGAATAAATGAAGACTCAGCACACCACTTCTGAAAGGTTTCCGACCCCTGATTTAGATTCTCCAACCCTGCCCAGCACCATAGTAAGCTGAACCCCTTTGGGGTGAATTATGGTACTAAGTGATTTAAGAGTGTAGCTCCTATTGGGAGGAATTAACAGCGTGGGATCTTTCTCTCTTTTCACCTGCTTTGCTTCCTCCTTGAAGTCCTGCTCTGCCAGCCTCAGGTATTTGGTTAGGGTCCAAATGAAAATGCATTGAAGGGAATTTGGGCCACAGTATACATTGCTTTGTATTTAGCAGGCAAAAAGCAATTCTGCTCTGAATCAGCTTGAAAAGGTCCTTTGCTGATTGCTCCTAGATGCTGTTTTGGTGCATGATCTTTGCAAAGCCAGCCCCGTTGCACAAATGCAGCAGTTGCCAATCGGTCTTGCTCTGATCTACTGATGTCTAATGGTTCATTCCCTTGTGTTGCTGACAAGCATTCAAAACTCATGCATCAGGCCCTGAAAAATCATGTTTGTTTATTTTGTTTTAAGTAAGAAACGTGGAGGAAGTTTTGGAGCCTTTAGGTGATCACTTTTTCAACTTGTCTCTGCAAGCACAAGGGCTAGAAACTTAACTTTCATTTTTTTTAAAAATGAGATTCCCACACAATGACTTGACTGCAGGAGCTGGGACTTTAAGCAAAACCTTACCCCACCACATATCATGAAAGTTAGTAATGCTGTGTTCTAACAGTTTTAACTGTTGCAAATATGGGAGATTTGGTGAGGTTTTTTTGGGTGGTTGAGGTTTATAAAGAACCATCTTTTCTCAAATTGTTGGCTTGGCTGGAGTTACAACCTAAGATCAGAGATCTCAACGGTGTAAGGTGCTTTTTTGGCCTCTCCTTCCTCTTTGGGCACTGGCCAAGACTGGAGCTGCCGGGCTAATGATCTGAATCAGTGATGTGTTGCAGTGAACCCTGTCAAAGTCATGCAGCCTTGTTGTAGGGAGAGCTGGGATGGTTTCCTTGCATTGGATGGAATTCATCCCCTTTCTCTGTGCCTGAAATGGCTCCAAATATTTCCTAGGAGCAAATCTCTGTGCTATTGGAAAGCACGATGTTCCAGCAAACAGCAAGGTCCCTAAGCACCTTTCATGAAAGAAGATGACTTAGGTTCTACTAGGTCTTTCCACGCCCATTTCAAGTTACACAGTTGGGACACTCCATTGCCCTACGAGACAGGCCTGATTCTCTGCTTGTGCTCCTGCAAATCAGGAGGCGCTCTGTCTGCGTGGATGTCGAACTGGTACAAGGGGAGAAAACAAAGTTTTCTAGCAAAGTGCCACCTATTTGGAGTTTGTGTTTGGCCAGCAGCATTGCCTCTCTTTGCTTATGAGACAGTCTCTTCGATTACATGGGGAAATTAATCACAGGTTTTCCCCGCTTCTCTCTACGGCCCTGGGATGTGGTGTTTATCCCAGGCAAGCTAGCTGTCTTAGGGTTTTGTACGGCTACCCATCACCGGAGCGTCTGGCCACCTTCCATGTAAATACATTGGCAGTAGCAACTTCCCTAGTGAATTTAATGGAATCTCTAGCTCTTCTCCCTTAAGGGAAAATAATGGTGAAAAACCTTTATTAATGATACTGTAATGCCCACTAATCACCAGTCTTGTTTTGGTTCATTAAGGGGCTAACACAGGCATAGATAATGTACAAAATGTCTAAAACCTACATACAAAACTTCACATGGATCTGCATCAGTTAAACTTCCCAGCCTACCCCAGATAAGGTCCATTCACCACCTATTTGTATTACCGTACCCTCTAGCGGCCCCCAGTCGAGATGAGAGCCCCATCATGCTGGTTGCTGCACACACATGCCAAAGGAGACAGCCCCTGCTCGGAAGAACTTGCAGTTAGTAGCCAGACGGGCAAAAGGGTGGGAGGGGGAACAGAAGGGAAGGGCCTTGTCCATTGTCACAGAGCAAGTCAACGGCAGAGCTAGGAAGACCCAAGTTCCACTTGGTTCTAGCTGAGTATTCTATCCACTAGATCCATGGTTCTCAACCCCGGGGACACGTACCCCCGGGGGTGTGCAAAAATCCTCCAGGGGGTACGTCAACTCATCTAGAGATTTGCCTGGTTTTACAACAGGCTACATAAAAAGCACTAGCAAACTCGCTACAAACTAAAATTTCATACAGACAATGACTTGTTTACACTGCTCTACTTCCTATACAGTGAAATGTAAATATTTATATTCCAATCCATTTATTTTATAATTATATGAGAAAAAGTCAGCATTTTTGCAGTACTAGCGTGCTGTGACATTAGTGTATTTTTATGGCTGATTTTGTAAGCAAGTCGCTTTTAAGTGAGGTGGAACTTGGGGGTATGCAAGATAAATCAGACTCCTGACAGGGGTACGGTAGTCTGGAAAGGTTGAGAGCCAATAGACTAGATAATACTGCCTCTTACTGGTTAGCGCTGGGCAGGACCTGGATTTTAAGGGAAATTCTGCTATTTGGAAATGTCTTCCATTCTGAAACCGTTTGAAAACATTGTGGATTGTGTTTTTTTTTATTTCCTGCAAAAACAAAAATCGGAAAAGATGTCATTTCAGGGTGTTATAAATGTTCCGTTCCAATGTCGACCTTTTTAAAAGGGTTTTTTTTTCATGTATATATGAAAAACCTAATTCATTCCATTCTGATATCGCAGATCAAAATGTTCCCTTCCAAAAAAGTCCAAGCAGGAAATTCTGACGTTATCAAAACACCTTATTTCTTTTTTTTTTTTCTAAACAGAATTTGGTTGAAGTCACCAAGTTTTCCTAAAGGTTTGATTTCTATGAAAACAACTGGTTTTTTGGTCAAAAAATGAAGGACAAATTTCCAACCCGTTCTATCACTAGCCTCCAGACTTACCTATCCTAAATAAGTGCCTTTCACCAACCCACCCATATGCTAGTCAGTTCCTCCATATACACCCCTTGGGGCTTAGTAGATAGACCACTGGACTTGGATTCAGCAGCCCTGGGTTCTTTTCCACTTCCCTGCTGGGTGACCTTTGGCGAGTCGCTTTGCCCACCTGTGCCTCAGTTTCCCCACCAGCAAAATGGGGCTAATGCTATTGACCCTCCTTTGTAAAGAGCTTTGGCATCTATGGATGAAAAGTCATTTAAAAGAGCTATTATTATTATTATATTATTGCATTGTGTTGCACTCCAGAGGCCAACAAATCGGAGCTCTGCTGGGCCAAGGTGGGGCGGCTGTGGGATCCCCATTACTAGAGGTTTTTCAGAACAGGTTGGACAAACACAGGGATTATCTAGGTTCACTTGGTCCTGCCTCAGCACCGGGGGCTGGACTTGATGACTTCTTGGTGGTCCTTCCAGCCCTACGTTTCTGTGATAATATAAGTACATCCCAGCTCTTGTCTCTCCAGTTGGGGGGCAGGGTGGGTGTGGCAGATTCATGGCATTGCCCAGGGTGGGAGGTACGGGAGGAAATGTCAAATGTTAACCCTCACCACGGGAAGTCCATGTGCGCATGTGGAAATTTGCACACGTGGCCTGCTAAACCGGCTCACTGTCTCCCTAGAGAGCAGAGTGGTGAATCCCTGCAAGGCTTGGTAGCTCGGATGCCTCGCTAGCACACTGCCTGTGTCCCGCCGGGAGCAAGCAACTATTTCTGGGGCTCCTCTCTCCGCACCATGTGCTTGTTTTTCTTGGCTGGGTCCCAGTCAGGCTAAATTTAGTCCAATCTATTTCGACGCCTGTCCCCTGCTCTGCCTGTCTTGCAAGGGGGAAGTTGCTGCGTGAAAGTGGCAACGAGGCGGGTGGAGAGACATCAAGGATCCTGGCCCCGTGGTGGAGTGGATGGAATCAGCACGGCCCCTTTGGCTGCCAGGGACAGCGTCTTCTCCTGAGCCCGTCCCCTGGAACGTCCCCTCGGGGGAGCACGCATCGGGCACTGGGACCGAGCGCTGCAGACCCAGGGCTCTCTCCAGGTGGATGGCACAGGCCACCTGGCTGGAGTCTTCTTGCTTTTGCCAGGCGTAAAGATTTGGCTGGTAAGAGCACCGGGCTGGTCTTCGAAAAGCAGACCTGCCCTCCGGCTGTTTGGCTATTAACCCCTTGCTCATTAAACCCTTCGGCCGGTGAGCCAGGAAATCTCCTCTCCCCTGCTGGTCTCACAGAGAACGTGCTCTGTCCGTGCTTGGTACTGGCACTGGCTGGGAGCGGGTTGCTTGCGGGGGCTGTATTATACCCCGGTCTTTCTAGGATGAGCTGAGAGCTCAGATGGTCCTGGAGAGCTCGGTCCTGCTGCTTCCCCCTCCATTCTCAAAGCCATCCCGGGGATGTCTGCATGGCGGGTGGAGGCCGGGAAGGGGTCTGCTGTGTGGGGCGGCCAAGGCTGGCTGAGCGGAGGAAGGGTCTGTGGTGGGGTGGTGGAGGAAGGGGCATGTGTAGGGGAATGGTGATGGGGTGGGGTTAGGGAGCACCTGTGATATGGTGGGAAAGGAAGGGGCAAGTGGATCGGAGATGCAGTGGATGTGGGTGAGGAGAGACAGGGGCTGCGCTAGGAACCGGTGACAAACAGGGATGCAGTGGATTCGTGGCGGGGTCTGTGCTCAGTGGGAGGGGTGGGAACATGACGCGGGGGTGGGGTGCAAGGGGAAGCGTGGGCGCGTGGGCCACGGGGGTGGTTAGAGTTCTGGGACTTTCTGAAAGCAGATTGGCATGTCGACCAGCAGAGCCGTTAACCGGGGCACTTTGTGCGGGGAAGGCAGCCGCAGGGCCAGCCTTCGGGGCGCGCCTGGTCCCCGGCCCCAGTGCTCTCAGCCAGAGCCCCTGCACCAGCGAAGGCTGCCTGGGCGTGATGAGAAAGTGAAGCCGATCTCTCCCGCGACTTATAAAGAAGAGTCAAGAGAATGAAATCTAGTGAAAGCTGCTGATCTCTTGGGGCCCTGGGGGAGCGTGTGAGGTGTGTATCTACGGTGACCAAACAGCAGATGTGAAAAATCAGGATGGGGGTGGGGGGTAATAGGAGCCTGTATAAGAAAAAGACCCCAAAATCGGGACTGTCCCTATAAAATCGGGACATCTGGTCACCCTATGTGTATCAGAGCCCTGGAACTGGGGGAGTCTGGGGTAGACCTGGCCCAAGTGGACAGACTAGGTGCCAGTGACATCTTGAGGCATGGGCAAACCGGGCACATGCCCAGGGCCCCAGCAGGGATGTGTTTCACAGCGGAGCTACGGAAAGAGAAATTGCAGCCGAAAAAAGCGACGTTTTTAAATGAGCAGAATACACGTAAAACTCTGTTACCCCCTCCGTCTTGTTTTGCTTCGCAATAAAATTTTAAAGGAAAGAGTGACTCTTTATTTCCTACTGCAATGGGGTGGGGGGCCCCCGTTTACCCTGTGCACGGGATGGGAGTCTCTAAAGCCACGAAGACGGCCCTGTGTACGGCCCCATGGCAGTGGAATCTGAGCACCAGTTCACTTCAGATTCCTCACGTCACCTGTGAAGCCATGGAAACCTTCCACCCAATGGGCAGGTAGGTGAAGGTGGGTGAGATTTCCACTGGTGGGCTGTGGATGGACGTGCCTAGCTAGCCGGCTGCCCCTCATCCCTAACACCTACTTGAACCTCTGCCAATGCTGGGTGGGGTGGGGTGGGAGAGACAGATGTCAGCTCCCGCTCCCCATCTCCTCCTCCTCCAGGCCTTTTACAGCTGGACCTGGCTGGGAGCGGGTTGTAGGGGGAGCTCTCCAGCTACACCTTAACCGGCTGTGTTCTCCCTCAAACGTTGCAGGGGGGACAAGATGGCCACTGGCTTCTCTCTGATGGCTCACGCGCTGGGCAGCTTCGTGAGGCGAGCGCAGCATGCAGGCGTTGCCGTGCTGTGGCCATTCCGCTCTGGGCACCTTGGATGTTGCATATTATGGGAAGGTGGCGGGAACAACGGAGCTAGCGTCACGCTGTAAATGCGTTGGCACTCCTGGAGAACTAGTCAGAAAGAGATCTCAAAGCACCTTATAAACACCGAATTAAGTTTCCCCATCCCCCCAGGAAGTTGGAGCGGTATCTTTATGCCCAGGTTTCAGAAAGGGAAACTGAGGTACGGGGGATTACTTGGAAGGCTGGCTAGATGCAGAAGTTTAATACTTGGGGGTCCTAGACAAAGAGGAGGCTGGACTTCACACCTGGATGAGGACGCTTAAAAACCTCGGAGCGCTGGAGGACCATTCCTACTCATGGCCTAGGAATGACTCTGTGCCACTGGATAGAATCATAGAATCTCAGGGTTGGAAGGGACCTCAGGAGGTCATCTAGTCCAACCCCCTACTCAAAGCAGGACCAACCCCAACTAGATCATCCCAGCCAGGGCTTTGTCAAGCCTGACCTTAAAAACCTCTAAGGAAGGAGATTCCACCACCTCCCTAGGTAACCCATTCCAGTGCTTCACCACCCTACTAGTGAAAAAGTTTTTCCTAATATCCAACCTAAACCTCCCCCTCTGCAACTTGAGACCATTACTCTTTTTTAAGCCTTTAACTCACCGTTTGACCATTGTGGCAGAAAAAGGAGTAGAAACCAGAGTCTTTGCTTTTTTTCCCCACCTGCCTCTGCTCTAACCACTAGACCACACTCCCTCCAGGTCATCCCAAGTTTGAGCAGCCGCCTCCTCATGCACGTGAAGTGCCCTCCAGTTCTCACGTGCTTATAGGGTCTGCAAATCTTATTGGAGACAGGGGCCCGATTCTGATCTCAGAGTAAATCCAGTGTCATGCCATGGAAGTCACTGGTGTTTTAGTGTTTGGAGGCAGATCAGAACTTGCTCTCAGCCGTGGAAAGCGAAATTCCAGTAATGCCTTGCGCAGACGCACCAGGTGCATTCAGCAACGTTCTCTCTGACGTTCAGTTTACGGGAATTTCACCCGGGAAGGTAACATACCACCCCAAAAAGTGCAGGCTCGGTTATTAGTGGAACAGTTTACCAGGAAACATGGAGGCCATGAAGATCATGGTCAGCTCTTCATGGCAGGGCCTGGTTCTTACTGTGTGTTTGCACCACAGCCAGCATCACAGAGCCCCAGTCAGGGTTGGGGCGTCTTGGGGTTACCAGAATACTAATCACTGGCGTTATTACCAGAGTCCTACTTGAGTTCCATTCTTCCCGAGATCACAGGCTTCTGAGCCTGGCTACTTGATATGATGAGACGCCTGTTTGGAGGGGACAGATCTTTGCCCTTCTTCTAGCACCTTTCATGGAAGGATCTGAAAGCATTCTAGACACGCTCACGTGCCCTGTGAGGTCTCTTACCCCCTTTTTATAGCTGGGGAAGTGGAGGTGATTAGCCTGAAGCCACACAGCAAATTAGTAGTAGACATGGGAATGGAACTCACTCGCTGTCCTCTAACCACGAGACCCAATTCCTTCCCTGATCTGAGAAGAGAACCCAGGAGTCCTGGCTCCTACTCCCGCCCTTGCGCTGACCACTAGACTCCACCCACGCCATGTGCACTGTGTTGGATTCTCACAGGCCCCCAGGTCCTGCCAGGATGGTCTCACCTCACAGGTCTTGAGATCAGATCTCCATCTCTGGAAGTCTCCCCATGTCGAGATGCTTTAGCCAAACACAACCTGTCGGGGTTGTGGGGTAACGGGGTGACGCTGGCTGTCCCGCTAGCTGATCTTCCGGCCTTCAGCTCTACTGGGAGGTTCTTGGGGGAGGGGTGATGGCAAGACCTGGGCCCCCATCCCGTGGGCGGATCACGTGGCTGTTGGCTACTTTTTGGAAGGGAGCACTGGGTTGATCATTAGCTCCTGCCGCGAACCCAGAGGGAGCTGGCAGATGCTCCCGGGTTGTTTATCGGCTTAGTCAAACACCCCAAAGTTCAAGCGCAGTTGCAACAGGCAGAGCTGGAGAAAGCGAATGCGAAAGGCTGGACGCTGCGGGGGGAAGTTGAGCGAGGGAGCCAGAGGAGAACGAGCCATCTGCTCATGTTCCTTCGGCCCCGGCCCCCGTCCTGAGTGACAGAGGTACAAAGGGTGCGGTGGTGTGTCAAATGGGACAGGGCAGGGGGATGTCTCACAGCCCTAGGGACTGGTCCTGCCAAGAGGACCACCGCGGAAGACCGGATGCTAGACCAGTGCTGCTGGTGTGAGAGGGGCTGTCTGCTCTCGGGATACTGCTCTGCCTGTCTCTCATCCTGGCGGGGAAGGGGTGGGGAGGAGAGAGAGAGACACCGACACTCTGGTACCTGCCTTTATAGTGGCGATAGACGAGCCCCAGTTGGAAAACTGGGGAAGTGAAGCAGATCTTAACCCCCGGTAGCAACTCAACCCAGTGATCGCTCAGCGACCACCAGGTCAGGCGTGGGGAGCAGGGATCTTTTCCCATTCAGTTTTCACACCTGATCAGAGGCGTGATCATGCCACCAGACTCTTCTAGACGGCTTTCCTTCGAGCTGGGAAAGGTGCTGGCCGCCCTGTACTGTACTCCCCAAAGACCGCCTCCCGTCCCACCCGCTGCCTTCCCGCTCAGGGTCCAGGCCCATTGGGGGAGCAGCGCAGCGGGGGCAGGGTAGCTAGATTCCACCGCCTGGTGTCTGGGGACAATCTGCCCCGGTGCTTGTGCGCTGCGTGTGGCCCGCGGCTCTCCGTGAGCAGTAAAGGAGAGGAAGCGGCTAGCGCACCGCGCCAGGACTCGGGAGAGCTGGGTTCTGCATTCCGGACTCTGCCGGTGGCTTGAGGCACCTCTCTCCGTGCCTGTGTCCCCTCCTTCCCCACTCCCTATTTGTAAAATAGGGGAACCGATACCGGCCTCTACATAAAACGGTTGTGGGACCGATGGATGTAAACCACTGTCTAGTCCCGGAGTGATGAGGACTCCCACAGGGAGGTGCATGTGCCCCATCATGACCGGAAAAGGACATTCGAATCAGTCCACGGGCGCCCGGGCCTGGAGACAGAACTTTCTCCTGGTCTGAGAGTGTGCTATAAATTCCCCCAGCGACCCAGGACTATCACAAACCCCACCCCTCTCCTGCTCCGCATTCAAGGCGCATTTCTTGGACCTGGCCGTCTCCAATCCAAACACATCGCGATGGGCATCTGCACATGCTTCTCCGAGAACAGATCGCACGGGACTGACGGGCAGTCCCGTATTTCCTGCACTACGGGAAGGTGCGCAGATACTAAGATTTTGAGACCACACTCATTGCCGATTGAGAATAGGATTTCAGTATGCATAAGCCTATGGACATCTAATCCTGGGTATACACGCGCTCCAGCCCTGCAGCTCCTTCCTCCATTGCAATCGCATCCGATAGTCCTTGCTCTAGGACAGGTGTTGGCCAGAAGGACAGAGCATATGTTGTTAATGAATGCCAAGGAGTTGCTGTTTTGTTTTTTCCTTGGGCCAGATTCAAACCATCTCCCCCTCACCCCAGCCATTAATCTAACTTTATTTTTCCCGGCAGCAAATGCCTGGGACGGCAGCTGGGGGTGGGAAACAGTCTAGCCCCGACTATGGTCCATCCAGCACAAATAATGGCCCTTTGTTTAGCAGGTGTGACTCTATTGTCTCCAAAATTAAATGTGTGAACCTCTCTTTTAAATAAAATGACCTTTATTTACACATACAGTGTCTGTCACTCCCCCAAGTACACTTGCACGGCCCAGTTCCTGACGGTCCCCCAGGTGCATGGATAGGAACACCAGTGGTCAGCACCCTGCAGTCTGCTCCTTAAATCTAGCAGCAGGGTGGAGAAATGGCTAGCTTTGAGTCTAGCTGTTAGCTAAAAGACCATTTGCATCCCCCCGCCCCCCATGAAATTTAGAGCATTCCTTATCCTAGCCCGATGCATGAGACACATGGTTAGACCGTTAGCATGGTGTTCATGGTGCGTTCCTCTACATCGGAGAGAGAAAGAGCCCAGTGAAGTCAGACTCAAAGACCTAAATGCAGGACTGTAAACGCTATCCGCTGTATCTAGATTTTTGTATTGGCAGCCACAATAATCCATTTCAGGTCACTACCCCTAATAGACCCTAAAACCCAGCTTCTTTCCTGAGTAAGACCAGTGCAAACCTGCAGTGCTTCCATTTGAATGGGAAATGAGAGGGGGGGGGGGGAATCCCTTTGTTTCTAGAGAAATTCTCCCCTTAATTTTCCACGGGTGCATGTGACAGAGATGCTGTGAATCTGGAAAGTCCCCCTGGTCCTGGATACTAACTCGTTTATTTATGCATACGTGGAGTCAATTTAGTGCAGAAGTCAACGGAGTGAAACTTACATACTAGATCCCTGCATGTCATTTAGCCATTGGAATAGCGGTACCCAGGGACATGGTGGGTACTCCATCGCTTGAGATCTTTAATTCACGACCGGATGCCTTTCTTTCTAAAAGATGCATTATAGCTCAACCAAAAGCAATGGGCTTGATGCAGAAGTTCCCCGGGTGAGGTTCTCTGGCCTGGGTTACGAAGAAGCTCAGACTAGCCGATCACAGCCTTCTAGGCTTAAAAATAAAATCTACGATTCTGTGCTTCGTTCCTTCTGTTTTCAAAATGAGCTTTTCGCCAGTTGGAGTCCCAGCTGAAGGCTGTTAGTAACGCATTCCTCTGTGCACCAGCAAAAATGGCACCGGCTGCACCTAACCTCACGCAGGGGATGGCTGCAAACAGCTGTCTGCAGATCCAGGTCCTCTGGATGCGAGAAAGAGGAGCAGCAAACAGGAGGGCTCAGTGGCTCACGGGGCTTGATAATGGAGAAGTTACCTCTTCGACTGGGAGCCGAGTGATTTAAGCCTAGCCCAAGTCACTAATGATCCAGTCTTGTCTGCTGTCTGGTTCGGTGGCCTACACGAAATGAGTTGGGCGGGTCTCAGTCCAATTTCCAGCAGCCCACTGTCCCCTCCACAAAAGCCAGCACCCCAGTTTTGGTGCCTGTTGAGGTTAATCTAGGCATAGAGGTCAAGGACTGAGTGGACTATGGAGAACAAATTCCCCTCTCAGCTCCAGTCCCTTCTGATTAACATTAATGCTGCCTCGCCAATGCATGCTAGTTAGCAGCAAGCCTATTCCTGCCTTCTCTTGCCACACACATCATATCTGTCCTTCTCTTTGATACCTTGGAATTCATTCATCAGATTTCTGTTTGAAAACAGCTGAATTTCAATACAACTTGACAATGCATTTTGATAGTGGGGCGAGTTTCTGCCGAAGGACCCCAGTGCACTTGGAACTATATAAATGCAGCCACTTCTGGGGTGGGACATCAGAGAACATTCGGGCACAGCACACTGGGATGGGGAGGAGAAGGCACTTTGGACCAAGGATAATCCCTTATCACGTGCCATAGGGTCACTAATGTTCACACACAGCAGACAGGACCTTCTTATTAAGCTCTCTTCCAAAAGGGCCGCAAAAAAGTAACTTGTAGGTGCATCTCTCTCCATGGGAAAGACGAAGAGGGTAGCTGAGCCTGCTGGATTTTGAACCTGCAGCTCTAGGGATTCCGGCTATTTCAAACGTGAAGCTAAGGGCACCCAACCATCCCGTCCAGCAGCTCTTGTTAGTTTATTTATCCCAGATCCCTGTCTCTGTTTTGCTTCCAGGGGAGCCGGTGAAAGAAAAGAAGAAACGGGGTGCCTCCTCCCCACAGGCTCTGGATGGATTGGAATGGGGAAATCAGCCTGCAATACGAGCCCACAGCAACCGGAAAGCACCTGCTTCATCCTCCGAGCACTCTTCTTCCTCCTCTGCTGCAGGCATGGTAAGGAGCTGAACCTGCAGGGGTGCCAGGGGTCAGCTGCATGCCAGCAGCAGGGGTTCCAGTGGGAATCTAAGCAGCATGCACCCGCCAAAGGCAGGGGATTGCTGAAATAGAGGGGTGGGCATCTGCTAGCGTGGTGGCAGTTCCCATAGCGACTACGAAGCCGAGGCAGTAGTGTGATTCATAGATTCTAGGGCTGGAAGGGACCTCGAGAGGTCATCGAGTCCAGCCCCCTGCCCTCATGGCAGGACCAAATACTGTCTAGACCATCCCTGATAGACATTTATCTAACCTACTCTTAAATATCTCCAGAGATGGAGATTCCACAACCTCCCTGGGCAGTTTATTCCAGTGTTTAACCACCCTGACAGTTAGGAACTTTTTCCTAATGTCCAACCTAAACCTCCCTTGCTGCAGTTTAAGCCCATTGCTTCTTGTTCTATCCTTAGAGGCTAAGACGAACAAGTTTTCTCCCTCCTCCTTATGACACCCTTTTAGATACCTGAAGACCGCTCTCATGTGTCCTCTCAGTCTTCTCTTTTCCAAACTAAACAAACCCAATTCCTTCAGCCTTCCTTCATAGGTCATGTTCTCTAGACCCTTAATCATTCTTGTTGCTTTTCTCTGGACCCTCTCCAATTTCTCCACATCTTTCTTGAAATGCGGTGCCCAGAACTGGACACAATACTCCAGTTGAGGCCTAACCAGCGCAGAGTCGAGCGGAAGAATGATTTCTCGGGTCTTGCTCACCACACACCTGTTAATGCAGCCCAGAATCAAGTTTGCTTTTTTTGCAACAGCATCACACTGTTGACTCCTATTTAACTTGTGGTCCACTATAACCCCGCTATGGCTCATTGCATCATTAAACACAGCAAGGGCCTGGCAGCATTTCCCTGAGGAACAGGTTAGCAGCGATGAAAAGGTTCTGCCGGGTCATCTTGGGAGCTTTGCCCCCGAATTCAGCAGGACCTTAGTCTTTCTCCTTCCCCTCACCAGTGTGGGATTGCTCCCCACCCCTCTGGGAATCTGTAGCATTGACATCTTCCCCCTCCTGCAGTCCCTTGCCCAGCGGCTCCCTCCCTGCTTTCAGGACACGCGTGAGATCCAGCTTCTTTTGCAATGCCCAGTGCACCTCTGCCCTCCATTTTCCATTCACTTGTGCGAGCTTTAGCCTTTGGGGAAACTCCAGATCCAAGAGGACACCATGTTGCTTGTGGTCAGCCGGGGAATACGGTGCCCTCTCTCACACCGTGCTGAGGCAGTGCTGACCCAGGGGAGAGCGGCCCTACTGAATTACCAACACCATTTCCTGCAGCACCCCAGAGATTACTCAGGCGGTCTCCCACCCCAGCCAGGCCCAGCCCTACGTATCTTGGGAGATCTCACACACCCCCTGATCTCTAAGGCAGTGTAGTAATATGGCCTGGGAGGACAGAATGGTATAACGCTCTGTTGCCCCCTTTAGCCCAAGCAGTTAGCCAAGATTTGGGCCCTTTCACGGTTGTTTCCATTAGGGCGAGAAATCTGTGATAGGCATCAGAGAGATTCTTGGTGTGATCTTGTTTTATTTGCAAAAAAAAAAAAAAAAAAAAAAGTACAGAGAGGCCTCGTTCTTTGAGCACAGGATAAGGAAACAGCAGGCTCAGAAATCCCCGCATCTGCCCTTCCTGTGAGCCCTGTGCCCAAGAAGCTCAGAAGAAATTCTCCCGTCGAGCTAGCTAACCCCGCTTGGAGAGGCGGATTTACTGCAGCCGCTGTGGCGTTTCTAGTGTAGACGTAGCCTCGGGGTCACGCCACAACTGCTTCTCCTGGCTTTCAGCCACTAACATCCACAGGTGGCAGCCTACCATCCTAACTACTGTGTTTGCAGTCAGGGAAACCCCTCGACCCATAGGGCTCAGGCTTGGTCTACCCTACAAACTTATGTCGGTGAAACTATGTCACCTTGAGCACCGTCGCTATATCATAGAATCTCAGGGTTGGAAGGGACCTCAGGAGGTATCTAGTCCAACCCCCTGCTCAAAGCAGGACCAACCCCAACTAAATCATCCCAGCCAGGGCTTTGTCAAGCCTGACCTCAAAAACCTCTAAGGAAGGAGATTCCACCACCTCCCTAGGTAATCCATTCCAGTGCTTCACCACCCTACTAGTGAAAAAGTTTTTCCTAATATCCAACCTAAACCTCCCCCTCTGCAACTTGAGACCATTACTCCTTGTTCTGTCATCTTCTACCACTGAGAACAGTCTAGATCCATCCTCTTTGGGACCCCCTTTCAGGTAGTTGAAAGCAGCTATCAAATCCCCCCTAACCCCTGGTGTAGACAGTGCTTCATCGACAGGAGGACTTCTCCTATTGACATAGTTACCACCTCTTGTGCCTATGCCGACAGGAGAAGCTCTTCTACTGGCGTAGGTAGCATCTTCCCTAAGTGCAACAATGATGGTGTAAGCGGCGACAAGCCCTTAGCTCTGACTTGCCACATGCCTTGGGTGGGGGTATCCCTCCATTGTTGGTCACTGTCATTACAACCGGGCTTAATTGCTCCTTCCAATGAGGCACAAAGAGAGCGTGCTTGGCACAGCCATCGACTTTTACGAGGTCTGGGGCTGTCCTGGCATCCAAGGCCCCCTGGGTGGTGGTAGCCATTAGCCCCTTTCAGCAGAGCTGGTGGAAGGGTGTAACCCAGACATCAGCCGTGACGCCGTACGCGCCGTCTCGCCACCCAGCTTGCTGCCAGTGTAAGATCTTGCGCTGCAACGCCGACTACGTGGCCGCCACCCTCAACCTGCGGGGCTCCGGCAAGGACGCGGCTTACTGCAACGCCCTGCGCTCCTACTCCCACTGCACCCGCAAGACGGCCCGGACCTGCCGGGGCGACCTGGTCTACCACTCCGCCGTCCACGGCATCGAGGACCTCATGATCCAGCACAACTGCTCCAAGGAAGGCCCCACCTCGCCGCCCCGGCCCCGCCCGCCGGCGCCCAACCACCAGGGCTTCGCGTCCCTGGACATCTGCAACTACGAGAAGAGCTTCCTCTACAAGCATGGCCAGCCCCCTGCCTACCAGCACTGCGCGGCCTTCGGGGACCCCCACGTCCGCACCTTCCATGATGAGTTCCACACCTGCCGCGTGGAGGGCTCCTGGCCTCTCCTGGACAATAACTACTTGTTTGTGCAGGCAACTAGCTACCCGGTGGCAAAGAGTTCCAACGCAACGGCCACCGGCAAGGTAACGTCACAGCCCGTGGTTGGCTGCTGGGGGTTCCCCAGGCTTTGGGCGGCTGCTGTTGCATTCATGGTGCGAGAGGGATGGAGGCTCAGAACCAAATGTAAGAACCATTCGTGCACTGACAGAAATGCTCTCCAGTCGCTGCTGGGCTAGGGAAGGGGGCGGGATAGATGCGGTCCATGGACCACTTGCTGGTTGTCCATCTCCCCTTGACTGGCCCCTGTTCCTTAACGCCCAGCGGCTTAAATTGCATTCAGAGAAGTTAAGAAAAATACATTAAGTACTTTCCTAATGGGACTTGCCACATAGGGCATGGTAGGCAGCCCTAAGGGTGGGGCGGGTTTGTCATGCAATTAGGAACCGGAGTGATGCTTGGGTTCAAGAGACCATCCTTCCAGCAGTCGCCAGGTGAACAGTGGCAGGGGCTCCAGGCTCTGCCCTATGAGGTGCTCCAGGTCTGGGTCCAGCCTGGTATAGTGGAAACCCTGTCTTTGGGGGTACAGTGACCTGCTGCTATGATGGGCCGTGTGGTACACAGGGAAACTTCCTGATCTCTTCTTAGGAGAGCAGCCAAGGGCAGGGCCCTACTGCCCTGGATGCTGCACAGACAGACCCAGAGTTTCCCAGTCCCCAAAAGAGCTCACAATCTAAACAGCCAAGACAGACGGACGTTGGGTGGAAGGGGACGCAGTTTGCCCAGGGTCCGGCAGCAGGTGAGTGGCAGAACTAGGAACAGAACTCAGGAGTCCTGAGTCTCAGTCCAGTGCTCTGGATGTTGGACCAGTAGTTCTGCACCTTGATCTGCCTCCCATCTATCAATATGGGAAGGGCCGGGTGGTTGTTGGCTCGCCTGACGGATATCCAGGAGGGTCACCACTCACAAATCCCTTCCTCTTTCCCCTCTCCCCACCACGGTTAACCAGAACTAGACCGTAGGGCTTCTGATCCAGCCTTGCTGCTTTCTTTTTGCCCTGCAGCTCACGATCATATTTAAGAACATGAAGGAATGCATCGACCAGAAGGTCTACCAGGCCGAAATAGACAACCTGCCGGCTGCCTTCGAGGATGGCTCGGTGAACGGTGGTGAGAGGCCGGGGGGGAGCAGCCTGACCATCCAGGAACGCACGCCCGGGCAGCACGTGGAGATCCGGGCTGCCTACATCGGCACCACCATCGCCGTGCGCCAGGCGGGCCGGCAGCTGTCCTTCTCCATCCGGGCAGCCGAGGAGGTGGCGCGGTCCTTCACCGAAGAGCAGGACCTGCAACTCTGCGTGGGCGGCTGCCCGCCCAGCCAGCGCATCTCCCGCAGTGAGTGTCGCTACGGTGGCATTGCTGCGGAGACGGCGCGACTGTTGTGCAAGGAGAAGCTGCCGGTGGAGGACGTCTACTTCCAGTCGTGCGTCTTTGACGTGGTAACCTCGGGCGATGCCAATTTCACCCTGGCTGCCCATGGTGCACTGGAGGACGCAAAGATGTTCCACCCAGACGCTGAGAAACTGCACATCTTCCAGACTGGGGCGGGCTGCCGTCTCATCTCCTTACCCTTCCTCCTTATCATCATCACCTCTAACCTCTTGGCTATTCAGTTGTGCTTTTAACACTTCTTGTCCATCAGGTACCAGGATTACGAGAGGAGCGTCGCTGAGCCAAGAACCCGTAGCTGCTCTGTGACATACAGACTGGAGTGAGGTAGACATCAGCTGAAAGGAAACGGTGGTCTAGCTAGAATCCGCTATCACAGATGGACCCAAACTGGCAAAAGGCCCCGGTCTTGGAGAAAAGGCCTGGAAATAGCAGCTCATGCTTCCCATTCTCAAACATGCCGAGGACTGGATTAGTTGAGTTTTGTTCTGCTCCTGAATGTTAGTGGAATTTTCCCATTGTGGGTTCTAATTTTTTATTTTTATTTTTTTAATAAAAGTGGGGAAACTGCTGCCACATGGGAAAATACCAAGCAGGAACTTAACCACCACATGTCTGAAACCTGGGGCGTGGATCCTCTGAGCTTCTGCAACGCTTCTGCCAAGCTATTTGTAGCACACAAGATAGGGGTCCTGCAAATTACCATCTTGCTTTTTCTCTACCCAGCATGCACTTCAGTTCCAACACAGTTGTAGCAGATGCTTGCTCAGGAACCTGCTAGGGTTAGAAATGATTGACCCCAGCCTGGATTCCAAGCTTTTGGATGGCAAAACTTGTTGGTTTGTAGCTTCAGACACTCTTGCGAGAGCTGCTGCGGAAACCACATTGGAATGAAGTAGAAAGCGGCAAGATAGTAACAAGAATGTCTTGCTCAAGGTTTGAGATGCCTTGAACCACTTGGGCTAGGAACAAATATTTTTTACTGTATTCTCATTGTTTAGACTGTTGGTATAATGCTAACTTGTAGCCCATCTGTCTGCAAAATGACAAATCTCTGAAGTTTCACTTTGAAATTGTCATCTAAGCATTGCAATTTCTCTCTTTTTGGCACTAATCTAGGACTAAATATAGCAAGTCCCAGACTTTGGACCAGTGCTGAGTTTCAACAATACAGTATAGAGAAAAATCCATCTAATTTTCCCCTTTTTTTAGCCCAGGCGTTATCTGTTATTCTGTCTCCCATAGCCCCACAAAAACCAAACCAAGAACACTGGGTTGACTTCAAGAGTAAGATTAGTAATGTGATAAACCCCAGAAGCAGCAAAGGCCAAAGCTAGCAGATTGCATCAGTGACTAGGTAAAATATTAAGGAATGTATATAAATATTGCCGTGAGACTGAAGTTAAATGTTTAATATATTTGAGGTTTTAAGAGAAGTGTATAGAGTTCTATATGTTAACAAATATTTTCCATATACAAAGAGACTTTTTTTTTTTTTTTTTTAAAGATGATTCATCCACTAAACAACTTTGCAATTCTTGTCCTGCTGAACTGTAATCACAGAGCTTTGATCCTACAAAGATGGCATTTGTAGAAGAGAACAGTCATTGGGGGAGTCTAGTAGGATTTGCAAACATTGTTGCATGCAAGAATTTTTAAAATAGTGCGGGGGAAGGCTTATCAAACCATAAAAACAAGGTTCATTTTTATGGTTCGTGTTTCAAGCCATATTTGGTTTATGTGTCTAGTCCTGCTTTTTCCTGGATCCTCGGATCAAAGTCACAGTAAGAGGTATAGTATAGGGAGCTTCTAAAGTACTTCTCCCTCACACACTGTCCCCCATGTGGTGTCTGCTATAAGAGTTTCTCTGTTTCTTGTACATTGGCCTCGTTGAGCCATGAACGTTTGACATTAAAGGTGTCTATTTTTGAAGTCCTCATTTCCTGTCATCGGTCTCTTATTTCCCTGGCTGGCGTGCAACAGGTGAAGATAATTATATCTTGTATTCCACCCCTTTGCTCCTTTCATTCCAAAGCACTTCATGATCTAAATATACACACGCTGCATTGGGGGTGGGAGGGAATAGCCGCGGATACTTTCACACTCCACCTACAACCAAGCTCCGCCCACTTGTGATGCCAAAATGGGGATACCTCTTGCAATAAGATTGTGTGGATCATAGCTCTTCTTCCTTGCTCCCAGTAAAACACTGAACATCAGAACGAGGCGCCAGTGTTAACACGCCTCAGAAATGGAGGAGGGCAATTCACACCTCTGAGCTGTTGTTTCAGGCTCTCTGCAGACGCAGGCAGGCATTCCTGCCTGGGTTGACATTTGGTTTGCATTGTCAAGGTTCTCTTCGCAAATATAAGGGCCAGAAACTTATTTTAATTTATTTAAAATGAAAATGTAGATTCTGGAGCACTTTTCAGCGTGGCTCCTATTTTGTAGCCGCTCACTAGGGTCCCAGCCCAATTAGGTCCCTATAGATAAGGAATTTACTTCACCCGTTATTAAAATGCACCCACCTCTGGAATGGGACGCAGCGATGCTGCCCAATTGCCAGGAAACAAAGAACAACACAGTATCAAAGTGAAGTGCCAGAGAGAGTTTTAGGGAAGCAGAATATAATTACCCAGTAGAATTTGAGGTAAGATACACCAGCTAATGAACCTATTACTGGGGGAAATGGCAATGGCTCTTTTAATGACCCCGGGTGATCAGGTCCCCAGTTTAACATCTTGGCTCCTCCAGACCTACTGGAATCTGGTCCCAGCTCTGGCCTCTTTGCACCTCTCCAGTGCCACAATGGGGTGGAATGGCCCCCTGGGAACAGTGACCAATGCAGAAGCAACAGAGGCAGCCCTGTGCTGCCCTTGGCATATGGGCATGGCAAGGGAGTAGTGCCAGAAACTCTGGCCCACTCTGTGTCTCTTCGCACCGCACTGAGGCTTTGGCTACTGCTGCAGCCCCCTGGCTTTTCCTCCGTGAGCTCTCATCCAAGTACTATCCAGTGCCAATCTTGCGTATCTAAACCTTTCCCTCCCTGCCTGAGAGATACAAACTATAGAGCAATCAGACTTCCAGATGGCTCCAAGTACTTGCCCACCAGCGCCCTGTGCCTTGATCTGGTTTCGTTTATGTCTGCTGTATTGAACTTAAAACACTCCGATATAGCCCTGTGGCCAATTCTCACCCAGCTGAGATCCGATCTTTGGCCTGTTACTTTACCAGCAGATGTCACTCTTTGATAAGAAATAGCACTGATTCAAAAGCTACTGTAGTTGATTGGGGGAAGGGGCGGGAGAGGGCGTTTCCTTTGATTTCAGTGAGCTTTCGATCACAGTACTAAAATACACTCCAAAATATAGTACGGCTGCCAATGATCACCCAGCTTAGAGCTAGGGTGACCAGATGTCCCGATTTTATAGGGACAGTCCTGATTTTGGGGTCTTTTTCTTATATAGGCTCCTATTACCCTCCACCCCCTGTCCCAATTTTTCACATTTGCTGTTTGGTCACCCAGCTTAGAGTTGATCTTCAGCGGGGAGGGGCAGAGGGGTGGTATTAGGGGTCATCACCTGGCCCCGTCACATCTTAATTGTGCACTCTACATTTACACGGCATCATTTCTCCCAAGCAGGTATTAAAACCTTCCACCCCACATCTCTCAGAGGTGAGCAAATTTCACCCCCATTCCACAGAGAGGTAAAAATCAAGGTGAAGTGACCTGCCTAAAGTGAGCCAGGGCGTTAGTGGCATGGTTGAAAATTGAACCCAGGAGTCCTGACCCCTCGGTCACAATCTGCCTCCCACACCAGATAATAGAACCCAGGAGTCCTGGTCCACTGAGCTACTCACTAGACCACAATCTCTCCCAGCATATATCCCAGAACTCAGGGAGTCCTGACCCTCATTCACCTACTCTAACTATTAGGAATTCTCTCTCTCAAATGCAGCAAAAGATTGGGAAGTTATCATTTGCATAGCACCGAAATACAGTATGCAGGTGAACAACCAACAAAAAAACCCATGTGTTTTCCATATGCCAAAGCCATCTAAAACAGGCAAACAAAAGGGGAAGAAAACAAGAAAAATACCTGTGGCAAAGAGACTAACAAATTTATTTCAGCATAAGCTTTCGTGGGTTAAGAACCCACTTCATCGGATGTTCTTAACCCACGAAAGCTTATGCTGAAATACATTTGTTAGTCTCTAAGGTGCCACAGGTATTTTTCTTGTTTTCTTTTTGCTGACACAGACTAACACGGCTACTACACTGAAAAGGGGAAAGAGATGCCACAGGAGCAAGTGACTGAATGGTGAAGAAGGGCACGCATCTTGTTAATTTTTAGTATTCATTTGTATTGCAGTAGCACCCAGAGGTCCGGGTCAGGCAGCAGGACCCTGATGTGCTAGGCCCAGAGAAGACCACCTTACATTCATTATTGGGTTGGTTTGGGCCGTCCCCTTTTAACATTACGTCTTGGGAACAGCTGTGGTTGATAGTCCCCACAGGACAAGTGGGAGTTTTCGGGAGGCAGTTCAAGGGGGTGGGGGGGAAGGAATGGACCGGGTCAAGGAGCGGATTCCAGCAGCAGGATTTTACATGGAAGGAGAAGAGGAACTGGGTGATGGGAGCATACTGCAGGAACAAAGCAACGTGCAATCATACCAACAGGGAGGGAAGCAATGGACTGGACTCTTCAGTATGTCTGGACTCTGCTTGTATGTCAGCGCTCCCACCGATTTCAAGGGAGCACCAGGCTCCCACAGTAACATATCTGAGTCAGTAACCAGAGGAGAAGAGACCAGTCCACCGCCAGCAGATTTCACTCTGCAGTCAGAAGCCGCACCGAGGCCTTAATCCAAAACCCAGTGAAGTCAAGGAGAGCCCTTCCATCAATGTCAATGAGCTCTGGATCAAGCTCTTGGTTTCCTAGCTTATGTTGCAGGAAAGGACATCAGGAGCCTAGGCCAATGTTTTCCAAAGTGGCCACAAACTCTGGGAAGCCTGCGTTTTGGGACACCCGCTTTGAGACATAGGAACATAGGAATTGGCAGACTGGATCAGACCCAAGGTCCATCTAGTCCAATTTCCTGACTCCAACCAAGGTCAACAACAGATGCTTCAGAGAACCCCACAGTCGGATAGTCTGTCCCCCTACATCAATTCTCCTCCTGATCCCTAAAAATTACAGATTGTCTTAAACCCTGTATCATGGAGTTTAACATTCCTTCCGGAATCTCCATTAGCTATTATACAACTTCAAACAGGCTGATTTTCAGAGGTATTCACTATGTCCAGCTCCTAGTGACATCAGATGCAACGTACTTGGCCATGAAAATTGGGGCCAAGGTGTCTCCAACTGGACACCCCAAAATAAAACCCTCCAACTCAGAAGTCAATCTTGAAAAGCTCAGCACTGGTGCTAAAGGCACACTGAAGCTACCTGTAACACACAGGCTTGCCTGAATTCATATGTGCTGTAACCAATGCTGCAACATGTGCCATTAACTAGAGACAGGCCCCAAGATACAGAATTCAGATCCAGATTTTCCCATCCAGCATTAAATATATCCCATAAATATATGGGAAACCAATAACCATGTGGCATTAGCTAAACAATCTATGCAGGATAAAACTGAATGCTGAGGTATTTTGCTGTCATCTATTGACAACATAAGAACGGCCATACTGGGTCAGCCCAAAGGGCCATCAAGCCCAGTATCCTGGCTTCCAACAGTGGCCAATGGCAGGTGCTTCAAAGGAAATGAACAGAACAGGTTATCAAGTGATCCATCCCCTGTCACCCAATCCCAGTTTCTGGCAAACAGAGGCTAGGGACACCATTGATGGACCTATCCTCCATTAATTTATCTAGCTCCCTTTTGAACCCCGTTATAGTATTGGCCTTCACAACACCCTCTGGCAAGGAGTTCCAGAGGTTGACAGTGCATTGCATGAAAAAATACTTTCTTGTGTTTGTTTTAAACCTGCTCCCTGTTAATTTCATTTGGTGGCCCCTAGTTCTTGTATTATGAGAAGGAGTAAATAACACTTCCTTATCTACTTTCTCTACACCACTCATGATTTTATAGACCTCTATCATATCCCCCCTTAGTCACCTCTTTTCCAAGCTGAAAAGTCCCCGTCTTATTAATCTCTCCCCATACAGAAGCCGTTCCATACGTCCTAATCATTTTTGATGCTCTTTTCTGAACCTTTTCCAATTCCAATATACAAAATTAAATACCCGGCTCTTATCTCAGCATTTTTCATAGGAAGGGCTCCAAGTATTCCAGCAAGGACGTAAATGTCATTGTAAAAGGGTGGACTCACCGCTGGCACGCTCACCTCCCAGCTGGGGGTGGTTTAGATGGCTCTCTTCCAGCACCTCCTGCTGGCGGTCGCTTCACTCCGGCAGCCGTCTGCCACTTCTCGTGACTCAGCCTTCTGGCCAGGTGGTTAGTCCCACCCCTTCCAGGGTAACAGAAGGGGCAACAAACCAAAGTCCAAATAATAATTCCAAGACCTCGACAGGCCTTCAGGCCCTGATCCTGGGCCCAGGAGTCCTTACACCCTTCTCCGCAGACTCTGAATTGTCCTCATCCCTTTCCACCACCTTCTGCCGTGGCCGTAAGGGAACCTGGGCTGCCCCACCACACCGGGTCAAGCCCACACACCCTTTAACCAGCAGCCAAGGTCTGCTCCAGCCAACTTCTTGCTGCTACCTCCCCAGGACTCCTTCCTACTATAGCATTTCTCCCCAACCCCTTCCCAGGCTCTTGTACTGAGCAAAGCCACCCAGAGCTTCTACCTCGACAGCCAGGTCCTGCCCTTGGCTGTGTCCCCAGTGACCCTGACATCAAGGCTCCAGCAAGTCAGCCCCCTGCAGCAGTCTATATGCCAGGCCCCTCTGCTTTTGAGTCCTCCCCGTGCTGAGCACATCCAGGCATAGGTGCTGGAACAAGGGGGGCTGCAGCACCCCCTGGATTGAAGTGGTTTCCATTATATCCAGGGTTTACAGTTTGGGTCAATGGCTCTCGGCACCCCCACTATACAAATTGATCCAGCGCCCCTGCATCCAGGATCCAGCTTCTTCCCCTCTATCTTGGGGCCCCGCCTGAGCCTTCTACCCGGTAGGATTCCCCAGCTTTGGCCAGTTCCATCAACCTGCTCCAGCAGGTCATGCCTGTCTCTCTACCACCTACTAGAAAATGGCTGCTGAGTTCTTCCCACTCTCCCTGCCGCTCTCTTCTGCTCCAGACCTCTTCCCTTCAAACTAGCTACTCAGCTCCTCTCCCAGCTGGGACTCGTCTTTAATCAGGCCTGGCCCGGGCTCCAGGTGCTTTAATCAAGCTCTCATTAATCCCTTTAGTGCCAGTGTGAAGTAGATACCACATCACTGTCATAAATTTCCATTTTACAGAGGAGGGCATCAAGGCAGAGAGAGGTGAAGTGACATGGCCAAGGTCACGCCAGTAGCGGAATGGAGATGGAACCCAGATTTCTTGCGTTCCCAGTCCTCTAGGCCACACTGCATCTAAAAATACCACAGTCATCTGGAACCTGATTTGCACATTTTCGTAAAGCCATTCCCTTCTCCTTCTTAGAACCCCATAATACTCAACACAGAGTTTGAGCGCCTAGCAGACCTTCAAAAATAAATCTTATCAATGGGGCTCAGCATGCTAGAAATTTGCTCGCGCCAACTGTGTTTAAATGTGGCTGTAGCTAGCATGGCCTTGAACGCTTCGTGGACAGATCCAAAATCACTTCTGAGACACCAGTCAAGACAGACAAAGGAGTGGAGAATCATTTCCCTGGCTCAGCGTTGTCATACTGTTCCCGGAGAGGCCTCTAGAGGTCCGTGCACACTCAGAAATAAATGCCAGCTGTCAATAGCACAAAAGGAATCTGGGCTGATACTAGGGTAATCAGATGTCCCGATTTTATAGGGACAGTCCCAATTTTTGGGTCTTTTTCTTATATAGGTTCCTATTACCCCCCTGCCCCAATTTTTCACACTTGCTGTCTGGTCACCCTAGCTGATACCCAGTCTTGCTCCTTGCTCCTAAGACAGTGGCTCTCAACCTTTCCAGACTACTGTACCCCTTTCATGAGTCTGATTTCTCTTGCGTACCCCAAGTTTCACCTCACTTAAAAATGACTTGCTTACAAAAATCAGACATAGAAATACAAAACGGGGGAGGGATCGCTCAGTGGTTTGAGCATTGGTCTACTAAACCCAGGGTTGTGAGTTCAATCCTTGAGGGGGCCATTTAGGGATCTGGGGCAAAAATTGGGGATTAGTCCTGCTTTGAGCAGGGGGTTGGACTAGATGACCTGCTAAGGTCCCTTCCGACCCTGATATTCTATGATTCTATGAAAAGGGTCCCAAGCACACTATTACTGAAAAATTGCTGACTTTTTTCATTTTTACCATATACTTATAAAATAAATCGAATTGGAATATAAATCTTGTACTTACATTTCAATGTAAACAAGTCACTGTCTGTATAAAATTTTAGTTTGTACTGAGTTTGCTAGTGCTTTTTATGTAGCCTGTTGTAAAACTAGGCAAATCTCTAGATAAGTTGATGTACCCCCTGGAAGACCTTTGCGTACCGCCAGGGGTACACGTACCCCTGGCTGAGAACCACTGGCCTAAGGTATGTATTTCCCTACCTAAATCATCATTAAATCCCTACACAAAGATCCATAAATTTTTCACTCTCATGCCTTAGCCTCAAAGTAAGAGCACAATGCATCCCTGACCTGTGTCCCTCACCATTTGTGGCATGTAGTACAGGCAGCGCCATGGAGAAATACTTCTCTCTGTTGGTTAACTCGGGTGGGGGGGGTGTCAAAGAATAGACACATGAGCAATGGCCCCTAATACAATTCAGAGACCCCAATAATGAAACTCCATCAATAGCTCATCTACCGAGACACTGTGCTCTGTAACTGCTGGGTACAGAGACGCTGTGGGTTCTAGTCCCAGCTCTGACAGTGATTTGTTGTGTGATGTGGATTAAGTTACTGCCCCTCTTTGTGCCTCAGTTTCCTTTTCTGTAAAAAGAGGATAATGCTGCTCATCTATCTTTGTAAAGCACATTAAGATTTATGGATAGGAAGGGCTCCCATACAGGACCAGTCTACCTAGTTTGATGCTTTGATACTTACGCAATATTGTACCATGGGAAGAGGAGGGGAAATGTCATCCCCAAATTCCTCCTCCAGGAGAGAAACAAGCTCTTCATCTGACCCCAATCACCACCTTCACCGGGAGGTTAGAACAGTCAGTGCCTGAGCATGGGCTCCTCTACTAGCGGTCAGAGTAGGGTGGGAGGACTCATCACACACGCTGGAAGCAGGACCAACCAGCTCGGATACTCACAGCCTAACCCTGATCGTCCTCTCTGGCAGTGGACTCTATTCTATCCTGGAGGGGTTCTCATGTCACCCTCATCACTGGAGTATCTGAGCACCTTGCAGTCAGGCATTAACTGGCGTGACTAACACCTGTTCCTGTGTAATTCATTCTCTCTCTCATCTTCAGCCCTCTGGGAGAATTGTATGCGCCGCGGAGTGGGTTACTGGTTTTCTTGCGGGGGAACGGGAAAGGGAGCTGTTATTGGGCTTTTATATCCACTCAGCTCTGTGTGTATATTAGCAAAGGCAGGTTGAATAAGTGCACCTGGAGGAGAAGGTGGGGAGTTTTGCGACGGTCTTTAGTCCCCATGGGAGTTCATTCCACAATCTAGGACCAGCCCCTGAGGAAGCTCTGTCTCCTGCAAAGCTGAGTTTGACCCTGGTGATAGAAAGTTCCACTGGGCCTGAGAAGTGGGGTTGTCAACCACAGTCCCCATCCAGATCTTTCAGTTTCCTGTAACTATGCTGGGCCCACTGAGCACCCGCCAAGATCATAGAATCAGAGAATATCGGGGTTGGAAGGGAGCTGAGGAGGTCTAGTCCAACCCCCTGCTCAAAGCAGGACCAATCCCAACTAAATCATCCCAGCCAGGGCTTTGTCAAGCCTGACCTTAAAAACCTCTAAAGAAGGAGATTCCACCACCTCCCTAGGTAACCCATTCCAGTGCTTCACCACCCTCCTAGTGATAAGGTTTTTCCTAATATCCAACCTAGACCTCCCTCTCTGCAACTTGAGACCATTACTCCTTGTTCTGTCATCTGCCACCACTGAGAACAGTCTATCCATCCTCTTTGGAACCCCCTTTCAGGCAGTTGAAAGCAGCTATCAAATCCCCCCTCATTCTTCTCTTCTGCAGGCTAAACAATCCCAGTTCCCTCAGCCTCTCCTCATAAGTCATGTGCTCCAGCCCCCTGATCATTTTTGTTGCCCTCCGCTGGACTCTTTCCAATTTTTCCACATCCTTCTTGTAGTGTGGGGCCCAAAACTGGACACTGTACTCCAGATGAGGCCTCACCAATGCAGAATAGAGGGGAACGATAAGATAAGGATTGCGACCTTGAATTAGACTTAGTCTACAGGAAACTGATGAGAAAGGAGGAGGGGTTCAATGTGCTCATGGTAACCTGGGTGGCTGAGGAGATGTGGAGTAAACTCTTCCCTGCTGCCTCCAGCAATATGGGGTCCCAGTCTTGTTTGGGGTCTTACAAATGGCAGACCCAGCGCTGAGGGAAGGGATGGCCACTGGGGAAATGGCTCTTGCCAGTCAGTAAATCTTTTGCTATATAAGAGCTTCTTCTTTTATTATTCAGTAATACTAGCAGTAGTAATAGTACGCAGTCCAACTGTTGCCAAAGGCAGAGCTGGCCCCATGGGTTGGTTTCACAAAGTAATTGGGCAATGAGGTTAAAAAAAACCCAATAACATTGCAAGGCACAACTGCTAGCTGGATGGCACCAAACTATACAGGCACCAAACTTCCAGGCTGGGAGCACGTGGTGTCATACTGCATGTGTCCAGAAGAAGTCAGTGTCTACTAGCCAAACAAATGAAATCCAGCCATCTCTCCCCACAATGCATTCCGGGGGCATGGAGCTAGCTCTCACTGCTTGCAGGGCCGGTGCAAGGAAGTTTCGCGCCCTAGGCGAAACTTCCTTGCACCAGCCCTGCGCCACCCCCGCCCCAATACAGCCCCCCCAGCCAGCTCCCCCGCCCGCGGGAGCTCAGCCTTTCCCCGCCCCCCGCCGCTCAGCCCCCACCACTCCCACTCAGCTGAGCGGGGAGCCGGAGGGCGGCTCACCGCGGCTGCCCTCCGGCTCCCCGCTCAGCCGCTGAGCAGGGAGACAAGGGGCAGCCACGGCAAGCCGTCCCTTGTCTCTCCGCTCAGCAGCTCAGCCGCTGAGCGGGGAGACAAAGGGCAGCCGCGGCAAGCCGCCTCTTGTCTCTCCGCTCAGCAGCTCAGCCGCTGAGCGGGGAGGCAGCGGGCAACTGCCCGCCGCCCCCCAAACCTTGGCGCCCTAGGCGACTGCCTAGGGTTGCCTAGTGGGTGCGCCGCCCCTGACTGCTTGTTATGGGTAATGGTGATGTGACCTTTCACAAATTCTAAAATTACATCTATTTTGGTGTGTACGTGGTTGGATTAGATCCCAGTCACAGGCCACTTGGGTGTAACCAGCTCTGGGTCCTGCTCAACTCATTATAAAAGCCCTATCTGGGAAGGATATGGAGAAGAAGTGCCAATTAACTCAACCATCCATCAGCTAGAAAGGGTTTGTGAATTGCATTCGTGCCAAGAGCTTGCAATCTGGGACCCTCAAATTGGATCAATGTAAACGCTTACCCTGTGCAGAGAGAGATGTGGCAGAGTTGTTGAAATCTATGCACCAGATTGATAAGCACCATGGGAATCTTTCAGAGAACACCGGTGATGAGGACACCTAACCTGTGCTAGGAACTGAACTGGGACCCACTAAACTCAGGTCTCACAGATCCCTGAAGATCTATCAGATGACAGCCATTTTCAGTCACTACCAACCTGGGCTGGATTTGAAATAGGGACCGACATGGTGTAAGGTCCCATGGCTCGTTACCAGTTTCCCTGACCCCTAAAATCTTCATCACTTTTTTTAAATTTAGAAACATTTGACTTCCTTTGGGGAGGTAAAATTAAACACCCCGTTCTCTGCTCAATTTTGAACGCAGACAGCCGGTGCTGCTTTACCCCATTGTTGCAGAAGAGTGTTTCCACTGGCCACTGATCCTTACAGGATTTGGGTGATGAACACAGAGAACCCAGGTCACATATGAGCAGAAAGGAGCAAAGCAGGGGATAGGAGTGGCCATTCGGGAGCCGGTAGGTAAGGTTCCTCAGTCTTCAGGTGGCAAAGAGATGTTAACGCACACCATGAAATCAGCGTAAATGCACACCATGAAATCAGTAAATAACACTTCCTTATCTACTTTCTCTACACCACTCATGATTTTATAGACCTCTATTATATCCCCCCTTAGTTGCCTCTTTTCCAAACTGAAAAATCTCCATTTTATTAATCTCTCCCCATACAGAAGCCGTTCTATACGTCCTAATAATTTTTGATGCTCTTTTCTGAACCTTTTCCAATTCCAATATACTTTCAAACCACAGCCCCCTACTTAAGCTCTGAAAATACAGTTCTTTCTTCCATGCCTCTGTTAATCAGCTCCCACCCCCACCAGCGGAAACAGCTTTTGCAATAACAGTGCAGGAGTGGACAGCGTGACAGTCAAGTCCCTTTTGGTATGGCCATTGTGAGTGGTTTGTGCCTCTGTACTTTCTGGAGGACACCATATATGGCTAAAGTACATCTTGTGTAAACAACTCCTTGGAGTTTGGTGCATGGCAACAACAGCCCACAACCAGACCCCTTCAGAAACTGGAGTTTTATCATCCGTTGTGGGATGGATGAGCAAGCAACAAAGGACACACTGGAATGAGTGATTCCTGCCATGTGACAGAGAGAGAACCTTTTTTTAACCCTGATCCATGTCAAGTAACTTAGGCAAGGAAATAAAGATGCTTAGCAACACTCTCCACTAGTGCATCAGATCTGTGGTACGGAGGAAATTCAGATCACCCAGGGCAAAAGGGATCAAGTCTAGAAGATGGTTTGTAAATTTGGTTTAAACACAGTTTGTGGCCATCCCCCCTGTGTTTGAGTTGAGTGAGCCTGAGCCATGTTTGAAACCAGTTCAGGTAACAAAGCACAGAGCAGGCGAGGCTTTAAGGAGCGACCTTCGAGAGCTGCTGAAGTGTTCAGGCAGACGGAGGGAGACAAGAGTTCAGTGGTGCTCATCTCTTCAGCATCTTCTCTTTGAAAGTGATGTGACAAACTAAAGCTTTTGTTTTAAGAGCAAAAATCTCCTACTTAAAAAACAAAAGCAAGTATTTCCCAATCCCCCTTGTCATTTAATCTGGCATGTTGCCCCAGAAGTTTTACTGTGCCTCTCATATGGAAGCACTCATAATCTAGTCCAATGGTTTTCAAACTGCGGGTCACGACCCAGTACTGGGTCACAGCGGTACTGAGTCGTTAAAAGTCCCGCCGGCGGTGCTGCCTGGCTAAGACAGGCTAGTTCCTACCTGTTCTGACACCGCACTGCACCCCGGAAGCGGCTGTGTGGGGTGAGGAGTGGGGCAGGTCCAGCTCCTAGGCAAGAGGGCTATGGGGTTCCATGCGCTAGCCCCGCCCCAACCACCAGCTCCGCACTGGGCGGGGGATGGTGCTTGTGGGCGAGAGCCACGTGGAACCGCATAGGAGCCGGACCTGGTGCTGGCCGCTGTTGGGGCGCAGCGCAGTCCACGGTGCCATAAGAACATAAGAACGGCCGTACTGGGTCAGACCAAAGGTCCATCCAGCCCAGTATCCTATCCACCGACAGTGGCCAATGCCAGGTGACCTGGAGGAAGTGGACCTAACAGGTAATGATCAAGTGATCTCTCTCCTGCCATCCATCACCCCCCTCTGACAAACAGAGGCTAAGGACACCATTCCTTACCCATCCTGGTTAATAGCCATTAATGGACTTCATCTCCATGAATTTATCAAGTTCTCTTTTAAACCCTGTTATAGTCCTAGCCTTCACAGCCTCCTCAGGCAAGGAGTTCCACAGGTTGACTGTGTGCTGTGTGAAGAAGAACTTCCTTTTATTTGTTTTAAACCTTCCTGCCTGTTCTGGCAGGAACTAGGGGCCACTAATTTCCTTGGGTGGCCCCTAGTTCCTGCCAGAACAGGCAGGAAGCCTGCCTTAGCCCCCCCGCTGCGCCGTTGACCGGGAGCCACCCAAGGTAAGCCCGTGCCCCAGTCCCCTGTCCCAGCCCCACCCCCCCAAACCCGGAGCCCCTTCCTGAACCCCAAACCCCTCATCCCCGGCCGCACCCCAGAGCCTGCACCCGCACCCTGCAGCCCTCACTCCCGCACCCCAACCCTCTGCCCCAGGCCTGAGCCCCTCCCACACCCCAAACCCCTCATTCCCAGCTCCGTTGGGTCGCGGGCATCACCAATTTTCTTCAACTGGGTCGCTGGAAAAAAAAGTTTGAAAACCACCGATCTAGTCCCCTCCTGAGGACATCGCAGCCAGCTGTCCCTCTGCAGGATGGAAGTGGGGCATTTTCAGCCAAATACAAGTCAGGGAGGCAAAAGCCTAAAGCAGCCTGCCAGGGAGAGAGGGCTGGAGCGGATTCAATTTTTGGAATGTGCCTTGGACCACAGCTCTGGCAGGCTGCCTGGCCCAGGGATAAATGTTCTGAGACATCCGTGGAATGTCTGTTCTCACCGGCTGAGAGAAAACAGCAACGGGCTGCAGCTTCAAACAGGCCAGGGCGGTACAGCCAGAGGGAATATAATCCTTCAGGAGACACATGCACCGAAGGGAACCAGAGAGGCAGGATTTAATGGTCCTCCTAAAGGAAGATGTTCTGATAAGGAACAGCATTCAGAACAAAACTGATGGTCCAGCTAATCCAGTATCCCATACTGGAACAGACAAGTGGTCCGTCTAATCTTGTATTCCACCTCCTGCCAAATTAGACCAAATCAATGTCTCACTTTAGCCCAGTGTCCGTCCGCCTACCACGCTGGAATAGACTAGTGGTATCAGAGGGGTAGTCGTGTTAGTCTGTATCCTCAAAAACGACGAGTGGTGTATCTAACCTAATACCCCGTATCGAACACTAGCTGATAGCAGATGTTCCAAAAAAAGATGCAGTTCCTCCATTACACTCCTAGGTGGCCAGCGCTCCTTTTCCCCATTGCTCCCTCATAGCAAGGAAATTCCTTCTTCAATCCAGCAGATAATCAGTTTATACCTACCTCATGAGGGTGGGATACACAAGCCAGATTCGAGTCTGTGAATGTACATGGGCTTAGTTACTACAAAACACACATACCATTCCCAGTCCCCATTTCAGGGGTGAAGGACAGCGAAGGGAAGTGACTATACTGGGGACATGTCCCTTTCCCCAGTTGGGGGGACAGAGGTTTTAGAAGCAAAAGAAAAAGAGTCTCTAATTTCCTATTCCTCCGTCCTTTACAAAATCCTGTTTTAGCTGGTTAACGACATTGTTTACAGCTTTGTCTGCGTGAAAATTGTATTGATCTAGAGCAGGGTTTCTCAACCTTTTGGATACGAGGGACCGGGGCTTGCTGCCTTCCTACATTATGTCAGGGAGATCTCAGGGACCAGCGCCAGTCCACGGACTGGTCGTTGAGAAACACTGATCTAGAGAAACAGCTTTTAAACTGTGCCAAAATGGACCACATTGGGTCAGGAAATGCCTGAAAACAGGATGACTAAAAGAAAACTAGAGGGCTGCTGTGTAGAAATATACCCAGAACAGTCAGTGAGTAGCTTTGTACAAAGATCTCCCCCACCCCTGCTCCCCAAACACTCAGGAGGGTGGGGTGTGCAAAGCTGCCCCCCAGTGTGGTCACTAAGAGGGAAATGAGGAGTGGGGATGCTGCCTATTTGGTATCTAATTTCCCAGAAGCCAGATTCTTCAGGGAGCCAGCATTTGATCCGACTATAAACCTGTTTTCCAACAATCAATGATCCCAACGCACGGCTTGTCACCCGGAATAAAAGACGGGACACTGAGCCTCTGAAAAATCAGCTTTGTCTCCCATTTTTCACCCAGTCACCCTATTTCCTGTATTACAAGCGGTCAGCCCCCTTGCATGTGATGTCCTTTAACACACTCAGAGGCGGGGGTGGAATTCGTGCCACTCTTAAACATTCTCAATAGGGCTAAACGAGGAATTTTTTTTCCTGAGGGGAAATCTGTGTGTGGTGATGACCCCAGTATAATCAGTGGGGGTGAGGTGGGGGCTGTAGGGCTAGTCAGTTTTGGAACCTGGGAGGGCTCTTTAGGAAATGGGGGGATTTGGTAGAGGAGCAGCCCCCAAGTATAGTTAGAAGGGTTAGGAGAGGCTGAGATCTCCTCCCCCCTCCCCGCACCAATTATGGTCTGTGACATGGGTTTGCAGGGGACTATGAAGCTATATAGCCAACGTGTGAGAGGGAGTGTAGGGGGACATAGTGTGTGGGGAGTTGCTGGGGGGCTGTGGAACTGACCCTCCACAGTCAGTGTGAGGGGAGGTGTTGAGATGGAATTGCCCCCCCCCCCATGATCAGTGTTGGGGGTGGGGGGGGGGCTGTAGAAGTACGCCCCACAGCCAATGTGGGGGGGAGTTGTCAGAGGGCTGTGGAATTAACACCCCCATGGTCAGTGTGGCAGGCAGTATGGGGGGGGGCTGTGAAACTGCCCCCATAGTCAGTGAGGAGGAGTTGTCAGGGGGCTGTCGAACTGCCCCCCATGGTCAGTGTGGGGTGAGGAGGGGGGCTGTGTAATTGATCCCCCCCATGGTCAGTGTGGGGTGAGGAGGGGGGCTGTGTAATTGATCCCCCCCATGGTCAGTGTGGGGTGAGGAGTAGTGGGGGCTGTGGAACTGACACCCCCATGGTCAGTGTGGGGTGAGAAGGGCTGTGTAATTGACACCCCCCATGGGCAGTGGGAGGGGGGCTGTGTAATTGACACCCCCGATGGGCAGTGGGGGGGCAGTGCTGGGGAGGGCTGTGGAACTGACCCCATGGACAGTGGGGGGTGGGGGAGTTGTCAAGGAGCTGTAGAATTGACACCCCCCCATGGTCAGTGTGGGGTGAGGAGTGGGGGGCTGTGGAATTGAACCCCCCATGGTCAGTGGGAGGGGAGGGGGGCTGTGGAATTGCCCCCCATGGTCAGTGTGGGGTGAGGAGTGGGGGGGCTGTGGAATTGCCCCCCCATGGTCAGTGTGGGGTGAGGAGTGGGGGGGCTGTGGAATTGCCCCCCCCCGCATGGTCGGTGGGAGGGGAGGGGGGGCAGCGTTGGGGGGCTGAGAGCTGCCCCAGTACAGTTTATCCAGGGGGGCTGTGGAATTGTGTATGGTCAGAGCAGGAACGGGGGGGCGGGGGCGCTGACATCTGCCTGTGAGTGAAACAACAATCCAGCCCCAAAAACCCCCTCACACCCCGCCCTGCTCCTGCACAGACTCGCACAGACTCACACACGCTGTCCACGCTCCGCGGTCGGCTCGGCGATTGGCCGGCGGGGATGTAAACATGGCCCCGGCGGCCAATGGGAGCGCTGATCACGCGGCAAGCACGCTTGTCCACGAGCCTTGAGCATGGAGAGCTGAGATCAACAGGGGAAGGGAGGGGGAGAGGGAGTATAAAAGCAGTGCCCGGCTGTTCTCCAGGGTTACTGCCTTGCAGGTCGGAGCAGAGACTGGGTTGCGTGGTGCTGCTGAACTAAAGGAGGCTGTTGACCACTGGGAGGATCCCAGCTATTTGGGGGGTACATTCGGCCACCATTTAAAAAAGGGGGCCAACTTTAAAAAGTTTTGCCCTACATTGAAATTATTTGCAAAAGCTCTTTGAAGTTTTGCAACTGGAGCGTTTCAAAAAAAAATCATCGTTGGCTCAAAACCACTCCCGTTTTTAAAAGCAAGCGGAACAAAATCTTTTTTGGGGGGAGAAACCAAACTCCTTTGTAACCTGTCACCATGGTTGCGTTCAAGAAGATCAAGACCTTCGAGATCGTCTTCAGCGAGCCTGAAAAGGTCTTCTGCAGTGGAGAGAAGGTAGCCGGCCGTGTGCTGGTGGAAGTAACCGAAAGCACCCGGGTCAGCTCAGTTAAAGTGCTGGCTTGTGGCGAGGCTAAAGTGGTGTGGATCAAGGGACCCCAGCAATGCAAGCAGGAGATGGAATACCTGCGCTATGAAGATGTCCTCACCCTGGATGATCATCCCACTGGTGAGAACCTTGGTTCAAAAGTCGTTTGGTTGTGTGTGCTTTTGTGGGTTTCCCCGCTAGAGTTTGCTCTTAAAACTAAAAGCCTGGGATGCTTTAAGGTAACTGAGGATTTAAAGGTTTCTTGATACAATTATAGAGCGACACAGATGCAGAATCAAATAGGACTTGCATCTTCCTGGCTTTTGCTTGGTGCTTGCTCCGTCACTAGAGTATTCTGAAGTCCTCTGGTAGGAAGTGCTAATCATTTGAGCCCTGGCAGACCTAAGAACAAAATTTAGCCTTGCATGAGAAACCCACTGGAGTTTGAGAATTTAGTAATAAAACTCTAGCCACTAATACATTGCCAAGGAAGAAAAGAGGGTATAACTATAAGCCTTGTAGATCTTTTTGTCAGCCGAGAACAGTCGCAGATTTTAATATGCCCCTAGGGAGTAGCCTCCAAGACTGTAGGAGCAGCTCAGAATGACAGAGTAGTCTTTTTAGCCTTAGATTCAGTTGCAATGGCTGGCTTCCCTGGATTCCTAGATGTGAGCACAGTCTGTATTGATAAGCAAGTACAGTATGCAGAACAGGTGTCTGAGCAAGTTTAGATTGTTGGCAAGCGTATGGTTTTCCTGGATCTCTGTAACAGGACGTTCCCCATCAGTCCTGCAGGCAAGTTGTAAGTGGGCAGAGTTGTCAAACTTGGCAGAGCTTCTTAACAGAGGGTGAGAAAACTAAGATGAAAGAGCTGTGGGATGAGAAATGCCTTGAGTGGCTGACTTCCTTTCCCCCCCCCTGCTGGCTGCTCCAACAGAGAGAGACTAGCAGCAGATAGATTATGGGAGGGTGGGGAAGGAGAATGCAAAGGGAAGTGCTCTCTTATCAAGCCTAGATCTGCAATATTACTCCCCTTCCAAAAGGGCATCAGAAGAGTGTTCGGTTGTTCCTAGCTAGGTGTATCAATGCAACAGCTGGGTTGACTGTTACAACTGTGAAACAGGACAAGCGTAATGACGCTTACAATCTCAGTCTGGCAGTGTGTTCTAACATATTCCTTTTTCTTTAATCTTCCTAGATGAGGATGGCTCTGTGATCTTGAGACCTGGCAACAAATACGAATACAAATTTGGATTTGAGCTTCCCCAGGGGTAGGTATTGGCCGAAAGTGGCTACTAAAAATCGTATTCTTGTTAAAAGTCCTTCCTTTCTCGTTATCCTGTGTGTGTCTCTATCTAACAGGCTCTTCTGCCCTCTTGTATTGCAGGCCTCTGGGGACCTCATTCAAAGGGAAGTATGGCTGTGTGGATTACTGGGTTAAGGCTTTCTTGGATCGCCCAACCTGTCACACTCAGGAGATAAAGCAGCACTTTGAGGTCATGGATCCTGTTGATGTCAACACTCCAGACTTAATGGTAATTATCCGGTCTCTGTCTGTGCATGTAGGTGTTGCTTAGTGGCTGGAGCTATGTGGTGACTCAGGTCCTTTAGAAAAGGATGTTCGCATTGTCCTGAGGAATCTCTTTAACCGGCTTTACTGCAAAGTACAGATTAAATACTTACCTCTGCGGCTGTGCTCCACATTGGTCAGAGTGTAGACTTCCCATTCGGGCTGGTCAGTACTCTGCTTCATGAGGGCAGCCATGGGGGGGGGGGGGGGCATCAGTGAGACTCCTACTATCCATAATGCAGGATGTTGGGGCTTAATTGGAGTTATAAATTAAACTGCAGCAGGCTTGAAACACAGATGATGACAGGTCAAAGGTCAGGCAGGGGGCAGAAGGGGAGCTGAGTAGGTGAAGGGGCAGGGGAACATGGACTGTGATGTTCTGGCCTCTTCATCTGTGTAACACAATCTCCCTGTGAATCTCTTCCAGTCGCCAGTCGCTGCGAAGAAAGACAAGAAGGTGTCCTGCATGTTCATTCCCGATGGGCATGTGTCTGTCAGTGCCAGGATTGACCGAAAAGGATTCTGTGAAGGTGAGATCTGGTTTCTTTCCTTTGAGAGTGGGATGGCGAGGGAAGAGGGGGGTGAAGGGCAGAGTGCATGAAGGTAGCAATGCTCCTGAGGGATGAGACAACTGACAAGGATTTGAAGTCTGAAAATTCAAGAGGGGAAAGGAACTGGGCCTGGCCTGAAGGGTATAAGGAGGAGTATGTAATGCAACGGGCACTGAGTGAAGGGAAGCAGACTGTGCATCTGGGGAACTTCCTACTAGATGAAGCTTGATTGGTTTAACTAGTTCTGAATACATTGTAGGGCACAGCACTGGTCTGGCTAAGACCTTAGGCCTTCTCCATAACTAAGCTTCCAGATCTCTTTTTCCAGGTGATGATATCTGCATAAATGCAGACTTTGAGAACATCTGCTCCCGGATCGTGGTACCCAAAGCAGCCATTGTTTCCAAGCATACCTACTTGGCAAATGGGCAGACCAAGGTTTTGACCCAGAAACTCTCCTGCGTCAGAGGCAACCCCATCATCTCGGGCATGTCTGAGAGCTGGCGGGGTAAAACGCTCCGGGTCAAGAAGATCAAACCATCCATCCTGGGCTGCAATATCCTGCGTGTGGAGTACTTCTTGCAGGTAAGGGTCTCGCTATCAAAGGGTCTCACTATCTTAGTCTAGCTGCTGTTTGGATTCCAGCTTCATACTGCTTTAAGAGGATGCCCACTTCTGCAGCGAACATGAGGGATGCCATTATAAGGGAATTGGACACATACAGTTGTCCTTACATTATTAGTCTCGCTGTATATGGGAGCATAGGCACGTGATTCACTAGCTTATGTCACTTTGACCAATGAAGGATGGATTATACTTGATCTATACCATAGTTCTTTCCCCACATCACTGCAGTTTCACTAGGAATTAAAATGTGACAGACTCTTACTCTTGTATCAGGGTAATGATGTAGTGACCAACTCTATCCTGGTCTTGTTCATACAGATCTACGCCAGCGTCCCTGGCTCCAAGAAGATCCTCCTGGAGCTGCCTCTCGTCATCGGTAGCAGATCTGGGTTTGCCAGCCGCAACGCCAGCATGGCTAGCCAGACTAGCTCTGAAATGAGCTGGGTGGACCTCAATATCCCTGATGCTCCAGAAGGTGAGCGGAGTGCTGTGCTGTTTTGGGGATACTGGCTTTAGCCTGTAGCAAAGGGGGCAGTGTGGGTGTCTGCTCTGAAACCTTCCAATAAAGGCCATCACTTGAAGTGCAGTATAACACTCAGTCTTCAGGCTAGTCTACACTGGCAGTACTTTAAAGTGGCTTGTGTAGTCACGGCAGAGCAGCGCGGAAACTTGCTGCACTTGGGGGGCGGGGGGTGTTTTTTCACACCCCCCGAGTGAGAAAGTTGAAAGTTACAGCGCTGTAAAGTGCCAGTGTAGACAACAAGCCTTTAGCCTTGTATTAGGAAACATGCTAATGGAGGGGGAGGAATAGCTCAGTGGTTTGAGCATTGGCCTGCTAAACCCAGGGTTGTGAGTTCAATCCTTGAGAGGGCCAGTTAGGGATCTGGGGCAAAAATGGGGGATTGGTCCTGCTTTGAGCAGGGGGTTGGACTAGATGACACCTCCTAAGGTCCCTTCCAACCCTGATATTCTATGTTTTTGGTTTTGTTTTGTTGTCTTTTTTTGCGGGGGGGGTAGATTGCTTCACTTCATCATAATGGCCTGAAAATAGGAATAAAACTGGAATTGCATCACAAAGCCCTCTTCTACACAAATACCCTGTAGGGCTCACAGGCTTCTCTTCTTACAGCTCCTCCATGCTACCTAGACATCATCTCTGAAGATCACCGCCTGGAGAGCCCCACCACTCCCCTTCTGGATGATCTCGACAGTTCCTTCGACAGCCCTATCTTCATGTATGCCCCAGAATTCAAGTTCATGCCGCCTCCCACTTATACAGAGGTGAGATTTGGTGAATATCTTGTGGGGCTGGTTTCTGCCACAAAGGAAACAGAGCTGGAAAACAAGCCTAGGATTTAGTTGGGGCGGGAGACTTTGCATTCATACCCATATCAAGGCTGCTCAGACATGGCTAGACTCCTAGGCTGTATTGTCAGGAAGACGGAAACTGACAAGACTAGAAGAGATGAATGGTCCTTGTGATACTGATGCCAGGGGTGCACTAAATGCACTGCATCTGCTTGTGCAAAGCTGCCCAATGGGGATGGTGCGTCTTACAACTCAAAGCTACCCAGCTGAAGTAACTTATTTCTCATTCAATTTCCTAAACACATGACTACAGTTCTCTAGTCAGGGGAGACTCTATATCTTGGTTGGGGTTAACAAGTTAGTATTCTTCAGCAAGTGTCTAAAGACCTCCTTATTTTTCTTCCCCAGGTGGATCCCTGCAGTTCTAACAACAATGTGCAGTGAGGGCCAAGAAGCAGTTGTTCCTCTGTTTCTTCTACTTTCCTGGACTCACTTTATATCTGCAGTGATTATACCTAGCCAAAGTTCAGAACGGGGTTTCAAAGCCCTGATGCAGGAAGAAAACGTCCCAAGAAGTGTGGGGGTAGGGCAGCTCCTACCGGGCTGAAAAATCACAGCCAGCACAGAAGGCGGCAGATGTAAAGGTCGTTCTTCTAAGATGTGTGCTGTGTGCACAGACCCGATGTGACGAGCGAAATGCCATGTTGGTAAGAGGCTATCGGGCCTTGCCTGCACTCCAGAGCCCTTCAGAATCTCCCTGGAAAATAAATAGTTGCTTGTGTGGAAACTGTGATGGGAGTACATGGGGTGGAAAAGGTGTGTGCACTCCATGGAGAGCACTTAAGAGTTGATTTGTTAGGGAGAGGCACGAAGCCAACAGATTCTGACTTTAAAAAAAGCTTCTATGCCAGAAAAACTACCATCACCGTGCCTTGAAATCTGTTACTATGCTGTACTGATGATCAGTCATGTTTGAACACATGATCTATTTCTGGGTGTTTTGTTTTTTAGTGTCTGAAGATTTCAATGAAACCTGATAACTTAGGATTGTAAACTTGTTGCTCTGTAAGGATTGTTACTTGTGCTTGAGCTAGCATCATAAATCTCAAAGCCTTTTACAAAATCCTCCGATTGAGGATTTCAGTTGTGGGTGGAAACACTTCTGTGCCTTAGCAATAGGTAGAAGTGAAGAGGTCAAACCGCAATCATCGAGGGGAAGAACTTACGGTTTAATATGCAAAGGATATTTATGCATGTCTCTCTCTTTTTTTTGTTTTGTTTTGTTTTTTTTAACAAGCAAATGAAACATTATCCAGTCCAAATGACTCCAAAGCCAAGATTTTATATGGTCAGTTCAAAGCAGTGTCATATGACTTGTTTTTATGTCTTTGGTAGCATTTATTGTTCGACTTCTTGAGTTTTCTGAGTCTGCTAAACCAAGTGTAAGCTAAACTCCATGACCCTGTTGAGAAGAATCACTATCTCCGTCCTCTTTTGTTTTGAATTTTTAATCTTCCTTTGTGCAGATAAACCAATGCACCCTCCCCCCCCCCCCCCCCAAAAAAAAAAAAACCCAACCCAGCCATCACTACTACTTGGTTTAATTGGCCTCAGCAGGTGCACAGAGGAGTCTGGCTGGGATTGCACTTTGAGGACAGCCCAAGAAATAACAGACCTTCTGGGCCCAGACAAATTCTGAGAATTTTCTCATGCTTTCCCTTGCCTGCATATCAAAGCGCAAGTCTCAAACCCACTCTCTGGCACCATTGCCAGTAGTTTTGGTCAAACGATCTTGTGCAATGTCCAGACAGCTGGGGAAAAGGTGCTGTCACAGTTTAGACCAACGTTAAACCAAAAAATGACTGGGAAGTTTTCTGGTGTGTGAGGGATTGTTGGGGCGGGGGGAAGAACTAATTTTTTTTTCCCCTGGGGGTTTGTCCTTTCCTTACCCAGAAAAAAGCACTTCCCCCCCCCCCCCCCCCCACTCGGCACTGCATGTCCTAAGTGTGTGTTCATCTGTGTTTGTCAGAACCAACCTTGCGTAAGCCCTAGCAGCTGCCTCAGCCTGTCCTGACACAAGTCGGGTGTACTGAATTTTTCTACTGTGTTTTTTTTGTATTTGTTTTTGGCAAAGTTTTTTATACTTGTACAATTTAAGATGCTAGAATCACCCCCATGGGGTGACCTTTTTAATAAAGACAATTGAAATAACCAAAGCCTCCATCATTCTTGGGTGGAAACTTCTCTTCTGGGGGTGGGGTGGGGGGACCTCATTGTAAAACTGATGTCATGCTTCAGAGCTGGGTGTCATTAGGATGTTACCACCTTACCAATTCCACAGGTGGGGGGTGAGTGGAATAAATGGCTGGGGGAGGAGAAGCAACAGCCACTTGGATTTAATAATCTGCAACAAAGGCCAAAACTTTCAAATGTAGGTGACTTGATTTTTATTTTTTAATGGCCAAAGCACCTCCAATTTCCAGTGAAATCAGTGGGAGCCTGTGTCCAGTCCCATTGTCAATAGCGTTGTGTAAGTGCTAAACTTGATCCAGGGGAAAGGGTGCTGTGTTGTCCTGGGATTAAGGAGAGCGTCCTTTTTATTCCCAGCTGTCTGCTAGTCAGCTGTGTGACCTAGGGCACGGATTCTACCCTTCCTTTTCCCCCTGCTTTTTAACATGGAGACTAACACCGTCACATCGTTGGTCCTCCAGTGATCTCACACAAGCAGAGAGGGAGGATGCAAGTTATACAGGAGGTCAGATGAGATGATCAGTAGTTCCTTTTGTTGTTGGTTTTTTTGTGGTTCAGGGTCTGAATGAAAGATGTACAGGCAGTTCTGCCACTGATTAAGAGATTTGCCCAAAGTTGCAGATAATCTGTTCTAATACTCCCCTGATTCAGCATTGATGCTAAACCCCTTAGCAACCGAGGTGTTCAGATACTAGGATGATGGGGAGGGTTATATGTGCTTGATTTGCTAGCGATCTTTACCAAAATTGGTGACCATGCTGTAAAGAGTCAACTTAATTCACCACATCCTGGCCTGGTCTATGCAAGAAACTAGGTTGATGTAACGCTCTGCTGTGGAAAAATCCACACTCCCTCAGCACCACTGTTTAACCAACTGGAGAAAGCATAAGCAGGGGCAACACGGAAGCAGTGCCGCATTTTTAAGTGTAGCCCAGCCGCTGTTACATCAGTGGTGGCCTCAAATTAAGATTTCACATTATAATTAATGAGAAGGCACATACGTGATCAAAGGAATGTTGTTCTTTCATCAGTTGCATGCATAACTAACCTTCCCAAATAAGAGCAAGGTTTGTAAAACGGGCGGTCTCCTTCCCCTCCCCCAGCAAAATCTGTATAAGGACTTCTTCAAAATTACACCTTCTCTTAAGCAAAGAACTTGGGATGGAAAATGTAAGGATATTTCAAGATGGAAACTTTAACCCCCAAGGTCGTGTCTATTTTATGTAAAAGTCCCATAGCTTGCTCTTAAGAGTAATTGATTAACCTTGATTTAAAAAAAAAAAATCTCTATCCCACTCCTAGCATCTGCCTTTCCGCTACCCCAGAAGTGGCCGCACATCACTAGTGCTGTGTGCATAAGGGAGCTGAGTTTGTAGCAAATACATCAATAGGAGAAGGATCAGGCCCATCATTTGAAATGCTTTGGGATGAAAAGTGCCATATTACACCTACATCTCAACCGATTTTTACCCACAACTCAATTTTTACTACCTGCTTAAGACAAGTGCCCAGCAGTGTGTTCAGCAAAAAGAGTGCAGACAGTCCTTGCCCTGAGGGGCTTAAAATCTCACCCAAGACAGGTCTATTTGAAACCCATGCTGCAAAGCTTATGCACAGCGAAGAATAAAACAGCTGCAGGAGGAGAGACCAAATGATTTAGGGACAAGACAGATGAGCGTGAAAAGATTTAAGCATTAATTAAGTGGAACGTCACCCCTGCCTAAAAATCACCAGATTATCTTGCTGAATATTCCAGAGCACTGGACAAGAAGGAATGACTTTTCCATTCAAAGATTAGATGTAAAGGCCAGGAGACTATTACAGTACATATACAGGAGGTCAGGCTAACAGGCCAGAGAATTTCATCCAGTTACTCCTGTATTGGACCCAATAACTTGTGTTTGACGAAGGCGTCTCTTCCAGCAAGGCATCCAAAGGCTTAGAAGACACCAAGAGATGAAGATGCCGCCACTTTCTGTGGTAGACAGGTCCAATGGTTAGTCACTCCACTATAGCGCATCTCTGGTCCGGACACAGTAGCCAGAGGAGTCTATTTCCTAGGCGACCAAACTTGGCTTTAAAAACCTTTGGTGGGGAAATTGTCCCACTGCAGGCCCCCATGGTGCTATGAGTTGGCAACGTACGGCCATTTACTAGGTCATTTCACCATGGGGCTGGCTATTAGAGAGAAGATGGTGAGGTCCTATTGTTAGCCAAATGGGCAAATAGTTGACCTTTGCTCCAACACTATCTTTCATTGGACCAACTTCTGTTGGCAAAAGAGACAGGAGCGGTGGAAGCTCTCATAGAGTGGGTGGAGGGGGTCACCAGCACCCAAACCCTGCTCCCCCACCCCTTCTCCCTGAGCCCCCACCCCACCTCTTCCCCCAAGACTCCACCCCCACTCACTCTTCTCCCTCCCCCGCCCCCTTTCAGCACCCCCGCAAAGGGACGAGCTTTCAAGCTTACTCAGAACTCTCCTTCGGGTCTGGGAAAGGTACGCCGAGGGCCACAGCTCAACGCGATTGTTTAGCCTACGGAGTTGAAAGGCTACACGAGCCCATTCTAGGTGCCGCGGGCCGTTAACACCGCTGCTGGCCTAGAGCGAAGGAGGGCGAGTGGGGGCTAGAGTGTCGCCATGAGCCATACAGCGGATGGCTCTAGCGAGTCCATGGTTTTAAGTTCCCAGGCTTGTGTTTTAATGGGGTGGTTTTCTTTGAGAATGAGAACAGATATGGGGCATAGTTAGCGAACTGCACAAACACCTAGGGAGAGGCCGTCCCCGCGCCTCGAACTCACAATCTAGGTAAAGCTGGGAGGGCAAACAGACGGGAAGTGACTTGCCCAAGGTCACTGGCAGATCTAAAGAACTCCAGTTTCCCTAGGTCCAGGCCAGGGCACTGCCCACTGGGAACCCGGCTCACAACGCTGCAGTGGACGTGGGAGGTTGCGGGCTGGGCTGATTGCGAGCCCTGGGAAGCCGGCCCCGGTGGGGAGAGGGCTCAGCCTCAGAAGGCGGGCATGGGGCCGAGAAGACCCTTTCGTTCCTGCTCACGGCGAAACGCCAGGCGACACAGCGTGGCCCACCGAGCCAGCCTCCCCACCTGCCAACAGCGGCGGCGACCGGCCGAGAGCTACCATATCGCAACGAGGCCCCTGCCACGTCCACGCCGTTCCCGCTTAGCTCCTCCAGGTCCCCCTCGCCCCGTTAGGATCCCAGAGGAGAGCTCGCCCTCCATTCGTGCCCAGCCAGAGATGTGGGTGAAAGTTAACGGAAAGTATTTGCTACCTGCTGCAGGGTTGTTTTTCTAGATCCAAACAGGGCCCAGGTGCCTCTAGGGAAAATAACAGGTGCTGCTCAGAGGTTGGCCGTGACCTTGGCAAATGGTTTTGGTTGCAGAGGCAAATAGCTCAGGCTTCAGTTTCTTTGCATTCCCCTCTCTGTCCCTACCCACCCCTGATTCCCCACCACGTTGCTCATTAGCAAGGCAAACCCACTGGGGGACCAGTGCTGTTAGTTAAGGAAATGAAGGCCTACACACAATGTGCAGCAAGGGTTTTCAAGTGCTTTCATTAAACCAGTGTGAATGGCTGTGTAGACGCCCCTACTCGGGCTTGAGCCAGGCTTAGCTCAGTTCAGCTTAAGTTACTCAGAAATAGGTTGAAGCTAAATTGAAATAAGCAATTTCTCTTTAGGGCAGAATCCAATGCAGGAAAAGTGGCAGCCTCTTAACTAGGCGACAGCCCTCTTAATGCTTCTCTAAAGTCAAAGAGGCTTTCCACTTATCACCACAGTGTCAGAACAGGGGACTAGGTGCCAGGACTCCTGGGTTCTTTTTGTAGCTCTGGGAGTCTTCACATCCATTGCGTAGTATTGAGTGGTTAGAGCAGGGGACTGGGAGCCAGGACGTCTCGGTTCTATCCCCCAGTTCTGCCACTGGTTCACTCCAAAGTCGTGGGCAAAGTACATCCCTGCTGTGTGCCTCAGTTCCTCCCGTAAAATCAGGCTGCTGCCGCTCCCAGGCAGGTTGTGAGAGTCTGATTAAGTAACGCAAAAGGAAGGATGTTCTAGACACGCAAAGCCTTCGACGAGCCAAGCGGAGAGCTGGAAAGGCAGCTTTTCTTTGAAGCGCTCTTTAGCTCTCCGCTGCACACAACAATGACTGTGAAAAGCAGCTTCCTGACACGTCCGCCACCCCTGTGGGAACCAGGGCAACCCCCACGCCAACCAGCACAGAGCCAGCTCCCTCTGATTGCAAGTTACTGCCCTCAGTACCAATTGTGTGATTGCAGCTCCCCTATCGCTAGCCGTTCTCGGATCGGATCAGGTGCTTGTCTTCCTGCCAGGGCTGGCCTGGTGCCCATAGGTATGGACTGTGCAACAGAAGAGAAGTGTTGTTGTTTTGGTTACTGAGCAGGACGTTCTTCACTTCCAAGAATCCTCTGCAGTTACCTGGCTCCAGGTATATTTAAAAACCTACGCTAATGAGCTTCGAAAAGGATTTTCTGTTAATGAACGCCTCGGATCCGGCTTTGGGGAAGAGCAAACTGTTAGGGCCGGTTGGGAATTTTCCAGCGAAACGTTCACTTTCAGGGAAAAATTGCTTTCTGCAGTAAAAGACACAAATCATCCATTTTCACCGACAATGTCCACCGAAAAAAGGCAGTTGGGGTGTGGGGGGGTGTTCAGGCGGGAAAATAATCCTTCCCCAGCCAGCTCCACAAACAACTGGTTCTGTTCCGAAAACGGACTCTCTATAAATAGCACCTGCTTCCTCAACAGATCCACTCTCCGGGGGGGAGTCGGGTTCTCCTCTGGATCCTGAAGTGAAGGAAGTCTGTCGGGACTATCATTAGCCCTGCAGGGACAGAAGCCGGAATCTAGCCCTGCGGCACCACCCCGGCTACGGCAAAGGGAGCTGGTTTCTGGTCTGACTCACGCATCACCACCAGAATTTTATCACCTTCTAACGGCAGGGTCCGATGCTCAGTTATGGTGGCCGTTTTTCACCATCTAGTCGAGACGGTGGCACGCCGTGCATGTAAGCCACTTTGATGGCACTGACTTCTAGTAACATCGACACACACTGACGCAGTTATCCAGTTGCCAGGCGAGCCAGCCAGCCCCTGCTAACCGGTCCCATTCCCTCCACCACGTCAGCCTACGGCTTGTAAGAGGAGCGGCCATGCTCAGATACCAAGGCGACAGGCACCTTATAGACGCCACAGGTAGACAGAAAAAGGACTGGGAGTCAGAACTGCTGGGATCCATCTACGCCAGGCAAGGAAACAATTGTCCGGGCCCGGATCACACGCAATGAACTGGTTGCATCATTTGGCCTTGCAACAGTTCCGTGGGGCATGACTTGTCGATGCTCTTTCTGCACTATCCATTTCAATACATCCACAGGCTGCCCCAGTGCACTCTGGGATAGCGGATGTACCCAGCCTTATTGCTTACAGCAGGGGCTTAGGAGTAATTTCCAAACAGAAGACGACCCTGCGTGGGGGTGGGGACGCGGTGAGGAGGACTGGCTAACCCGCTGCAGCTGCACTGACGGCACTGGGAAGGATCACTGTAGCCTACCCTGGTTCAATGAGATCTGAGCGTCTCCTGGGCATTTCAACCAGCTAGAACAACTGGTGGAAGTTGCTCCAAGTAATGCTTCTTGCGATGCTGGCTCCAGGCCCTTGGAGTCTGTTCCCCCTGCTGCGGGACCTTGGGCGCACTCACCCTTAGAGTCCCCTCGGCCTCGCAGGGGTGCCGGGAGGTTTAATGAACACCTGCTTGAGTGTCGTAGGTTACCTGCAAGGCGCTGGACGTGACCCGCCGATCTGAGAGCAGACGCAACGGAGGATGCTTGCTGTGAACTTTGTACAACATGCTTTGTGGGGGTATGAATAGCCCATGAGTGGCAGGCTGGCACACCTCCCTGGCTGGCATGCCCGTTGCATAACGGTCCTGATCTGGTTGCATGAGCCCCTCAGACAGGTGCAGCTGCAGCCACAGCCAACCAGGGGAAAGGTGAGCCCAGGGATGTGGCCAAGTATGGGCAGAAAGCAAAGTTAATCGCAGGGTCACCCTCTGTCTGGTTGGGTGGCAGCTGGGATCCACCCAGAGTGGGTCAGTACTGGACAAAGGAGAGTTCGCCCACTAGCCAGTGGGTCTGGATGGATCCAGGCTCCGGCAGCAATCAAAGGCCATTCCCGCTGGGCTGTTGTTTGGTGGCCGATCTGAACCAAGGTTGCTGGGTCTTACAGCCACATCCAGTGGACTGGGTCTCAGAGCCCATTGAAACGACCAGAGCGATTCTGGATCCGCCCATCTGTCTGCCTCACAAATCGCTGTGCTCCTGGCTCAAATGCATCAGCAATTTATCGGACAGACAGAGTGCCCCAGAGGCCCCTACACATGGTGCTACATACGCACATAGCGAGAGGCAGTCCCTATCCCGGAAGGTTTACAGTCTCTATCGACGAGACAGCCAGAGGAGGTATTACCCCCATTCTACAGACGGGAAATAGAGGCACAGCAGAGAAGGTCCCAGAGCCTGGGCTCCAGCCTGAGAAGCTACCCTGCACTTTTACAGCTCCGGAGCCCAAACCTGCTGACGCAGGCATTTCATTACAGTGTAGGCATATCCTAAGTGACTTGCCCAAGGTCATTCAGGGAAGCTGTGGCAGAGCAAGGAGTTGAACCTTGGTCTCCCGAATCCTAGGTTAGCTCCCTCCCGAGCACATAACTGGGATGGTGCAAAAGGCTCTCCACAGCAGGATGCAGCCATGCCGACCCGAGCGGAGAGCCTGGCGCCTTTTGCACTGATCCTGTCACTTTTCTCCAGCAGGGACCCGTACAGACAGACATTGAACCCAGGACTCTTGAATCCCGCTTCAGCTACAAGCCCAGCTCCTTACTTGCTTTGCTACCCCAAACTCAATGCCTGCAACCCAAGCCTCCCGCTCACACATCATTACAAATACCAGTGCATAAGGCCAGCTGGCCCAGCAGCTGAGCCCAGAGCCAAGCTTAGATAAGAGGCCCTGGTAAAGTTACATAAGATACAGTCCAGCGACAGTAGAGAGCAGCCGAAAAAGGGCAAGGTACGCAGGGGCCAGTGATTGGTGCCTGCCCCTGGCAAAGGTGCCAGGTGCCATTAGTATTTGTGCTGAGTGCAAAGGCGAGTCTCCGGGAAGTATTCCTATGATGCACAGAAAGTCCACCGGAGGATGATCTTCCCGGCGTTAGGTATATTTCGGTTGCATCTAGACGTCTCCACTGAGATCAGGGCTGCACTGTGCTGGGTGCTGTACAGACACAGAGCGCACGCACACGCACACACGCACGCACACGCACGCACGCGCACGCGCCCCGGCAGCAAGTCTCAAAGCCTGGGTCAACCGATGAGCTCGCAAAGCTCACGCTGCCGGGCTGAAAATAGCAGTTTTACTTTCAGGCTCAGCCCACGCTCTGAAACCCGACGAGGGGGTTGGATCTCAGCGCTCAGGATCCAGCCAGAGCCTGAAAGTCTACACTGCCATTTTCAGCCCTGTGAAACCCACCTGTGTAGACGTGCCCCTAGTAAGATCACAGCCCGAGTAGACAAGACTGAATTGCTCTCCTGTCCTGCCTTCATTGCCTCCTTCTGTGTCCAGTAAAGGGGAATGTTGTCTAACAGAGCTGGGCCAGAACTGGATTTCTCATCTTAAAACCTGCCCCCTGGCTGGAAGGTGTTTTCTTTGTTTGCCTGGGTCTGCTGGTTTGTTTATGGTAGGGCCTACCCTGTGCGCTGCATTGTGTGTGCTGGCTTGTTTCCTGTCATGCCCCAGCAACTCAGGCCTTGAGATTCCACGCTCCATAGGTGTATGGTTGCGAATCAGTCCTGACCCGCAGCCCCTCCATACTATTCCCAGCCTGGGCTCCCCCATCCCAGCTTTTCCAGCGCACCTCAGTCCTGCCCTGCAGCCCCCCCCCCGCTCAGTCAGTCCTGAGACACCCCCCTCCCAGCTCTGCCAATGCACCTCAGCCATTCAGCTCCCTGGGCTCGTCCTGCCACTGTAGTTCTGCCGATAAAACTTAAGTGCCTCCTGGCTGCTACTCCTATTATTTCACTTGCCATTGTCCCCTTTCCTTGTCACCTGCAGCCCCTCCTACATATTTTACTCCTGCCCATCCCCATTCCCCCTCCCCCCCGCCCCCAATTCAGCCAGTGTCCCTTAATCCCAACCTGGAGCACCCCCACATCTTAAATCCTTGAGCGTTGTCCACCACGCAACCATCTCGCCCAGCCATCTTCCGCAAGCCGTGCCAGGGAAGACCAACGGGTTCATCATTCATCTAGTCCACTGGATACCTGTCCACTACTAAAATCTTAGCCTCCATGATATCTTGTGACAGTGAGTTCCACAGGTTATCTGTGCAAAGTAAGTCTTAAATTATTATGTATATTACCATAGAACCTAAGAACCCAGAGCATGGACCAGGACCCTGTACTTTCCAGTTCCACAGAGCGTCCCCTAGGCCGGGATTCGAGCTGGACAGCCAGAGGCGAAGGACAACCCCCAGAGCCATCCAGCCCCTGGCCCAGAGACAGAGGGTATTTTTGAAGGTGTTCAATCAGCAAAAACAACCAACCATCTCCCCTTCCAGCCACCCAGGGCAGCCTGTTTACTCATTCCAACCAGCCCAGCTGTCCTTGGGCAGCTCAAGTCTAAAGATACCCAAGAGACAACGCAGCTTTTTTTCCAGGAAGCTGTTTACAGCCCCAGAGGGGAGGCTCGAGATGGGGGGCAAGTCTGGGCAACTCCGCTCCCTATAAGGAGATAGAGCCTGGTCCACTGGCAGCAAGGCGACACTGGGCCATGAGTTTGTTCCCCAAAGGCAAAGAGCAAGCGGACAGCACATTTCTGCTGCTAAGATCGGGGGGTTTGTTGGTCCAAGCCTGAGCCACTCCAGGGAAAGTGGATGTAACCAGCAGCCTGGCCCCCCTGAACCAAGATAAACAAGGGGACACTCGAAACAGCTCACGTTAATCCTTCAAACACGGGGGCTTTTCTGACGGTCAATCAAATGAGCATTTTAGGGATATCATCTAGCAATTAGAGTAACGACACAGGGCCAATGCAATCCTTGGATGTATAAACAGGAGTATGAGAAGGAGGTGGGAGGCGATTTTACTTTTGTATGCTGCACGGAGGCCGGAATAGTGCAGCCAGTTCTGGCATCTGCATTTTTTAAAAGAATGTTGAAAAGTTGGCGAGGGGGCAGAAAAGAGCCATAAAAGTTATTGGAGGGCTGGAGATAATGCCTGGCAGTCTCTCCATCTTTATCATAAAGAACATAAGAAACAGCCATCCTGGGTCAGACCATTGGTCCATCAACCCCGGCCTGCAGGAGCAGGGAGTCTGGAATATGAGCAGACTTCGAGTGGGGGAGTGGGTTGTTCCCGGTCGGAGAATGGGGCATCAGTCAGCCGGAGATGTTATAGGCTGGTTTCGTCGGTCACAGCTCTCCAGGCAGACTCCGCAGGAATGGGCTCTCGTCGAAGGTCTGGTGCAGCACGCACAGACTGGAGGTTGGGGGATAATTCAAGCAGCCCTGAGTGATATGAAGGCCTGAGCTCAGCTCTGCTCCATGCTAACGAGCTGAGCGTGGCAGAGCTGGGCAAACACCAGGGCCAATTCAGCCGTAGGAAGGTCCAAGGGATCTGCTCCCCAGGAGGCTCCCGAAAGCTTTCATATCAGTGGGGTAGGGGAAGAGATTTTCAGTTTCAGGTGTTCTGGGTGAGGCTGGTATGTCAGGTGACGGCCACGTTTTACTCCCAATATGTGACAATGTTATTTAACCTCTGATTGATTGCTGGAAGCTAGGAGTGGACAACAGGTGACCACTCAATGATTACTCGTTCTGTTCATTCCCTCTGAAGCACCCGGCATTGGCCACTGTCAGAAGACAGGGTACGGGGCTAGATGGACCATTGGTCTGACCCAGTCTGGCCGTTCTCATGTTCTTAACTGACCAGAATGGCAGTGAGCATCCTTGGGCATGGAGCGAGATGGGTTGATTGGCAAGGCGATTGCTTAGATGGATAGGAGATGCCACCATAAACCTCCATTGCTGGAAGAAAGGGGGCAAAGTATCCATGGCTGGGCTGAGATCCCCTTCATTCATGTGGAAGTGGTTTCCCGGATCACCCATACAGATGTCCTCAGCATATGCAGGCAACTGATTTTTTCTAATTTTTTCTAGCTGCAGCAGCGGGTGTTCGCTGCCCCAGCACTCTGCTTCCTGCAGAGCTAAGCAGCACAGGAGGAGTTAATCCCTTGGCGAGTGCAATGTGGAACAGAACTTGTTTTTTTCCTAACCTGGGGTTTGGCAGCCAGGTGTTATTCCTGGAGCGGGTTTTCATCTGGTTTTCGCTTGCTTCGCTCCTCCTGCAAGAGCGGATCTGGGGCAAAGGTGACCGGGATCTCAAAGCGGCGGCAGCTGCCAGCCTCCGCCAGAACAAGCCATCCATGTCTCCGTTGGTGGCGAGACCCCAGCGACCTTGCAGCGACATTGGCTGGACAGCTGCCTAGAGACTCTCTCCCACTGTGCAAGTGCAGGGAGTTAAAGTAGGGTGACCAGACAGCAAATGTGAAAAATCAGGACAGGGGGTGGGGGGTAATAGGAGCCTATATAATAAAAAGATCCAAAAATTGGGACTGTCCCTAGAAAATCGGGACATCTGGTCACCCTAAGTTAAAGAAACTCCCCTATGTGTTGCCTCTGGCTGTTACGGTCAATGAGATGTCCTCCCCTGGTTTGCACGCTGCTGCCCCCACCCAAAGGCTGGGCTGTGAGATAGAAGCAACTGAGGCAAACCTAAGCAAGGCACTGCCCTGGGGTTTGCAGGGCTCTGGGTGGGGAAGATGGGGCAGTGAACGGCCTCCCCAAGGAGGTGGATTGAGGGACCAGATGCAGCTAAACTCCACAGCCTGAGGTATGGGGGGGACCACTCAGCCTGCTGTACAGACTCTCTTCTCCCAGCTGTGGGGTCCCCACTTAGAGAGCTCCTTAAATCAAGACACTGGGACTACTCCATAGAGCAAGATGCATAAGTCTGAGCTTTATGGAAAACATGCTCACAGCAGGGCCTAAACAGGCAGGGCCCAGTTCTCCATTGCCCTGGGCCTTGCTTGGTCACATGCACCAGGGGATGTAGAACATGGCCCGAGCAGAGAAACTGCATAATTTTGCACCCTCTTGGCTCACGTGGCAGGAGATATTTTGCCAACACTTTTGGCTGGGCAAAACTCTGGTGGCATTATTTTTTCCCTAAGGTAGGATGGATTCGTTTCACCCCTTTTTCCTTTCAGGGGGTGGCACTGAAGCGTCATGTTGGCTCTTGATTCCAAGCCTGCCTACGTGGAACGAAGGAGGCTTCTAACTAGCTGCTCCCCAGTTGCCATCTCATGGAGGTTTGAAGCCAATGGAGCTACTCACAGCAATGAACATCTAATCTTCGCAGCACAGTGTTTGCAGAATTAAGGTCTGATCTACCGCCTAAGATCAATTCACTCACCCGTCAGCTTTCCTGGCCTCTATTGAACATTGCACCAGAGGTCATACTTAATCCAAATCAGTTTGCTCTCCTAAGGAACACGCTGTCTAGGTAGGCTAAGCCCAGCAATTTACATCACCCCCCGCCCCCCAAAAGTCTTACAAAACCTACTGTGAACAGAAAGGTTTCATGAATTCTTTGTAATTCAAGGAAAACTGAGTCTTCGGGGTGGGTGGGCCGCTGCTGGAAACCCAAACACTGCAACCTTTCAGTAGTGCTTGCATACTAGAACAGGGGTCTCCAAACTTTAGGAGACGAGGGCCACATTACATTTTTCAAGGGGCTTCGCGGGCCGGCCCGTTCTCTTGAGCTTACCCTCCGCCAAATTGCCGCCAAAGCCGCGGGACCGGTGGACCTCCCACAGGCAAGCCACGGCGGCTTCGGAGGAGGGGGAGGACCTCCCGCAGGCAAGCGGCGGCGGGTATTCTGGGACCGGCAGGGGCGCCCTTGACTGCTGCCCTCTGCGGCCCACCACCGAGGTGGCAGCAGCCTTTAAACTGCTGCCGAAATACTGCCGAGGTGGAGGCAAGCGTTTAAGCTGCCGCCGAAATACTCACTGCAGCGACGTGCCGAGGCGGCAGCAGCAATTGGTTCGGGGGCCAGACAAATTGAAGCTGCGAGCCGGATCCAGCCCGCGGGCCGGATCCAGCCCGCGGACCGTAGTTTGGAGACCCCTGTACTAGAAAATGAAACAGACTGGACTCCAAATGGAAACTGATTAATCTTGTGTCATCCTCCATTTTAAAATAAAAAAGGAAGAAGCATCATAAACTGGGTGAGAAGCAACTTAGATTTTTACATCCTTCTAGATTTAATCTTCTAAGATGTTAGTAAAATGAGTAAGGATTGTGGTGGCAGGGGGTTGTAATACACACACACGTTGGACATTATCCCTTCTAACCTTTAGCACTAATTTAGCAATGAACCTGCTCAACTCTTAATTTTAGCTTCATTTGAACAAATAATCATTTTTAAAAAGGCAAATTAAATATATCCAGGAACCTCTAATGCCCGTCACTAATCCTCCAGGTTTTGCCAGCTAGACAACTGTGCAAGGTCATTCTCAAGCAGCCCAGCTGCTTTTAACGAACAGCGGCTCGCCCCCCCAGCCAGGGATTGAAACGCAGTATGAGACCTAATGCCGCATGCCGGGATGGTAGTTAATATTAGATGTTTTGCTGTATTGCCCCTGCCCGAAGCCAATTTGGGTAAAAGGCAAGTGCATTGTCTTTATGCTGGAGGCTCACATGTAAGGTAGGCAGTTTTCCACCCATGTGATGTGTTTTGTCACGGTCCTGGGCTCCTAGCAGGCGACGGCATCTTTCCTATCACAGGACATCAGAGAGGTATGGACACAATGCGACGGGGAGTGGTGGAACCAGAGGCAAGCAAGATACTGGGTGGTATGCAGCATTCATAACGCCTTTCTTAGATGTAAAGCTGCTGTATAGAAGCTAAGTGTTAGAATCATCCATTTCACAGATTGGGATAGTAATTTGCCCAGAACGACCTGAGATTAGAAGGCAGGTCTCTTGACTTCAAATTCAGCACCCTACCCGCTGCACCAGGCTAGGTGGTAATGTGAGGGCCAGATTCAGCTAGACCTGCAGGTGCTCAGCCAGTCTGAAGAAAATAAAAATCAGACCCTGTTACCATACAAGGCAAAAATCAGACCCTCTGACTGTACAAGACACTCGCATGATGCCTAGCCAGATGGTGCATCATGCTACAGAAAAGAGAGCAGTGCCAAGGAAGATTTTAAGGGCTTCAAGGGATGTTTATAATAAACGTAATGATTCGCCCGACTTTGAGCCTCTCAAAGCTCTTTGCAGTCATTGGTTAATAAAAGCTCACCGCCACCCCAGGAGGGAGGTAAATATTTATTAGCCCTGTTTTATAGCTGGGCGGACTGTACACATGGGATGCCCCAGGGAACCATTTCTAGCACTGAAATCGTGGAGATTCACAGGACTGTCACCATCCAATGGCAAAAGGAGGCCAAACCTCCTGTTTTGGGCCTTGGGGCATTGGAAAAAAAGCTTTGAAAGACATAGAATCATAGAAGCATAGAATCATAGACCATAAACATGACCATGTTTCCTCATGTTCCCCTGACTGTATCCACCTATCATCTCTCCTTATGCATAGATCTATGGGGCACAGCTGTCTTTGTTTGTACAGCACAAAGTACCATCAGGCTCTGGTCCATGACTGGAATTCTTAGATGCCACCATGATACAAGTGATACGTAATCAGGACTTAAATACAAAAAACGATCCAGATTTTCAAATGCCGTTCGTTATGTCCGGGGCCTTGCTTGAGGCACTTTAAAGGGGGCTGATTTTCAGCCAGGGCCAAGCCCCTGCCCTCTGAAAATCAGGCCCCTTTTAGAGATCTCGAGCTGGACCCCCAAAAATCACTAGCCCCCTTCTGAAAGTGTGAAGGGCTTGATTCTGGCAGCCAGAACCTGCCCCAAATTCTTAAAACACAAATTGGGGGCAGGAGGGGGAAGGAAGGGGTTTGGCATGTTCCAGGAGGTTAGTTGTAGCAGGAGAGTAGCAGAACCCAGGAGTCCTGACTCTTATTCCTTCCCACCCCATCGAGAGCATTTGGATGTGTAGCAGAGTGTGATTCAGCTGAGAAAAACAAAAGGAAATGAACCACGAGAACAGCTGGTGCTCTGGTGTCAAACCCTGATCAATTTCTAGCAAATCTCCCCCAGCCCTCAAAAACACAGACACCCCCCCTTTATATATATATATATATAGAGAGAGAGAGAGATACAGCTATCTATCTAGAGAGAGAGAGAGAGAGAAAATTAATATAGCAAATTATATATTATTATTTTAAAAAGAAAACACAGGACTAGATCCTCAGCTAACGTCAATAAGCCCATTTACTCTAGCTGAAGATCTGGCCCTTAATTCTTTAAGGCTGATACTAAATCTTATTTGTGAAGGGAAAAAAAAAAACAATGAGACCTGACAGGTGGTAAAAATAGAAAGGCAAAGTTACATATGAGTCAGAATTCCTCCTCCCTTTCTGCTAGATACAGTTATTATGTCTGATCTCATGCTCCTGGGATGGGAAGTTGTCCGGATTGGCTGACGGCTGATCAGCTGCATGGTGATTGGAGCAAGCTGTGTTGCATGTGAACAGCACTCACTGCCTGCATGCTCTTGGGGGGGGGAATGTGTGTGTGTGTGTGGATGTCGTTAAGTAGTAGTTTTCATTTCCTCCTTGTGGTTTGGATGAAAACTAGGTCCTCTCCTTGACGTCTTGCTCAACAGCGGGGCCTGTAGGTGAGGAGTTGCCAAGCCTACAAACTTTTTCCTTGCAAGTATTGCAAGAGCAAAAACCGACTCAGTGTGCGAGCGTGTATGTGTGTTGTTTCCCCTGCCTCTTCTCAGCACAATCAACACAGGTTGCGGCATAGGGTTACTGGGTAGCAAGGTTTCAGAGGGGTAGCCGGGATAGTCTGTATCCGCAAAAAGAACAAGAAGTCCTTTTGGCACCTTAGAGACTAAAATGTATTTGAGCATAAGCTTTCGTGGGCTAAACCCCACTTCATCAGATGCATAGAACATACAGTAGGATTATAATACACACACACACACACACACACACACGAAAAGATAAGGGCTTACTCCTGGAGTCACACCTGTTTAGTAACAGACGAGGCGTCGCTAAGCAACCCAGAACGGAGGGAACATTTCAGGCATCTCCTGTGCCGCGAAGCACAGAGGCAGGACAACAAGGGGCTTACTGATAAAACCCCACCCCCGAGTGGTTCAAATGCTTTGCCTCTCAGCACCACGTGGCACGTGATCAAAAGACATTCGGAAATCTACCAACAAAAAGAGAGAGTCTGCGTAAAAATGTGAAACTGACGAGGCAGGCTAAGCGGCTCTCGAACCCTTCGGGTTTTGGTTCCTCCCCTGGTGCAGGGGCAGAGGGGTAATTGTCATTGTTTGTATTACTGTAGCGCTAGGAGCCCCAGTCACGGAGCAGGACTCATGGTGCTAGGCACTGTACAAATACAGAAATTGCCAGAGTGGGCCCAAAGCACAGTCCGTCTATGCTGGCGTTTCTCCACCTTTTCAGGTTGGCGACCCCTTATTTGAAAAAAAAAAAAAATCAGACGTTTTCCATGACCACCAGCCATTCACGTTGAAAGATATAGAACAATAATCCCTGGTGCTTTTCCTGAATAGATCACAGTGCTTTACAAAGGAGGTCAGTATCATTACCCCCCTTTTATGGGTGGGGAAACTGAGGCACAGAGAGCCAAGGTGACTTGCATAAGGTCACCCAGCAGCACAGCCAAGACTGGAATGCAGGTTTCCTGTCTCCCCAGCCAGTCCAGTGGCTAACCATCTAGGCCACGCCACTTCTCTATAAGGGGCTCTAACAGATTTGTGTGTGCGGAGAGATAGACAGTGGATACTTGACCTTGGAGAGGAAGGGTGTGCAGGGAATGAGATTTTCTTGGCTTTAGACTGGGATCAAATTTTCAACATTTCACCCCCTGATCCCATTGGGGTTGGGACCCACCCCTTGAGAAACCCTGCCCCAGTCGTCCAACACATTGTCCCCAGCAGTGTCCAGTGCCAGATGTTTCAGAGGGAAAGTACAAGAAACTCTGAAGTGCTATTTCCATTACTGTAGCACTGAGAGGCCCCCCATTCGAGATCTCTGCCCCATTGTGCCGGGTGCTGCACAGACACAGAGAGAGACAGACCCTGCCCTGAAAAGCTCACAGTCTAAATAGACAAAGGAAGGATTGTTATCCCCCTCTGACACATGGGGAAACTGAGGCACAGAGCAGGTGAGATTTGCAAAGTTGCCTAAGGGATTTAGGCCCAGTGATTGTGGCACCTATCTCCTTTTGAAAATCCCACCCCAAGTGACTTGCCCAAGGTCACCCAGGGAGTTTGTGGCAGAGCCAGGAACTAAACCCAGTTCCCCTGAGGCCCAGTCCAGTGGGACCACAAGTCCTTAGATCAGTGGACCTAGACTGTTGCCTCTTTGGGACAGGAATCTGGCTGGGCTGTAAATCATCAAGCATGCCACTGAGGCTATAATAAAACGATCCCGATCATCGTTAGCACATAGCTTTGGAGTTATTTTGGACCCAATTCAGCCGCCCTTTGCTCATCCTTTCCTCCAGACAAACATCTCTTGAAGTCGTTGGCTGTAGCAGTGTAGCCTAGACCCTTCGGACAGGAACTGCAGCAAACCGACCTCTCGAAGAGACGGTGGCTAGGCAGACAGAAAAATTCCTCCGTCCACCTTGCAGCGTCTACACTGGGACTTAGACGCAGTAAAGCCAATTTCTCGGGTCACCCCTGAGCAGTGGAACTCGCTTGGCCTGAGTTTTAGGTGAAGACCAGATCCGAGACCCTTTTCCCCACCCTGCCCCCGTTTAACTGGATTCTCCTCTCCTCCTGCCTCCCTGGTTTGCCTCAAACAGCGTTGGAGCCAGCCTGGCTCCCTTCCTTCACTCCTGCCCAGCAGGCTGCCCGCTGGAGCTGGATTTGGGCACCCCTAGGAGCTGCGCTTTGCAGTAGAGCCAGCTATGCAGGGAATCTCTGGTAGCGCGGTCTGTTTTCCTGCCTGGAAGGGGAGGGGGGGCGGGGAACGTGTCCTTGGCATCTCTCAGCAGACAGTCCGAGGCCTGAACAGGCCCTTGGAGACCTCTCACCTCTAGAGTCTGGCCCTCCAGGGAAGGGATGTGGCAGTGGGTGCTGGGAGAGAGGGGGGCGGAGCTTACACACTCCTGCTGACCAACAAAGTTCATTTCTGAAAACTTCAGGGAAGTTCCAATCTGCAGTGAAATTTTGCAGCTCTCTCACTCTCTCGGTGAAATGCTGCATTTATAACATGGGGCCCTTGTTGCCTGGACCTCGAAGCATCTTAATCAGCAGCTTCATAACTACACCTGCCCCCCCATGAAGCTTCTGAGTGGTATTACACCACTTTTACAGAGGGGGAAACTGAGGCACGGAGGCATTTTGATCTGCTCAAGGTCACACAGCCAGATAGGGGCAACGTAGGGAACAGAACCCAGGAATCCTCTGCTCTACTCGCTAGATGACATTCCCTTCCCTTTTTGCTTTACACACCTTCTCTCCTGCACCCCTCTACGGGCCTCATTCGGAGTTCAGCTCCCTGTCGCTGTTCGAGTGGGTGCAACAGTATGGGCTAGTCTACACGTGGAAATTGACCAAAAATTGCTTTTCTGGAACAGTTATTTCAGTCCAAGACCTACACTTATGCCAGAATAGTTATTCCGCTCCGTTTCCAAGGGTAAACAAGCCCTAAAAAGAGGTGGCCCTTATAATCGATAGATCTCAAAGCGTTTTGCGGTGTGGCGATCCCTGTTGTAGGGATGGGGAAACCAAGGCACAGAGCTTGGTTGTGGGTAGGGGGTCCAAGCTGAGAGTCAGGAATGGGAGCATTTGCTGGGGGGGAGGGATAGCTCAGTGGTTTGAGCATTGGCCTGCTAAACACAGGGTTGTGAGTTCAATCCTTGAGGGGGCCATTTGGGGATATGGGGCAAAAATTGGGAATTGGTCCTGCTTTGAGCAGGGGGTTGGACTAGATGACCTACTAAGGTCCCTTCCAGCCCTGATATTCTATGATTCTAAACTGCACGGTCTCCCAACGGGGGAATGGCCGTTTGCTGCCGCTGCATTCGAATGCCAGCCTCCTATAAAAGTTTGCCAACCCGCCAGGATTGCCCTGGAGTCTCCAGCAGTTCAAGATTAATCTTTAATTAAAAGATTATGTCACCGGCCGAAACCACCAGGAATACGTCCCACCAAAAGCGGCAGCCGCCCTAGCCAGACGGGCGGGTTCGGCTGTTTATGATCAGCCCCTCGACGGGGCTTTTCAGAGAAGGGATCCAGCTACTGATTCTGTGAAAGTCCCCCTGGACGGTGGATTGGTGGGGAAAAAAACCCACAAATTGCTTTCAGCCAGTTCCTCCAGCTGCCTGCATTTCCAAGGCATCCGCCCCCCTCTTCTCCGCGGTTGTGACTCATGGCAGGGATGGGAAACGCGCCTGTTCCCTGCACATGAAGCATCAAGAGCAGAAGCTAGAGGAGGTGGGTGGACCCAGCCCAGAGCATGCGGCCGATGTGTGAGCACCCATGTGAAAGAGGGCCCTGGCCAATCAGCAGGCGCCTGATCCCTCCAACCGGCCAATCGGCATCCTCTTGCACTGCGTGCCCTGGTGAATGGAGCGAAATGCCCCGCCCAGCCCGGCTGTGGGAAAGGATGAGTGGGTGCGTGTCTGTCTGACCCCTTGGGAAAGCGGCACACAGGAGAGGAACCAGGCCTTGGCCAGGGGCCCAGCTGCTGCAACAGAAGTGGCCCCTGGTAGCAAAAGTGCAACGGGTTCAGGGCCCCGCACTGTGGGCTCCCGCACCAGCCTCCCGGGTTCTCTTCCCGGTGGGTAACCTTTGCCTTCCCGTGCCTAGGGCGCCAGGATTTGGGGGGCGACTCGCCGCAGCTGCCTCCCGGCTCCGCGGCTGAGCTGGGAAGGCTGTCGCGGGCCGGGGGGCTGAGCTGCCGGCCCGTGGGGGGGTGGGGGAGGGGGTCTGGCTGCCGGACGGAGGCGGGGGGGTTAGCTGGGGTGGAGGGGAGGGTGCAGGGCTGGTGCAAGGAAGTTTCGCCTAGGGCACGAAACTTCCTTGCACCAGCCCTGTTTCTACCCATTTAAGGGGCTTCGAGATTGCAAAAAGGGCCCTGAATTATAAACAGAGCGTGAGAATGAGAGAGAGAGCCACAAAGTTTGTCTGCAGAGGGGAACTTTCCTGAAGTTTTCGGAAAGGAATTTCATTGGCCAGAGCCTCAGGGCATAGGGCAGCTGATGACAAGGCACACACAGGAGCCATTTGCAGTCTCTCCATAGCATGGTCCAGGGGGTAGGGCTCTCGCCTCAGATTGGGAGAGACCCAGCTTCAATTTCCGCTCTGCCACAGATTCCCCATGTGACCTTAGGCACATCACTTAGACCCAGCTCCTTAAAAGGTATTTGGGGATCTAATGCCCATTGATTTCTCTGAGAGTTAGGCACCTCAATACCTTTGAGGCCCCGTGCCTTAATCTGTCCTTGCCTCAGTTCCCCGCCGATAGCACTGACCTACTTCACAAGGGGGCTTTGCAGGGAGGACGAGGCGCTCAGATACTACAGTGACCGAGGCCAATCTCTGCTACATCCTGAGTGTAAGGGCTGCTCTCTGGGAACAAGGAGAATGTGGCTAAGACACTGGATGGAAAAATCAGCCCCTGGATTTCTAGTTCTGCTTCTGGTCAAGTGAGATACTGGCTGTAGAGAGAATTGGGACCCGGAAATCATCAGTGTCTAGGTAGCACTTGGAGACCCTGGCATGGAGGGTGCCAGAGAAAGCACCGGATTTTCAGAGAAGTGCTAAATACCCCATAAGGCCAGGGAAGCTCAGCCCCTCTTGCAATCAGGGGTATAATGAGGATACTGAGTGATGCAAGGCAGGCATGGCGGGAACAGAGAATGTTCCCTATGCTGAAATCCCAGGTAGTCGCTGGTATTTTCACAACCGGTTTCTGTTCGCGCCACAAAGCTGAGACATACGCAAATCCCAGGATGAATCAGTCAGGTGTCAGCCACTGTCCCTTGAGCGCATAGCCTGAGGTAGGAACCTCTGCATAGCGAGGCCGTGGACTCACCGAGAGCACTACCGCAACACAACCAGGCCTGGGACATTGGCTGCTCATTCCAGTGTCCAGAGTCAGGGACACCCCACGATATGCTCTTCACTCCAGCAATTCCCCTCCCTACAAGGAGAACGAGAGCAGAACCAGCCCACTCACCCCTCACGTCTTGTGGCAAGACCTGCTCTGGGAGCTGCATCTCATTTTATCCGAGACTGTAGGGAGTGTCAGACAGTAGTCCTCAGCCCCTGGCAAGCCCTGGATTTGGTTCTAATATCATTGCCCCTTTTCCCAACAACAACATCCCATTCTTGCACCAGCCTCACCTCACTACAAATATCGAGGGTCTTGCATGTCGCCTGCTCAGTGGAAGAAAAGTTACTGAGCAGACGCTAGACACTTCCTAAGTGTAACTGATTTACACACACACCAGTCCTGGGACAGAGGTGGTCAAACAGCATGGAGGGCCAGTCATTTCCCCAGGAATCTCAGCCCAACCCCAAAGCCTGGTCCCAGAGAACAGCCCTGCCCCCAGAATAGCTCCAATCAGAGCCTAAGGCAGAACCAACTGTGCCGTCTATACAGAACTTTTTATAACCAAGATCTGACAACACAAGTATTTCTTCCAATCTAAAAACTTGCTCGCACACGAAGCAAAATAATTTGGAAGGCGCACAACGGCGCCACCTGTTGACACACACAATCACCACAACTCTGCAGCACATTTTGTGCCAAAGGATCCCGAAGCCCTTTGCAAACCATACAGGGGTCATGTCGCCTACCTGTGAATGCAACCACTTCTGGGATGGGATATGGCAGCTGTTTAACACAGGGCAAAGCAACAATAGAAGATTGTCTAGGACATGAAGCAAAATATACTATATTCAGTTGAAAATGCCGGGCAAATTTAAGGTGGCAGAAATGGTGTTACCCTAACTGGAATTTGGCCAGGACACCGGTGCTACAGATGCACAAGAAGGCAACGGGATTTTAAGGGACTGAGATCTTAGCGTTATGACTCGGCGGAAAGATGGCCCATTAGCCCCAGAACACTGCTCATAGACCATAGCGAGTGTCAAGCTCGACGGGCCCTGGTGGAAGAGCACTCCCTATTGAGCCCGGAGTACTATTGTCTGCAGCACAGCGACCCCTTCTGGGCAATGATTCAGGACCGACTCCCAGGATTGTATACGGCGTCACCAACAGTTCCTGTAATATCCTGTAATATGCATGTTCCACTCCATGCATCTGATGAAGTGGGTTCTTAGCCCCCGAAAGCTTATGCTGAAATAAATGTGTTAGTCTCTAAGGTGCCACAGGTATTTTTCTTGTTTTCTTTTTGCTGACACAGATTAACACGGCTCCTGCACTGAAACCTGTAATATCTTGGTTTCTCTCCTACTCGGGTACTGACCACACCTGTCCCTGTTTGGCTTTGGAGACCTGCTGATAGCACTCTCTGAGGTTCCAGAGCCGAGACGGAATGAGATGTTCCCTAGAAAGCCGGACGCCTCAAGCAGAACATTTTGGGCAGAGAGAGAAAATTCAGTCTCCTTCTCCAACATCTGTACATGCGCCTGGCTCAGCCCAGCCGCTCTCTGATTGGAGGGGGTCCTTTGTTCACATGATCAGCCACGCTTCAGCCGCATGCTGCTTGTTGACTTTAAAAAAGTCACCAATGACAGGTCCCCTCCCTATCTGCACGTTAACTGCCTGGATATAATCTGTGGGTTATTGGGCAAGAAGAAAAAAAAGATACCACCGCCCTGAAACAGACACATAGCAACTTTTGAATCTTTTTTGTATCTCTTAATAATAAAGAACTAGGCTAACTTGCATTAAAACAAACAAACAAACAAAAAACTAGAACTCTGGGCGTGTGCCAGTGGAGATAGGCAACCTGCAAAACATATGAGGTGCGCTGGTGATTAAAATCCCTCACTTGCCTTTTCTACATAATACAAAAACAGGGGGCGGGGGGGTGCTGAAAGGAGAGGCCCCGGTTATTAGACGGATTCAAGGATTACAACCAACCTGGGGAATCCCCAGCTGCAGGCTATAACCTGTGGAACTCAGTGCTACTGGGTATAACCAAGGTTAACCCACAGAACTCAGAGCCGCAGCATATTACTGAGGTCATGCTGTGGAATTCATATGCATGGGGTATTCTAGATGAAGCATATTCCTGACGTTCTCCTGCAGAACTTGCTGCTCTGGGGTATTAATAAAGCAACGTATTCCATAGATTGCCTGTCACCCTGTGCACCTGGCTGTGGGGATTGAACCTTGGCCCTCTGGATCTTAAACCATGAACTGCTACTTCCGGAGTTAAAAGACCAACCTCTGTTACCCAAGGTGGCAGCAGGCTTTGTGCGTGGCCCAGATACCACTAGAGAGGACAGAGCACCACATGAAGTGGGCGTGGCTTATACTGCTGCAAATTACGGAGGTTAACCTATGGTCTAGCTCAGGGATCTCAAACTTGAACCACCACGAGGGCCACGTGAGGACTAGTACATTGGCCCCAGGGCTGCATCACTGACACCTTTTCATATAAAGATACAAAAGTCCGCCCCCCCCCCGGCCCCACCCCCACTCCAGCCCTTCCATAAGGCCCCACCCATAGGCGTCGACTCCGTGGGTGCTCCGAGGCTGGAGCACCCACGGGGAAAAATTGGTGGGTGCTGCGTGCCCACCGGCAGCTCCCCGCCAGCCCACGCCCAACTCACCTCCGCTTCTGCGTTCTGCCTCCGGAGGCGCCGCCCCACGAAGTCGCTTTCTTTAGCTCACAGGCCTGCGGCAAGTGGGGGGGGGGGCGGGCGGGGGAAAGCGCAGCGGCGGTGCCTCGGGGGAGGGGTATGGGGAGGAGGCGGAGGGCCCCCTCCTCATACCCCTCCCCCAAGGCACCGCCGCTGCGCTTTCCCCTGCCCTCCCGTCCCCCCCTCCCCCCAGGCTTGCCGACGGCCGAACAGCAGCTTCGCGCGGCGGTGCCTCCGGAGGTGGAACGCGGTAGCTGAGGTGAGCTGGGTGCGGGGGGGCTGGTGGGGAGCTGCCGGTGGGCACGCTGCATTTCCCCTCCCCCCTCCCTCCCAGGCTTGCAAGCTGGGGGTGCGGGGAGGGGAAATGCAGCACGCCCGGGGGAGGAGGCAGGGGCGGGGATTTGGAGAAGGGGTGGAATGGGGGCGGGGCTTGAGTTAGGGCGGGGCCTGGGGCGCGAGCACCCATCGGCACCGACTAAAGTCGGTGCCTATGGCCCCACCCCTTCCCCACCTCTTCCCTGCTCCCATTCCAACCCCTTCCCCAAATCCCCAACTCTTCTCCACCTCGTCCCCTGAGTGCGCGGCTTCCCGCTCCTCCCCCCGCACCGGAAAGTGCTAACTGCCACCAAACAGCACCTGGAGGTAGGGAGAGGAGCGGGGACACGGTGTGCTGGGAGGAGGGAGGCCAGGTGAGGGGAGCTTGGCAGCTGCAGGAAATAACTCCGGGGGCTGCATGCGGCCCGCATGTTTGAGATCCCTGGTCTAGCTACTGTAGGGTATAATTGAGTGTAACTTATGGAACTCCTTGCTGCAGGATGTGGTGGAAGGGGGAAAATTCCTTAGTGAGCTCCCACCAAAAAATTGATATTCATGAGTATCATCTGCAGTGCCAGGAGATAGGGTAACTAGTACAAGGGCGATTCATCCCCTCGTGTCAGGGCATTAAATGAATTGTCTTGGAAGAGTCAGGAAGAAAATTCCTCTCTGCCTCCATGGGACTGTGGTGTACAATCAGAGGGCACACGGTCCTCTACGGACTCCTCGGGGTGTCTCGTACTGAGGTGCAGGAATAAACAGAGGAATGCATTCATGGTTGCATGGGCAAAGTGTCAAAAGCCATCTCGTGAAGGTTGGTGCTTGCTTTGCAGTCTGCTTCCATCCACCTGCTACTGACCTGCTGGGTGACCCTGGGCAAGTCCCTCCCCTGCTCTGTGCCTCAGTTTCCCCTCCCACCCTCTGCCTATTTAGCTCAAACTCTTCAGAGCAGGGGCAGTCTCTCACTGTCTGCGCAGAGCTCAGGGCCCTGATCTCAGTCGGGGCCCGCAGAAAACCCTGAAATATAAATAGCGCTGAGGTAGAATAGAGTTGGTCCCAGACCCCTGGCTCAAACCCCTCCTTGGGACTTCAAGGGGGTTGCAGTTCGAATCCAGTTCAACTCATTAATCCCTAGGGTTTTTAGGGGAGGAATGATAAAGCACCTGGTTTATACCATAGTCTCCTCCATGCTAGCAGCATAACACCCGAGTTATAATGACCCAAAGGTACGGACTGCAGCGCGCCTCGAGGATTCATGGTGAACGAACTACAGGACACTGACTCCTCCTAGCCTATTAGGGACATGAAGGCTCTGCAAAGGGCATGTCTTCTGCACATCGACAGTAAAAAGCCTCAGAATTGCCCCGAAGCCTCGACCCCTGAGGTATTAATGAGCTGAGTGCCAATGACATATAGGCAAATGTCCCCCCGGTGCTACCAGCTGTTTGTACTATTTGTGTTTTCTGTTAAAGCCCCATCTCCTGGAGTCATTTGATGTGCGAACTTCTTTTTAAAATGAAAGCCGAGATTCCTGTGATTGCAAAGAAAATCTAATTGCCTGTTTCAGTGTGACGTCAGCCCTATGCAGGCAGAATTCCATTGGCACCAGGGTCACTGTGGACTCATGTTACCTGTACCAGTATAATCAGTCTTCCAGCTACATTCCCACAATGCAACAGTCCCATCAACAGTGGCCTGGCTGTCTGGGCTGAAATAGTAACCCTTCCTAGCTCACACTAGTACTTTTCCTCAGTAGATCTCACAGTGCTTTACCAAAGAGGTCAGTGTCATTGTATCCCATTTTATAGATGGGGAAACCGAGGCACAGAGCAGGTCACCCAGCAGGCCAGAGACAGGAAGAGAAGCTAGCTCCCGCTCAGTCCCAATGCGGTGCTCTACCCGCTAGGCTACACTGCCTCCCTCGCAGCAACTTTTGGAAGGGATATTAAAGGTTGAGCTTCAGGGTTTAAGCCAATCTCTGTTAGAGATCAGGATATGACCTATGCAGAGGGGGAGATTACCCCCCATCTGCTACTACAGAGCTCTTGGACCTTCCTCTGAAGTATCAGAGATTCATAGATTCATAGATTCTAGGGCTGGAAGGGACCTCGAGAGGTCATCGAGTCCAGCCCCCTGCCCTCGCGTGTGGAGTTATGAAAAGCTCTTTGGAGATCTTTTGATGACGCGAGCAATTGTCAAAAAGCCATTCTAGCAATGTTACAAAACTCTCTCCAAATCTTTGCTAAACAAGATCACCTGGAATTCCCCACTGGAGAGAGGCTGTTCCGGGAATAGCGGATTGGAGGTCACTTATGCAGCAGGAGAATATAAATACCAGATGAATCGGCAGCACACTGGAGAGCTATGCATCATGGTGCGTTACTATGAATCTGAAAGTAGTGAGGGGAGTTTAGCTGTGACTGAGCCTTGGCATAGCCTGGGGATAATTAGGCAACAGAAACCCAGAAAGAAAGGAGCATAGCAGGAGGGGGAAGCAAAACTAATTACTCACAGGCAGGATTGCAGATCTGTGTCAACATTTTTTTAAAATAAAAAAACTCTCTGCCACTGATCTGCTGGGTGCTCTTGGCAAAGTCATTTTCCCTGTCGTCATGGGGGGTGGGAAGAAACCTGGGCGGTGTTGCAACCCCATGCTCCAGGTCTCAATATTCAGAGCCGGGCCCAGCCCCACAGGACAAGAGCAGCTGCTGCAGGTGATGTTATTAAAAAAAATGGACACAAAGAAGAGATACCAACAGAAAAAAAATCACAGGTATCCACAATGTTTTTACCACTGTGACAAATCACACTTATTTGTAGCCTCAGAGCTCACAAACACAGGGCAGAAATGTAGCCACAGCTCAGCCCCTAATGAGTCTCAACCGCCTGGAGCTATAGAGAATTATGGACAATTAAGTGTCAACAGGATATGATGCAACCAGGATAGGATGGCAGCATGGCCTAGTGGCTAGCACACTGGCCTGGGCCGCAGGAGACTGCCCTCTGCCACTAAACTGGTAGGTGGCGGTGTGGGACACTTTCCCTCCCACTCTTTGCCTCTTGTCTATTTAGACTGCAAACTCTTCGGAGAAAGGGGAAGCCTCTATGTGCCATTGTAATTATAACAGAGGTGGGTTGCAAAAGGGCTGGTCCCAAATCAAACCCCTGGCTCCAGCCCCACCTCTGAGTTTTGAGGTGTTTGCAGCTAGATCCCAGGTCTGAGCTTTTAGCAAACAGCCTCTGTCGTCCTAATCAGCCGAGCCAAAACCCTGGGTTAGGACGTGCCACAGTGTTCAAAGTCTTGGCCTGAATTTTGCAGCAGGAGCTAGGGTGACAACAAGTTTGGTTGAGCCGTTGTTTTTTTTTGTGGGAAGTCCCGATTTTCGGGTCTTCCCATCTGGTCACCCTAGCAGGAGCGCACCTCTGATTCTGAGCAGCCGGGGCCTCCCGCAGCTAAGAAACCTCAACTGTTTGAAAAAATCTGCTTTAAAGAAGCATCATCACAGGAAAACTCTTTCTGCTTCTCTAACCAGAATATTCTCCCCAAAAGGAGATGCCCCGCTCCCGGAGGCACTACAATGCCAGGTCGATGCATGGGGTGGACAGAGCAAGCTCCTATTCCATCCCCCTGTTCCAAAAATCAATTTAATATACAGTCCTCAAATAAAGGACACATCAGATATTAAACTGATAAGAACAGATACTACAAGAGGGCAGTAAAAATCAGTTCCTCTGCAGCTTTTCACCTCACAGCTATTGATCATGCTCTTCCTGCTTCTCTGTGCATCCCATGTGGAAACTGACCTGGTTCTGAAATATTTTGGGGTTCAGCTGAAATTTTAGCCTTCAAATTTTCACTTTAAAAAAACTTCTCTGTGGAAAATTGACAAATGTGAATGTTTTTCCACTGGAATTTTCCACAGGGGGGGAACAAACCAAACATTTTCCACCTAGCCCTACCCCCACCCCATCTCCTCTAGTGAGCCATAAAAGATAGCCCCTCACCCCAATACCAGCCTGATGAGCCCCTCTTAAAAACCCCCTCCCAGCTCTAGCCTGGCGCTGGCAGCTAGATTTAAAAGCAGGTGAAGGTGGGGGGAAATAAGGGTTAGAAATGTCACAGACTATTAATGGCAATGAATCGTTGAGCAGCCTGAATAGTGATTTTTTTCTTGGGAGTTGCCACCATCCCCCAGTCCCAGACAGAGGTGGGTCAGGGAGAGAGAGATAGAGACCCACTTACAACCCATGTGCACTGTGGGCAGCAAGGGTGGGTGAGTGTGTGTGTGTGTGTGTGTGTGTGTGTGTGTGTGTGTGTGTGTGTGTGTGCACGCACACAATCTGTGCTCATGGAGCAGAAGGACCTGAATTCTCTCTAATTTTGCATCTCCAACTCTCAAGAGCTTGGCCTCCTGGCTCTGAGTGCCAATCACTGATAGCAGTTAGCTCTTCCCACCGAGATTGGATCTAGCAGTGGGGAATCTTCAGAGAGCTCCTTCTGAGCTTGCCACACTGAGCAGGGTCCCTAGAACAATCTACTGGTCCCTGCGCCCGACCGAGGGGATAGAATAATCCTTTGCAATTAAAATGCAGAGCAACCAGAGTCCTGGTCCCAGGAACTCGCTATCCTGATGCACACACAACCCTGCTGTCCATTGTGCAGAAGAATCCGCCCCCCGCTCACAGCCTGCTGACATCCCATCTATGCTAGAAAGTTTTACTGGTCAAATTTCTCCTGCCGTGGCTCTCTCGCTAAAGCTCACGGATTTCGGGCTGCGTCACCGGTGCAGCGCGGCGTCCTCACCACCACAGGTTCTATTGGCAAAAGACCCACCGCACTGCTGAGCCCCCTCCCCTCCTGGGTCTCCAATGCCAGAGCCACCCCAGCATCCCCAGGACTGAGAATCGTGGGTGCATCCAAGGCTGTGCGGAGGGAAGGCAAGATTTACCATTGAGGCTTTGTGGCACAGAGCAGACACCGGGTCACTAAGGGAAGAGAAATGCCCTTCCTTAAAGCCAAGGGGAGCAGAGATCAGTCACGGGAGAAGCATGGGATGCTTGACTGAGGGAGTCAACTGCTTATAAACACACCCTCTCCTGCTAGAGATTTGTGTTTATGGCTTTCTTGGAAACCATTAAACTGGTAAGAACAGGGCCCTGGAGCCGTTCACCTCTTAGTCACTGGATCAAAGGCAGGTCTATCTATTGACAGTTCTTTGCTCTCTCCCCCGCCCTGAATTATCTGAGCCCCATACAATCTTCACAGATTGCCTCAGATAGGATCACCATTTACAGAGAGGGAACAGAAGCACAGAGACAACACTTGACACGCAGGGAATCAAACCCCTGTTTCCTAAGTCTCAGGCGAGCGCTATAACCACTAGGCAATCCTGCCTCTCTCCAAATAGCCTCAGCGGATGGCGGTTATATCAAGTAAGTTTGGGGGTCTCAACCCAGCTTCCAACTGACAAGTACGCCACTCACCCAAAGTGCTGACCCAGGTGGGCTGGGGTCAGTATGAAAAAACCCCAACACCGTCACAGTACTGACAGGCCCTCAGGTCAGTTGCCTCAGATGGGAGGCTAATGATTGAATGGAGACTGGACTTCCCTCTCCAAGGCAGAAGTGAGGCCTGTGAGCAGAGGGCAGGGATGCAGGAGGGGGGAAAGAGGGGGAGAAGGGCGCTCACCCTGCCACTGCCCTATGGATAAATAATACAGCATTTCTCATCAGTAGATTTCAGAGCAGGACATCAGTCCCATTTTACAGATGGGTAAACTGAGGCACAGGGAAGTGAAGTGACTTGCCCAAGGTCACCCACCAGCAGAGACAGAAGCCACAAGACCAGAGCCCCAGGACGACACGCTATCCACTAGGCCATGCTGCCTCTTGGTGGGCTTTGCTCTGTCCAGCCAACATTGTTCCCACAAGCGCTAACAATAAAGTACCCTCCTGCCCCCCAAAACATATCCATTTCCAAATAGTCCTTGAGGCCTCTAGGAAAGGAGCAGACATTTCCTTTCTAGTTAATGATCTTTTAGAAAACAAGCCAGCAGGGGAAGCTGGGTAGGATATGATTTCAGCCCAACCCCCACCTTGCAGAGGAAAATCCCCTCCCTAGAATTGAAACAAACCTTGGGCAAAGGAAGAGGAAAGGGGGAGGACAACAGGACAGGAAACTCCTGCCTTGCAGATAGCGACACAAAACCTGCCCCTAATTCAGTCTGTAGGAGTCTCATGGCGCTTGGTGTTTCCACAGGCACGGAGCCAGCAAGGCCTCTGGCCAGGAGGAGGGGAAAAGCTTTTGGCCTGGTATTAAAAAAAAAAAAAAAAAAAAAAAAGAACTAACGTCAAGTCTCCAGGCGAGAGCATGGGTAAGGGGGTGCAGCCACCCTGGGGGACACACAGCGGCTGCCATCTCTGCAAATGAGCTGAAGGCAAAGGCAGTAATGCTGTCCCCCCGAGGTGTTTGGCTCCAGGTAGCAGTTCAGACCCCTGACTTGCTGGGCGACCGTGGCCAAGTCCCTGCCCCGTGCCTCGGTTTCCCCACCCGGACAATGGGCACAAGGATACTGCCCTCCTTTGTAAAACGCTTTGAAATGTACAGAGGGAAGACGCTACGTAAGAGCGAGGCAATTGTAGTCTCAGACCCACCTCTAAGGGTCACCACCAAAACGGTGTAAATAACCCACCCCTGCCTTGCCAAAGGAGCTGACGCTGCGCGTTCACCAGCCACCGCAGCGCTTCCTTGGCCTGCGAGGCTGTGGACAGCATGTTCCCTTCTCGCTGGCGTTCCTGTCATACCACAAGACTGAAGCGCCCTCTGCGGAGCCCTTGCAAACACAGATGCTCCAGCTTCGCTGAGCTCAGCAGGTCTCACTGCAGAGAGCGGAGGAGGAAACTTTGAACAGCCTTTTTCTGCTGAGTAGCAGTTTAAAAATACAACAGTGAGGGGTTCAACGGGGTTGGACATCCTCTTTTTAATCCCGGGTTACAGGAATAGGGACAGAATCTGCAGTGACAGCAGCTAGGGGGAAGAGTAACAATTGGATCTGGGGAGACAGCAGAGACACCTCATGGCCACGTGCTATTCATGATATTAACCTGTGGCACTAGCGGAGGCAGCGGATTATGGAGGTTAATGCATGGAACTCACTCCCCCCTGACATTCATTAGAGCTGGGGAGAGAACAGGAATTCCATTTGGTGGCAGATTTTGAGATTTCACAACTTGGTTTCATTCCAGTTCGGATCAAACACCAAAAATTCTCCACCCATTTCAACTAGGAGCCAGGGACTGGGAGGTGGAGGGGGGTGTCTCATCTAGTGGTCAGAGCAGGGAAACAGGAGCAAGGGTTAAGGCCATGCCAGAACCAGACATCAGACCGAAGAGGGTCCAAACCAGGTTACCTGGAATCTGGGAAGGCAGGAACAGGGCTGGGCCAAAGACAGACGCTGATACAGCCCTGGGGCAAATATTTTAAACAGCCAGCTCCCTGCTACTGCTCTTAAGAGCAGGTGTGCTGATCCCCTCAGCCAGTCAGGTAGCTGAGCCAATCTGGAGGCTTAATTGGGTCCAGATGCACTCGTTAGACTGGCGGATAAGATGGCAGGTAAGCGGCCAGCCGTGGGCCCTTCTATTTGACAGAGCTGGGACAGCGGGTTCCATCAGACACAGGGTCACTGGAAGCCTCAGAGTCTGGGACTTTGAGGAGCTGGGAGCCAGGATTAACAGGGTGCATCTACACAGGGATAAAAGCCATGTCTGGTCTGGGTCAGCTGACTCAGGCTCCAGGGCTAAAAATTGCTGTGTAGACGTTCAGGCTTGGGCTAGAAGCCCGAGTTCTGGGACCCTCGCAGGCCAGCTCTGGGTTTTTTTTTCCTGTGTAGCTGTACTCTCAGGGCCTCCAGATGAGCTGGCAGGGAACCGGCTCCATCAGAAACCTGCCCGTTTTCCGGCCGAATTTCATTGCAATCGACGCCGGCGCACAGAACGTTTCAGTCGCCACAGACCGACCAGTTCCAATCCCATCACTGTCCCTGCCGGGCTGAGGGGGTCGGCCTCATGGGCACCCAGCATGGCCCCGTACCCGGCCGCACTGGGTTGCGGCCACCCAGATCGGCTTTGCGAGCTCCAGCCCCCAGCCGCGCCGATAAGAGGGGAGACGAAAATAAAACCCCTTCGTGGGCAAAGAGAGCAGGAGGAAAAGGGACAGGATCTGGCCTGTTGGTGTTTTGGAGAAAGCCCAGGGAATGTTTTCCTTTCGCACTGAGTCACAGGTTGCGAAATCCATGCCATTGCCGGGGCGGGGAATAACTCTGCGGTTAATAACCCGAGGGAGGGCAGCTGGCAGGACGTAAACAAGCAGGGCTTGGGCGGGAGCGGGACCCCAGCGGCCTACCTGGGAGGTCAGGGAGACGCAGGCTGGCGACGGGGACAGCCCTGGAGACACAAGGGGCCCGATGCTGAGTCACAGCACAGGCCTGATTCTCTGGTTACGTTGTGGGCCTCGTTCTCAGACATGGCCAGGCCCCTCTTGGCTTCTCTGGCGGCGTGAGGGGCCGCCTGAGAGCGGGTGAAAACCGCCCCCTGAGAATCCCCCCTGCGCCTGCCCGGCCGGCGTGGAACTGTTAGCATCAGGGTCCTGCACCCCTCCGGCCCCAGCGTAGGGGGGCGGATTGGGGTGTGGCCAGAGCGCACGTGCTGTGACAATTCTCTGCTCCCAGGGGGCCATGGGTAGGGTGACCAGATGTTCCGATTTTATAGGGACAGTCCCGCTTTTTGGGTCTTTTTCTTATATAGGCTCCTATTACCCCCCACCCCTGGTCCCGATTTTTCACATTTGCTGTCTGGCCACCCTAGCCATGGGTATCAGCGTGTAATTCAGAGCAGGCCCAGCTGCCGAGCCCAGCGCTCCATGGGTTAATCCAGCCCCGGGGGGTGGGTGTGGGAAAGGGGAATCATGGGCTGTGGAGAGCTTCCCTCTCCCCAGGTTATTGCAACGCCTGCCTCATTGATGACAAGTGGGACAGGTAGGGTGACCAGACAGCAAGTGTGAAAAATCGGGACAGGGGGTGGGGGGTAATAGAAGCCTGTATAAGAAAAAGACCCAAAAATCGGGACTGTCCCTATAAAATCGGGACATCTGGTCACCCGGACAGGCAGCACTGGGGAGAGGAGCAATTTCCCAGCCTTCCTGCCCAGCCAGGTGTCTGTCCCTAATCATTTCTGTCAGGCAATTACGCCCTTCCCTCCCTCCCCACGAAGGGCCGGCAGGTGGCTTTGAGAATTCGCAGCCACACTGGAGTGGTTCCACCTACTACAGCCACCAGGTCTCCTTAGCGCGGCTGGGAGAGTGCTTATCAGCAAGGAACATTTGCCGTTCGGCCCTCGGGAGGCTGATGACATGGGGGCCTGCGGACGTGCAAACACACACACACACATACATACACACACACGTACACACATGCACGCACACACACGTGCATGTGTGCATACGTGCACATACACACACGTACACACGCACATATACATACATGTGCGCGCACACATACTGTACCCACATAAACATGCACACACTTGTACATGCACACACAGACACAGGTGTGCAGGTGCACAAACGTTCTCCTGTGCACACACATGCACGCATGCGCACACACATGTGTGCCACCCATTTCTGCTCTGCAGCGCGATGGAGATTTTAAGCGTGTAGGAACTACCATCCCAGCCTCGAATCCTGGAATCCAGCCTGGAATTGGAAAAGGTTCAGAAAAGGGCAACAAACATGACTAGGGGTATGGAACAGCTTCCGTATGAGGAGAGATTAATAAGACTGGGACTTTTCAGCTTGGAAAAGAGGCGACTAAGGGGGGGATATGACAGAGGTCTATAAAATCCTGACTGGTGCAGAGAAAGTAAATAAGAAAGTGCTATTCACGCCTCATAACACAAGAACTAGGGGTCACCAAATGAAATTAATAGGCAGCAAGTTTAAAACAAACAAAAGGAAGTATTTTTTCACACAATGCACAGTCAACCTGTGGAACGTGATTATTCCCCTCTATTCGGCACTGGTGAGGCCTCATTTGGAGTACTGTGTCCAGTTTTGGGCCCCACACTACAAAAAGGATGTGGATAAATTGGAAAGAGTCCAACGGAGGGCAACAAAAATGATTAGGGGGCTGGAGCACATGACTTATGAGGAGAGGCTGAGGGAACTGGGATTGTTTAGCCTGCAGAAGAGAAGAGTGAGGGGGGATTTGATAGCTGCTTTCAACTACCTAAAAGGGGGTTCCAAAGAGGATGGATCTAGACTGTTCTCAGTGGTAGAAGATGACAGAACAAGGAGTAATGGTCTCAAGTTGCAGAGGGGGAGGTTTAGGTTGGATATTAGGAAAAAAATTTTCACTAGTAGGGTGGTGAAGCACTGGAATGGGTTACCTAGGGAGGTGGTGGAATCTCCTTCCTTAGAGGTTTTTAAGGTCAGGCTTGACAAAGCCCTGGCTGGGATGATCTAGTTGGGGTTGGTCCTGCTTTGAGCAGGGGGTTGGACTAGATGACCTCCTGAGGTCCCTTCCAACCCTGAGATTCTATGATTCTATGATTCTATGAACTCCTTGCCAGAGGATGTTGTGAAGGCCAAGACTATGAAAGGGTTAAAAAAAGAACTAGATAAATTAATGGAGAATAGGTCCATCAAGGGCTATTAGCCAGGATGGGCAGGAATGGTGTCCCTGCCTCTGTTTGCCAGAAGATGGGAGTGGGCGACAGAGGATGGATCACTTGATGATTACCTGTTCTGCCCATTCCCTCTGGGGCACCTGGCATTGGCCACTGTCAGTAGACAGGATACTGGGCTAGATGGACCTTTGCTCTGACCCAGTGTGGCCGTTCTTATGTTCTTATCCTTGGCTGTCCGGTGTAAATTGCTGCAGCTCCACTGAAGCCCTGGGGCTCTGGCAATGAACCCAATAGCACTCCGTCAGTTTACGCCGGCTGGTCATCTGGGGAAGGGGCAGGAAACCCTTAGATGGCAGATTTTCAAGCCCAGGTTTTCAACTGCTCTTTTTATTTGCCTTCAGGCTTTTCCAGGGTCACATTTTCCAGTGTCTGTCTGTAACTGCGAGGGCTAGGAACTCTTTTGTGTTTTTAAATAAATGATGAGATTCCCACGCGACTTCAAGAGCTGGGCCTTTCTGAGAAACAACCCCCCAGCCTTTGGGTTCAGATCCAGCCTTGGTATTGTGGCTCTGTCTCTGGGTTTAGTCCTCCTCTAGCCTTTTTTCCTTAATAGACCTTAATTTTCTCTCTTTGATGGGCCACATGGGGAAGGAACGTGTTTTGTTGGGGAGGTGGGGTTGGAACGGGATGACTGAAAGAATTGGACGTGGGTTATGGAGGCTTTGACACGTAGGTCGCCAGCACGTAGATCAGGAGTGACTGGAATCTCTCCCCAGCTGGTAGCTTGGGTGGGGACTCAGCTCTGTTTCTAAGGGACATCTACGGACCTGATCCTCAGAGCTCTTGAAGTCAATGGGACCTGCCGTGGCTCAGCTCCTGGGGATCAGGCCTCCCATAGCCCCAAAACTCACCAGCGTTGGGGCGGATCTTCCGTGGGGCGGAGATATGTGGACGTATCCCAGCTGAGGACCGGGACCATGGGGCAGCCATGGGGACTTATGGGAACACTGCAATGGCTGGGCCAGCCTATGGATCGGGAGGGGTGGGGGCGGAGGGGGAATACTGCCGGGGCTAGGGTGACCAGATGTCCCGATTTTATAGGGACAGTCCCGATTTTGGGGTCTTTTTCTTACATAGGCTCCTATTACCCCACACCCCCCGTCCCGATTTTTGGTCACCCTAGCCGGGGCGGCCACCATCTTGGCCATGTCAGCGGAAAGAGAAGCCAGGGAGCGAATGGTATACGCCAGGCCTGCACAACTCGTAAAGCGGTGAGGGCCATATTACTCCAAAGAAAACAGCCGAGGGCCGAAACTCCTCTCCTGCCGCAAAAGTTGTTGAGCAAAAAACTCAGCATTGTCTTCACCACTACTGGGCTGGCTCAGAAGATGCCTTGGAAACGTCCCTTCCCAAACCAACAACTACTCCGGATCCCCCGGCGGTGTATGAAGGAGCCTCCAAGGAGCTGAATTCAGACATCGCAAAGCTCAGGTTAGGTTTTGGATTGGACCTATTGCTGATAGAGAGAGAGAGAGAGAGAGATTAGGTGAGGAGGAGACTGCATCTCCACTGGTGATGAGAGCAAAGGCTGGGAAGCCAGGTCTCCTGGGTTCAGGTCAGCTCTAAGAAAGAGTGTGATCTAGCGGTTAGAGCAGAGGATTAGGCAGGACTCCTGAGTTCTCTTTCTGTCTCTGGGAGGAAATATAGTTTGAGTACAACAGGCAGTAGCGGCACCATGGTTTTTGCCGCCCTAGGCGGCAGCACTCCTCCTCCGTAATCAGCGGCGTTTCGGCGGCAGCTCCTCTGAAGCTGTGTTCTCGGCGGCGTTTCGGCGGCCACTTCTCTTGCCGCCGAGTCGTCGCCAGGAAATGAGTCGCCGCCAAAATGCCACCGAGGGCGGCGAAATGCCGCCCCCCCAAATCCTGCCGCCCTAGGCGACCGCCTAGGGTCGTCTAGTGGAAGCGCCGGCCCTGACAAAAGGGGAGTTGTTTCCTGGCTTTGCCATTGACTCACGGGAGTGAACTTGGGCATGTTTATATCAGCATCTCTGCCATTTCCCCATCGGTACGTTGGGGACAATGTTCACTCCTCTACTGCACCTCACTGACACACTGCAAGGCCTAATTAAAGCAGGTTCCTCCAGCACTTCGAGATCCTCTGAAGACACACTGAGCGCGTGATGACGCCGGCCAGGTAATGCTCGCAAAGGGCTTGGACGATGGACAGCCCTGTCATAGCACCACGCTGAGCAGGATAAATCTGCATTCTGCAATCTAAGGTGGACTAGGGTTAGGCGACTGGAATGCTGAGGTTCTGATGGGCATTCACAAATGGGAAAGAAAGAAAGAAAGAAAGAAAGAAAGAAAGAAAGAAAGAGAAAGAAAGAAAGAAAGAAAGAAAGAAAGAAAGGAAGGAAGAACAGCGAAATCATAATCTACAAGGGATCCAGAGCAGTGCTGGTGTTAGACCTCTGGGGGCCTGAACCAGGAATATTTGGGGGTCCCCCCACACACGACACACACTAATAATTAATAGAGCTGCTCAGGGCTATAAGCCATTGCTGAGTCTGCTTATGCCTAGCACCGGTTCTGATCCAGAGTGAATCCAGCACCAGCCTGTCCCATTCCTTTCGATAAAGGGCTGCCAGGAGTAAATGCCCCTGCGCTCCGTGCCAGCTCCCCTCCTCTGCTCCTTGGCCCTGGGGGAGGTAGCAGGGCGGGAGGGTGAAACGCTGCAGTACAGGACATTCTGTCTCAGCCACAGAGGCGTCAAGGTGCCTGTGAATTACACGCAGCCGAGTGAGGTTAACAAGCAGTTGGTGCCCCAGCTACGCACAGCCAGAGTCGGGGGGGGGGGGGGGCGGGGGGGTAGGTTTGTGTGCATTCACTGCTTCACTCTCCTAACTGCTCATTACTTTCACCCTAGCTGCCTTGGGGGAGTTGCCCCAAAAGTTAAGAAGGGAGGCGAGCTGCAATTCAATTCTGTAACTAATTAAAGGGGAGAAACGTCCCAAAGTGCAACCCAAGCTCCCGGGGGGTGGGGGGGCGGTGATGGATGGGAGCTGGGAGGAGCTGCCTGCCAGGATCCTTACGTGGCCCTTGTCACTGAAGGACCAGGGCATTTCTAGTGGGTTGCAGAGACTTTTCAAGGTTGCATCTCCCGAGGCCAGATCACCAGGTGATGCAACTCACCCTATCTGCAATGGAGTGATGTCAATTAACACTAGCTAAAAATCTTGCCCACTGACTTCCAGGAAGCTACGGCCGATTCACACTGGCTGGGGATCTGTCCCCTCAGCTTGCTGGTCAAAGCCAGCCTGGGTTGGTAACGATGGAAATTAATCTGGAAGTGACTGGAAGGCCATTAGGTGACTTGTGTGAAATAAGTTTGGTGGGTGACGCTTGTCCTGCCACTGTCCTTGTGGATATTTTGCCAGGAAAGAGGCCTGGTGTGAGGTACAAAACAGGGCAAATGAAGCAGGCTGGTGTGGCCCAGAAGAAAGATCTTCCCCGCCCCCTATTCATGCTTCTCTTTATCTGGATCCTGGGTTTGAATCCTCATTAGGAGGCATGCCATGGAACTAAAAAGCAATACCTTTAAAACTGATACAAGGAAAGACTTTATTTACACCATTAACCTGTGGAACTCTCTGCTACAAGATATCATGGATGCTAAGATCTTAGTAACGGATAGGTATCCAGTCAGTCCCCAGCACAGAAACAAAGGGTTAAGCCTTTAAACTTTACTGACTGACAGGCTAGTGAATGCTTAAGAAAATATCTAGCTATCACAGTACTGTAACTCCATATCTATATACTATTTTTTCCCCAAGGCATCTATCACTGAACTAGCTATACCACTAGGGGCGTTAGCCCTTCTGCCAAGACGACAACAGGTTCCATCCACTCTGCCTCCCCACCATATTCACCTCTGATTTCTTCTGGCCCAGCCTCCGTGCAAGCGATCTGAATTGCCAGATCTCAGCATGGAAACACAGCCCTGCCCACACAGCGCCTTGCATCACCAGCCCACAAGCCGGTCTCTGGTCTGCGCTGCAGCGCTGGCTTCCTCCGGAAGGCTGAGAAAAGCTCCATCCAGAACAACATGTTCTTTCCTGTGCAAAGCGGCACCTCACCAGCACATGCACAAACAACACGTGTAGAAACGGGGCTGGCTCTGTGGTGGAGTCGAACAGAGAAGTCACCATCATGGGACTGAGCTACAATCGCGGTCCGGGGGGGCCTGGAAGACGAGCTGTGTCCGTAGCTGATTTTTCAGCTCACGGACAATTCTGAAAAGTGCAGCACGCCGGGCTGGTATGAACAGGGCCTACGTGTCTGTAGACAGGCCTTCAGATATCTCCATAGACCAAAGAGGCCAGAGCGTTGCCAGGGTCAAGGCATCTCTCTGGAGCAGACCTAGGGTGACCAGATGTCCCAATTTGATAGGGACAGTCCCGATTTTTGGATCTTTTTCTTATATAGGCTCCAATTACCCCCCACCCCCCGTCCCCATTTTTCACACTTGCTGTCTGGTCACCCTAGGCAGACCCCGCATCCCCAGGGGCTACCCCTCTTAGCCCACTCTGGCTCTGCTTCCAGGTGGCCAAGAGCCTAGTGTCTTTGCCAAGATGCCTACAAAAAAACTCGAGGGCGGTTAGCCAGCCGGATCGAACCCGTAGTCGATGCAGCCCAGCGTGTCCTGCTTATATCAGATCAGCCCGGTGGCCCCACGTAGCGTGGTACCTGCCTTCCAGCAGCTGTTAACACCTGGCTGACGCTTCCATTCATTGGCGGAAATAAGCCAACCCCACGGTGCGCCTGTCTGACTGTGCAACACCACAAGGGAATCCGTGTGCAAACACTTTCCAGTGGCCTCGGCCATCTTTCCATGCTAACACCCCCCTCCCGCCCCCGGGACAAGAGCCTTCAATAATCATCCTCGTTACATGGTTTCATTCCTAGCAGCCCAGCGCTCGAGCAAAAAGGACCTGCAGGCAGCCTGGGGCTGGTGTCAGCAGGGTGGGACTGGTGGGCCGGGCACGTGCAGGGCAACCTGCCCAGTAAGTACACGAGCAAAAGAGACGTCTGCCGTCGGCAGCAACTTCCAGCCCCTGGGCGCCCGTGAGCCAAGGAGCAAGGAGAGCCCAGAGCGGGTGAAGCACAGATCAGCCTGCCCTGAGGGCGTGATCGCAAGTGAAAACGGTCACATCCTCACCCCAGTGCCCGCTGCACCCCGGAAAACAGCCTCAGCCCTACGAGAGGATCCCCAGCTGCCGTCAATCAGCAGCTCCCGTTTTCAGCCGCGGCGCCTCCGAGCCAACGCGCTGTCAGATCGCACGTGGGTCCGGGCGAGCCTGAAGGCCAAAGGTCAGGACACGGCAGGGTGGTGGCCTTCCGTAGGGCTATGCCAGGCAGAACCGTCTAACGCCCAGCCGGGGCACGGAGATCAGCACTGATACGGCAATGGGGGTCACAAGCGAGTCACCCTACAACTGCACAGCACCCCTGGGGGGGCAGCACTAGCCCAGAAGGGAGAATGCCCCCTGCTGAGCTTACAACCCCCGCTCCCTGCCCCACCGTGGGGTTTTCCTAGCTGGTCTCCCCCATGCAAGTACTGAAGGGGCAGTGCCCTGCTTCACCCCGGGGAGACGGGCTGCAGAGGCCAACCCAACCCGCAACGAACAATGCTCCCTTGAGCCTCAGCCAGCTCCGCGGGGGTGGAGGTGACTGGCCTTTTCCTGTCCCTGTCCTGTGGGAAGCGATTGTCGGCAGTGTCACAAACGTACAAACACCGCTGGCCTTCGTGCTCCCAGAAGCCACAGAACCCGTCCCCCCAGCTGCCTGCTTCTGGCATCGGGGAGGGCGCCAAATGCCCATAAACTGCCTGCCACCGGGGACGTGAGAACGGGACGGGGATGGTGTCATTACCAGGCTGGCTCGATGGGCATTGAGGGGAAAGGAATGAAAGTGGCGTCTCTTCAGCGCGAATGGCTGGGCTGGAGCATGCTGGGAAGTGTTCTGACGTCTAACACTACAGCAAACTGGGGGGAGCAGGTCAGTGGTCACTAGTGACCCTACAATAACAACCAGAGCGTGCTGGTCAGTGCTCACTAGTGACCCTACAATAACAACCAGAGTGTGCTGATCAGTGCTCACAAGTGACCCCACAATAACAACCAGAGTGTGCTGATCAGTGCTCACTAGTGACCCTACAATAACAAACCAGAGCGTGCTGGTCAGTGCTCACAAGTGACCCTACAATAACGACCAGAGTGTGCTGATCAGTGCTCACAAGTGACCCTACAATAACGACCAGAGTGTGCTGATCAGTGCTCACAAGTGACCCTACAATAACAACCAGAGTGTGCTGATCAGTGCTCACAAGTGACCCCACAATAACAACCAGAGTGTGCTGATCAATGCTCACTAGTGACCCTACAATAACAAACCAGAGCGTGCTGGTCAGTGCTCACAAGTGACCCTACAATAACAAACCAGAGTGTGCTGATCAGTGCTCACAAGTGACCCTACAATAACAAACCAGAGCGTGCTGGTCAGTGCTCACAAGTGACCCCACAATAACAACCAGAGCGTGCTGGTCAGTGCTCACTAGTGACCCTACAATAACAAACCAGAGCGTGCTGGTCAGTGCTCACAAGTGACCCCACAATAACAACCAGAGTGTGCTGATCAGTGCTCACAAGTGACCCCACAATAACAACCAGAGTGTGGAAGCGACAAAGGGTCCTGTGGCACCTTATAGACTAACAGAAGTATTGAAGCATAAGCTTTCGTGGGTGAATACCCACTTCTTCAGATGCAAGCAGTGGAAATGTCCCTGAGTGTGCTGATCAGTGCTCACAAGTGACCCCACAATAACAACCAGAGTGTGCTGATCAGTGCTCACTAGTGACCCTACAATAACAAACCAGAGTGTGCTGATCAGTGCTTACTAGTGACCCTACAATAACAACCAGAGTGTGCTGATCAGTGCTCACAAGTGAACCTACAATAACAACCAGAGTGTGCTGATCAGTGCTCACTAGTGACCCTACAGTAACAAACCAGAGTGTGCTGATCAGTGCTCACTAGTGACCCTACAATAACAACCAGTGTGCTGATCAGTGCTCTCAAGTGAACCTACAATAACAACCAAAGTGTGCTGATCAGTGCTCACTAGTAACCCTACAATAACAACCAGAGTGTGCTGATCAGTGCTCACTAGTGACCCTACAGTAACAAACCAGTGTGCTGATCAGTGCTCACTAGTGACCCTACAGTAACAAACCAGAGTGTGCTGATCAGTGCTCACTAGTGACCCTACAGTAACAAACCAGAGTGTGCTGATCAGTGCTCACTAGTGACCCTACAGTAACAAACCAGAGTGTGCTGATCAGTGCTCACTAGTGACCCTACAATAACAACCAGTGTGCTGATCAGTGCTCACAAGTGAACCTACAATAACAACCAGAGTGTGCTGATCAGTGCTCACTAGTGACCCTACAGTAACAAACCAGAGTGTGCTGATCAGTGCTCACTAGTGACCCTACAATAACAACCAGTGTGCTGATCAGTGCTCTCAAGTGAACCTACAATAACAACCAAAGTGTGCTGATCAGTGCTCACTAGTAACCCTACAATAACAACCAGAGTGTGCTGATCAGTGCTCACTAGTAACCCTACAATAACAACCAGAGTGTGCTGATCAGTGCTCACTAGTGACCCTACAGTAACAAACCAGAGTGTGCTGATCAGTGCTCACTAGTGACCCTACAGTAACAAACCAGAGTGTGCTGATCAGTGCTCACTAGTGACCCTACAGTAACAAACCAGAGTGTGCTGATCAGTGCTCACTAGTGACCCTACAGTAACAAACCAGAGTGTGCTGATCAGTGCTCACTAGTGACCCTACAATAACAACCAGTGTGCTGATCAGTGCTCACAAGTGAACCTACAATAACAACCAGAGTGTGCTGATCAGTGCTCACTAGTGACCCTACAGTAACAAACCAGAGTGTGCTGATCAGTGCTCACTAGTGACCCTACAATAACAACCAGTGTGCTGATCAGTGCTCTCAAGTGAACCTACAATAACAACCAAAGTGTGCTGATCAGTGCTCACTAGTAACCCTACAATAACAACCAGAGTGTGCTGATCAGTGCTCACTAGTGACCCTACAGTAACAAACCAGAGTGTGCTGATCAGTGCTCACTAGTGACCCTACAGTAACAAACCAGAGTGTGCTGATCAGTGCTCACTAGTGACCCTACAGTAACAAACCAGAGTGTGCTGATCAGTGCTCACTAGTGACCCTACAGTAACAAACCAGAGTGTGCTGATCAGTGCTCACTAGTGACCCTACAGTAACAAACCAGAGTGTGCTGATCAGTGCTCACTAGTGACCCTACAATAACAACCAGTGTGCTGATCAGTGCTCACAAGTTAACCTACAATAACAACCAGAGTGTGCTGATCAGTGCTCATGAGTGACTCAACAATAGCAAACCACCGTGTGACTGTGCTCACAAGTGACCTTACAATAACAAACCAGTTCTGGGAGCGGTTGGGATTGGGGGTTTGGCAAGGTGACCTGGCAGGGATAGTGCGAGATCTCGAGGCAGATAGTTGAGGTGAGGAGGTGGCCCCAGTGGGCAGGGGCTGAGATCCCAAGGCTGGGGGCGGACAGCTCCGATCCGTAAACCCCGCACAAGCTGTGCGGTGCACGGTGAGCCAGGAGATCATGTTCTCCCTAGTCCCTCCCTGTTGCTCCGCCCGGGGAGAAAACACCCTGCACGTAGGCTCTGTCTCAGCAGCCTGGGATCAACAACGGCGACAGGCCCCCGGAAGGGTGGGGCGGCCTTCCATGAACCCCAGACCAGTACGAGCTGCTCCTGATGTTCACCGTGTTCCCTGAGCCGTAAGCACAAGGCACGTAAACACGGCCAGCTGCTGTGTGGATAAGGCAGCACGTCTGGTCTGTGCAGCCAGATCCCCGTCTAGAGGGGGCTCTCGAGAGATAAGGCGAGGAGTGAGGCTGGCGCTTTAAAGCTGTGTCCCCTTTAGCTGCGATGAGTTTGGGGGTCTCCACTGGATTCCCACTTCCCCAAAACCACCCTCCCTCAGCACTAACTACCCTCCTTTGCTGACCGTCTCTTGGGTGGCGCACGGAGGCTGAGCTCCCCTCTACTCCTGCAAGGGCAGAGAAGAGCAATACTGGGAAGGGAGCAGCTTACACGACTGCCTTGTGCCCTATGGAGTAATCGAACGCAGGGAATCCAGCACCGTCTAACTGGAGCACAAACAATTCCCAGGTTTCTTTCCAAAGACAAAGAAAGAAAGAAAGAAAGAAAGAAAGAAAGAAAACGGGGCTTTTTGTTATTTCCTACAGACAGAAGTTGCACTGAATTAATTGAAATCAGTGTAAAAGAAACCCAATGCAGTTAAACGGGTGCACATTTGTGTCTGGCCATTTCACTCCATTTAAACTCCGTTCTCTCCGTTTCACTCTGTCTCTGGGGAGAGGATGAGAGAACAAATAAACATGAGAGGTGTGCAGTCACGGTGCGTAATGCACGCCTGGAAGGAGCTCAGAGACTCCGGCGATGAGCGTGGACCAAAAGCCTACGGACTAGTATAGTGTAGTACTAGTCTACTATTCATAGACAATCAAACCTGGGGTGGGGGCAGGCAACTGTAAGCATCTAGCCTGCCCTGTATTAACACAGGCCTTCCCTGAATTAATTCCTTTTTGAACTTGAGCATAGCTTTAGCTTGCGTCTGTAAATGTATCCAGGTGAGCTAAACCGAAACAAGCCAGATTGAAATGGATTCAAGCCATCCGTGCACAAGGCTGCATCGGTTTCACTTCACTGGGTTTAGAATCACCCCTACAGGCCTGGTCGATACACACAAGTGTGTAGCTAGCTCAGTATAAGGGAAGCGCTACAGTCCTCCGCAGTGTTGATGTCGTTGTACTCGGACAAACATGCTTCTAACAGAAGAGCTACGGGGGAAGAGGATTCAGAGCGGGAGCCGTGTTAGTCTGGATCAGCAAAAAGAACGAGGAGTCCTTGTGGCCAAATAAATGTGTTAGTCTCTAAATGTGTTTAGCATTAGACTGGCCCGTAATCCAATTAATTGCAAGCTACCCTGCTTTCCTACTCCTATCGCTGCTTGGCTGTGCGTCTCCAGCTGAGGCCAAATCACCCACCAAATAGCCACAGGTCACTGCAGACACTAACCCAGTGACCGTGCCATGCACAGAGATTCTACAGCCGCCCATTCTCCCTGGACGCCAGCCCAGCTCCTCCTCTCCTGCCACGGCAGGCCAAAGGATAATCCCATGCCGCTGAAAATCCCAGCGTGGTGCCTTGCCCCACACCTGCCGCCTGCCAAGCCCTCAAGCCCTTTGCATGGAAAACATTTCAGACTCTTTGCCTTTGACGTGGAGCGGCACGAGCAGGGACCACGTTGGATTTAGGGACGGGGCGCTGGAAACAGGCATGAACCAAACAGGACGTCACAGAGGAGCAAGTGACAACATCTCACACCCGTGTCAACAAGGGGATGTGAGCTCTACGCCCAGCTTTGCCACTGCTTTGCACTATGACCTTGGGCAAGTCACGGCCCCACTCTGTGCCTCGGTTTCCCCACCTACAAAACAGGGAGGATGACACTGACCTGGAGGCGCGAGGGGCCTAATTCTTTTCTCACTTACGCTGGGGTAAAAGTGGAGTAACTCCATTGACATCAGTGGGGCAACACGGGTGTGAGACACATGTGATGCCAGCCCTTTGTTTGTAAAGGGCTTTGAGATCCTCAGACGAAAGGCGCTACTGAAGGGCAAGATAAATATTACCCAAAGCACGGCGCAAGATTTACCCTGTCCAGGCCTCGTTTTCCATTGCCTCGCACCCTGGGCAGCTGCCGACCCCAGTGCACAGTGGGCAGAGGGGGACATTTTCAAACGGGCTTAGCTGACTTAGGTGCCTAAATCCCACTGGCTTTCACCATGCAATGCTCCTTCTTGTATGGGAATGAACTACACTGCTCTAAGGCGCCTTCTTACCACTAAACCAGCTGGCACCCCGGGGGTTATACAGATTTAACTAGCCTGGGAGAGCCGCCGGGGTACAGCGTGGGTGTAGACCAGGCCTGAGAGAGAGAGAGCAAAACCAGGGAAGCAAAAGAAATTACGTTGGAGAAAAAGAAAGAGAGAAAACGAAAACGGGGAGAGAGGATAAAACGGGCAAAATTCCCAGCTGGAAAATGGGCCCAGATCCTGTGATGTAAATCGGTGACTGATGTCATTGCTGCCAGTTGAGGTTCTGGGGCAAAGGCAGGGAACCCTGCCCTCTTTCTGTGCCCCATGGAAATCTGGCCTCAGCCCGTTTGTGTCCACTGGCCGTCCCGGCACCAGCTGTTTTTCCTCAGTGAAATGAGCCCCGGAAAATGGCCTGTTCGCCGTTTCTGCTCTTACATGCACCTTGCTTCTTCTTGGAAGGGGCTAAATATAGAAGTTCTTGGAAAGCGGCTGGAAAACAGGGCCGAGAGGACATTCCAGCGGGCGCTGCAGGAGAAAGGCATTCACCACGCTGTACAGTAAACAGCTCCTGTTTCCCACCCACCTGCCACCTCTGGCCAGAGCCCGCACACACGACAGCCAGACCATCCAGCCTTTGGCGGCCGACCAAGCACAGGCTCCGGCTGCAAGGACTGGTTCTCAGAGAGGGAGACAAACAACCCGGGATGAATTTCCCACACATGCTCGGTCCCACAGCTGAGCCTTGGGGCTAGGGGCCAGATACAGGAGGGCCTGGGTGGGTCTCGATCGCCCCGCACTTCACAGTGTTTCCAGCTCGAGCGGACGTACCCGCACGGCGCTGGGATCCAGTAACCACAGCAGTGTAGCCACACTGGCACCAACGGCTAGCCGCCGCGAGCCCCTCGGTACGTAGTCAGGCTGCCGCGGCTCCGCTGAGCTAGCACGGGAAATGACACCCCCAGCCTGAACGCAGACATCCCCGAGTGGCAAAGAGCCCGTTACAGCCCAGGGAAGACAAGGCAGTTCGGAGCTGTCCCACCAGTTAGCAGGTCGAGTTAAAGACGACAGGGGAACGTAGGTTTTTCCTCGTCCCGCCAACCGCGTGACAACAGCAACCTGCCTCGTCTTCCCGCGCATTTTACCCTGAGTTAGGAACACACCGGTATTCCTAAACCCGGCCTACACCTGCATAGATCAGCTGGTTAGGGTGAAAAATCCCCCCGCCCTGGACCAACGTAGCAGCGCTAGCCAAAGCCCCAGTGTAAACGCAGCTGCTTTCGATCGGGGAGTTGGTATAAGCGATACCGGCAAGAGCCGAAGCTGGATCTCCGCTAGGAGGGTTTGCGACTGGAGCGCTACCAGGAACGCTCCACTGTCAAACCCTTGCGAATGGGCTTGCGGAAGCGGACGTTGATTGAGACAATCCCCGCCCTGAAGCGCTCGCAGTCTAGGGCCTGGACTACGCACAAAACTGTCCCACTTTAGCTATTCTGGGATAGTTAAAGGGGCACACCAGTATAGCTTCTCCCCTTTTCGGGACGGTATGAGCACCTTTATCCTGGTATAACTGCACCCATGCTCAGGGGACTGTTCTGCTTTCACTATCCCATTAAACTGGACTTGTTAAAGCAGCACACCTTTTGTGTGGAGACATGCCCGTAAAGAAAGACAGACTGACGGTGCAAGGGGAAACTGAGGCACAGAGCAGGGGAAGTTGCCCAAGCACGAGCCAGGAATAGGGTTAGGCGTCATTCAAATCCCACTCAGCAGAGGTCGGGGGAAGATCCCACCAGCTCGGACTGCAAAGAATGAGACGGGCTAGAAACAGACAAATCCTTTTATTCCAACCAATGTGTTTAAAAAGAGACAACGTTAAAAAGCTGCAACAAGTCGACCAAACTGTGATGCCACCTACCGGCCGAGTACAGACAACAAAGGCTGCTTCTTTAAAAACATGTGGCACCTTCTTTAAAAACACCTGTACCATAAAGGCTTTTTTCCAACTGGTGAGTTTCGTTTTGTTGTGGGCCTAGGTGGGTTTTGCTTTTGCAACGCTTGTTGACATGAGTTGTCTAACAGTCACATGCCCGCACACACACACACACACACACAGTCTCTCTCTCTGACACAGAGAGCTCTGCTCAGAACGCAAAGGAGCAGCCCTGCTTTCGAATTTCTCAACAACAGATTCGCAGAGAGGAATCCAAATGATTTCCTCCTACCTCTAGCTGCTCTCCTGTTCCGGGGCCCGATCTGAAGCCCAGTGGAATCAGTGGTAACCTTTCAAAGGGCTTCAGATCAGACTTGGCGTGAGTTTAGTCTCTTGTGTGACTCTCAAGTATCAGAGGGGTAGCCGTGTTAGTCTGGATCTGTAGAAGCGACAAAGGGTCCCGTGGCTCTGTTTTCTTCAAGATTTAGATTCTGATCTCACACTAGATTGACACCTACGTGGCTTCACTGACTCCTGATTTACACCGGAATAAGTAAGATCAGAATCAGGCCCTGTTATTATTACTATCTGCACTGCACAGTGCCAATGAGCCCTGGAGTCATGGGCCAAGACCCCATGGCGCCAGGTGCTGGACAAACACAGAACAGAGAGTCTCTGCCCCAAAGAGCTTCCAAACTAGGTCCATTCATTTTATGTCATTTCCATCCCAAACCCATCCCTTTCCCTCGAATTAACCCTGGGGTCCAAATTCTGCTCACTTCAATTCAAGGGACTTGCATGGATGGCTCCGAAAGGAGAATTTGGATCTCAGGGTTTTGGAAATAATAAAACATAGAGTGCCTTCCGCTGCCTGATCCTAGCCCCCAAGCTCCCAGTAAAGCCAGTTTCTCTGGCCCAGTTGCAGGAGTGCTGCAGGTGTGGCAGGGAGCAGCCAATAAGCCCCCTGGTGAGGGCTTCTGTGTTGGAGGCATCGACCATGTGCTGCGCGCTCCTTCAGGAACGACCATCCTAAAGCCACCGGCCCACCCTGCGGAATCAGATGCACAGGGAGTGTCATCTGGGAGGGCACTGGAGGGAATGAGGGTGAACAGTAGCTGGCCTGCCGGGATTCAGTCTAAACCTGGAATGCCCACGCACCATACACATCCTCGCACGTCCCCCGTGCCACACGCGCACCAGACACGCACCCACCATACACACCCACCCACATCCCCCGTGCCACATGCACACCAGAGACACACACCCACCATACACACCCACACACATCCCCCGTGCCACACGCGCAGCAAAGACACACACCCACCATACACATCCCCCGTGCCACACGCACACCAGAGACACGCACCCACCATACACACCCATGCACATCCCCCGTGCCACACGTACACACCATACACACCCATGCACATCCCCTGTGCCACATGCGCACCAGAGACACGCACACACCATACACACCCATCCCCCATACCATACACGCACACACCAGACACACACACACACCAGACATGCACATCCCGTGCCACACACACCAGAGACACACACACATACACATACACACCCATCCGCCGTGCCACATACGCACCAGACTCGCATACCCCATACACATCCCCCGGGCCCACACACACACCAGAGACAGGCACACACCATAGACATGCAAACACATACAACATGTACACACAGCATGCACCAACACACCCGTGCAGAGCACCAACACAACAAAGAAACACCCACAGGCAAACCCATTGAGAACACAATATACAAACCCACATTTATTCACCCTACGCAGACATACACAACACAGTTCCCGCCCCCAACAGACAAACACCCACCCTTACAAATGTGCAAAAGCCCCACATGCAGAAACGCACAGGCAGCACACAACACACAAACACAACAAATTCACAGGCGAGAATGCCACAAACGTACCTGCATACACAACAAAACACAACACACATGCAAACACCCCGTATACAAACAACACACACACACTCAGACAATTCTGTGTGCAGAATCCATCTTTAAAACTCATCCAAATACGTTTTGGGGGCACTCACCAGTTTCTTTCAATAGGGGGTCGAACCAGGGAGTCGCCCCGCCCCCAGACACCCCGTTCCTGCAGCCTGGCTCAGTTCCGGAAGGGGGGGGGGGGCTATAGGGAATGGGGGTTATAAGCTAGGCAGGATGTGGCAGGGGAAAGTACATTACAACCATCCTCAACCACTGAGCAACATAAAATCATCGTGGGAGAGGGAAACACTCCCTCGTTTATTCACCCACCTACTCTAAAATATTTTAAAGTGACAGTAAAAACACCCTCATTTATTAAAACTTTGCAGACTGGGGAGATCCGAGTCGCTGTCAGGCTGATGTGAAGCAGGACGGATCCCCTTCTGAGATGAGCTTCGGGAGCATGTCAGGGCACCAGCCATATGGGAAACTTGTGTAGGGCACCTCCAGGATTAGGGGGGGATCCCTCAAAGTCAGCTGGGGACTCCTCGGGCTGAGGGGAGGCAGGGAAGCGGGTGGCTGCTGCCCGGGGTCTGAAATGGGATTAAAATCCTCTGTGAACACTGCCCCCCCGCCCCCAAGGACCTGATTCTTCGTGGCCCTGCATCTGGTGCGGTTGTTTACCCCCGTGCAAAACGCTGGTGCAACCTCCCGCTTCGCACCTCACCGGGCCGTTCACATTGGTGCAAAGCGGCTGGTTGCCCCAGTGTTTTGCACTGGGATAAAGAAGGGCATGAGGGGTCAGGCCCTGGAGAGTCAGGCCCAGGACTGGGAAGGGGCTGGAGAACAGCTCCATTCACGTTCCCTCTTGTAGCCCTACGAGCCTGCTGGTGCAGTGGGGTTTCCTATTAAAACCCTTGACTAACCCGGAAATAGACACACACACACCTAACTCCGTGTTCCCAGATCAAACAGCTGGACCAGAGTTCAGTTCCAGATCGCAGGGGGAGGCAAGTGGGAGCAAAGCGGACTGGACAATGGGGGGCAGGGGAGAGTCGCTGACCACTCCCTGCTGCGTTTCAATGCTGGTTTCACCTCCTCCTTCGGGGCGGACGCTGATTAACACTGGACGTTACAATCCCAGGATGGTGGTGTTCTGGTCAGTTTCTCCCACAGCTGAGCTAGGCAGGACTCCCTGGGGGAGCTGGGGGTGTGTCCGTCCCAAGGCAGAGCATGTCTGTCACTCGGACACGCTGGTGATGTCAACTTTAGTTCAATTCTCTAGCCATCCCGGCAGAATTTTCCATCCTCCTCCAAGGAGCGGCTGCGGGGAAAATGGATCAAGAGCACCACCTAGGGGTGAAGCGAGAGATCTTCCTCAGGAGGGTTCCGGGGTGGGGACCCACCAGCGCCCCCAGCTGGCCCAATCGGAGAGGGGTGGCGGCCAGGCCGGAAGCAAAGGGCTGATCCGAGTCCAAGCCTCCCGCTGCGGCGGCAGAAACGGTGACTGAGCTGGAGGAAGGATGGGGGGTGTCCCCAGCGAGCCCAGACATGGCCCCCCCCCCCTCCCTGAGGGATCGGCCGTTACCGCCGTGGCACACCCGTCCCTGCTGGGGTCCGCGGCCCCAGGCGTCCGAGCGCCGTCCGCGCCAGTCTGGCATCCGAGCAACCCGGCTCCCCTCAGTATATCGCCTCGTCCATGTTGTCATCGCTGTCGGCCCCGAACTCCTCCCCGTTGTCGAAGTAGGACATGATGTAATCCGTCTCCTAGGGAAGCAGCAGGGAGAAGGAGGCTAAGTCCTGGGGAGGGGAAAGGTCGACAGCGACGCTGCAGTTTGGGACAGGAAGTGGAAGTGGGCCCGTCCCATTGAAGCCGCCAGGGCGGGGAGTCGGGGAGGCAGGTTGGAATTAGCCGATCTGGCCGAGACACTGCAGTGCAATGGTGGGGAACAGGACCAGCGACTGGCATATCCGCCAAACAGGCCCTGGCTTCCCCATGCCTCACCCCGCCCTGGTGGGACCCACGCTAGGGGCCAAGGAACAGCTCGTTCAGCCTCTCTGCCGAGAGCGGGGCCACTCGGGACGATGACTTTTCCAACGTGGACACTTGCCCACTGGGAACTGGGATCAGACCTACCCAACTCAACCCACCAGCCAGCTGCTTCCCATGGGAATAAAGGGCCCCGATCCTGCAGTCCTTGCACAGCCAAAGCTCCCACTGAGATCAACGGGTGCAGGATGGGGTCCAGCGACTTGAGCGCGGCTGGCTGGCCGGCCTCTCCGGAGGCGCCTTACCTCTTCGTGTTCCTCCTCGTCATACTCCTCTTCCTCCTCCTCCTTGCCCTCCTCCTCCTCCTCTTTCTCCCCTTCCTCCTCCGACGTCACTTCCTCCTCCTTCTTCTCAAGGGTCTGGGGGTTAGGAAGAAGCAAAAGCCCAGAGGACAATCAAGCAGCGGCGCCACTCCTGTGCAAGTCCCTGCGTCAAGCCAGAGAGCAAACACCGCCCTGGCCTCCCGCTGGCTGCGTCCCGCCCTGCGGAGCCACCAGCCGCGAGCCTGACCCTTCCCGCTTCAGCTCCCCGGGGATCCACTGTATTGCAGCCACTTCTGGCCAAATACCCACAGCAGAGCCCGGCTCGCCCAGCCACCTGCCACGTGTGTCCTGGGGTACCGCGTGCCCCAGCGAGTAACGGCATTCCCGAAGCGGGGCGCTTTGCATAGCTGCCCCACATGGCTACCTATGAATGAGTGTGCCCCAGAATGGGGGTGGACGGGACCAGAGGGGGAGTCCAGCAATCCAGGACAGAAATAATACCCTTCTAACACCTAGCAATGCCGCAGAGCAGAAGGATTCCCCACCCAGGAAATCAGAGGGAAACCGTCATAGAATCATAGAGTATCAGGGTTGGAAGGGACCTTAGGAGGTCATCTAGTCCAACCGCCTGCTCAAAGCAGGACCAACCCCAATTTCTGCCCCAGATCCCTAAATGGCCCCCTCAAGGATTGAACTCACAACCCTGGGTTTAGCAGGCCAATGCTCAAACCACTGAGCTATCCCTCCCCCCCTCCAGTTACCTCCAGTTTCTTAATAGCTTCCTCCTTGTCCACCGGGAGCCGCTGTTTGTGCTTGGGGATCAGAATGGTGGTTCCTGTCCCAGAGGAAGAGAGAAGGTCAGAACACGGCCAGACAATGGGGCATTCCTGGGGGACAGCACACGATGGGCAGTGAGTGGGAGAGCTGGTTTCATTTCCTTCATGCATCACGATACAGCTGCAGTCGACCGACATGCTCCAAGCCCTGCCACACGTCACCAGGCCAAGCTCCCGCTGCTGGGATAAGGGCTTGGCCTGATGCTGGCACCCACACCTCGTTAATTATTGGGCTGCATTTCCGGGTTACGTGCTCGGTCACCCTGCCGGGTTTTGGCAGGAGGTAGGGCTATTCTGCTGACTCAGGCTAGAAACCAGACCAGGTGGGGTTCATTACCTCCAATCCAGGGCATGAGAGGACCAGAAGGGAGCTAGGAGGAAGCCAGATAGGAGCTCTTGTGGGAACAGCAAGTACAGGCTAAGGATTATGTCTGTTTTCTTTTGTTAGGAATAAAATGCAGCCCCTATCAAATCTGTATAGCCTAGTAGATAAGGCACTGGCCAGGCACTCAGAAGCTGTGGCTCTAATTCCTGCTCTGCTGGGTGACCTTGCATTAATCATTATTTTCTTTAACACTCACTCTCCTTCCGGAGCTTTCGGACTCGGATCTTTAGCTCCCGCGGTAAGCGCCGCCAATCTGCAAAGACAAATAAGGAAATCACCAGACTGAGTCAGACTCATGGTTCGTCTACTCCACTAGCCCATCTCTGAGAGTGGCCAGAACCGGCTACTTCAGAGGGTGCAATAAACCCTCGAGTGGACAATGATGGAATAAGAGAAGTTTCTTCCTGACCCCCTGCTAGTTAGTGACTGGTTTGTGCCCTGAAGCATGCGGGTTTATAATCTATGTATCTATGCATCCCCACCTGCACTCATCTATCCATTCCTCTATACATTTATCTATCTACCTATCATCATTTGTTCTTATTTATCGATCTATCTAATGTGACTGTGGATGTTCTCATCCACATAAATGTCTGAACTTCTCTTGAATCCTCTATGCTTTTTACTCCAGCAATATCCTGTGGCACAGAGTTCCACAGACTATGTAAAAAAATTTCGTTCACCACTTCTCTATGTGTTGCCTTTCAGTTTCACTGGATCTCCTGCCCTGCCATATTGCTGTGTCTCTGGGGTTATTATAAAGGTGATGGATCTAACCGTGCCTTTTGGGATTCTCCACAGCTGTGAACCACAGTCTCCCTGGAATAAAACTCTGGAGAAAAAGGTGAGCAAGGGTTAGACTGTAAAATATTCCCCTGCATACCTGGGTTCCAATCAATAGCATTATCAATGGGGCCGGACATCTGATATTTATCTGAGTAGCGCTCAACATCTGAAAAGAAACATACAAACAGGGGTCAAAACTGCAGTTTTATAAGGAGCATATAAATGGGCTTGAATTCTCAGTTAAACTCAGAGCTTGTCTACACATTGAACTGTCCCGGCGTAGTAAAGCCATACAACCCCTGTAGTGTGGACGCAATTATACCAGTATAAAAATGCTTATATTAGTACAGCTATACCAGAATAAGCCAGACCAGTAGAAGGCACCTTTATACAGATAAAACTGCGTCTGCACACCACTGACCAACATAGTTATACCAGTACAATTTTTAAGCACAGACCAGATTAAAGCCCCTTAAAGGGGCTTTAAAATGGGTACAACTTATATTTCAGGCTGCTTTATGCTTGCTGACTGGTATAATAATAATAAAAAAACCCATCTCTTATCATCAGTAGGTCCATTTTACACATGGGGAAACTGAGGCACGGGGCAGGGAAGTGAGTTGTCCAAGGTAACCCAGCAAGTCAGTGGCAGAGCTAGGAATAGAACCCAGGTCTCGTCTGTCCTGGCCGTGTGCACCAGCCACTAGGTCCCACCACTCATGAGTAAAAGGACTTCAGCATCACTGAGAGTTCAGGCTCAGTGTTTCCGTTTGCACTAAGTTGTCTAAAGTCCTTTTTCTTTTTAGAACAAACAAATACAGGTAAAATGTGGGTCCTAAATCAACAGGAGCTGCCCCCGGTACCTTTCTTGGGGGCGGCCGGCTTGACATAATACGGCAGATTCTTCATGGCTCCCCTCAGTTCTTGCTTTAGCGCCAGCATGTATTCCACCTCCTCACCCGTCTGCAGAGGGACTGGCTTGTACTCCATGGGCTACAGAGACAGGACGGGAGAGAAGCAAGTATCAGCTTCAAAGGAAGAACCGTGGCTGGGGCTGACAAGCCGATGATACGTACGCAGGGCTCCAGCCTTATGAGAGAGAAGAGGCTCAGCGGTGAAATCCAGACCTGGATTTCAAACCCCGTAAAGTTGGGGTTGGGAGTTAGGATCCGGGACTTTAGTGTGAGCCCAGCTCTGACGTATAAACATACTGGTGTGTATGTACCTGTGTGTACATATGTGTATGTACGTGTATGTACATATGTGTAAGTGTATGTACGTGTATAGAGATGTATGCCTGGAGAAAGGATGTACGTGTATAGAGATGTGTGTGTGTGTATGTACATACATATGCATGGGCATCTATGTATATACGCACACATGTGCAGGTCCACGTGTGTGTACATACAGAAGCACGGGTGTGAATATGTACACACGTATGGATGGGTGTGTACAGACACATGCATTGGCATGTGTGTCTATATGTGAGTGTAGGCACAGATGCGTGTGTGTTTGTGTATATAGATGTGAAAGGGGTGGGGTTATGGAGACTTCATAGAGTGCATTATGGAGTTCTCTACAGCAGAGGTTCTCAACCAGGGGTCCGGGGCCCCGTGTGGGGGGCCGCGAGCAGGTTTCAGGGGCTCCACCAAGCAGGGCTGGCATTAGACTGGTTGGGGCCAAAGGCAGAAAGCCAAAGCCCCACCACATGGGGCTGAAGCCCGGTGACCCAAGGCCCGCCACCCGAGAAACTTGGCTTTGCAGGGTCCTCTGTGGCACAGGGCCCTGGGCAACTGCCCTGCTTGCTACCCCCGAACGCTGGCCCTGGTTCTTATATGCAGAAAAACAGTAGTTGTGAGCCATGCAGTTTGTATAGCATGAGAAGGAAAAAGGTTGAGAACCCCTGATCTACAGCCTGGATTCACTTAAATTCCAGGCTGGCAGCACCCAGAAGCTGCTCCCCCCTGATGGCTTCGGAAGAGCCATGAGTGCAATGGGTTGGTGGGTCTCAGCTCCCAGAGGACACACTTCCACATCCCCCTTTGGCACCAGTCGGCCGCCTTGCTGGCAGGGGGCTGAAAGGCCACGTAGACTCCCCCCAGGTCAAGGGAGGGGCACTGGCAGGGCAGCGTGCGGGGGATGTTTGCCCCGCCACTCTCCCTACTCTGTGCACAGGGCCCCCCCCCGTGCTGCCAATCCAACACCTTTTACCCACGCCATAGTCACTGTGTGTTTCAGAAGGGGGCCCCGACGCGACGGACTCACAGGGAAGAGCGGCGACGGCTGGAGGGTGGATGGGGGCAGTGAGTCCCCTTTGCCAATGCCCACGGCTTCCACGTTGAAGGTCATCTGGCTCCGACCCCTCCCTCTGCCTCCTCTTCCAGCCATGGCTTGCTCTGTGGGAAGAAGTGGACGCAGCCGAGGCCTGCACAGGGGAGGAGAGAGCCCTTTATGATCCTCGGGAACCTAGACGATGGCATCTTCCCCAAGCCACGGCCCCCGAAAGCCATGGGACAGAGCTCCGTGCTAGGAACACCGTGCACTTAATAACACGAGGGCCACCTCGCTTGGAGGAAGAGACAGCAATTAGCGATCTATCGGTTATGTAGCCACAGTTACTGTTTCAACTCAGCACCTCAAAAATCTTCAACGGATTTGTTCTCTGCCCCTCTAGAGCAGTGCTTGAGCCCAGTTCGGGGACTAAGAGATGGAGACACAGACAGCCATGGTGGAGTAAGGCCTTAAACCCAGATCTCCAGCAGCCTAGGCGAGGACGCTATACAGCCCCTGCACTATGCTCCTTCCAACACTAACAGGGAAACACACCTTCCATTTTGCTGCCAGGCCCACAACCCACTGCAGCCGTCCTCTTAATATCTAGCAGCACGCTAAGGGGGGTTAAACAGTGTCCAACCTGTGCATTCGCCAACCGCGCACGTTGCCCCGAGGTGAGACGCTGAACATGTAAAAGGACACGGGTGTGCAATGCGGGACCCAGGGTGCATGGCTCAGAGCTGAGGGTGGATGGGGCACGAACCAGAGTATGGGGAGCTGGATTCATAAATCAGCATGTACAGTGCCGGCCCCACAGCACAGCTCAGAGCTGAGGGTGTACAGTGCCGGCCCCACAGCGCACAAAGCACAGCTCAGAGCTGAGGGTGTACAATGTTGGACCCACAGCGCACAAAGCACAGCTCAGAGCTGAGGGTGTACAATGTTGGACCCACAGCGCACAAAGCACAGCTCAGAGCTGAGGGTGTACAATGTTGGACCCATGGTGCACAGCTCAGAGCTGAGGGTGCAAGACCCAGGGTGCCTGACGCGGCAAATGGCTCCTAGCGGACAGCGCAAGCCCAATGCTCCAGCTGCTCAGCAGGGCCCAGAGAGGGCGATTCACGGCTCCGAACGGAGGGTCTGTGGTGCGGGGTCGGGGTACCCTGGTGCACAGAGCCAGCCCCCAGGCTGCACAGCGCAGGAGCTGCAGTGCAGGGCCCCACGCCCAGCATCCAGAGCAGGACAGAGGGTGCAGTGCCAGGCCCCGGGTGCAGAGCCAGGCCCCGGGTGCACAGTGCAGGATCTGCAGTGCGGGGCCCCACGCCTAGTATCCAGAGCAGGACAGAGGGTGCAGAGCCAGGCCCCAGGCTGCACAGTGCACGGCGCAGGAGGGGCAGTGCAGGACCCAATGCCCAGGGCGCACCGGGCCACGGCCAGGCAGGGCTCGATGCTCATTAAGATCCTCCCGGGCCCTGGGGAAGGGGCGGGGCGGGGCGCTCCCCGCCTCCCATTGGGCCGCCGCGGACCGGACCGAACCGAATCAGCGCTTTACCCGGGTCGCGCAACGGTGTCCGGCTCGCGCCGCCCTCTCCCGGCGACTCCACGTGGGCTCCGCCCGGAAGCGAATCGGATACACAACGTTCCGAAGGGGCGGGGCCCAAAGGCGGCCGCTCGTTGGTGCGCGCCGCGGCCAATCAAAGGACGGAGGAGGAGGAGACGGGTGTAAGGGGCGGAGCCTGAGACTTTTGTTGGAGAAGAGAGAGCGACAAAGAGATAAAGATGGATAAGAAAGAAAGAAGGATGGATGGAGAACGAGAAAGAAAGAAAGATGGATGGATGAGAAAGAAAGAAAGAAAGAAAGAGAAGGATGGATGGAGGAAAAAGAGAGATAAAGAAAGAAAGAAGGTTGGATGGAGTAGAAAAAGAAAGAAAGAAAAAGATGGATGGATAGGAAAAAAAGAAGGATGCATGGATGGAGGAGAAAGGAAGAAAGAAAGAGAAAGAAAGAAAGAAAGAAAGATGGATGGAGAAAGAGAGAGAAGTGTAGGGGGGTGTGGAAGGAGCAGAGGAAGGTGGAGCGGTTCCCTGCACAGTCCAGGAGGGTCTTCAAGCCCCCGGCACTTTCTGCCCTGACTTCTTCCCTGGCACTGCTCTGCCTGCCAGCCAGGGGCACAGTAACCCCGTGGGGGGAGGGGATAGCATAGGGTTACATCTGCATGGGGAGAGAGTTAGGGTGGATGGAGGGACTTGCCATGTGCTGGGCTGGGACTGCCACAAAGGGGGAAAAAACCCTGATTCCCTATTGTCTGGGGAGTTAAGTCACTACTGTCCTTGTTAAACCTGCCCCGGGAGGTTGGGCCTCTAGAACTGGGGTTCCCTGTGGTGGCAGGTTTGGCAGCATGATCTGACCTGGAGCCATCTCTCTAGGCATTTCTACCCTAACAGCTGAGCTTCATGCAAAGCTCCCTGGGTAGCCTAGACCCTCAACTCTGCCTCATGGCTACTGCCCAGCCAGCCAGAGCTGAATCCAAGGGCATCGGTTCCCAAGGCTGATGACCTCCGACGGTAAAACAAAGGGCTTCAGAGCTAAGGCAGCTACTGCCCCCTTCCACGGGGGCAAATAACTATTACACGTCATGGGGCCTTGCAAAACTGCCAACTACACTGGTCGTCAGAACTAGAGAGATGCCAGTGTGTGGAGCATTGGCACAAGCCCCCATGGGAGATCTCCCATCCAAGCATTAGCTAGACCCAACCTTGTGGGACCTGAGATGCAGCTCTTCCATTGCTTTCCCTTGCTCCCTGCTTCAGCCTTTCCCGAAGTTGCCTCTACAATAGGAACAAAACCATCCGTTTCCTGACAATACAGAGCTCTCTAAAGGATTTTCCCCCTTTCTCTATCTCAGGAGCCAGATCTGCTCCAAGTTGCACAGATATAAATAGCAAAGAACTGGCTGCTTTCAGGGACAGCTCTTCTGGACTCCTTGTTCTAAGATGAAATTTCGCTCTCCCTCTTCCTCTGATTATACAGCACCTTGCTCTTTTGCTTCTGCATGCAAACAAGTCCCTCACAATCAACAGGCCACTAATCTAATGATTTTGAGGCTGGTAGAGGAAGGCTGGAGCAATGGATAGGAGGCTGGCCTCCAACTTAAGAGACTTGGGTTCAGTGCTGGCCTTATGCAAGTCATTTAGCCGCCATGTGCCTCAGTTTCCCCGTCTGCACAGTGGGGATAACAGCGCTGCCCTGCCTCACGGGCAGGGTTGTGAGGATACATGTGTTAAAGGTTGTGAGATGTGCTGATACTACTATGATGGGGACTGGATAAATACCTCATATAGAGAAGTTTATTGCAACACCATCTGCTGAGTCAGGCTGAACCCGTTTTCTAACAGGAGATTAGTGCTCTCGTATGGCGGCTGTAGGTTTAAATCCTGCTCAGGTTGCAGGCTGGGATGAGATCATGGGGGTCTCTAGCTGACCTGTTGGGAATGTTTAGCCACATAACACAAATCCAACTGTCTCTGCTCACGTGGGGCTTGACACTCAGATATATCAGAACTGGGAAAGAGCTCCCAAATCAGGAGAAAGAGGTTGGGGAGGGGGGCCTAGGGCTGGGAGAGCAGGCTGGGATTGAGAAGTGCTGGGGGGCGGGGATCCCAGGGCAGGGCTGGACTATGGGGGAGAGGCGGGGGGCTGCGGGTCAGGATTGAGGTGCATTGGCAGAGCCGGTGGGGGAGGGAGCCCAAGGTTGAATTAATATGGGGCTTGGGATTGAGGGGCATGAGCAGAGCTCGGGGGAGGGGGGCCGACACTAAACTGGACTAGGACGGAGTCTTCAGGTCAGGACTGAGGTGCATTGGCAGAGCTCTGGGGGAGCGGGAAGCCAGGGCTGGATTAGCCAGGGAGGCGTGGGTCAGGACTGAGAAGGATCAGCAGAGCTGGGGGGAGAGAGCCTAGGGCTGGAATAACAGGGTCCATTAAGCAGGAAGCTCCAGCTACATCTGGGGGTCCAGCTGACTCCGAGGAAGGGTTAATGGGCTGGTGTCCGCTCAGCTGGCAACCCCCGTGGGCCGGCCCAGAAAGGTTACAGCTATTTTAATCTGGGGAATCAAGGAGAGGCTAAACCCCCCTTTGCTTGCTGCCTGCAGACGTACACTGTTCCCCCCCAGGCCGCTCTCTCTGCTGCAGGGTCTCACCCCAGGTGGGCGGGGGGGGGGGGCGTGTGTAAATGTCACACCCAACAGGGAAGCTACCGGGGGGGGGGGGGGTGGAGGGGGGAGCAAATCATCTCACCCTGCGGCCTCCTCAGGCCAGGCACTTTGGCTGCCGCTGCTAAAGGTTTCACGGCGTGAAGGAAGGGGACTCCATGCTGGAGGGGGAGCTGCAGGAGCCTTTGGCTGCTCCCATTGCGCCCCAGCAAGATCCCCCCCCGCCCCCCCCCATGGATCGCTGCTCTGAAAAGCGCACCAACAAACTCCTTGCGGCTAAGGCAGATGGCACGCAGAGCTAGGGTGACCAGATGTCCCGATTTTATAGGGACCCTCCCGATGTCTGAGTCTTTTTCCTATATAGGTTCCCATTACCCCCTACCTCCTGTCCCGATTTTTTACTTGCTTTCTGGTCACCCTATGCAGAGCAGGGTAGCTGCGGGGACCGCGGCTGCTTGGCTATAGCTTTCACATCTCCACATGATCCAGATCTCCCATCCCCTGGGCCAGGGCTGCTCCCTCCTCTTTGTACTAGTCCTGAGAAGCTCGGGGGACGGGGCTGTATGGGGAGCCCCTTACAGTCAAACTGACTTGGGATCTTTGAGCTGAGACTCTCCCGATGCTGTGTGTGTGTGTGTACACAGATGTGTACTTGTCTGATCTGTCAGCCTTGCCTAGACTACAGGGGTGTCATTTGCTATGGGGCAGGCCCCCTGACCTTGTTCCCCCCGCCCCCAACTTTTCATAGATTTATATGCTCCATTGTGTCCTCCACTTTTTGCTTCCTCACCCCCCACCCTCAACATTGCAGGTTATCATATAATCACATATTCATTGCTTACAAGGCCACTTTGATCATCTCGTCTGACCCTCCTGTATAGCCCAGGCCAGAGCCCTGCCCCGAAATAACACCCAGAGCAGAGCTTTTCGAACACTGTCCAATCTTAATATAATATTCTCGGGGCTGTCACAATTCCCCTCTCCCCCGAATTCTTCCGAAATGGTGCCTGTGCCGGACTAGAGCGTTCCATCAGGCCTTCCCGACTCCAGCCCTGTAGCTTGATTCCAGCCCACACCACAGCGTTGGCCTCCAGTCTGTTCACACGCACGTGCGAGAGTGTGTGTGTGTGTGTGTCTAGAATATTATATTAAGATTGGAGGGTTTTCTACAAGCTCCACTCTAGGAGTTATTTCAAAAAGCTCTGCTCTAGGACCAGATTTTCACAAGAGCTCGGCTCCCATTCGGACACTGCATTAAGCTGCCGGATTTTCCAAGGAGTGGTGTGCCCATGGGCTGGAAAATCTGCCCCGGGGAGAGCTGCTGGGTGCTGATTCCTATCCCGGCCCGGGTGCGGGTGCCTCTTTGAAAGATCCCAGCCGCGCCGCGCCGCTCTTTGCAGCATGATGAAGCATCCCCGCTACCTCTGACGCCAGCCCCCCGCCCGGAGGATGCTTTCCGCCGAGCGGCTCCTTGGCTGCGCTGCAGATGGGGGGTGACTCATCTCCCTCTCCCCTCCACCCCGATTCCGACAGGGCGGCCGAAAATAGCAACGAGGGGGGAGGGGGGAACCCAAAATAACTGCCAGCACCTGGCTGGTGCTGGGATGAGAAGCCGAGAGAAGATGTGCTTGACTCCTGCCTCCGGCTCCCAGGGAGCCGGGATTCTATTCTCAATCTGCTGCAGGCCCAGCTGTGAAGTTGTCTTGGCAACCAAGATAGATGGGGGCGGGGGGGGAGGAAGGGAAAGAAAGAAAGAAAGAAAGAAAGAAAGAAAGAAAGAAAGAAAGAAAGAAAGAAAGAAAGAACGACCAATGTCTAGAAAGAGAGTCGCCTTCCCCCAACCAGCTGTCCCAGTTTCATAGTTCTTTTCCTCTCTATGACCCTGGAACAAATCATCCTTCTCTCCACCTGGCTGAATGTCAGCTCTGAAAGGGGCCCAGGGGACTTAGGAACCTCACCGCCATTGAATTTCACTGGCAGGCTGGCACCTGGATTCCTTTGAAAATAGTCATGAAAGCGCTCTGGTTGGGGGGAGCTGCAGGGTTCGGATACTGGGAGGTCCTCCCGGCGAGCAAGCACCAGGCCGGACTCTGCAGCCCCCCATGCTGCTCGCGCTCCGGCCCGGTGCCATCCGCCTCCTTGGGAATCGCTCCGGAGCCCATCCAGGGTTAGTGAGAAGGGTCGGGGTCAGCCCTTGACATCTACACTGCGAAAAAAATACCCCCTGGGCAGCAAGTCTCAGCGCCCGGATCAACTGACTGAGGCTCCGGGGGCTCGCGTCCCGGGGCTAAAAATAGCAGTGCAGACATTCTGTAACTCATCTTGGTCCCTGAAAGGGCCAGGCGGCTTTAGCTGATAACGTCTCTCACCACAGAATCAGCTGGAGGCAGACACCGGGGCGTGGGAAATTTCAGCCCAGATGGTTAAAGTTTGGCAAAGTTATAAGGAGCCACTGAAAACAGGGTCTTAGAATGGAAACTTGCCAAGAGGAAATGCTACCTATGCCACCGGTTATCAGTTCTGTGTTGTGGCTGAGTTCTGGACCACGCTGGCAGTTAGATGACGTGGGGCTGAGCTCCAGGGGCACAACACGGCTGAAAAAGTCCATTGGGCATTCCTGTGTCCCTCTTCACCATGGCAGCTGAGCATCTCCCAATCATTAACAGGCTTCTGTCTTACAACATCCCTGGGAGGCAGGGAAGGATTATGCCCATTTTACAGATAGTGCAAGATGACTTGATGACACAGGAGGTCTGTGGCAGCACTGGGATTTGAGCTCAGGTCTCCTGAATCCCTCTCTCCACTAAGCCAGCTCTCCTTACCCCCCCCCCCCTGTGTAATTTACCACAGCAATCAGCTAATACATAGCATCCCAAGCAAGTCCTGCTGGCCCAACTTGGCCATATGTGTTTCATAGTGTCGCTCCGCTTTACAGACAGACGAAGGCCTATGGCCACTGACGTGGGTGTCAGCCCATCCTGCATCAAGCCATGGGAACCAAATAACACTGACTAAGTCTGCCAAATCACACAGCAAAGGCAGGGTGAATGAAGCCAAGAAATTGATGGGAAATGAGTTTTCCAGCTGCGAGCCTATAAAGTCAGGGCCTCTCTGTCTCAAATGTCAGCCTATGGGTTGTTTGCTGGAGATTAGTGCAGAAGTCAGAAGACCTGGGTTTGATGCCTAGCTCTGCTACTGACCGGCTGTGTGCCCTCGGGCAAATCACTTCTCTTGTGACTATACATTCTGCTGGGCAGGCGCTGTGTCTACACAGCACGTAGCATAATGGTTCTCTAATCTCTGCTGGCATCACTCCCATAATAATAACTTGGTTTTAAACCCAAAATCAAAGGCCTTCACTATACCATAAACCGTACAATTCCCTGACTGTGGGTGGAGCTATACCGGCATAAATCTGCTTATATCAGTATAGTTAGGCTGGTCGGAACTGGATTTTTGTTATTTTATCATTTTGATGGATAATGTCAATGTTTGTTTCTAAGCGTTTCTGGATGATTTGTAATCAATTTACATGTTTACAGTTGGAAGACATTTCGGAAGGGGAGGTCAGACCAAAGCGGGGGTCAGACAATAATTATTTCATGACAGTCGACCTTGAGATTCAAAATGTTAGAGCTTTATGACCGTTAAAACACACATTGCCAATATCCCATGCAAAATATGCAACGTAACTATCCTTCAATCAAACTCCAAGAAGCGTTCAACCAACGTTTTTCATACTTTGTGAAAATATCACTTATTCCTGTATGGGAAGAGGAATAACCTGTTCCAATAGAAGGCCCCTTTATACAGTATAATTGTGGACACAGTAGGGGCTGTACTAACTATATTGGTAAACAATCACTCCCGTAGCCAACACAGTTATACCGGTCCAAAAACTGTGTGTATGTCCAGGCCTGTGTCTGTCCAGCCCCTAGCATTCCCAGCTTGAATGTCTGTACAGCGCCGAGCGCAACGGTGCCCTGATCTCAGTTGGCATTATTGCAATAACAGCAACAGCTCAATTTTAACCAATCCACCGCCCGGGTTTGGCTGAGGTCAAAGGTCTTCTGGGGCTGAAGAATTATGAAGGAAACTGACTTTTCCCCGCTAACATCTAGCGCATTCGGAACCGGGCAGGGAGCGATAGGAATACAATTAGTTAAGGTAACCATGGCAACAGTGCAGGGCAGGCACAAGGGATTGCAAAAGCTTCCAAAGAGGTGCCTATGAAAGGCGCAGCCCCCGCGTGGAGAGCCATCCCCGAGCACCCACTCATCTGCCCATTATCCCTGGTGGCCTCAGACCTTGGCCACTTTTCATCTCTTCCCTTAGCACGACTGAGTCTCCCGGCATAGGCACCAAGAAGCTGGCAGTGGTTGTGAGATAACACTCATGCAAATCCCCGAGACAGCGTTCACCCTACAAACACGTAGCATGTTCCATCCTCAAAGCCCTTCATGCCAGTCTCTCCATTTTACAGATGGGGAAACTGAGGCACGGAGAAAGGGATGGACTTGCCCAAGAGCATGTAGGGAGCCCATGACAGAGCTGTCGATAGAAATTAGAAGGCCAGATTGCCAGTCTCCTGCTCTAACCACTAGCTGACACTTCCCACCTCCACCCTTGATGGGATCCAAAACTGAGGCAAGGATGGGGAAACTGGGGGTATGTCTACACTGAACCGTAAACCTGGGCTTAGGCTCAGGTTTGAGCCCAACCTCCTCCCGTACTGTCTACACACAAAGCTGTATGTAATGGGTCAGCAATCCTTCAGGATCTGAATCCTAGGACCCACCTGGCAGGGGTGGGTCTGAGCCCTAGTCCCACTGAGAGGCAGGTCCAAGCCCTGTCATTTTGCAGTGTGGACACAACTCAAGCTGTCGACCCGAGTCAGAAGGTCTGTGTAGCGCAGTATGGAGCTGCTGTAGTTGTGAGTTGTGGGTCTAGCAATTGTTAGCCCGGGTTGACAATGCACCGTGGATGCTCGAGTGTGAGCTTGAACACAGCAAGTCCACAAGCCCGGATGCCACAGCCCCAGTTTTACAAGGCCGTGGAGACAGACCCTTGGGAGGACGCTGAGTATCTTACACCCCCTCCCTTGCTCTGCGACGGGCGAAGGCCTTTACAGCCCTGCCACGTGAGAGGTAGTGTGGGCTAGTGGGTAGGGCACCGGTCTGAGACTTGGCGAGACCCGGGCTCTTTTCTCGGTTCTGCCACTGCCCTGCTTGGGTCATGTTGGGCAAGTTGCTTCCCTGCTCTGTGCCTCAGTTTCCCCTCCCACCCATTGTCTGTCTGCTCTAGTTGGTCTGTATGCCACTACGGGGCAAAGACTGCCTCTTGCTCTGGGTCAGTGCAGTGCCCGGCACAATGGGGCCAGTGGCGGCGTTTATCCCGGAGGTGCTGGAATTAGGGGTACGGGGGCACCCCCCAGCTTGAAGTGGTTTCCATCATATACGGAGTTTACAATTTGGTCCAATGGCTCTCAGCACCCCCCACTCCACACATTGTTCCAGCGCCCCTGGCTTATCCTGTAGCAGCCCCCGGCAAAGCTCAGGGGTTTTTTTTTGGGGGGGGGGGGGTTACCGGTGTTGCTATCCAACACGCTGGACAGGGTTTGCGTCCCTGCATCATCATGTTGGGGGGAGGGGGAGCTGCCCATCACCTTGGGTTTTGCTTTGTCACCAGGGCCAAGTAACTGAATCACCATGTGGGGAGGGGCCCTGGCTGCTCCCCTCCCCCCCCCCCATTGCAGAGGCTAAATGCTGCCACTGAACAGGGCCCTGATCCCCGCTGCGGCCTGGAGGCGTGGCAGGTCACTGATATTCCTAAAACTTGCCGAGGGTGTTAGCAGGAACACAGAGGAGCCGGGAGCCGCGGCACCAGGGTTTTTGCCGCCCTAGGCGGCGGCGCTCGGCGCTTCGGCGGCGTTTCGGCGGCCGCTTTTCTGGCTGCCCAACCGCCGCCGAAACGCCGCCCCCCAAATCCTGCCGCCCTAGGCGACCGGGCCCTGGGAGCAGAGCAGGGAAGGATCAAGGGTCGACCCGGCCCAGCACGGCAGGGGCCAGGGGGTGGCACATAGAGTACAGCAGCGTGCACTGGACTCATGCCCCGCATCCCGAGGAGATGGTGCCGTAGGTCTAGGGGGAACTAGGGGGGTGCTGGAACTAGGGGGGCGACCGCACCCCCAGGCTTGAAGCGGCTTCCATCATACGCAGGGGCGGCTTGGGGGCTCTCAGCCCCCTCCCCCCCACTATGCCCATTGTTCCAGCCCCCCCTCCGGGAGAGTGCCCCCAAATTGCTCCAGGGAGAGCTGGAGGGCTGAGACCAGCGCTGAGCATTCACTGGCAGGGGAGGGGGGGGGGCGTGGAAGAGGCGCCCCCCCCCCCTTCCCCGTGCACATTGGTGCAGTGTGGAGCTGAAGGGAATCGCCACTTCTGGGCGGTGGGAAGGGAGCTAAAAATAGCAGCAGGGCTGGGTCTCTGCAAAGCGCCGGCCGGGCTGCGGCCGGGGAGAGGCGGCTCCAGGGCCGGGATGGGCTGAACGCTCCTTTGCCCCCCCCCCCCGCCCCCGGCCCGCCCCCGGCTCCAGCTGGATGGGGTCGGGCGCCCTCAACCCCCCGCCCGCGCCCGACGCACGAAACGGGGAGCCCCGGGCTCGAGCCGTGAAAACTCCCCAGGCTTCGGCCCCGCTTCCCCGGGGGCGGGCGGCCCAGAAGAGCCGGCGGCAGGTGACGGGAGAGGGGCCAGCCGCGCCAGGTAGGAGCCGGGGGGGGGGGGGGGCAATGGATGGAGGGGGGGTGAGAGCCATGCACCCAAACCGTGAACCCTGGATAGGATGGCCACGAGCAAGCCAGGGGGTGCGGCGGCCCCCCTAGTCCCAGCACCCGTGGGTGCTAGGGAAGAATGACAGCGCAGCCAGCGGGGGCTGAGAGCAGCGAGCACCGGCCACCGCATCTGGCCGGGGATCGGCGCCTGGGTCCCGCGCTTGGGCTCAACTGCAGCGGGGGCTGGGGAGAGAAAGTCCCCCCGGGCAGTGGGGAGATCTTGTCAGTTTGTCCTAAAACCCCCTTCCTCAGTTAGGGTGACCAGACAGCAAGTGTGAGAAATCGGGAGGGGGTGGGGGGTAATAGGAGCCTATATAAGAAAAAGACCCAAAATCGGGACTGTCCCTATAAAATTGGAACATCTGGTCACCCTATCCTCAGCGCGGCTTGCCAGGCGACTCTGGGCTTCTTTGGTGGCGGTATTTAATGATTAATTAGTCATTATTATTAAACGGGTTTCTTCTCCACATTTCTCTGTGGCTATATGTCCCCTCAGGTGTCTTTCTGCTCTTACCCGCCTGGTCCCTTCCGTGTTTTATTCTGCGGATCCCAACCAAGCCAGAAATCTGTTTTAAATTAAAATGTAATCACGTTTTATTGCCACTAGCCCGTGTATTGCTTTAAATCCACCTGTTTAATAGAATTAGAACAGGACCAGGCTTATCCTTTGATTTAAATGTATTTCACTCCCTGTGCTCATCCTGAACTATAATATTCAGCATCTCAAGTTCCTTTACATTCTAGATAGATAGATAGATAGATGATTGGGGTATATGGGGATAGATAGATAGATAGATAGAGGTGGTGTAGATAGATAGATAGATAGATAGATAGATAGATAGAGGGGGTATATGGGGATAGATAGATAGATAGATAGATAGATAGATAGATAGATGTGGTGTAGATAGATAGATAGATAGATAGAGGGGGTATATGGGGATAGATAGATAGATAGATAGATAGATAGATAGATAGATAGATAGATAGATAGAATTTCTCTCACTCCATTCAGTAGGTTGCATTCATTCTTATGTGGTTATGTAACCAGATGTGGGTGAAAGCTCTTGCTAATTTAGACCAGAATATTTTCTTTAGGTTTCCCTCATCCTCCCCCCCCCCCCTGCCGAAAATCCCCTTTACATCTGAAATTCCAGGAAGAAAAGATCCCTAGAAGAATTCTGATTCCAAGAAATTCCCACCTGACCATTTCCACACCAAAATCCACCAGGCGTTCCCAGTTCACCCCCGTAGCAATTTGCCGAAAACCAAATCTCGTCCTTTTCCAGTTGCAACCCACAAAGGCAAAGATGCGGCAAAGAATCGATCTGGCTTTTCCCTCTTTGTTTTCCCCTTTTTTCATCCATCGCCTGCCTTGATATTCAACGTCGCTGTCAGAGCTTTAAACCTTTGTTTCCTAACCCTTATTGCTCTGCAGGGATTTGGGTTGGGTTTTTTTTAAATGAAGAGAAAGGCTGCTTCATCTGAAAAAGGCTGTGGTTTTTTCACCCAAAAGCACAGGACGTGTCTTTGAAAGATTCCAAAGGTAAAATGGCTTTTTATACTTAGAGGTCCTATGGGGACAAGCAGAGTGAGATCTTACCAGACCGTAGCTTATTTCGCCTGCATTCCTGGACAATAAATGAATTCCCGAGATGAAATTGCCTGCTTCATTACCCAGCCTGACAGATGGAATTTTCTGATACGATAGAGGGCTCTCATAGATTTCCTATGGTGGAGCTCAGGAAAGAAACTGTAGGAACAAGAGAGATAATGTCTCATTCATTCCCCAAGCAACGTGGAAGACAGTGTATCAACACTGCCTTGAACTGGAGACAGTAGCTGGGGTGGAAGGGGTGATGGTCTCCCAGGGAGGGCGCTCAAGTAGGACCCAGAGGATCTGGGTTTAATTCCTGGCTCTGCTACAGATTCCCTGTGTGACCTTGGTCAAGTTGCTTCATCTCTCCTGGGCCTTTAGTTCCCCACCTACAAAACGGGGATAATCCCCAGAAGAGGCTAAAACCCATTTGTGATTGTGAAGAGCAGGGATGGGAGGGCAAGCTACATAGACAGAGGGGAGGGACATTGTCTAGGATGTTTAAGCCAGAAGGGGTCCAATCCTATGGTGATGGTAAATGGCCCGTTGTGGTCTTAAAAACCCATGAACCCTGAGCAGTTCCATTAACCCCAGGGGAGAAGGGGAGACTCACACTGAAGTGAGCCCAAGCCCACTGAAGTCAGTACAAAGGCCCTGCCTAGTGACTGAGGCTACTCAGGTGAGTAAGGATTACTTGTGGGATCAAGGGTAGTAATGTTCAGCCTGTAAGAGCCCCCCCCTTGGTCCCCACATCACCACTGGGGAGCCTGTCAATCAGTAGTGTAGTCGCCAGTGATGCAAACGTAGGTTGTAAGATCTCCGGGTCGGGGGCTGGCTTTTTGTTCTGTATGCGTACAGTGCCTAGCGCCACGGGGGACCTGATCCATAACTGGCTCCTAAGTGCTACTGAGATATAGATAATAAATAATAACAACCAACCACCCAAGGGGCCCTGCTGGCACCTGCCCCTTGAAAAAGCCCCCAGAAAGTAGCAGTAAGACAAAAAATAATAGAAAATAAGGGGCGGGGTTTGAGCTTTAAATGGTGAATCTGACAGCTTTGGGTCTATTCATGGAGGCCTCAACAGGGGTTTTGGGGGGAGTGGGGGTTGTTCCAGAGAGGAGCAAAAGCATCCCACTGTTGTTGCATTCTCTTGCTTCTGGACTTGTGACTGTGAGGTCCAGAGGAGAGAAACTGACGCATGAGGAGAGCTTCTCCTTTTTGAAGCGTCTTGCTGGTCAATATCTCCTCTGGTATCTTGGGGGCCGGATGCTTTTCTGTGAGGGAAGATGTGCAGAATTTTTAGTGCTTGCTGCCTCTTATCGATCAACTCGTTTTCTCTTGCGTGCCTTTTGGTGTCACTGAAATGTTGGCGGCTGCTCAGGATAAAATCCGTTGGAAATAAAATCCTCATCATAGTGCATCGCACTTCAGTTCTGAGCCGCAGCCCGCTAAGGTCAATAGAAAGGCTGTCGCTGACTTCAGTGGAGTTTGGATCGGGCCCTTATGTGGCACTTTTCAGTGGGCCTCTGAGGGTTACGAGCCCGCTGGGAGTTGCGGGCACCTAACTCCTTTAGATTTCTTTGAAAATTCCTTGCCTCCAGCTAGAGATCTAAAAGTGTTTTGAAAAAGGTGGGTGAGTAGCTGTGATCCCCAGTCTATAGCTGGGGAAACCGAGGCACGGAGCCGGGACATGATTTGCCCAAGGCCACACAGCAAGTCAGTGGTAGAGCCAAGAAGAGAGCCCAGGAGTTCCCAGTCCCCTGCTCTAATCACTAGACTGCACTCTGGCCTACAACTGGTAATCGAACCCAGGAGTCCTGATTCCCAGCCCACTGCCCCAGTTCTGTCCTGGGCAGAATTAATGACCCGTCAGATCCTTGCAGAGAGGGGTGAGCTATTTCGGGGTGGGGAGGGGCTTTCAGCATTCCTGCTACAAATAGTAGGAGTTTGAATCCTCAGACCTCTTAGAATCATAGAATATCAGGGTTGGAAGGGACCTTAGGAGGTATCTAGTCCAACCCCCTGCTCAAAGCAGGACCAATCCCCAATTTTTGCCCCAGATCCCCAAATGGCCCCCTCAAGGATTGAACTCACAACCCTGGGTTTAGCAGGCCAATGCTCAAACCACTGAGCTATCCCTCCCCTCCCTTCTGCCCACTTTAACCACTAGTGCACTGGTAATAAAGCCCAGGAGCACCGATGCCCTGGCCCATGCTCAAACCATACTAGATTCCTTCCTCCCTCTCTCCCCCCCAGTGAAAGCTCTGAAGATGCTGAGTTAAATCTAGAAGTAATGAGGAAATTACTGGGTGCTAATCACAAAACAGAGAAAGCAGGTCACTTAGTGTGGGTTAGCCGGCAGCTCAGTCATTGTCTGACAAATGACAGATGATTCCAGGGCCCTCCCCTGGCTTTGTCTTGCTGCACATGGATGGGTTTTGAAATGACACTTTAACAGAGCGAATCATTGCAAGTTAATCCAGTGTTTTCTCAAAGGGACGTGCAAGCCTTTCTAATCTGCTTAATTTGAAAGACTATGGGAAATGTTTCATGCGACAGCTAGATCTAGAGACGCTATGAGAGAGCGAGCTGCAGCCGACGATTAGGTAGATAGATATCTATGAAGATTAGAGAAGAAGGCTGAGATGTTTCAAGTTGCTGAGTGTATTTGGGTGCCCCGTTCCGATGAGTTTCATTGGGAATTGACCATCCAAATCCCACAGAAAACGCCAGCCCATCTGTGTTCAGTCTTCCCCCTTTTCTCCTCCACCAGCTGGGGCTATCAAACAGAGCTGGCCTCCTCCAACGTCTCTCCCAGTCCAGCCAGCCACACAAACTAATTGTCCTGGGCAGAATTAATGACCTGTTTGATCCTTGCAGAGAGGGGTGAGCTATTTCGGGGTGGGGTGGGGCTTGGGAGGGGGGGCAGTTCCTAGAAGGGTTTGTGAAGGCTATGTGAGAATGACAGTTCATATGCCAGGATCTGACCCGGCCCCAAAGGGGGTTCAGGAGACAAATACTGAGAGTAAACCTTTTGCCTCTGTACCTACAGAAACATCGTCTGCCTGTTACACGTTCACAAGCGCTCACCCTGTTACACGTTCACAAGCGCTCACCGTATTACACGTGCACTTCTTTCCCATGCTCATTCTTTGCACACAGTCTTAGGCTTGGTCAAACTGCACCTTCTCACCCCCCCGCCCCCAGGAGATAGGGATTCAGTGCCCAGCTCTGTCACAGACTCCCTGGGTGACCTTGGTCATGTCACATTGGACTAGATTTCCAAGCTTCCAGTGTAGCGACTCTAACCACTCTTTCCCAGTGCTGTGCACAGACCCCAGGAGTCCTGGCTTGCAGTCTCCTGCTCTAACCATTGGACAACACTCCCTCCAGGACAGAATACTCCCTAGCACTTTAGGATAGGAAGCAAAGATCATTGTGGCCAGTGACTACCCCGGTCGTGCTGCGATCAGGCCACCAGCTTTCGCAAGAAGAGGACTGCTGATGACCCCATGTGGTGAGGCCTTTTGGGAAGAATACCCCCCATGGAGTCACCAACACCACTGGGGGCAGGGGTCTGCCTCTTACTGGAAGAGCTCAGAGCAGGCTGATTCGGTGCCATTAATCTGCAGCGCTCAACGTCCGTGATTCAATCAGTCCCTGGTTCCTGGGGCACCGGGTCAGGGGATGGCGCCAGCCTCTGATGATTTGTAGGACGCTGCTCGCTCATTAGTCCTGCTAATTAGCTTTCCTTTTCTTCCTCTTCTCTTTCCACACCTCTTTTATCCTCTTCTACTTTGCTCATCAGTCTTCTCTGCGCCCCCTCTATTTACCCTCTGTCTTCCAGGCCCCTTTTTCTCTCTTCCTCCCCTGCTTTTCCCCCCATCACTCCTTCCCTCTTCACCTCCTCCTGGCCTTTTTGTTCCTTCCCCCTTTCTTTACCTTCCCTCATCACTTATTCTTTCCATCTATCTCATTCTTCCTCTCTCCGGCACTCTTCCATTCTCTCCTCCCGCCTGTTCCCTGCTTCACCCCTCTTGTCTCTCCTTTGGCTCCCAACGCGGGCCCAGGTGGGAGGCAGCGCTGAATCAATCCAGCAGACCCCGTGGCTGGGTTTTTCCAAAGAGCTGCGCACACCGGAAGCCGGGCTCTTCTGAAAAGCTGCCGCCCATCTGTGTCCCAGTGGGACCCGCCCAGAGGCCTTTGGGAAATCTGGATTTGATTGAGGTGCCCACGCTGGCCGCTTGCCCGGATCGGGGAAGTCTGAGCCCTCGGGAATCCAACCTGCAGCTCTTTGGGCAAGCTGGCCCTGTTTGCACCGGACTCAGCAAGCTGACACCAATAGACACTGTGTCACCTACGTCCCTGAGGGAGATATTTCTGGTGAAGCAGGCAGGACAGCTAATGCCCTTCCAGCCAACCAGCTTACCAGCTGCCAGGGCAGAAGGGGCTGGGGGCGGATGGGGGGGGGGGGCGGGGAAACGCGCTCACCAGCCAAACTCCTTTTGATTCGTTAACTTGTTTTTTTCCAACGTTGAATTAATTACCCTTTTCCACGCGGGCACCAGCTGGTAGGATTTTGAGTCAGGCAGGCAGGTGGGAATGGGAGGCCAGGGGGATCTGCCAGCACTCGGTAATGGCACATGCATGTGAGTGTTTAACTCTTTGGCGACCTGCTAATTGGGGAGCATCCCTCACGGCAGACAAGAATCTAGGCTGTGCTGCATGAGAACGGCCATACTGGGTCAGACCAATGGTCCAGCTAGCCCGGTGTCCTGTCTTCCGATGCAGTGCTTCGGAGGGGATGAACACAGCAGGCAATTGTAGAGTGATCCGTTCTCTGTCGTCCACACCGAGTTCCTGGCAATCAGAGGCTAGGGACGCCCAGAGCATGGGGTTGCCTCCTTGCCCATCTTTGCAAACAGTCTTTGCACCGCCACGCTGCAAAAGGATCACTCACCCAGCCCTGAAATGCAGCCAGCTCTGGAGTGGAACAGGGCAGTTGTTTAACAGCTGCACAGCCAAGCTGCACAGGGAACACTCACCCAATACTGAAATGCAGCAAGTTCTGGGGTGCGGCATGGCAAGCTGCTTACAAACCACAGCAACGCTCCACAAGGATTGTTCACAAGCCATCGATGGACCGTTCCCTCCATGAACGTGGCTGATTCATTTTGAAGCCCGCTATAGTTTCGGCCTTCACACGATCCCCTGGCAATGAGGTTGACTGTGCATGGTGTGAAGAAGTCACCTAGCACCACCATAGAGGGTCTGCTTACGTCCTGGTTTGGATGAATGGACCGTGCATTAAGCTATACCTGAGATGAGCAGGACAATGCCCCGGAGCTGTCCCATGGGGCATGAATGCACGGTGGGTGAGACTCAGGCAAACCTGGATTCTATTCCCAGCTCTGCTGTTGGGTGACCTTGGGCAACTCCCCAGGCCTCAGTTTCCCCATCCGTAAAATGGGGATAATGAGCCTCCCCTCCTTTGAGACCCACCCATGATAAGAGCTAGAGATTAATCTTGTCCAGATTGCGCTATTGGCACCCGGTCATTGACAACAGAGTGGGACGCAGGCGGGTTTTTCTGCGGCAGGAGCTGCTGAATTCCCAACTGGTTTTGCCTCGGTTCTCTGGGAAATCTGAATATTGGCGCAGGGGTGATGTGGGGCCTGCCAGCCAGACACGTGGGTGTGAAACTGAGGCCGTGTCCCACAGAGGCCTTAAAAATCCCGGGGCACTTCTTAGCCCGGCCCAGTTTCAGTATGAGTAAGGAGATTCTGTCTGCCTAGCTTGGCCTATTGGAGCCTTCACTTCCTGTCCTAAACTGCTGTGCAGCCTTGCGGTACACCATTAAACAGCTGCCCTGCCCCAGAACTGGCTGTGCTTCAGTGTTGGGTGAGGGATCCCTGTGCAACTGCTATGTGGTCATCAAACAGGGGTTGTCCTCCACCTCAGAGGTGGCTGCATTCCAGCGCTGGGTGAACAATCCTTGTGGAGCGTTGCTGTGGTTTGTAAGCAGCTTGCCATGCCGCACCCCAGAACTTGCTGCATTTCAGTATTGGGTGAGTGTTCCCTGTGCAGCTTGGCTGTGCAGCTGTTAAACAACTGCCCTGTTCCACTCCAGAGCTGGCTGCATTTTAGTGCTGGGTGAGTGATCCTTTCGCAGCGTGGCGGTGGGCTGTGAAGCAGCTGCATACCAGGGCTGGCTGTATGCCAGTAGTGTGATCTCTCTGTGCAGCGTCGCTGGGTGGGCGGTTAAACAGCTGCCCCGTTCCACCCCAGAGCAGGCGGCATGGTTACCGTGACGCCCGGCTGGGCGGCTATTAACCAGCTGCTGCATTGCAGCCCAGAGGTGGCAGCATAGTGGTGAAGGGGTTGCATGGCGATGAACAATGCTGGAGCAGGGTAAGATTTCATGATGTGCTCTCCCTCTCTCTCTCTCTCTCTGTCCAGGGAGGTGCTCTGCCCGTGCAATGCCCCGCCCCGCTGCCCACAACCCCGGCTTGCCCCCACGAGACCGCCCGGCCCCAGGCCCCGCCTGGCGATGAACGACCCGGCCGCCATGCCGCACGCGGAGGGGAACGCCCTGCTGAAGGCCGTGTGGCAGGGCAAGTTCCGCCTCACCCGCCTCCTGCTGGAAGGCGGGGCCTATATCAACGAGGGCAACGCCCAGGGCGAGACCCCGCTGATCGCCGCCTGCCTGGCCCGCTACGACGACCCCCACAACAAGCCCCGCATGGTGCGCTACCTGCTGGAGAACGGCGCCGACCCCAACATCCCCGACAAGACGGGCAAGACGGCCCTGATGCACGCCTGCGCCGAGCGGGCCGGGCCCGCGGTGGCGTCGGTCCTGCTGGAGCACGGGGCCGACCCCAGCGCCAGGGACTACGCGGGGGCGTCGGCCCTGGTGTACGCCATCAACCGGGGCGACCGGGAGACCTTGCAGGTGCTGCTGGACGCCTGCAAGGCCAAGGGCAAGGAGGTGATCATCATCACCACCGACACATCCCCCTCGGGCACCAAGAAGACCAAGCAGTACTTGAACGCGCCCCCCTCCCCGGGCCTGGAGGAGAAGTCGCCCGCCCTGTGCATGTCGCCCTCCGACATCGACGTCAAGACCACCCAGTCGCCCGGGGCCAGCGAGAAGGAGGAGGCGAGGGACGTCTTCAACTTCACCATGGCCACCCGGCTCAGCTGCCCCCCGCCGCCTCCTCCCAAGGGGCGGGAGGCCGAGGCCTCCGCGGAGCAGCCGCCGGCGGCCCCGCCGCCCAAGGGCCGGCCCAGGCAACTCAAGAGACTCAACTCGGAGCCCTGGGGGCTGGTGGCGCCCTCCGCCTTGGCTGCCTCCCACCCGGAGAAGGCCCGGACGCCGGAGGAGAGGATCACGGCCGAGATGAACGGCTTGAGCATCACCAAGAGGCCCGTGCTGTCGCGGCGGCACAGCATCGAGGGCCAGGAGCCCCCTGGTTTCAAGACGGTGGCCCCCCCGGGCTCCGGGGAAGAGGCCCCGGGCCCGGAGGCACCCTGGGCCGAGAAGGTTCATTTCGGCCACCTCCACCAGCCTCTGCCGCGGCGCAACACGGCCCCCGAGGCCCAGGAGAGCGGGGGGGCCCCGGCGCCCGGCCTGCGGGGCGCGGCGCACCACAAGCTGGCCCGCATGGAGCACTGTGAGTCGGACGCACACCTCTGCCCGGACTCCATCCCCGGCTCCCCGGATTCAGGCCGCGTCTCCCTGGAGAGGAGGAAATACAACGCCTCCCCCCTGACCCTGCCGGCCAGCTCCTCCCGGGAGTCCCTGGAGAGCATCCCCAGCGCCGTGTCCCCCATGACGGGGCGGCGCCGCTCCCCGGGGCTGCTGGAGAGGAGGGGATCGGGGACCCTCCTCCTGGATCACATCGCCCACACCCGGCCTGGCTTCCTACCCCCGCTCAACATCAACCCCCACCGTCCCATCCCTGACATCCGGGCCAACGGCCGGCCCCCCTCGCCCGTGCACAGGGGGCTCATCCCCATGGCCCCCAGCTCCCCCAAGGCGAAGAAGAAGCTGTTCAGGCGGCATTCTATGCAAACGGAACAAATCAAGCAGCTGGTCAATTTCCAGAACCTGCTGGCCCAGGGCGACCCAGCCAGTTAAAGGGACAGAAGCCCCAATGAGGGAAAGGAGAAGAGGCCTAGATTTATTCTATCCCCATCCCATTTGCTGCTCCTGGAGTGGGAAGGAGCTGTAGACACCCACCCACCCCATCCCATCTCTCCCACCCCATCCTGGGTGGCGAGCCCATTGTGTCTGGGTTGCTGTGTATCCCCCACCCTGCTGTGCACTAGTGTATCTATCCTAGCCACGGGCCACGCCCAGGGAATCTGACCGGAACAGGAGCACTCCGGTGCTGGGCTGTGGCCCAACTGGGCCAGGATCCCCATGCGACCAACTTCTGGATGGCACTGTGCCCCTTCGGTGGAGGCCCCGAGGCCGCAGCCTGGCAGTGGAATGCCCCCAAGCATTACCGCCCATGACTGTGTCACGTGGCCACAGAGTCCCCCCGAATCCGCTGGGTAACCCGGCCTACGTTGGGGGTGGGAGGATGACAGCTTCCAATGGCTGCTCCCATGGGCCAGTCAGGAACCCAGAGGGGAGGCACGTGGGTCCCGTCCTGCCGGGCACAGGCCTGGAGATGCAGAGGGAGGGAAAGAAAAAGGGAATGAAAGGGTCGATTTGAGTTCGAGATCGGGAACGTGGCCAGCCGGAGCCTCTTCCAATTTCCGGCAGCGGTTTGTGCCCAATCCAGGTTCAAAGCCGAAGGCAGCCCTGCTCGGTTTGCACGGCTCTCCGACCTGGAAGGAAGTGGCGGCGATCCTAGAGACAGACCCCCGCCCCCGGTGGCCTTGCACCCCACCTGCTGCTCCCTGCAATATCATATTTATTAGTGTGAACGCCATCGGGACTCCTGGGTTCGCTCCCCACCTCTGAGGGGGCAGCGTCGGCTGGCGGGCACAGCAAAGGGAGACCCAGGGCTACATTTGCAAAAAGGCTAGTGATCTGGGACTCCCAACCCGAGGCACCTGTTCTTCCAACTGCGTTGAGCGCTCGCCCGTGGAAATCAGGCTCCCTTTGAGGCGTCTCGGGGGGGGAACACTCAAAAATGGAAACACTTTAGGCACGAGGTTCTCTTCCCAGCTCCAGGAGGGGGAGTGTTGTCTAGTGGTCAGAGGACTGGGCGCTAATGACTCGGGTTCTCTGCCACTGACTCACTGGGTGACTTTGGACTAGTGATGCGCCCACTCCGTGCCTCAGTTTCCCCCACCTGCCAAATGGAGGGAATGATACCGACCTGTGTCTGTAAAGCGCTTTGAGACCCCGGGATCAGAGGCGCTATAGAAATGCTACATCCTATTTGTTATTTATTTAGCATTCGGTCTCTAGCAGAGCCGCACCCCTAGACAAAGCAATATGACTGGGGACGCACAAGAAGTTACCCCCAAGGGCACAGGGTGAGGGATTGAGCAGAGCATCACTGCTGCAGAAGGGAAACCATTTCAGGGGGGGAGGGAGGGGACTGAGTCAGTGTAAATAGGCAAACAGACGCCCAGTGCCAACTCCATAGTGCAGACCCAGTGCACTGGCATGGGTTACCCTGCTTTTCCACCAGGGGGAGCTGTGCTGCTTTGGCCGTGCGGCACAGCCGTGCATGGCCAGCACGAGAGGTTTGCACTAGCGCAATTGCAGTGGTGCAAACAGACCCCGTTGCAGGCAAGGCTTTAGGCCCAAGTCCTCCAAGGTATTTAGGGGGCCTGACTCCCAGTGGGAAGATCTGGCCCCTAGTTACCAAGCTACGATGCTGCACTTCCCTGAGTGATGCTGCAAAGTCTGAGTTAACTAAGGGAGCGAACATTTGCACAGGTCTCCCTCTAAGCACAAGGAGACTGTAATCAGGGCAGCGTGTATCCACTACTCTGCAGAACCCGCCCCCTCGCTGTGCTCCCTTTTCTGTTTGCAGAAAGGTGCTTGTAGCCCTTGTGGCAGCTAAGCCAACCTTCCCTGACTGGCACATAGCTGATGCCATGTGGCCTGACCTAGTCTTTAGACAGCCTACAATGACCACTGTAAGAGATGTGAACCCATTGATGCCAATTGGGTGTGGACTCTGAAACCTACTGATTACCAAACAGACAACATTGTTAACTAGTCCACTGCTGATTTTAGCAGAAATGTTGCACTGTAATGTGCGTCTCTCACAACTCCCAATTACATCTCCAGATATCAAAAGCCCCCCAACTGCCCCCAGTTCAATTGCTACCATACCCCACCCCACCCCCTCTCCCGTTTGCTCCTCTGAAGCACTTATGCCTTTTTTGTTACAAAATTTGACAGCACACTGAAAATGAAGGGCCATATTCTTGGCTAGTGTAAATCGGTGCCTCTCTTGACTGATGTCAGCTGAGAATTTGGGCTTAAAATGTTAGAGGCAGCATCAGATTAAATTGGCTAAAGCATTAGCTAGCACACCTTATCCCGTGCTGATTGCGTTAGCCACTGCCATGTTTAGTTTAATAGAAACCATAATATTTCAGTGTATCTGATGCTGTTCTGGGATTTCCAGTTTCCCGCAGGATTTGGGGCCTTTTGCTGCAGATACATGGGGCTTTCCTCGACTAGGGCAAACGCCCTCTCCGTCTGTGTATGTCAGAGAACATACAGCATGTGAGTATGGTTTCAGGTCTGTCTCTGGGACACTTGTAGGGGTTGGATCTGGGGGTTTTCAGTCGGCAGGTTAGAAGGATGGAGCTCAACTGTGAAATTTGGAACCAATTGCACGTTGAGATTTCAGAGGCCATCAAAACTGCTTTGAGCACATCTGTCTTCCGTATATGTGTGACTATAAGCCTCTGGTGAGTGTCCATTACAGGCCCCCCCATCTGTGTCTGATCCACAGAGGACCTGTCTGCTGCAGCCCCAGCTAAGGACTAGAGCTGGGTGGGACTTATTCCACAAAACGATTTGCCGTCAGAAAGCGTTGATTCATCAAAACCCGAAACGTTCCACAGGAAACATTCGGCGGAATCGACACATTCATTTAGAAAAAACGGAGATGAAAAGGTTTTGAAAATGTCAACATGCCCCTTTTCGCCAGCCTCCGAATGAAACCTTTCCATTTTTCAGCTCAAAATGACGTTTCCTTTGGCCGCTCCGCTTATTTTCTATTTTTAATGTTTAAAGGGTCCAAATTGAAAGGAAAGGTTTCAAATTTACCAAAACAAAATAGCCAAAAAGATTTGGAGGGAGGGAGCAGGGGGAGAACTGGGTTTGCAAAAAAAAAAAAAGAAAAGAAAAAAAAATTGAGATTTTTGGGATTTGGTTCCAAATTGGGATGAGAAAAAAAATTTAAATCTCATTTTTTTTCTGAGGATGGGAAATTCCCATCGGCTGTAGACCCCACAGGTATCATCTTTAGCTCAGGCTGTAGCAGCTCCTGCTTTTACCTCTGGACGTCCCTGGTTCAAGCCCTGATATCGCCCCAAATGGCAGCTGTCACACATGCATTTCTAGCAGGCCTGGACAGCTCCTTGATGAATCTGTAACCGTACACAGCTTAGTAACCCTTTAACAAGCAGGGTTCCTGGAACAAGCCTGCCCCAGGGTCTCCTAGCCAGTGCCACACCCCAATCCCTGTGCCTATGGTGGCACAAGCAGAATGCTGCCTTCTGCTGGCCAAATGCACAAACGGCTGGGCAGGGTTTCCTAGCTAGGGGTTGTCTTACAGCTTTTAGGTAGTAGGTGCTAGATCAGTGATACTCAGACCTCTGTGGTTCTGGAGCCAAAATAGCAACCAACAGAGCCACAGGAGTGGGAATTCATGGTTTCACTTACTACACATATATTGTATTCGTGCAGCAAAATGACTGACGGAGTATTATGATTTTATCAACGACAGTTGGTTAATAACATGGTAAAAGCATCCTGATTGGTTAATAACTTTGATTGGTTAATAATTAAATCACCCAGGGTTTCAATACCACGTGCTGCAAAGAGCTGCAGGAGATGCATTCAAGCGTCCCTTGCGGTTCGCGAGCCTCAGTCTGGACATCGCTGGGCTATATGGACACAAAATGAGCACAAAAGGAGAGCGAGTGAGTGTGAGTGTGAGTGTGTGAGTGTCCTCCATCCCCACCTCGGGTGTATGAAAGGTAGCCACAGGGAATGTTGTGTCCTCCCTGACAATCCAGGCTCTAGCTCAGAGGTATCTCAATCTTTTCCATACCAGGACCCTGCCCCCACGTACCCTTCCCTAGGGGGAGCCCAAACTTGGTCCTGGGGCTGCCCGGAAGCCAGGGTGACGGTCGTCATAGATCTATCTTGCCAGGATCTGCATTTAGCAATGTGGGAAGGGCAGGTAGGTCGTGACCCACCCCAGTTGTCTTTGGGGTATCCCGGGCCTTGCAGTACACAGACAGATGTGTGTAACTATGCTCACCAGTCCTCCCGACTCCCAGCTGTCCATGGGGGAGCACTGCCCCAGCTCCATTCTAGGAGTCTCCCTCTGCTTTCATGTCCTCCTGGGGCTCTGTTCCCCTGTGTCTGTCAGTACCAGGGGGCTGGGAGTCAGGACTTCTGAGGTCCATTCCCCATCCTAGGAGGAAATGTAGCCTTGTGGTTAGAGCAGACGAAGAGGAGGCAGGACGCCTGGGTTCTCGTCCCAGCGCCAGTGGTTAGAGCGGGAGGCATGAAACCAGAGTGAAATCCCACCAGGCCACAGGTGGGGAGAGAAGACGAGTTATCATCCCAATGCCGCAAGGGGAGTGTTATCTAGTGGTTAGCGCAGGGAACTGGGCGTCAAGACGCCTGGTTCTGCCACTGACACACTGCATAGCCTTTGGAGAGCTGTGGCCCTGCTCGGAGCCTCGGTTTCCCCCCCTGTACCATAGAGCTAATGACCCTGACCCATCCGTAGGATTGAGTAGCTAAGGTGTGAACACCTACCGGCTCTGCTCTAGAACACAAGACCTTCCCCAATGTAGCGAACGAGGGGAGGAGGGTGGGCAACCCCCTCTGAGCCAAAGTGAGTCGTGTTTGGGACTGTGGGCACCATCTCACCCCAAAGCTGGTGAGATTTGTATTGACGAGACCACATGTTTTCCCTGCCTTGGGCGGGGTCTGATGGCCTCCCTCCACCCCCGGCCCACACCCCTCTCTGCTAAGCTCTTCCTTCGTGCTGGCTGGGGTGCTCCTGTCTCCACTGGGGGGTGGCGGGCGAGGCGGAGAGACAGGAACGGAGAAGAACGCGGTTGGGGAAGTAATTCCAGCCTGCCCCAGCCGCTCTCCCAGCCGGGGGATTTCTTGGTCTTTACATAGCAGTGAATAAAACATACTCAGTCTGGCTCGAACCTGCGTCTTCTTGGGGATGGGGGTTATTCTGCCACCTAGCGGCCTTGTATTGGAACAGACGGTCTTGGGAAAAGGCCACTGGTTCCATCAGTATCCTCCTGCTTCTCCCCTATGGCAGTTAAGATAACGGGCCCGTCTGTTCCCGTTTTCCTCCTCCCGCTGCACCAGATCAAACCCAACCAATCCTTAGACCCCATCTCCTCCCTGCACTGGCTCGGATAACGGGTCCACCAATTCCTGTATCCTCTCTCGTGCTGCACCGAATCAGAGCATCACTGGTGCATCCAGGCCTCCAGCAGTGGCCAATAGCCAGTGTTTCAGAGGGAGGTTTAAATTGCCCTTGGCCTAGCGTACATAGCTACACACAGGGGGATAAGGGGTCAACCCTGGCTGACCCCGGCGTGTGTCCCTCGTAGGCCCTGAAGCCCGCTGGTTCCCCAAGCCATTAGCACAGCTAGACGTGGGATCCCTGTGCACTGCGTCTTCAAACACCCGCGCTGGGGGAGAGCACAGTGTGTGCGTCTCTGCAACACGCTGCAGCAGCCGCAGGGGACTCTGCACAGCAGAGCTCTGGGAAACTTAAAGGCGTTGTCCCCCCCCCTCCCCCCAAATCCCTCCTTGGGCTGCGAGCTCATTGGCTCTGTGCAGCGAAGCGAAGACTCACCACTGTGGTGCCTCCTGCTAGTCCTCCTAGGAATTCGCTCTCCAGCATATGGAGCGTCTCCTTCTGCCGGTGGCTCGCCTGCCTCAGGCCCCCGTGTCCCTCCCAGACCCCGGTGCCTCTTTTCCTCGGGGTTCTGCCCTCCGCAGTACCCCCACTCTCTGGGTCTCCCCTCCCAGGGGACCCCCCCAACCCTCTATCCCCACCTTGCCTCAGTGGCTACTGCCAGCCGTCATCTAGCCCCTGTTCACTGCAGTCTGTAATGGCCACTCATCACTGGCAAGGGGGGTTCGGACCTGCCACCTTTCCCTGCAACCCAGTACCTCTCTAGACCTGCCTGGGAGGTCGCCGGGCCTGAGCTCCCCAGCACTGCTCTGTCCACGGTGCCCTTTGCTCAGTCCATCGCTCTCCAAAGCCTGGCTCACAGCCCTGTTATAGGGCCAGCTGTGGTCTGATTGGGGCATGGCCCCAGCTGTGGCTGCTTCCCCACTCAGCCCTTCACAGCCGCAGCCTTCTCCAGGGCTGCTTTTAACCCTTGTTCTCCTGGAGGGGGGCAGCCGCCCCACGACCCGCTGCTAGGCAGGGGCTCTCCTGCTTGGTACTTGGACAGGAGAGCCAGGAATCTATCAGCCCCGTGGAGAGGTGGATTAACCACCCTTCTGTCGATGTAAGAAGGGTCGACACGGCAGCAGCCTAGTTGTCCTGCTGTAACATACCCGTACATACCCCTAGGATGAGGCACAAAGCCAAGGCCCGGATTGTCTGAGGCTAATAAACCCAAGGCGCTATTTCCTGAGAGGCAGGTTACTGGGAAGCCTGGTACCCCGTCCTGATTCCAGCTTGGATAATTCTGTTCGGCCTCCAAAAACCCCTCCTGCTGTTTCATTTGCATGCAGGAGTCTTTTTCATTTTCTGCCCTACATCCTCACCTCTTGCTGGTGAGCATGACTAAGCACCTGACGCATTCCACCCCAGAGGCGGCTGCGTTTCAACACTGGGTGAGTGATCCCCGGGCAGCATGGCTGGGAGGCTGTTAAAGAGCGGCAGCGTTCCACCCCAGAGGCGGCTGCGTTTCAAGCCCTTTGGAATGGATGGTGCCGCACGGATGTCAGCACTGATTGGTATTGTCCATCTGGGGCTCCTCCAGAAAGCTCTGACTGGCTCTTTGCATTATCCAGGAAGGCTTTGGGTGGGAATGGGGAGACAAACGCCCCCACATATAATGACTAAAATCCGCACCCACCCCTCCCATCACTGCATGTCCCTTCCAGGACCTTATCTACCGCCTCCAGCCTCGGACACACCATTCCTCTCTCTCTGAGTCATGCTGCCATCTGGTGACGCTAACCGGGGTTGCTACATCCCGAACACCACGCATGGTTTCAACGCAACCCTATTGTTTGCATCTCAGATTTTCCCATTCCCCCCCCCCCCCCGCCCCATTTGAAGTCAGGCCCATTTGGGAGGGACTGCACCAGCCACGGCCACTAAGAGAGGCTCGCAGACAGCAGCTGAGCAGCAGCAGAAAGCTTCACTCTTTGCAAATAAAACACCCTCCGCTGGCTTGCTGATCAGACGGCCCCTTGGCTACCGAATCCAACGCTTATGGTCCAGTGCCGGCCGTCTGCAACCCCCGTGTCACTGCGCCTCCTCTGAGGGGTGAGCTGCAAAAGAGGCAGAGTTGTCTAGTGGTTAGAGTGAGGGGGACTAGGAGCCAGGATTCCTGGGTTCCATGCCCAGCTCTGGGAAGGAACATTATCTAGTGGCCTGGGCAAGGGGACTGGGAGCCAGGACTTCAGGGCTTCCACACGCACCTCTAGAAAGCAGCGTGGTCTAGCACTGGCTGCAAACGACCGGCGTCAGGACGCCTGGGTCCTATTCCCAGTTCTGATGCTGGGGTTCACCAGGTGATCACGGGCAACTTGCTTCCTTCATACTTTAATCCAACAGTAAGGCCAGGCCCTGGAGAACACAACCCTGGCGTCGTACAAGGCCCACCGCTGGCTGGGCCGGGGGCTCCAGGGCGGGTCGCTCAGTCCAGGCGCTGACGCTAACTCCAGACCCAGGGCCCATGCTCTTGTTGTGCCTTGATGGAGCCTGGCCCTGCCGGCTGCAGATGCAGGTGGCTCAGGGTCTCTGAGGCAGGAGCAGGGAGGAGAACTCACGCCCAGCACCTGTTCTGCTCTGTTCCTCCCGCATTTCTCTCCGCTGCATCCCCTGCCCTAGGCCGAGCGCTGTCGCCATGGTAAAGGGTCGGTACTGCCGCCAGCTCCTACTCACTCCCCACACAGCTCTGCCAATGCCCCTCAATCCTGACCCAGATCTGCCCCCCAACTCTGCTATTCCAGCCCTGGGATCCCCCCATCCACAGCTCTGCTGATACCACTCAGACCTGGCCCAGAGACCCCCACCTGCTATTCCAGTCCTGCGATCCCCCCATAGGCAGCTCTGCCACTGCTCCTCAGATCCTGACCCAGAGCCCACCCCCCACTCTGCTATTCCAGCCCTGGGATCCCCCCATCCACAGCTCTGCTGATACCCTTCAGACCGGGCCCAGAGACCCCACACACACTCTGCTGTTTTACCCCTGCAATCCCCCCATACGCAGATCTGCCACTGCTCCTCAGATCCTGACCCAGCGACCCCCCCACACATACTCTGCTATTCCAGCCCTGACTCGAGGGGAGAAGATGGAGACTGTTTACTAAGGAACTCGGTGCTGAACTAAACCAGCTACACTAGGGGGCTGCTCATTGACGCAGCGTAGCGTGGCGTATAAGGCGGGGAGCTCTGCCATATAACCACACAGGCAGGGTTCTATGCCTCAGTTTCCCCATCTGGACAAGGGGGGTAATGCTATTCAGCCAGCTTTGTAAAGTGCTATGAGATCACGGGGTGATTTAATAGCGGCACCTGCAAATGTTTAACATTTAACCATCGGACGACTCGGCAAGGGACGGGATGGATTCCCCGACGCGGCACGTCTTTAAATCACGGCCGGGCGTCTCGTTCGAAGAGACGCTCTGGCTCCAGCCGACACCATGGGCTCGATGCTGGAATCAGGAGGGGCGGTTCTCTGGCCTGGGTTACGCAGCAGGTCAGACGAGAGGATCAGGAGGGTCCCGTCTGGCCTGAGACGTTGCGAACGAGCGCCGTGCGTCAGCAGGGGGAACACTCCAGACATTATTACACCTCAATCGAGATCCGGGCCCTGTACAGCCACCTGGTGAGAGAGTCCCTGCCGCAAAGTGCCTACAATCGAAACAGGGAAGACAGACATGGGAAACAAAAAGGAACTTGCCCCACCTAGGAGAAGCACCCAGGCAGCCTAGCTCAGAGAGCAGGACCTAACGCACCCACCCAGACATCTCTCTTCCCCCTGGCTCTGAATACGTTGTTTAGAATGCAGCCGGAGACATCAGTGTCAAGTTAGAACCGACTGGCAGCCTTTGACACGCTATCAATAGCCGATTCATTTTATTGTAGCTGTAGGGTTTGTGCCAGTCACGCCACCGGCTTTCAAATCAATGCAAACAATACGAAGACTTTGCCCTTCTATAGATCCTTTCAGAGACGAGCTGAGGAAGAGATGTCCATTTCGGTGCGCCAAGTTCTTGCTTATTCAAGCTCCCATGGCTTGAGGGGGCATTAACCCCCATTATCCTGGCCCCGTGCTGTTCCTCCTCCCTATACCTTTCAGCTGGACACAGCCTTCGTCTTCCTTTCAGTCCTAAATGAGTGGGTAGTGTTGCTGTGTGACATTAAATAGCTGCCACGCACCACCCCAGAGGTGACTGCATTTCAGTGATGGGTGAAGCTGTCCCTTACACACCGCACCAGGCGGCTGAGATGAGAGTCCCGACTACTTAACATTTTGTTAAGTGCTTTGATGCTTCGAGGTCAGGTTTTAGGAAAGGCTGGATGGGGAGGCAGGAGTCCTGAGTTTTACCACAAGTTCTGGAAGAGCGTATGATCAGCTGGTTAGAGCAGGAGCCTAGGAATCCTGAGTTCTGGTCTCAGATCTGCTGCTGATGTGCTCTGTGAATGGGACGCTGCCTCTCTGTGCCTCAGTTTCCCCAGCTCTAAGAACCGGGATGATGCTAAGCGCACGAGGCAGTGTTTGTAAAGTACTTTGAGGCTGCTGAACTGAAGGGCAAAGGGTCATGAACCATTTGTCTTAGCATGTGCCGGTTCTCTGGCCTCTTCCCGACAGCTGAGCGGAGAGAGTCCCGCGGCCCATGATGCTTGCAGGAAGATTGGCTGCAGATGCTAACACGGGCGGTTTAATCTGCCAGGAACAGGGGCCAAAGGGCTGAGCTGAAAATAAATCAATCGCGCTAATTAAGACAGCACTGAGCGCCAACCCGGGGGGAGCAGCGGGTCTATGGTGAGCTGCGCTAGGTATCTCAGGGGATTGGGATCCTTTGAGCTTGTAGGTTGCTGGTTCAAATGTGGGTGACGTCAAAAGATTCTGTTTGGGGCGTGTGACAGTTTAGCCTCCCAAGGACCGAAATGCTTCGGGGCTCCCCAGGGCGGAAACTGGGTGCGATTCAACGCCTGCGCTATGCGGATAAGTGATCTAATAGTCCCTTCTGACCTTGAGCGCTCAGCGTGCATCTCCACAGCCCATGGCAGCAAGCCTCCAGTGCAGACGCTGCAGCCTGAGGTCCCGCTTAGGAGCATGAGTTTGTACCTTCAACGCACTGGCGAGGCAGCTGTTTTTAGCAGCAGCCCCAGTCTGTCGAGCTGGGCCCGGAGGCTGGCTGCGTCCCCGGCGTCCCCTTTGAAACGCTCTGGCTTTAAGGCCATCAGGGCTCAGTGGATTGCCCAGTCTGACCTGCTGCCTGAGAACCTCTCCCACTGATTCCCGCGTCAAGCCCCACGGCTCATGGGTTTCTTACAGACAGGCACCTGGTCCTGAGTTAAAGCCTCCAAGTGCTGGGGAATCCACCGCGAGTTGGGAATCCAGCCGCGAGTTACCCTCCCTCTGACAAATACACAGCGTCTTTGAGCTTGAATTTCTCCGCAAACCCCTCCCTGGGCTACGGTGGTGCTCAGCCGATGAATTAGCCGGCACGACTGGCAGCATTGGGCCTACGGGGAGCGAACTTGCTGCGTCAGCCACTAACATGACCCCTCTGTAGCATGGCCTCAGGCTAGCACCGGGCAAGAATTGGCAGCTCCTAAGCAGGGGCCATCTTTTGTTCCGTGATTGTACAGCGCCTAGCGTAAAGAGGCCCAGCCCATGAATCCTAGGTGCTACGGTAACACAACTAATAATAATAAAATAGCCCGCCTATGTGGCTGTGCAGCACCCAACTGCACTATTAATAATAAAAACACCTTTTAAAAAGCCAATGGAAAATAAGACAGAAATACTAGGAAGAGAGACGCTGTCAGATCAATGGTGCATCTGGCCCAATACCCGATGCCTGGGGCCAGCTGCTTCCGAGGACAGCTGGTGGCAATGTTACAAAGAAAACCACATTTTCATTTTTTTAAAATGGCCTTTTTACGAGAGTGAAACTGTTTGCAACTTTTTTTGTTTATTTCTCAATGTTGTTTGGACAAATCCCCAGAACAACAACAAAAACTTCAGTTTTTCCTTCCCCCATCTTCACTTATGAGTGCCAAAATGGAGGCGGAGGTGGGGGCAGAGAGACGGGAAAGAATATAAATGTAACCTCCTTGCCCCTTTTTGAAACTGAAAGTGTCCTAGAAAAAGATACGCCTGAAATGTCAACAGAGGTTTTTGTGCAGGATTTCCACCAAACGAACGACTGTTTCTTTTTTTAAAAACAGGCTGATTTTGACATTTTCAAAACCTTTCCCCCAAAAACGCGTTACCTGTTTTTCGACCAGCAGACACAGGTGAAGCGAATGCTGCAGTCACATCACCAGCTTCAGACGTTCCAACATCATGATTCAGGACCCCTAAAAAAATCAATCATCATCACTAGGCTTCTTGGTTTTTTAAATTCACCTTCTGGATTTGGAGCATTTAGGGGTCAGGTTTGCAAGCTTTTCTCTGCAATGCTCACAGCTAGAAACGTCTTATGTTTTAACAAAAGCTCGTGTCGCACGTCACGTCAGTCTCACCTCATCACATGACTCCGGGAGCTGGGGATGTAAGGAAATGACCGAATGTTTACAACGATCCTGCGCAACAATGTAGCTGCTGCAGAAAGGGGGAAGTGAAGAACCCTTAGCTAGCATTTGTCAAAGCACTTTACAAAGGAGGACAGTATTCTTATCTCCACTTTACGGATGGGGAAACTGAGGCACAGAAGCGGGAAGTGACTTACCCCAGCAGCAGAGCCAGAAATAGAACTCACCTCTCCTGAATCATAGCCCAGGGCTCTCTACACTAGAGGTTAGTTTATACCCTGAAGCAGATGGATGTAGAGCCCTGCTGAACTCCCTCTGGTTTATAACTCACTAACTAAGGGGCTGTTGCCCCACCAGTATCCACCGGAGGCATTTTTTGCATCTGTCTCGGAAGCAGTGGGCGACGTTGATCCAGTTTGGGAATTCCTACGGTGCTTGGATGTATCCCTTTGCTCCAAACTCCTTGGGCCAAGAAGCGTGTCCTCATTGCCCGGGGCCCTGCCAGCCCACCAATAAATAATGTCCCGAGCGCCGCTTTCCAGCTCGGCTTGAAATTTCCCTCCCTCTAGCGCTGCCTCCCGAGAGCCAGCCCCTGCTGCTCAGCTGGCATCCCTCGGGGATCCCAGCCTCCTGCCCCGCGAAGCCGGGCCGGCTGGGGAGCGGTGCACCTTTAAATAGCCGGGAGAGGTGAAGGTGGAGGAGGGGTAGGGTAAGGCAGCGACAGAAGGCAGCAGAAGGCGACCAAGCACTGCAGTGACCTCCAGGAGCGTGAGGAGCGGGTCCAGAGCGCTGGGTAAGGGACCCGGAGCCGGGCGATCCAGGGAGGGCTGTGCCAAGGAGCCGGGGCGCGGCGCAGGGAAGAAGCCAAGGAGCTCGGGAACGCTCTTCATCCCCCCCGCTGGAAGGCTCTTTCTGCAGCAGTCGCGCTGCTGTGCAGGGTTGCAGAGGATGGTAAGGGAAGTTCCTCCGGCGCAGGGCGGCACTGAGACAGGGCAGGGGGAGCAGGCAAGTGAAGGAGGCACCGCTAGGCAAATGGATCCTGCTGAGCCGGGGGAAACGGGAGCAGGTGTCTGGGGTGAGGCGGGGGGGGGGGGGGTTTAGAGGCAAGCAGCAAATTAGATGGGAGAGATCTGTTTGGAAGGGGGGATTCAAAGATCTGAATAGAGCACGTGAGGGTCTAGGTATCTGGAGAGTGTAAACAGGGATGGAGCTGGGGTGTTACATATGGGGGGGGGATCATGAGGAATATTGGGGTGAAATATAGGATCAGATCACCCCTGAGAATGAGATCTCCTAGGATGCGGCCTTGTCTCCCCGTCAGAGCCCCCCTCAGCTTGTGGGACTTTTCAAATTAGACCAGGACAAGCCCTTGGGGACTGAGCCCCTCTGGCCCGCCCTGTGCCTTCCTCTACATCACCACAGCAGGGGGGGGAGGGTGTGAAACGCCACCAGGCCAGGCCAGCACGGGACCAACTTCCCCCCGCTGCGTCAGGTGCCAGGTGGTGGAGGCTCGGCCCCTGGGAAATGGGCCTTAGAGCCAGCTACAGCGAGGCCCGGACTAGCTCCTGGGACCGGCCAGTCCTGTTCGCTGTGGGTTAGTGCAAGGGGGGGGGGGGGGGGGGAAAGAGACCTTTCCGGCTAGGGTGATCAGACAGCAAGTGTGAAAAATCGGGACGGGGGTGGGGGGTAATAGGAGCCTATATAAGAAAAAGACCCAAAAATCGGGACTGTCCCTATAAAATCAGGACATCTGGTCACCCTATTTCTGACAAAGACCCCGTCCTTCTCTCTGTGATGGACCGAGCCCGTCATCCCCAGGGGGTGGGAGAGGAGACGGAACAGGGATAATGGATTCATGGGGTTACTGATTCCAATGCCAGATGGGCCCATGGGGATCACCTAGTGTGACGCCCCTGCCCTGTATAACACAGATGGCCGGTAGCAGGGTGGAGGGGGCAAGGCTGCGATCGGGGGGCCGTGGTCGAGGGTCCGTTAGCCTTGCCACGTCTGGGCTAGGTTCTCCAGCAGGTGTGACTCACAGGGCTAGATCTGGGCCTGGGGGGGAGGAGAGAGGCAAAGGGGTGGGGGCAGCGGTGCTGCCAGAGGGGAAGGGGTTAAAAGGTGAACCTCCCTCGGCTGCCCCCTGGGCGCCCTCGCTGTTTAATGGCTTCTTTCCTTTGTAGCTAGCACCTTCCTCCCTGAGCAGAGAGGGGGACCCAGGGTAGATCCCCAACCCCAGCTGCCAGCTTCCCTTATTCTCAGTGGTATTATCCCCCTGCCCCCCAGGAATCAAGGAATTGGGCTCCCCTCCTGAAGAGCCACAGAACACAACAGCCCATTAAGCAGACTGGAGGGGCCGCGGCTCAGGGCAGAGTGGGGCAGGGGGAACCGAGGACATGCCCCCCATCCCCAGGAGGGGAGTCAGTGTAGTCCATCCCGCTCTAACCCCACTCCCCTCCCAGGGCTGGGCACAGAACCCAGGAGTCCTGATGCCCCGGTCCTCCTTGTCCTAGATCCCGCTCCCCTCGCCTAGAGCTTGGACTAGAAGTTCCCAGAGCCCCAACTCCCCCGCTCTGTAAAGCATCGGGAGGTTCAGAGCAGGACAGGGGCTGGACGGGAAGCCCGGCGCTGAGAAGCCAGGCTTGCCAGCTGCCGTGTTCTCCTCCTCCCAGACCGGATGAGGCAAAAGAAAAATGCACCACGTACTAGTAAAAATAAAACCAGCCCCAAACACCCTTTGGAGCCGAAATACTCGGCAGCCCTGCTGGGCTCTGCCCCACGGGCCAACCCCAAGAGCCAAAGAGAAGCTACAGGCAATTTTGCGACTGGTTAGTGGCTTAAAGTATTAGCCTCCCAATTGGTCCATAGTCGCTGTCGTTTATATTGGAGTGGCACCTAGAGGCCTCAAACCAAGATCAGGACCCCAATAGTGCTAGGCGCTGTACGTACACATAGCGGGAGGCAGCCCCTGCCTCAAAGAGCGTACCGTCTATATACACAAGGGAAACTGAGGCACTGAGAGGGGAAGTGACTTACTCATGGTCACTAGCAAAGTCAGGACTAGAACCTGCAGCTTCCAAGACCCAGACCCCTGCGCTATCCACTAGCCAACACTGCCTTCCCTCCAAGATTGCAGCTGTTTCCCCCGATCCCAGCATTATTCAATGGCTCTAGCGAGGTATGAGGGAGGAGCTCAGTGCTAGACGTATGACTGCTGGGAGGATGGAGCCGAATGCTTGCCCTACTGTCCTGGGTCTCGGCTGCACTCCCATCAGGGGAGGTGGGGGGCTCCCAGGAGAACCAAATCCCAATCAGGAGGCTCAGGAGCTGCCCCCTCTGAGGTACAACCCCCCCCCCCCCCCAACACCTGGGGTGACCCTGAGCCCATAAAATTGGCCGGCTGGCAATGTACTGGACCCCCTTCCAGATGTCCTGGGACAGCTATCTCAAACAAGGGATGATCCTGAGCAAACCCGGACAGGGGGCAGCCCTGGGAGGGAATTGTGCTGAACAGAGCAGCGGTGAGTCAATGGCAATTCCTACTTCTAAACACTAGAGGGAGACAAAGGGGAGGCAGGAGCTAGGTGGGCGGAGCTACATCCTTAAAGAAGGCAGGGGAAGCCGGGTTCATTCAGCAAAGTAGCTCACTAGTCTTTGCAGCTGCCAGGCTCCGCCGAGGAAATACTGCTGCTCCCGTTGGGACCGGATTTCCTTCCCGCGGCGCATGGAGTTGTTTGCACCAGGGTAAAAGTGTCGGGACAACGGCAGAGCCGGCCGGGGCTCACCGAGGTCCCAGCGCAGGATGGCATCGGGTTAGCTGAACTCGATTGAGGAACAGGTTGAAGCTAAACTGAGACTTAACTGGAAATAAGAGCATCCAGACCGAGCCCCTCGCTGGTTTGACTCAGGTTTAAGGAACAACTGTAGTTAAACCGGCTCAGTTGCCTCCGGCAGACCAGGTCTAAGACACATGTCAGCAAGTCAGTGTGAACACAAGTTACAAGCTGAGGGGGTGGGTGGGGTTCTGGTTTACACCCTCACCCTGCGGGGCAGTGTAACCTAGCGGAGAGGGCACCAGACTGGGACCCAGGAGACCCGGTTTAATTCCCAGCCTTGCCGCTGGTCTGCTGGATGATTGTGGGCAAGTCATTTCCCCTCCCTGTGCCTCAGTTTCCCCAGGTGTGAAATGGGGATAATAATCTTGACCTCTTTTGTCAAGCGCGGAGATCTACGGCTGAAACGTAGCCTGGATCCCCACCGCGGGCCAGGGTTGGTGGTCAAATAGCTCCCTGAGAGGACGGAGTTGCCCAGCTAAATTTTGGGGAGGTGGGGGGCATCCTGGCATCAGAAATATCACCCCCCTGCTCTACTCCAGCATCATCCAGAGGGGCCTGAGTGGAACTGAGAATCAGCCCCCTCCCCCATCCCAACACATGCCCCAGGTAGTGGCTCTAACTCCAAGGGAAATCCCAGGGGATTCCACTAGGGAACCCCCCCGGGGACATCTCAGCCATGAGAAGATGGGACAGGTCTCTGTGCCAGGCCCCTGGCAGGCAGCGGCAGTCCCTTGTCCGGGCTGCTGGAAATAGCTCCAGCCCCCTGCCTCTTAGCACGGGCTCCTCTTTATTCTTCCCTGCCAGCCACTAATAAATCAGCCGCCGGCAAATCCTCCCAGCAGCGGAGCTAAAAATAAAGCGGCTGGGACAGGTCAGGCGGAGGTGGCTGTGCCAGGCATAGAGGGATGTGCACAGAGCCTGCACCGGGGTCCGGCTTGGAATCTGCCAGGAGACGGGCAGCCCCTTTGGGTTCGGCTCGACCCTGCTGCTGCTCTGGGGGAGGCAGGCTGCAAGCCTCATGAACCAGCCGGGCCTGACACTGCTGCTTGCATGGCGAGTGTAGCCCAGGGTGTGTCCGATTCTCAGTCCGTGTGGGCACCGTTCCCGCGCGCTAGGCCTTGCCCTGCTGCTGCCCGGGCTGACCTGCGGTTTCCCAGGCTCAGGTTGGCACCTCCTGCCAACACTGAGCGGTGCCATCTGATTGGCAAGCTCTGAGGCGCTGCACCCATGCGAGAATGCTGGGGCCTGAGAGATAGGGAGCTGCTGGCAGCCGGGGAGCAGTGGACGGAGCGCAAGATATTGAGGTGCTGCTGGCAGGCATGGAGAGCCGTGGATGGGCACAGAGTCTTAGAGGAGCCGTGCCCCCTGGGAGCCACAGAAGATTCCCAGCGCGGGGCAATAATTGATTCATGAGTCAGCAACAGCCAGGGCATAACAGGAATCGATGCCAGCCGCCTGCTGTCGGCCTGTTTTGTCACTCTCAGCCAGTCCCTCGGCTCTAATGGATGCTGGATTGATCTCACCTATAGATCACCGGGGATCTGGACGCGGTAGGGTGGTCAGTGACTTCTCAGTCCTCAGGGAACAGGCCCATGCGCCGAAAGCCGCTTTAGGATCTGGAGCCTTTTGTCCTCAGAGCACCCATTCCCATCCAGGTTAGCAGTGGCTGGAGGGTGAATCCATTGGGCAGCCCGCGTGAGATGAGTTTGGTGGGTCTCAGACCTCTGCCCAGGTGCCTGAAGTACCCCTCGGGGTAAGGAAGAGACAAGCGGGGGCTGTGATGGACACAAACCGGAGCAGGGTCTGGCCTCAGCCCGGCCCTGTGGTTCTCTCTGGCGCTCCAGTCCCTAGCCCAGGGCTGCTCAGTCCTGGGGACGCTGATCCCACCTCACCAAAGCCACCACCGGCCCCTGCTACCATCAGTCCCAGAGGGCTGGTCCTGTGCACAGAGCTCTGCCACGGGGCGCTCATGCTCTGACCCAGTACCCATCAGCCAATGGGAGCGTTGACTCTCCTGAGTCCTAAACTGGCCCCCGGGGTTGGCACCCTCTGCAGGGAGCCCACTCGAATGGGCTTTTGCCCCTTTGAGGCAGGTAGAAAAATAGCTGCCAAAGACACTCGTCTCTTTTGGTCCATTCACAGATTCCTGGAAACAGAGGTCAGATCTTCAGGCCACCGGCTGTCCTGTCGCATCCCAGGGGTGGGAGCGAGAGATTGACGCACACCATGTAAAGCGCGGCTCACCCCGTGCAGATGTGTCTACACATTGCTCTGCAAGCGCCGGGGTGGGCTGGAATTCGCCCACGTTCATCCATCGATACCATGCAAGAGAGACAGTAGCCTTAGATGCTGCTGGCCGTTGGGGAGCGACAAGCCCTCGGGGGGAATCTTACCCTGTAACAGCCGCAGCTAAGGCCTAATTTGTACCCCAAAAGGAGAGTACCTGCGTCTGGAGTCACGGCCCGGAAGAGCTTGGAGGCTCCGTATTAAACTTCCACCCACCCCAGCAACCGATTGTCCTTAAGAACGGAATTCAACTGCGGGAGCACGTCTCCCAGCTGGGCAGGTGATGGCCACCAAATTGAGCCGGCCAAGGAGATGCAAGCTAGAGTCGTTACCTCGTCAGAACCAATCCTGATTGGCTGATCAGAGACTCCCAGGTGCCTGTTCACATCCAGGGCTACTGGAACCACTGGGAAAGCAGAGGGGAGCCACGTTTCCTGCCGGCTCCGCCCAGCGAAGATTCAGAAGCAGGAGTCGACCCAAACTCTTTCTGTACCCGTGGGATATTTGTCGCCAGAGGAGCCATCCCTATTGGGTCTCACCAGCACAAGCCACGAAGGAGTTAACTGCCGCTGCGTGAAAAAGGAATAAAGTTCCCTGAGCCAGAAGAAGGTGGTTCTCGTTAAATCCAGAGCAGAAGCCGGGCAGCTCCAGTTTAGCGGCGTCTTCATCCAAGCAGCAAAACATGCTCAGGGTCTCCGAGCCCTGTCAGAGTCTAGGAGGAGCTTGGCTTCCCGGGGACGCGCCGGATTCGGCCCCCTGGATCCCGGCTGCTCGCGTCTCCGTAAGGCTGCTGTGCAGATTCCGGGAGGGAATGCCCAAGCCTCCGACATGAACGCCACTTTCCGCATGAAGGTCAGTGAGCTGCTGGAGCCGGGGTCGCCCGCCGTGGGCAACCAGAGCCACGGGCAGCCCTGGGAGGAGGTGGAGGTCTCGCCTGGTGGCGGAGCCAACACCAGCCTGCCTAGCGAGGAGATCTTCCTGCTGCCCACGTTCTCCACCGCCGCCAAGGTCAGGGTGGCCATTACCTTCGTCCTCTTCCTCTCCTCGGCCTGCTTCAACATCGCCGTGCTGTGGACCGTCACCCAGAAGTACCGCAAGAGGCCGCACGTCCGCATCCTCATTGTCAACCTGGCCGCGGCCGACCTGCTGGTGACCTTTGTGGTGATGCCCTTGGACGCAGCCTGGAACATCACGGTGCAGTGGTACGCGGGTGACCTGGCCTGCCGGGCCCTCATGTTCCTCAAGCTGGTGGCCATGTACGCCTCAGCCTTCATCACCGTGGTGATCAGCCTGGACCGCCAGGCGGCCATCTTGCACCCCCTCAGCATGGGCGACGCCAAGAAGAAGAACAAGGCCATGCTGTGCGTGGCCTGGGCCCTGAGCGTGCTACTGGCACTACCTCAGGTAGGTCGTCATGGCAATGGCGCAGGTAGGGAGGGACCGTGGAATGGACCCTGGGGCAGGCTTCCCATGGCACAGTCTCCGTTTGCCATGGCATTTCCGGTAGTGCCAGGGTCTGGTGTAGGTAGAACAGGCCTCTGATGCACGGTGGTATGGGGGTAATAGAACGGATGGGCCAATGACTTGATGTAGTATGGGCAGGATACAGGGATACCAAACTAGATGGATCAGCTATAGGGACACAAGACGAGACCGGCCAATGGCTTGATGATGTACAGCCAGGACACCAGCCTGCGGGCAATGGATCTGGGATGGGCAGAGGATGAGATAGATGGACCAGCTGTCAGATACAATATGGACTGGAGGTGGCATAGATAGATGGATCCGGTACGGGCCGAAGGCAGGAGCACTGGTGCAGTGGGCAGGAATACGAGGCTGGATGGCCAGTGCGGTGTCCAGGGTGCAGCTCCTGTGGGCGTGCCGAGATCTAACTGTTGGGGGGGGTCTCTTCCAGATGTTTGTCTTCCATGCAGTGAGCCGCTCCCAGCCCATCTACTTCATCCAGTGCGCCACGGTGGGCAGCTTCCAGGCCCACTGGCAGGAGACCCTCTACAACATGTTCACCTTCTCCTGCCTCTTCCTGCTGCCGCTGCTCATCATGGTGCTGTGCTACTCCCGCATCCTCCTCGAGATCTCCGGCAAGATGAAGAGAGCTTGCGGTGAGCCCGGCCTGCCTCTCGCGTCCCCCCGGCCCTCGCCCGCGGACTCCCAGTGTGCAGGGACCCACCCCGTTCACTGCAGCAGGAGGTCTGCATGGGGGGGCTGTGTGTGTGTGTGTGCGCACGTACCACATACACCAATGAGTGGGCACCTCTACCTATCCATCCATCCCCACACATCTGTCCATCCATCTTCCTCCTCTGCCTCTTCCCGGGGGAAAATCACTTAGCTGCAGAGAACCGTCCCCGTCATGTCCCCCAGCACTCTGGCTGCGGCAGGCCCTGGCTCGATGCCATGTACAGAACACCCCGCCTCCCCCTGGGCGCTACCCGCTGCCATGGCTTGCCTGCCACGGCCCATTAACCCAGGCAGCCAGCAGCCATGAACCAGTCCCCAGCTGCCCTTCACCCTGGGCATTTCTCCAGCTCTGGGAGGCTGCAGGGACCTGTTCCAGCACTCACATACACCCCACACACTGGCTTGGAGCATGGGGACCTTCACTCTTTCCCCCCCTCGGTCTTTTACATTCTTTCTTTCTTCTCATTCTATCCCCCCTCCTCCCTCTGCTCAGTTTTTCCTGTTCTCGGTCTCCTGCTCTCCCTTTCCTCGTTCTCTTCCAAGCGCTCTGCTTCCCTCTCCCCTCTCGTTCGCTTTGTTCCCTCCTTCCTCTCATTCTTCTCCTCCCTCTGCCCTGCAGTCTCCTCCAAGGAGGTCCACCTTCGCCGCTCCTACAACAACATCCCCCGGGCCAGGATGCGCACCCTGAAAATGTCCATTGTCATCGTGCTGACCTTCATCCTGTGCTGGACTCCCTACTACCTCCTGGGCCTCTGGTACTGGTTCTCCCCGGAGATGCTGAGCCGGAAGAAGGTGCCTCCATCCCTCAGCCACATCCTCTTCCTCTTCGGCCTCTTCAACGCCTGCCTGGACCCCCTCATCTACGGCCTCTTCACCATGCACTTCCGCAGGGAGATCCGGCACGTCTGCCGCTGCACCCACCGCAGGAAGGAGCAGGGCTCCACGCTGATTGGCTCCTTCCGGGCCTCCACCACGGCCGTGCCCATCAGGAGTGCCGGGGAGGACCCGGGGGGCTCGGGCAAGTACGAACTGGAGGTGACGGCTAACGTGGCCCTGCCTGCTGGGAAGTGCGAACTGTGCAGGAAGAAGATAGTGGAGAGCTTCATATGAGTGGACCGTTGCCACGCCTGGACTCGTCTCTGCTTCCCAGCAAGGGGGAGACCCCAGTGAGACCCCCATAATGTGCCCAGAGGGGGCTACTGGGCAGTTGTTCCTTCACTCAAGTACCCACCAATAAATCCAGATTATTTTCTCAGCTGGTGGCCTCTCCTTGATCTCCTCTCTTTGTGCCCATCAGTCTCTCGCTACTCAAAGCTGCGCCAGGCTGCACGCACCCCAGCTGGCATGGGTGGAGGTGGACACAGAGAGCGGGCTGCCGTGGGCCTCGGCTCCTTGGAAAGGTCGCCACTAAAAGTCTGCTAGCAGTGTGGCCTAGTGGACAGAGCCCTGTCTCAGGAGACCCAGGGTTTATTCCCAGCTCGGCTGCTAGGTGACCCTGAGCAAGTCACTTTGCCCGCTCTGTGCCTCAGTTTCTCCATCTGTGAAATGGGGAGAAGGATCCTGCCCTCCTTTGGAAAGTGCTTTGAGATCTACTGAAGACAAGAGCTAGGGAGTATTGTTATTTTCCAGATCCACCTCCCCACTCAACCATGCACGAAGGAACCTGGGCTCCTGTTCTCGAGAGGGGATCCCCAAGTTTGCACTTTCATGATCCCGTCCCCCGCCCCACCAAATACACCAGCTGGTCCCTGAGTGCAGAAAGCCTCTCCTCCTCCAACAGAAACATGGAAGCGGGGGGCCGGGTCCTGATACTTTTCCATGGGGTTCCCCCCCATCCAATAACTCCCGTCAGCAGTCAGAGAAGGATGACAGGACTCCTGGGTTCTAGACACCTTCAGTGACAGAGATGGATGTCTACGCTACAATTTTATAGCCCCGCAAGCCGAAATCAGCTGACACGCGCAAGCCGTGGCATGCATCTTTTACCGGAGTGTAGACATACCCTGGCGGTGCGGCTTCGGCCTTTTCCCATCCCTAAGTCTAATGCAGCAGGAAACCGATGGGCTCTCACGGTAGAAAATAAACTTTACTCCAGGAAGAGCAACCCAGCAACTGACAAGCAGGATAGTCTAATGGTTACGGCACTAGCCTAGGAACCAAGCCACGTGGGTTCAAATCCCTGTTCTGCTACAGACATCCTGTGTGTGCTTGTGCCGCTCACTTAGCTCTTCTGTACACAGGAACTAATAGCCCTAACCTGTCTCCCAGGAGGGTTGTGTGAAGAGATGCATTGAAGGTTTTTAGATATTACAGTGATAGAAGCCAGATAAGGACCTTAGATAGAACCTACAAGTCTCCATGTCCTGTAGGTTGGGCTTTTCTTTTGGGGGGTTTATTAATTTAATTTTTGGAGGGTTATTTTTAGCAATTTTTGAGCTCTACGCAGGTTTTTCAGGGTTCTCGCTCTGTAGGCACACAAAGTACTGTTTCAAAGAGCACTAAATTCAAGCAAATCAGGGAACCTTTAGTGCTCACCAGCAGGATCTACACCAATTAATTCGTAACACGTTAGTGTGCCTTGGAAATCACACTCGCTGTAGTCCACACTACTGCTCCGTCAGACAAGCCCTTGATACAAGCCAGGGTACAGGTAACGTCCCTGCTCAACTGCACTGGACAAGGGATGCAGACAATACTGAAAATCATTTCCAGTGTTTACCAGATAAACACCAATTTTAATTGTACTGGGGGTGCTTATCTGTTAAAATCTAAAACCATATGCTCTACCCATAGGCTGGACAAAGACTAAACTCTGCTTGAGAATGAAACCCAGGCATCTGAAGTCCCATCCACTGGAACACAGTCTCCCTTACAGATACAGGCAGATGTCAACTGAAGAGGGCTTTAAAAAAACAAAGCAGACTTTTATTCAGTATTTATGGGTAACATTTCTCCTTCAAAATGAGAGTCCCCTACAGCACCACTGGATGAGTTCTCTCATTCTAGGTGTCTGAAGTCAAAAGGAGATTGAGAGTCTTATGCTAGTTTAAACACAAATCAAGAACTTTACAGATGCTGTCAAAAATATGACCAAACACTCATAGGTAAAAATGCAGCACAATTTAAAACCCAGAAAGAGATCGAGGCAGGAGTCTGCACAGCCAGCTTACGAGAGACTTCCTGGTTCCAGAGCTGTGCAGGGAGAATTTACACCTAGGAACCACCAAAAGGAAATGGAGAAATGGGAGATCAGCGTCGTCTCCTGTCCGGACTTCTGCTCCGCCTACGCCCGCCCCTGGAAGACAGACAGGGACAGAGTTATAGATAAAGATTTGAAAGCTAGCAACGACTTCTATGCAGAAGCACCACGTTCCTTGCCAAAGAAATGCAGCTAGCTTTGGAGTGGAAGCTAGCAGGTGTTTAATAATGCAGAGCAACAGGAAAATATTCTCTTAAAGCTCATGCACAAATCCCAGTGTGCTTCACTAAACGTAGGTAAGTTGGGTCCCCGTTTTACAGAAACTGAGGCACACAGCCCTTAAATGACTTGCCTGGGTCCAGACTAGTAAGATCTCGACTGCCAACCTCCTGCTCAGACCATTAAAGAACTGAAGAACACAATCCAACAGCATTCTCAACTGGTGAGAATTATTCATGATCCACTGGAAATTTAACCCAGGGTTAACATTCCTGCTCTTGAATTTCTCATGATCTCAAGCGGTCACGTCTTCAGTTTCACCCCTCAGCAGAAACGTCAGGATCCTAAACCACCGAAGAGCTCTAAAGCATCATTTACAGGGTGTTTCCCAGAGAGCTGTTCCTGCAAGCAGGCGACACAGACTCTGTGACATTTCCTGCCTTGCTTCAGGCAATTCCTTTGTCTGTAGGACAAAGACCGTTTTCCTCTGGGAAAATCTGTTCCCAGGAATTTCAGAATGGAGTTCCCAATGTCTCCGGATGAAAAGCACGGAGGTTAAGGTGAAAGCCCCTACAGCATGCACATGATTCACGCAGCAGCTGCAGGTAAAAGAGGGAGAGATTCACTCCATGGGAAAGAATTTCCAGTTGGTCTAACTTAAAATCCTGCTCGGTATTCAGTGGCTTCAGGGCTCTCAATCCATCATGTTCCACCAGCGCTAGAAAGCCCTAGGCAAGCGTTCTCCACATGGCTGTGGAGGGTCTCCCTTTGTGAGAGAGCGTGAGGCTAGCTCAGACTTCATGACTCACTCAATCCTCAGTATCTCTGATGAGACTGCCAAGCTGAGGACCAAGCCGGTGTCCGCTGGGATGCAGCCCTCAACCTTGGCAGCATCTTACCTTCTCTTTCCTTTCGGAGGCCCCCTGACAAAGCACCAGTCCACGCTGATCGGCTGCCCCATCAGGTCCTGTCCGTTAAGGCCTTCCATCGCCGCCTGGGCTTCTTTGTACGTTTCGTATTCTACTAGAGTGTATCCCTGTGGGGTGCAAGGAGACAAGCTTCAGTCAGCAAGTGGCCCAGTGGGGGACTTAGCCAACACACCAGAGGCTGGGCCAGCCTTGAGAGCAGATCACAGAAACCAATTGAAAGCCTCCAGTACACTCGGCTCCACTGTTGGCATCCGGAACGCTGTCAACAATGGCAGGAGAAATACCGACTTGGCAGGAAGTGGAGTAAACAGAGTGGGCCCTACCGTAAATAGAGATTTTCAATTAAACACACACACAAGCTGCCCCCAGACTAGTGCCTTGAACTGTTAGTTTTAACCAGAAAGGGATTTAATAGAGAAGGGGGCATTAACTATTACACTATGTCCCTCCCCCTTCTACAGGGCTTCCCTGGTGAGCTCAAAGCACATTAGTTAAGACTAAGCAGATTAATTAAAGCCTCACAGGCCTTTGTTGGCAGAATTCTCAATTTAGAGACAGAGGCCCAGAGAGCTGAAGTGACCGACCCCAGGTCACACAGCAATTCAGTGTCCAACAATCCCATCTCCCAGTCCCCTTCTGCTCTAACCAACAGATTACACTGCCCCCCTCAAAGCTGGGAACACAACCCCAGAGCTCCTGGCTCCCAGCCCTGTGCTCAGTTTCTTTTCCTCTCCCAATTGCATGGGAGCAATTTAATCTGCATGGCTCCCTAGCTTACCTGGTCCCCATTACCACAGTATCCAAGCCCCATGCAATCTGTAAGGTATTTATCCCCCGCCTCCTCACTCCCCAGGTAGGGCAGTGTAGCTATCCCCATTATACAGATGAAGCACAAAGACACTAAGGCTAACATCCTCAAAGGTGTTCAGGTGCCTTGCGCCTATTGAAACCAATGGGAGTTCGGAGCCTACATACTTTTGTGGATCTGTGCCTAAGTGACCTGCCCGAGGTCACACACCAAGTCTGCGGCAGAGCAGGGAATTGAGCCAAAGGGGAACGCCCTAATCACTAGACAATCCACCCCGTCCTACCTTGAGGTAGCCCGTTCGTCTGTCTAGATTCAAGTGGATGTTCTTTATCTCGCCGTACTCTGCAAACTTGTCGTGAATATCCTCTTCAGTGGCCTCCTCGTGAACTCCGGTGACAAAGAGAATCCAGCCCTCCACCGCTGCAGCCACAGCATGCAAGGAAAAACAACGCTCGTTACACAGAAGACAGGACGTGCTCCTCTGCTTGGTACGCAAACCCCACTGCGGACACACAATGCCGGCATCTACACATGCAGGACGGAAAGGGAGCCTCCCACTGCTTAGCTTGGAACCCATTGACAGCAGGGGGCTAAGTGAAAATGGGTGCGGAATGGATGGAGGACTGAATCTAGCACTTGTAAAACGGCAGCTTGACAGCCCTGGAGACAGTCGCTCTGTTTATCCACACAATGCAGACAGTCTGGGCACAATGTACATGTCATTATAACAATAATCCCTAGCTCGTCTAAGGTGCTTTTCATCAGTCAATTGCAAAAATTTTTACAGATGAGGAAACTGAAGTGCAAAGAGTTGAAGTGACTTGCCCAAGGTCATCCCGCAGGCCAGTGGCAGAGCTGGGAAATAGAACCTAGGTCTCCTGAGCCCCAGGCCAGTGCTCTATCCACTGCACCTCACTGTCTCTCAGAATAGAACTGGTTTCTCATGGTCTTTAAAGCAACCCCACGCGGCCAAGGCTGGGTGACCACACATGCCAAACCAAACATTTCTAGCAGATACTCACATCTCTGAGGTCCAGGTTCATCCCCATCTTGTTCCACGCTGTCATAGTCCTCACGTACTCTAGCCCTCGAACCTTCCTCTGGGCACACAATGGGGGGAGACAAAGATCTGTTTAGATGACTAGAAACATTTATTATGCTAGTGCTGAGGGACCAGCCAAGAATGCAGCCCCATTGTGCTAAGCACTGCACACACAGTGGCAGACAATTCCTGCTCTGAAGGGCTTCCAGGCTAAATACATCTAAACACGTATTCTAGCTGTTCTAAGCACTTGGAGGCTCACACATATGTCCCTGCATTTAAGCTTTACAGCACATAAATTAATCTAGAATGACACAAGCCTAGTAGTTAAAACAGCAATAAGAATCAGATTCCGGGTGACCTTGGTCAAGTTGTATCACCCACCTATATAAGTTGGAGGGGTCTATTTTACAGACTGGGGAAAGTGAGGCAAAGGGAGGTGATGTGATTTGCCAAAGGACAGAGCAAGTCAGAGACAGAGTCCCGGACGGAACCCGGGAGTCCTGATTCCCATCCTAAAACACACTCCTGGGGCTTAAGACATTGGGCATTTTCTGTTTAGAAGCGGCTAGATGACTCCAGTAAGTAGCCAGACCATTCCAGTTAGCTACATGGCAAAGGAGACCCCTCGTGATTCTCACACATAGTAAGTCGATTGCTCACAACAAGATAGTCACCTGAACCAAATCCTCGGCCTTTCCTCTTCTTTGCTTTCTCCTTCAGTTTGTGGATGCTTTCTGCAGAGAAGTTCAATGTGTTAATTTCAACTGTAAGGAGGTCTGAAGCAGGCCATTTGGGGCAAAAGGGGGGGAGGGGCGATGTTATCGGATCAGAACCACGCTCGACCGAGGTGATGCAAGGTTCAGAACAACCCCAAGGCAGGGAGGAACTCAGGGGTCAGAACCAGGTGAGATGGGCACAGGAGGAGGCCGGGTCTGAACCTGAGGGGGACAGAACTCAGGGATCAGAGACGGGTGAGCCGGACACAGGGGGAGGCTGAGATGGGTCAAAACCTAGCAGGGACAGGACTCGGGGATCAGAACCGGGTGAGCTGAACACAGGGGGAGGCTGGGTCAGAACCAGTCGGGGGCGGGGACAGGACTCTGGGATCAGAACCAGGTGAGGTGGGCACAGGGGGAGGCTGGGTCAGAACCAGTCGGGGGTGGGGACAGGACTCGGGGATCAGAACCGGGGGAGCCGGGCACAGGGGGAGGCTGGGTCAGAACCTGAAGGGGACAGGACTCGGGGATCAGAACCTGGCCACAGGGGAGGCTGGGTCAGAACCGGGCCGGGGCGGGACAGGACTCGGGGATCAGAACCGGGGGAGGCTGGGTCAGAACCAGTCGGAGGTGGGGACAGGACTCGGGGATCAGAACCGGGGGAGGCTGGGTCAGAACCAGTCGGGGGTGGGGACAGGACTCGGGGATCAGAACCTGGGCACAGGGTTGGCTGGGTCAGAACCGGGCCGGGGCGGGACAGGACTCGGGGATCAGAACCGGGGGAGGCTGGGTCAGAACCTGTCGGGGGCGGGGGGTGAGGACAGGACTCGGAACCAGCCTAGCCGTCCAGGCAAAGAAGTCCCTGGGTCAGAACCACACTAATCCCGCGTGGGGGGGGGTTACCACCGGGGGGGGGGCAGCAATTCGGGGCTCCGACCCCATCTGGATGCGGGGGGGGCGGGCCGGAACCAGCCGAGGCGGGAAGGGGCCAGAACCAGCCCGGGGGGGTCGGGACCGGACAAGGCCCAGCTGGGACAGGGTCGTGGGGCGGGGCTCGGAACCGGGCCCCCATTACCGTCCCCATCCTCGTCCATGGCGAAGTCCTCGCCGCCCGCCTCGTGAAGATCCAGCACGTCCGCCATCTTGCCCGCGGTGAGACTGACTGCGCCGCGGCTGCTAGGGCAGGCACAGAGGGGACGGGAAGCCAGCCGGGCCGGGACCGCGCTGCACGCCGGGAAGCGGGGCGGAAGTGCCTCTCCAATGGGGGGGGCGCCATCTTGGAAAGGGCACGCGGGGTGTTTTTCTCGGCCGGCGGCCACCATCTTGGTAGAGTCACGTGCCCTCGCATTGCTGGGTGCGCCATCTTGAGAAGGTCCACATGTCTCTCCCCCCGTGTGGTCACCATCTTGAGAAGGGCAGGAGGCAGGTCCTTCACCCTCCAGTTGCAGCCAGCTACTTTCTCACAGCAACCAGCCAACTCCCTTCTCCTCAGCTGGGCCTTGGGAGTCTCCTCCCTGCCCCAGGAGGCTATGTCCTTCCTTCTCCCCCACTCCACTCCTCCCACCCCACTGGGGTTACCACCTTTGAAATGTTAACCCCCCCCCCCCCATGCCCCTCTCCTCACACGACTCCCTCACCCACGTGCGGGGCACTTGCGGGGTGGCGGGCAGGCAGCTGCTGTATTCTCACCAGTTGTGATCGGCTGTCGCTTAAACTGGCGAAGTGGGAAAAAAACCGTGGCTTTAGCGGGACACACCAACCTTGAACAGGGGATAATTCTCCCATTGCTGACACTGCAAATCTTTAGCCCCACTTAAAAAAATGGGCAGATTAAATTATTTTGCTGGCAACTGGCAATTCCCTAAAAAAAACCCGGCCAGGTGATACTAGCCAGGTGATAACCCTAACCCCCACAGCTGTGTCCTGCACCCCATCCCCCCTCCGGGGGCTCAGGATCCCCCCTCACTCCTGAGAATGGGTCCGAGGTTTCCACACACACTGACCTGGGTCAGTCTCCCCACCCTTCTGTCTTGAAATTATTAGTCCCTCCCCAGTGGGGTGTCACCTGGGGCTCTGGGGGGTAGTGGTGGGAGACACTAACTTCCTATCCCCACCTTATTTCTATTCCCCAACCATCTGCATAACAAAAAGCCCATAGCTCCAGCCTGCTTAGCTGATCCCCAGGCACTTTTCCAGTGTTGCCAGCCCCATCCATTAACAAAGCATGAGCTAGGCACCCAACAAATCATGAAATTGACTTAAAAACTAATTGCTAAGATGCTGCACTAATTCAATCTGTCTCACACAGCAGGAGAGAGTTGTTGTTTTTTCCATTATAAATGTGGGGATTCTTTTTATTTGCCTTTTTGAGCCTTTTGGGGTGGGGGAGTTGGTCACATTTTCAAACTTCCTTCTGTAGCCATGGGCGCTAGAAACTTACTTTTTACAGTGTGGGTTTTTTTGTTTTTAAATGAAAGCGGAGATTCTCCCCTGGTCCCATGACTCCAGGAGGTGGGGCTTTGAGAAAAAGCACCAACTAAAACAAAAATCGCAATAAAATCATTGGTGGGGAGAGGGGCACCCAACACTAAATTCACATCCCTTCCTCCCACCAAATAAATACAGAGGGAGAATCCCTAAAATAGCGGCTCAGATACAGAGGTCTCCCCTCCATTCACAGATCAAGGACAGTCAAGGCAACATCAGGACCAGCTTCCCCAGTGCACTACTCCACCATAATGTGCATCCCCCGTTCCCTGGAGCAGTGACTCAGCCTTTCCAGACTACTATACCCCTTTCAGGAGTCTGATTTGTTTTGCGTACTCCCAAATTTCACCTCACTTAAAAAACGACTTGCTTATAAAATCAGACATAAAAAACACAAAAGTGTCACAGCACACTAGTACTGAAAAATTGCTGACTCTCTCATTTTTTACCATATAATTATAAAATAAACCAATCGGAATATAAATACTGTACTTACATTTCAGTGTATAGTATATAGAACAGTGTAAACAAGTCATTGTCTTCATTAAATTTTAGTTTGTGCTGACTTCGCTGGGGCTTTTTATGTAGCCTGTTGTAAAACTAAGCAAAGATCTAGATGAGCTGATGTACACCCTGCAAGATCTCTGCATACCCCCAGGGTTACACATACCCGTGGTTGAGAACCACTGGCCTGGAGGATCCCTCTCTGATCAAGTCCAATCTCCCCCAGCCATTCACTGCATGGGCAGAGATAACTAAGTGCTAATTGCAGTAGGATTTTGCTGATAGAGAAACTAGGATGAGGCCGCCCCAACTCATTCCACAGAAGCCAGCAAACAGCCGTCCAATGACATCACTACTGCCATTCGCTAAATTCAAACCAGCCATTTACAGGTGAAGCAAACTTCACCCACTATTGTACATTGGCCCAGTTTCGTGTCTCAGCTTTTGTCTGAAACGGCCACGTATGGAGATCTCATCTGATCCCTAACACAGGGGACTGCCAAGTTACAATCATGTCTCCAACAGCTCACAAAAGGCCAAGTGGTTTTGGACAGCTTCTGCTGACGTGCAGCAGATGCTGTGTCTGCCAGTGGGAAGAGCCTTGTCCCCTTTTTCCAGATTAAAAACAAAGCCTCATTAGGGACTCAAACACTGCTACTTCACCTATTTTTAAGAGTGGGGGTTTGCCATATGTCCCACTTGGAGCGGCTTGTCACCTGCCTTTTCAGCAGGCAGGTACGTTGTGATAGATATTGCTTCCTTCCCACCCCCAAAAATGTGCAGCATAAAACTCAAGTTTTTCTAAATAAGTTATCCCCAAAGGCCGTGGAGTTGAAATGATGCAGCCACAGCATGATGCAATAGGCAGAAAGCAACAGCTGAGGAGAGTGGAAGAGAGAACACATACGTGGAAACTAAACCAAAGTAATCTTTCCAGCGTCTGATACTCCCAGCCCACGCTATGGTCACTAACTGCCTACGCAGCTCCCCTAATGAACAGAATATGCTACCTCCCTATGCAGTCACAAGTAAAGAAGAAACCCATTTCTCCTTATTCAATTTAGGCCGAGGAGTTGCTTTCTTTTAAGCTTCCCCTCTCAGCCAAAACTTCTCGCCTGCTCTCCCTTTACACTGCATGTGGCAGCAGACAGGACAGTGCATGAGCAATCAGGAGATCTGAATTCTCTTAGATCCATCCCTTAACGCCTCTGTGCCTCAGTTTTCTCCAACTGTTAGGCTTGGGCCTATACCTGCCTAGCCCATAATGCAAGTTGTTAGTGTTTTTAAAGCACTTGGAAGATACTCTGGCACTTTCTATCTGAGTAGGAACAAGCATGACAGCCCTTACCAAGAATGATTTCTAATTCACGGAGAATGGTCAGAGCAATAGAAATACAAAATAGTTAAGTTACTATTTGTAAAATTTGGTTTTATGTACCCACCAGTTAGGGTAGCTGTTCCTGTTCTGGTGCATTTAATCAGAATATGGTACCGTGAAGAAAGTCCTTGTGAAGCTGGGTGAGGGGAGAAGAGGGAAAGAAAGAAGAGAGGCGGTGGTCTGGAGATAGAATTGGGGAGTTGGCTAGCTAATTGAACAAGGCCAGCGAGGGAAATGCAAAGCAAACATGCTCTCTCCAGAAACATTTAAACCAAGGCTGGTTTAGCAGTACCCAGAGCAGGCCTTCAACTGGCCATGATCCTTCAATGCAAGCCCCTCTGACTGCATCCACGCTGGTTATACACTCCATGCTCGGACAGCTGAGTGCTAGAACCAGAAGACTTTTGCTGCTTTTGATTTATAAGTGCCTAGGATACGGGGTAGTAAGACTTAGGTCTGGTCTACATCTAAAGCATAGATTGACCTATGTACATTGCTTACGGCGTCTGAAAAATTCACTCCCCAGGGAGACATGGTTAAGCCATCCTGGTGTAGACAAGATAGGGCGACAGCAGAACTCTTCCGGCAGCCTAGCTCCAGTGCCTTGAGGGGGTGGATTTACTACAGCGATGAGAAAAAGCCCTTCTGTCACTATAGTAGGGGTCTGTGCTGCTGTAGCAGTTGTAGTGTAGACATACTCTGACAGTGCCTTCAGCGGAGATGCTCCAGGCCGGAGGAGCAATGGCCTGCCCCACTGCAGAGCTGCACGCGCCAATTTTCAGAACGGCTAACGTTAGATGGCAGTACTGCTTTTGGGGGACTGCAGCCATCCGCCTCCCCCTTGTGGAAAGGCCCTTCTGTAAAAAGCATGTGACATGACCGCTGCGAGATCTGGCCCGCGCCTGCCAGCTTGCAACGTAATGGCAAGGCAGAGCCTGTGTGACATTAACAGAGCTCAGAGGCTCTGTGCCAGGAAAGATGGGTCAAAAGAAATGCTGTCTGAATTGATATATAATCAGACACCCTGCGGATACTCCAGCCAGCAGGGACTCATTAGCAGGCAGCCAAGGGGGATAAGGGAGTTATTCCAAGAGGCTTCAGGTGCCCTGAGCACCCAGCAGGGAGCATAAACAGCAGCAGGAAAGAAGCTCAGGGCAGCTGGAGGTAGCCCAGGGCTGACAGGTGTTCTCTCCATCACGGTCCCCCTTTGGCTGCAGGGAAGCCATTCCTTCTGCAACGTTTAGTGTTTTAAAAGAAAGCCCAGCAGTCCAGGTGCTTCTGCTGACAGTTGTTACAGCTCAGGCCAGCCTGGCTTAGACCCCAGAGTAACAACCCGTAAAGCAGGCAGAAGGAAGACTGGAATATTTAATTCCCCCCCCCCCCCCCCCCCCCCCCCCCCCCCCCGCGCGCGGCTAGAGTCTGGCTTTAGTTGGTTACTAAAGTGGAGCAGGGGCGATGCCGGTTACGAAGCCAACAGTCCACTGATCTTTGTACACGTTGGGGTGGAAATGGCACACACAAGCTGTCTTTCAAATGCATTAACTGCTGATCCACATGGTGCATCTGATGGGGGGTGGGGGGGGGGGCGCAAAATCTAGACCAAATTCACACTGAAGAGTTTGTCAATCCAGCACCTCTCCCTAGAAAGGAAAGAGAAACCAGCTCCTCAAAAAATCTATTTTATTGTATAAAATTATACATACAAAATGCATGTGAAGTATTGAACATTATGAGATACAATGGAACAAAGGCAGAGACAGCATGTGAAAGGTGATTTATCTTACTGTAGTGTTTGATTTGGAATATGCAGCATGAAGGCAGGAAAGAAGAGACATTTGCTGCTTAGGAAGCCAGGATATTAATAATGCTGGTACTACGGATTAGATCAACGGCCAAAATTCCCCCTTGAAGCTCATGGGAGAGAGGTTTCAAGACAATTTGTGATGGGGGAAAGGGGGGCAGGAAAGACACTCTCCGACACTTGTTGCTATTTATAATAAAGTTAAACTGGGTCCTGCCCAGGAAATCCTCTTCTCTAACCCCAGTAGAAAAAGGCATGAGGCAACATCCCATAGTACCGCATCAGTTCTTGGAGTGTCTGCAAATGAGATGCCAGAGCTCTAGCTAGTTCACAGTATTAGACCGACTGCTAGTTTAGCAGAAACAGGCAAATCCTCTGGTGTGGCTCTATTTATAAAGGCAGATTTTATTATATAAATATAACAAACTACCTCCCCAACGATCCTGAAAGTCTGAGCCCGCCCGGACCTTTCCAAACCTTAACCAAGGTAAGGAAACTAGGGAGGTTTCACTCGCCTGGAATAAGATTCACCGTGTGAATGGATGAATAGAATTGGACAAGGCTGATATACGCTAATATCATCCTTTAAACTACTGTGTATGAAGTCTTTACATGCCTCTCCTACTGCAAAGAAGTCCTATTAAAGAGCATTAGGCTTTGATCACAGAAACCATGTAATTCTTATGTTTGTTTCAGGGGATTGCTTGCAATTTTTTAACAGCACCAAAAAGCATCTGAAATGTATCCCTTACTACTCGGAGTATAACACAGTGCTGATGATTTGAGTAGAGTGAGGGTTTTAGAGGAGAACCATTAAGGTCTCACATAAGCAAATAAATACATCTTGAAAAGATCCAAAATTAGCACCGAAATGAGGGGCAGACAGGCCCCAAGAAGCTTCCAGTGCTTGCTGGGAACTGAAGTGCCAGACTTCAGAAGGGGAAGAGTTTGATTATTTAGCTGTCACAGGGAATGTTTGCATACGTGAGGAAATTCCTAATGCAATCTGACTTCTGCAGCACCACCATGTGTCAGACAGTAAGGTTAACACTAATTCAGATAAACCAATTTAAAAAATAAAAATAATCCAAAACTGATGAACTGAGGTCTAGGTCCAGATTCTGCCCTGCACCAAGCAATGTGGGAGGAAGGTGTCCAACTCAGGGAGCATCTTATGCCTTCATAAGAATCATGGAGGAATTGTGCCAGCTCTGGTCCACTGACACATTAGAGCAGCTATGGGGCTGCTCTAATTTCTGCCAATTGGTCAGGGTCTTTACGGATTATATGCAACTGCACTCCATCCTGACCCCAACACCAGGACAGGGAGTGTGGTGGCCAGTCAGCACAAAAGCCGAGAGCTTCCCCATGACAGGTTAATTCTCAGCTAGGGCTAGATTCGGCCACTTTGCACTGCCAAAGTGGTATCATCTGGTCCAGAATTCAAAAAGTTATTTGATTGTGGGCTGCTCTGCACTGAAAAGTTAGATCAGCAAAACTACATGTAAGGGGTGTGAAAAATCCACACCTGAGTGATGTAGTTAAGCCAGCCTAACCCGTGGTGTAGACACCAGGAGGTCGACAGAAGAATACTTCCGTCAACCTAGCCACTGCAGCTCAGGGAGGTGGATTGCCTACAGAATGGGAGTATCCCTCCCATCGTTGTAATAAGTGTCTACTGAAGCACTGCCGCTGTAGCATTTTATGTATAGATGGCTTTAAAATAAAGAAGAAATTGGAAGTAACATTTCTGGAGATACACCCTTCAGGTTCCAATGCTGTGAACGCCACCTCTCTCATGTGAAGGTACTCAAGGCCTTGAACATTTGCAGGATTAGGTCCTTAGACAAGTTAGTGTCACATGATTTATTTTAACTCTACATACAAATGGAAATGTTAGAAGAAAGTTAAGACTCCGTGCTGTTTCTAGAGAAAGGAAATGATTAAGTGTTTCAATAAGGGTCCAGAAACCAAGAAACCAACCTGTAAAAAAACCCCCAAAAACCCCAAGAACTAAAAATACCATTTACAAATCAAGTTTATAAATGCATTAAACATTAATACTATCAGGTAAAAAAGTTGCATATAAAAATATATATACATATAAAAACCATCAGACATAGGCTTGTTAGGACTGGAATACAACACTAGAAGGCCTAAGAATAATGCAGTTTCGTCTTGATCTCCCTCTTGTGATAACATTGCTTCAATATCCACATGCTACTAGTTGAAACATCCTCCGCAAGAGGCTTCTTGAGAAAGATGGAGTGGGGTTGAGAGGTGATGGCTGTGGAGATACCAAAAACTGTAGCAGGCTCCCGCTTTCAGAGCGGGACCCTCAGAGACTAGTCTCAATTAGTAAGACACCGAGAGCCAACATGAGAAGAGATCCACAATGATCCCAAAGTCGCAGAATACTTTGTTTTAAAGACCGCCTTCGACTCAAGATCCCACAAGAGATCCCATCAGCTCTTCTGGATTATACACTGAAAAGGCTTTAAAGTGTTATGAGAAAGATTATTTTGTGCACCAGCAAATCTCTGCTTTGTTAGACTGCATTGTCCAGGAGACATGTGCTCTAGCTGGCTATTTAACCCGAACTACACTAGTGAATTGAGAATACAAAATACTGTACAAAGTGCTCAACTGTTACCCCCTTCTTCCCCACCGCCTGAGGCCTCCTACCTCTTCAATGCTGACTAGAGGAAAAGGCTCATAAACCAAGAGATAGTGATTGACATTTCGTGTGAATTACAAGCAAATCTATTGCATTGCACACTGCATGTTGCAAATCAAATAGTACAGAAAATGTACCATGTGGATGTTTTACAACGCATTAGTTTTCCCCCTACTTTGTAAAGGAAGAGTCTAAAATGACAAAGGCCTTGGATGACTGACCTATGAGCAAGCTTAAAACTGGTACCATTACAGTGTGGCCGTAGCTAACATACTTTCTGTACCATGGCTTCCAACTCCATCAATCCCTGTGCCATTTATGTCACCACAAAAATAGAGTCAGACTTTGCTATTAATGAAGGGAGCCCAATACTGTAACTTTTCTTTTACAAAACTAACCATACACTAGCCAGCCCCCACAAAGCAGGATGCAAGATTAAAGAGTCCCACATCCTTTCAAATAAATGCCTTGCACAGCAGGCTTACAAAATCTACAGGTCACTAGATAAGAGAGGTTTGGTAGTTATGATCTGAGAGATCAGACCTAAGAGTTATTGCCGTAAACAGGAAACACTAGTGTGACTTCCTATTGGGAATATTACAAGCTACAATTTTGTTTTTGTGCACTAATATTCAGGTTTAAGTCAGCAGAACCAAACGGATCTGGATCTTTGATCCAAGTGCAAGTTTGGGCTAAAGCCCCACAACTAAATATGAAATATGGGCTCCCTAATGCCCTTTAGATTTGTCACGGAGATGCACAAAGATCAGAAATCCAGGGACTTGGAGGGTCTGGGCTGGAATGACTTCCCATTATTCCCTGGTGCAGCAGTGAAATGTTTTCAGTTTGTAACCAGAGCAGTTAATCCCTGGCTTGCACTGTAGTGGTATTTATGTGCACAGGAGAATTTAGCAGACTGGAATCATTTGAGGGCCGATAAGAAGTAAGGGGTGCCCAAAGTGTTAGCAACCCCTTCCTTCCCCCTCAACAACTGCATAGAAGCCAACGATCAAACAGTTCTATGGTTGTGCTTTGATTACATCTTCGGTAAATATGGCCTGATTAAAACAGTGCTCGGAGCTGCCCCCCACCTCCACAAAGCTGCAGTTTTTCTGTCCATGACACAGATAGCCACAAACTATTTCTGAACATGAGGTTTCTACTTGGGCACATTGGCTAAACCCCCGTAGATTTCTTTCAACTCTCTTAGGACCGTTAGGTAACTAAGAAACAGTTAGCAACTGAGTGCCTAGCTCAGGGGTCGGCAACCTTTCAGAAGTGGCGTGCCGAGTCTTCATTTATTCACTCTAATTTAAGGTTTCACGTGCCAGTCATACATTTTAACGTTTTTAGAAGGTCTCTTTCTATGATTCTATAATATATAACTAAACTATTGTTGTATGTAAAGTAAATAAGGTTTTTAAAATGTTTAAGACTCTTCATTGAAAATTAAATTAAAATGCAGAGACCCCCAGACCGGTGGCCAGGACCCAGGCAGTGTGAGTGCCACTGAAAATCAGCTCGCATGCTGCCTTTGGCACGTGTGCCATAGGTTGCCTACCCCTGGCCTAGCCTGTTAGGAAAGCTCCGTGTCAACCCCTGGGATAAGCAGACCCTAGAGAGGAGTTGGGAATGCAGTTCTTCTCATAGAATCATAGAATCTCAGTGTTGGAAGGGACCTCAGGAGGTCATCTAGTCCAACCCCCTGCTCAAAGCAGGACCAATCCCCAATTTTTGCCCCAGATCCCTAAATGGCCCCCTCAAGGATTGAACTCACAACCCTGGGTTTAGCAGGCCAATGCTCAAACCATTGAGCTATCCCTCCCCCGTTCTCGCTTGATTGGGTTTCCCTTTTGTACTGCTATTCTGCAGCCAGCAATTTTCCCCCTCTCTGCTATAAATCTGAATGATAAAAACATCTGGGTGTCCGAAAGGATGATTTTAAGCTACTTGTACTACAGGGCTAGTATTGATACTAAGTGCAGGGCTCTATCCGTTTAAAAAAATAGTGCATACATAGATTTACATTTCAGGAATCTTTTGTTCAAGCAACATTATAATAAACAGAGCAAGTTCCAAAGTGGAGATTAAATGCAGCCCTTTGCAATCTATTTTGCATGGGTAATCTAAACCTTTTAGGGAGTAAAAGCATGTAGAGAGACTGTTCTTGGCATCCTCAAGATGGATCTGACCCATATTATAAACTAGTTAGTGCGCTATAGACTAGGTGCAGCCCTGTTTATAACTTGGTTCAGACCTTTCTACACTGGCCGAAAGAAACCAAAGTGTTGTTGAGGCGAACCATAGGGTTTGGATCCGGATCGGACCTTCCACTGCTGGGGACCAGCTGATTCCAGGTCCTGCTTCAAGAGGTTAATACAGTTCTGGTTAACAAGGTAGTAAACACAGGGCCTTTGGCGATACGCCTGGAACAGTTCCCCCAATGTCTCCGTTAGCCCGTTCTAAATATCTGGCAAGTGTTTATTTAGGTCTTCCTGAAAAAGGTTTAGTCCGACATCCTGGTCAAAAGCAACCCAAAGCCAGGGTGCTAGCACGGAGACAACAGCATGACACCAGACAGCGGGAGGATTGCCTCAGAACTCAGGCGTCCCCAACCTAGCCGAGGTGAGACTAAATAACGTATGAAGATGCTTGACTTCTAGTAAAGCGTACTGTCCACTTCATAGCACCATCTACTAGTCAGCCCATGGAACGGCATTCCAGGCTCATCCACCCCCGCAGGGCTAGGGTCAAGTCCCGTAAACGTTCAAGAGGGGGACTGCAGAGGTCTTACGGCTGGGAGCTCTCTCTAGTAGACAATTAAAAAGATGAGCCCAATTCCTTAATACCAAAGCCAATCCCTTCACCACCCCCAGAGTCTTGTCATTTGGTAGTAAGGAAGCAGTTTGAACATATGTCACCAGCTGACGCTCTTTCTGTACAAGAGAGAAAAGACCGAAGCAAAAAACAGACCCAAACACCCCATCCCGTAACACTTCGTGGAGTTTTAAATCTGATCTCAGATGGCAATTTGGTAGACTGACCCCATATTTCTAGAACGAAGCAAATCAAAATCCCCGATCCGAAACTCCATGCCTGTGCTTTGAGGTGCTCTCCACTGGAGCATGAATTCTAGTACAAAGAGCAGAACATATTGCTAGGTGCTGTGCTTTTCAAAAAGAAGAGGGGTTTGACCAAACCCCTCAGACTGCAAAAGCAGAAGGAAAGGCAGTTTTGCATAACATGCCTTCTGGATCTCTTCAAATCCAGATCTCCTTGGGGAAATGCTACATTTCCATTGAATACGGTCATCTGTACGGTACCTGGATTGAACGGAGGTCTCTAGAGTAGTGTTAACACTGAAAGGCTGCATTTTTTTTAAAAAAAATGCACTTTTCAAGAGAAGGAATTCTTTATCAGACAGAAAGCTGAGGAGTAATCTAAAGGCTACGATTTAAGTGTAAAAATCTGTACAGAAACTTTTAAAAAACATCTTCTTAAAAAATGTGCAAATGGGCCATGACTCTGGAAGAAGAGGCAGCTATATGCCCTAAGTGATACGGTACAGATCCCTTCAATGGGGAATTGTTAGTAGGCATGGGGAAGCGGAACAGTTTGCGTGCAGAGTCTAGCAGTTGGAGGAGTGCATGCTCCCCAGCTGGCCAGCCGCCAGCATCAGGATGTCTTTCTTCTCCTTGTGGAAACGCAGCTCTTTCCCAGCCAGTCGGGCTTCATCTAGCTCCCTCTCCGTCGAGGACAGCTCTCTGGAAAGGGCTCCCGGGGTGCTCTGCTCCCTGTTCACCCAGTCCATGGCCATCTGGTTCCTTATGTCGTCATCCAGAGCACGGTGCGAATAGTGAGCCAGCACCTCCTAGTGGGAAGAAATAGGATGGGAGCTTATGAATGGCGCGTCACCAAGAACACGCACATTGGTTAGTAGCATCTGGCTCAGTTGCACATTATGGCATGATGGGAAATGAACGACAGGTCTGGATGAGCACGGAAGCAAAAGGTCCAATACCACATTAGGCACCTCCAGGCCAGCCTTACCTGTCGTGAGCACTGCCTCTCTCGCATGGCTTTCAGGCTGCCATTCCAATGCAACAGCTGGAAGACGGTCATCAGCTCCTGCAAGGGGAAATGGCAGTCAGCTTTGAAGGGCAAGAGTGTTGACTGAAGGATAGCAATGAAAGTACACAGGCAAAATGCTTCTTTAGCATACAGCTGAAAGCCTGCTTTCTTTGCCTTAGGAGGCAGCGTTCCCTAGTGGAGAGGGCACTGGACTGGGACACAGGAGACCTACTGTGACCTTGGGCAAGTCACTTCACCACCTGGTGCCTCAGTTTCCCCATCTGTAAAATAAGGATAATGATACTGACCTCTTCTGTAAAGCGCTTAGAGATCAGCGGCCAAGAAGTGCTAGGGCTACTGCTGGTAAGAGGTACGGACTATTAGTAAAAGACAGACTAAGGTGGGGAAGATACACAGGAGTGAATTAGTCCATCCTTCCACTTACATTTTTGCCCATCTTGTTACTAAGCCCACAGCAGGGAGGGCTTAGGGGTTAGAGCAGAGGACTGGGAGCCAGGACGCCAGGGTTATATTTCCGGCTCACCGTGTGGCATTTACAGACTGGTTCTATTCTCTTACCTGCAACCCTGGGCAAGTGGCTTCATCTTTCTAGATCTTTTCCCTCATCTGTAAATTAATCACCTCACAGGGAACTGAAGCTTCAGGAAAAGTTTGTGAAGTGCTGTGAGCTCCTTGAGCAAAACAGGCTAGAAGCCATTACTGCTACTTAAATCATAAGCTTCACAGGGCAGGGACGCTGTTATGGGTTTGTACAGCACTGACCATGGTGGACTCTAGACTCTGATAGGGCCCTTCGGCACTATTACAATATAAATAAACTCGTGATCACAGCTGGCTTACTTAAAGTTGAGGCCATGCTGATAAAGTCCTACAATACAGAGAGATGAAAAGGGTCATTCATGGAACAACTATTTGAAAGGACGCAAGTTCAGAGGGGTAGCCGTGTTAGTCTGGATCTGCAGAAGCGACAAAGGGTCCTGTGGCACCTTATAGACTAACAGAGGTATTGAAGCATAAGCTTTCGTGGGTGAATACCCACTTCTTCGGATGCCAAGAAAGGACGTGTTATTGTATGGGCTGATCTATCAGCCAAGGGCAATGCCCATGCCTCAGATAGCTAGACAGAAGACCACTCCCAATGATGGGATGGGAAAGATCCTTCAGATTGCTGATCCTTTGTGATACACCTCTTGTGCCGCAACATCCTCCATTTGTGCTTCCCTATGCCATTTTCATCCCCGGAGCTATTGCACCAGACGCTGGTGGGTGATGGTGCAGATCTCGGTTGTAATGGAAACCGGGCAAACATTTCTCTGATGGCCACACAAACCCCATTCCATAAACTCCCACGAAAAGCCAGGCTTCCCACAGACAATGCAACCAGAGGAATATACAGGATGTGGCGTCCGTTCGTGTAAACAAGGCTATTAATATAAACACTTCTAACCTCCGCCTACGGAATGTTACCATTCCAGGGAGAGCAGCAGGGCAAAAAGTCAGTGTCCGGAAAGTTTGCCTACAGCAGAGTTCCAAATAAAAAATTAAGTTACGAGCTTAAGGCGCCTGCTTACATGCGTGAAGCTGCCAAACTCCTTTGAGCATCTGGCAACTGAAAGCAGGGCCTATTTCTCCCCTTCTGAGAATCAAATTCCTGAATCCGGATAAATCCGCTCCTAGCAGGGAGTGTGTAAAGTCCCCGTTTCAAGTTTCCGGTGACAGTAATATCTGTACTTCCATAAAGCGCCTTTCCTCCAAGGATCTCAAAGCACTTGAAAAACAATTAAACCTCAGAATACCCGAGAGGTAGATGCCCCCATCAAACAGAGAAGGGAACATGCAGAAAGATGTGGCAGCAAGTCAGATGCAGAATTGGGAACAGAGTCCCAATTCTGTGTGCCCACTGCTCTAGCCATTATACAAGTCTCCCGCCCAATGGCAGGGAATAAAACCCAGAAAAGCCTTGGCTCCCAAAGCATTGTCTACACTGCAGTTTGGAGTGACAACTGATTCAAGGTGAGGGGATGTCCACACTGGAGTTGGAGATGTAATTCCCAGCTCAGGCAATGTACATTATACTAGCTATGATTGAGCTAGCACAGAGCAGTGTGGCCACGACAGTGGGACAAGCTCCAGTCCCGACAGAGACCCTAGGTACGTACTCGGGCGGCTAGCCTGACCGACCAGTGCTACACTGCTATTCTTAGCATGCTGACCTGATCAAAGCTAGCGCATACAGATCTACCTGAGCTGGAGATTACACCTGCCAGTGCAGACGTACCCAAGGTAATCAACTAAGATGATCTCAATGATTTCAAGACTTCAGAATGCCTAACTCTATACACTTACATAGTGTCTGTCATCTAAATACCTTCAGATGCTTTAAAATGGGAATAGCTAGCCCATTTACTTTCACAGATAGGGGAAAATGACAACAGGTGAAATGACTTGCCCAAGGTCACACAGCAAATGAGTGGAAGAGCTGGGAACAGAGCCCAGAACGCCTAGTCCTCTAACCACTAGACCATGTTGCTTCTTGCATTACTAATATATTCCAGTACTGAAGGCACTAGATCACATGAAACACACACAACCCCTTCCATAATACTGGTCTATGTGAGTGTCTCAAGAGCGGTTTTAATCAGAGGGGAGCCCAAAACAGAACCCTGCATAATCCCGATATCCTTGAACTTTGGAAGGCTTGAAAAAATCCTGGTCTGGATTCTGTGACTGGAGCGCCTATTTGCACTAAGCATATATCAACACAAAAGCCTTAGCAGCACGTGCTTTCTGAATGCACAGACCTGGTACATTCTGTAGCACTGAATGTTGTAACCAGATTTCTTTTTAAAAACCCACTTTAATCAAGACTGGAGAGGGGAATCAAGTTATGGATAGTACCTGAAACTCTAACATTGATTTTCCCTTGTTGGATTCCAGCATGAAACGGAAAGCACCAATTCCAGTGTTCGGGTTATCGGCTTCTTCTCGATTACCCTGCAACAAAGGGTAATATTAAAGAATTACAACCCCTAAACAGAGAAAGGCAACCACACAGCGGACACGCTGCTAAGCGGTGTTCCCACATGGCTCTGCTGCTATTAGCCAGAGACATTTTCAGGCTCCACCGACTTTTTTTTGTTTGTACTCTGAGGAGGCAAACTTTAAACCACCTTGAACGTTTCACAGATTCTACAAACATGGAAGAGATTTTGAATTCCTCCAACTCCCACGAAACAGTGTGCTTTTGCTAGGAGACGTCCCAGGACAGAAGCGATCAGGACAAGACAAAAGCCAATGACTTGTCTCCATCTTGGAGAAACATGATGACACTTTACAGCAGAAATATTCAGATGAGGAGAGCTCAGAGGTGCTTTGGAATTAAATGGATTCAGGTGGACACAACATGAAACCTGAGATTTGAGCAGGGAAATCTCGGAATACCCAGAAAATCTAATATCTGTGATCTCATGCTCTGGGCAGATTTCCTCAGGCAGACTTCCGTCTAGTGTGTGAACTATGATGGCTTATATTTTCATGAATGATAGAAATGTAGGGCTGGAAGAGACCATCTAGTCCATTCCCTTGTGCTTAGACCCAGACCATCCATAATAGGTGTTTCTCCAACCAGTTCTTAAAAGCCTCCCATTTTATCTAGTGTGAGGGACCAGTGACTATTTCAATGTCTTTTGGACCACCAGGATCATCACTGAAGTCCGGCAATACTAGCTTTCCAATAGATGCACAGCAGGTCTTGTACTTGTAGACTAGCATATTAGCCAGCCCCCTCATAGGATCGATGCAAATGTTGACCCTGATTTCAATGCAGACTGTTTCATGCTCTTGGCACAAGACAGGGAGCTGAATCTGACTTCCAAGTCCCTTCCAGCGCTACATTTCTATGATCAGATGCTATCTTTCGGTAACATTTAGGGTTGTAAGATTGTTTCAAGGTTCACACAGTAGTTTGGGTTCCATTAGGTGCTGTCTGAATGCACAGTAAAAACTCATTCTGACAAAGTATGATTTTGGCACTAGGAAGTTTAACATGCCTACCACCAAGTATTTAAACAGGTACGGCTTTGTAAAGCATCTGGCTTAAATAACGAGGCTGCACACAACAACAGGCTGATCCACACCCCAAGAGTCATCAGGCTTGAACATTGCAGGCTCAGTAACGGAATGGAGCTGATCTTGCTCCAGGTCTGGTGGGCACCAGAAAGTCAGACACCTTTTTTGAAACAGCAAGGTGCCATTATCCGTTACATTTTGGAGGGGGCAGTGCCTTGTAAAATCCTATGAATATTCCCCCTTCCCTCCCGCCCCGGATGCACTTAGATAAACGTTGTTAATGCTTTCTAGCCTAGTTAGTCTTGTTTTTCAGAAGCTATCCCTATAAAAGTACACAGGATCCCAGATAGGTGGCAACTTTACATTGATTATAACATCTATGGCAGAGAAGTCACCATGTAATAAAATGCTTCTGTTTTTAAATCACATGCTCCACTTTTGTGTCATCAAGCCCTATTACCATGAATTATAGGGGAAGATTTTCAAAAGCTCTAAGGGATTTAGAGCACAAATCCCCTTGAAAGTCAATGGAGTTGGTGCCTAGTTCCCTTAGGATCCTTTGACAATCTCATCCTGCAGGCATTCCAAGAAATACCACATGGAACCCACTAAACTCCAGCAAGTTGTTATACCTTTATCTTCTGCAGAAGAAAAATAAGAGAGACTATCTAGCCAACCTTTCTTGGGTTACTGGTACTACCAGACATGGGCAGGCATTGAGTAAGCCAGTCTTTCATTTTAGCTCACATAAAAGCAGTTCTATACGAGAGAGACATTTTTATATTTAAAAGAAACTTGGCCAGAATTGTAGGAAAGGGTGTGAAGTGCTTCTCCTGGAAGTGGAATAAGTTTGGAGTTAACGGTGGGCATGCTGAAAACATTAAGGGCTAAATGCTGCTCTCCAATACACCAGTCCAAAGTAAGTCTGCTGATCTAACTGGGTGCAGATTTGACCCCAAGTGCAGGGCTGAGAGGATAGATGGAAAAGGGAGTTTGAATCCAGGAAGGGAACAGTTGGAGAGAAAATATGAATTAGAGTAATAGTTTATTTTATTTTTATTTTTAGTATTTCTGTATCATTCCAAGAATCACTGGAAAACCTGCATAAGGGTTTCCAGATGCAAAAGAAATTTCCCTTCCCATAGATTTATGAGACTTTCCGACCAGTCTGTCCCTACCAACTGCAACAGTCAAGACATTCAAAGCCCTTACGTTGAAAGATGCCAACGCTTCCGAGACACTCTTCTCAATGAACTCATCTGTGATCCTCCGGGAAGGGTGCTCGTTAAAGACAGAATTCATTAGTGCAATCTTCGCAGCGCTCCTCCTGGCTTCAGCCTTGGTCGGACAGAACTGGGGACAGACGTACATGCCATCAGAACAGAAAAGCAGAGACGGCGGAGATCAGTTAAGGCCGATACACTCCAAAGTGCTCCCCGCATAAACAGAATGGCTGTTAGGTGGCAGTTGTTGTGGAGTGCTGGAAAGCTATTTTCTCAGACATCCTGAAGTCATTAGGAGTGTGTTTTAAACCACAGCAAGCCCAGCCATACTGAATGCAAAAATTAAACTGGAAGTTGAAGTCAGCACATACTATGTGGACATGGAAATACCACCAACTGGATTGCCAACAAAATGAATGATCTTAAAACCAAAACACAGCCATCCTTCTCTAAACACGAGGGCTGCTCTACAGGATGGGGAGGCAGCTCAGCTGCTGGAATTGTTTCTTTTGGATGCCTTCTTCAAACCCAGACTAGAGCATAACTCTGCCTTAAGCCTCTGCAGTAAAGGAATCCGAAAGGCAATCAGGACCCTGTGTGATTTTTGGACTTTAATCTTTCTGGTTAAGTATTTGGATTGGACCTTTTCCTTTGCAACAAAGGAAAGGCAGCGGCTATTGATCAAGCCTTATTAGTTTGGCTGCCAAACTTTTCTGAGCATCTTGGGAAGAGATACTGGGTCGAATTCAGAGCTGTATTAGGGACTGAAACTCTACTGAAGTTCATTGTCTCTAGAATTCACACTAACTGTACTCAACTACTCAACCCTATGAAGAATAAGGCATTTAACTTAAGGCAAATACTGGTATACAACAGTTACGCTAACACTTGCCAATTGCCTTAGATGCCATGTATGCGACCTCACTATCTGCAGAATCCCTATTAATTCCCTTCAGTGAGTGTAAGGAGTATGTAATCCTGGGGTAACATATCTCCAGCAAATCTCCAGCTAAAGACAACCACTGCACTTACCATGTAGAACTAAGTTGGGTTGGATTTATCCCTCTACTATGGATCTGGATCCATCTGTGTTTTGGGGCCCCCAGAAAATCTCCAGCACCCACCCTTCACAGCGAGGAATTTGATTCCATTAGAATGGGCACTTGAGGGAATTAATAGACTCTCCCCCCCACCCCCACCCCCGCCAGTCAGCTCTATAGAGAATGAGCTGTGTAGCTAGAGCCACTCAAGTCTCTGTAGCCATGTGGTCTTACCTGGAAGCTGCCAAAGCAGCTCCCCCCAGGCAAGGTGACATAGCAGACATAAGGGGGGCTGTTGGAAGGGACCATCTCATACACCACCAGGGCTCCGTTTTTCAGATCAGCACCACGTGACTGCTTCATCTGCCAGAACTCCTGAAGAGCTTCCACAACGTTCACTGAAGATATAGAAGTCAGGGAAAAAACGTTAAGGACGGATACCAGAAAGAGAAACGGTCTTTTCATATCGCAAAAACTGAACGTAGGAAACGGAGCCTGAGAAACTGGTTTTACTGCTCACCACTTGTGATTGCTGGTCTACAGAAACGGAGAGGCATTTGCACGTTAACACACACTGAGCTGTACCAATATCATAGGTTGGATATTAGGAAAAACTTTTTCACTAGTAGGGTGGTGAAGCACTGGAATGGGTTACCTAGGGAGGTGGTGGAATCTCCTTCCTTAGAGGTTTTTAAGGTCAGGCTTGACAAAGCCCTGGCTGGGATGATTTAGTTGGGGTTGGTTCTGCTTTGAGCAGGGGGTTGGACTTGATGATCTCCTGAGGTCCCTTCCAACCCTGAGATTCTATGATTCTATGACAGTAGGGTCCCTCCCCATGGAGCTAACAGTCCAATTCTGAGAACGGTCAACTTCAAGCAGAATTGTGGGTGCTCAGCACCTCTAGACCCAGGTTCTAATCTTGAGACACAACAGTCTCAACATACAGTGAGCGAGTTAAAAGGCAAGGCTTTAGGTAGTAACATTTTCCTCTCACTCACACCCAGAGAAAGCTGGTGGGGCTGGGAGTGGGAAGGTAGTAAGATTAAAATACTCTTCCAAGAGCCTTTCGAAGAAGGGATCTGAGTTAATGAGGGAAGAAATCAGCAATGTCTTTTTCCTAAAGGCAGTCTCTATTGGTAGTGATGTGTTTGCCCCTTGCTTGGGCCAATGAGCTGGCCTGTCAGTGTCAGCAATTGGACTGGATGTGATTCTTCAGACATTTAAGACCACAAAAGATTCTGTAGTGTTCAAGTAGCACTGTGCGGCAGGGCTAATGAGAGCCAATAATAACCTGACTGACCTGCCCTAGCACTAAGATGCCCAATAGAAATCACTTGCCCTTAAGTCAGACATTTCATGTCCAGTTTGAGAAGATCACTGTTCTATGGAGCTGCACAGAAGGATCATTCAGAAGGTGTGGGCTGCCCAAATCAATCCTTACCTAATTCCACTGACATTTGGGTGGGAACATTTAGCTGCCATATCACAACTGTCTGCTACCACAGAGGAGAATGGAGAGGTCTCATTCAAGAATCACGACCGTCTTTCTGAATGGGAGGAGGTATCATTGAATGGTGAATCACATACTAAAACCAGGAATATCATTTTAGTAGAAGTGTTTTTTTCCCCATTCATGTCAGGAAACTAGAGTCCAAAGCTTTAACCCTGGCTTACTTTGGCAATTATGGTCCTTTCAGGATAAGAGCCAGTCTAACAGTCTTCTAGATGTTCCTTACACAAGCAGAACATTTGCCATACTAGATTCAAGCAGATATCCTGCCTCTACCTGAGGACAATACCCCAGTGCTTCAGGGAAGGCAAAAATCCCACTATGCACCCAACTAACTGTGCAGGGCTGCGCATGGTGGAAAGATTACTTCCTAACCTCTGTGGTGATAAGCTCGTGGCCAGGAGCATGAGATTCAATTATTCTTATCTTTGCAGGCATGCAGGAATTACAAACATTAGTCATCAACATTATCCAGGATTCCCTGCAGCTCTGAATTTCACGTGCGGTGACGGAAGAAGTATTTCCTTTTATTTGTACTAAATTTATCTGTCCTTAACATTAGAGCCATTCCTCCTGCCACTGGAGGGATCCCACAGCTTCCATCAAAATCTTAAGTCTGAAAGTTCCCTCTAGGCTACTCTCTGCACTAAATAATTTGAGGGTTTTGCGATATCTAGTTCTAGGAAAATCCTCTCCTAACCCATCTTCATTAACCTTCTCTGGGCCTTTTCCAACCTCAGTTATCACTTTGTACATTTCTTCATTTCAAAATGAATTAGAGTAACATTTTGCAAACAAAAGAATGCTGCTGGAAAGAAGATCAGAACACAATAGGCCCTTCCATGCAGAATCCTGCTAAAGAGTTATTCCAGTTTCTTTTACAGAAAGACAGAACAAGCAAGATGACTCCCCTGCTTACAGAAATCTCTTCATGGGAAAGTGACAAGACGGAAGATCAGTTTGATGACATACAAGAGTACCACGCTAGGTACTTCAAGCGATCCAGCTAAACATTTTATTAGCCCACATACTGTACTGTGAGTAACACTTTAGGTTTTCAGCCATGCAGTTTTCAGGGTAAGAGAACTAGCTTTATCTTATTGCCTCTAAAGTTATGAGTTTGATTAGCTTCCTGTAGACTGGAACCAACAGGATAGTTACCAGAAGTTTCTCACTAAAACATTTTACCCGCCTGCCTCAGATGCAATGTTTCAGGGAGTTAGTTAATAGCAAGCACTTGGCTTGGATCACTTTCAAGTTTGGGGTATGGCTTTGTCCTTAAACACACAACATAGGGGCAGTTTTAAACCCGAGATTCACAGGGAAACTTACACAATCTATGTGGTTCCTGGCCAGCGCTACAGCGCACCAGCCTGAGCATGGAATTCAAACATGGGCAAGCAGATTCCCTTTCTATTGACAAGATAAATCGCGCATATAATCCCCCACGGGGAGCCAGAGACAATGCCTTATTCAACAAACAGTCTGACACCCCGTTTAGCACAGAGCAACTGAATTTTGCAGCTATGGCCGAATACCAGCAACTTCGCAAATGAAAAACTGAAATTAAGCTACATCAAGCAGCATGAAAAGGCTGAAATCACCCCCCTTGTCATTATGAACATTCAAAACAATACAAAGTTTGTTAATTTAGTTAAGACAAGAAACTGGATGCTGAGCGCCTAAGTGGAGGTAACAAGGAGACACTGTTTAGCCAGTGCATGGGACTTGAGTTTTCAGTATGAGACAAGCTCCTTTCTATGTTGCACACTGCTTATTTGTTTTGCAGGGTGCTTTGTTAGCAACTGGAGCATTAGGTCTGACAGCTGAGGAGTACCCAAGAGGTTCTCTCTCGAGGACTGAAATCAATGCTTCCAGCCCAAGAGAGAATGGGGGCAATTTAAAAAGGGAGCTGAGAGAGTTAAACAAGTAACTGGAACTCTGCAAAGATACTTTAAAAAAAAAAAAAACTGCAAGAAAAACTCAGCAAGCTTGGTTGCTGTGAATGGAAAAAAAAGACTTTAAAAAAAAGAATAGTATCAGAGCAAATTATGAGACTTAGGAATATTCTCTATGCATATTCAAGAAATACCATATCTGTCTTTTCCCTTTCAGCATAGTTACAGCTGAATAGCGCTATAAAGGTCACTCCACCATGCATATTTATCAGGTAATAAGTGCTTAGCCAGTGGCGTGATCTTTCAGCCAGTCGGATGGCAAAGAGCATTTGTTCACAGCCGCATACGGATTCTGGGAGGAGACAACTTCCCATCTTGTATTTGTTCTGAGTAGCAATCTTCAGCTCTTTGCCTGACTAGAGTTCTCAAAATGCATCACCGATTCACCCCCATCCTCCCAAAGAGACCGTGCTTGAAATGGGTGGATTTATATTGTTCAGAGATCTGCTGCTGCCATGTGAATAAACAGGAGAAGGAGTGGGGAGACGAGAAAAATCAAAAGCCACAAGGAAAGAGGACTGGAGGTTCTGATCCAAAGAGGGTGTAAATGACATCTGTGTTGCAAGCCAGAAGTTGGATGCGTATTTTGGCTGGGACCCTTTGAGAAAGCACTGAAGATATTGAGTTGTCCAGTTTTCCATTGAAATATTAAAACTGTTATGAGTGGACCCAGCCCAGCTCATAACATCTGATGACTAGGTTCGACATTGAAAAGTGTCAAGATCCTCTTTTTTAAGACTCCCAGTGGCAGAAAAGTAGCTGTTTGAGACACTGCTCGACTGGGTGAGAGGGCCAACTGAATCAAATGGTACATTAAATTAGTGCGGAAATGAGGTGTAGTGATTACAGCAAGGGACCGAGTTAGGACAACTCAGTTATATTTGCTGCTGTGATGCTGACTTGCTGTAGGACCCTGGAGAGGTTGTTTTCGATCTATGCCTCAGTTTCCCTTTCTCTAACCAGGGATGTCACCTGGAGGTTGACAGCTTTATTTTAATATTTAAAGTGCTCTAAGATCCTATTGCACTAGTAGTGATAGAGCATATGCATGGCTCTTTACAACCTTAGGACATGTTCCAACACCCAGAACAGTTTATAGTGTAAATGAGAATGTGAAGCAAAGCAGAGCACTTGGGGTTTGAGAAGATACAAGAGCCTTGAAATGAAAAAGGAAGAAGATTGTTGGGATTTGACATAACAGAGGGGCTGCGAGGCAGACAATGCAAGATGGAAGTTGATACAAGACACCAGTATTTAGCCAAAGGAATTTTAACACATTTGAGAACAGCAGACACTGGGTCAACAAGCTCTCACATTGATTGGACCTCTTGCTGCCAGTGTCAAAATCCCTTTTCAGCATGACCACCACCCGTGGGGAAGTGGGAAATGCCAAGCACACATGCACCCCATCCAGAGAAAAGCACTGAATCTACAGAGCACTGCATGGAGCAAAAAGCGTTTCTCCCTTTTCAAAACGTAACCAGTAGAAAAGCAGCAGTCCCCACTTAGCTTACTACTTAAAGCCAGGACACGAAGAGATGAAGCCCAGTCACACATATATAGAGTGCTTTGGCCATCAGTCATATCAATTGTTTATTGCCTTGGAGCGCAGACCGTGGTCCCTGTATTGTGTATCTGATAGCACATCTGACTCGCATATTAAATAAGGAAGAATAAGTGATTCCACATGGTGCTGAAATGCTTCTGAGCCAGAAGAACAGCAGTTCCATCGCATTCAAGTCACATAACGTCTGCCAAGCATTTACCAGTTAGGATGTGTACAACTGCATCTACTAGACCTGCCGTCATAACCGGAACTCGGGAACTCAAAACAGTTGCAGAGCATCTCCAGATGGGTGAGGAGAAGGATACTTTCCACCTTTGTGCCAGTAAAATCTGAGGTTTAATCATCTTTACTGCTTCCACATTTCTTAAGAGCACCAGGTGGGATGTGCAGGAGACTCAGGTTTGAGGCTTCCCTGGAGTGCTCTCATATGAAATGGGAGTATCTGAGGCAATACTTGGAGTCCTCAGGATGGGGTGTGGTGTAGTTAACACTCCCACAGCAGCCCACTCTAATGCAGACATACAGTCTGAGGAGCTAATCACTTCTTCCACTCACTGTTGTGGTGAAAAGAATCGCCTGTAGCTGCAGGTAAGCCAAACAGGGAGAGGGATCTCATGGAAAATACAGTCACAAATACAGAATGCAAGTGTGGGGGTAGGAAGAATGGCATACCGATGGCTTCCTAGCAAAACACCCTTCCTAGTTGCCTTGTGGGTGTGAAAGAGCCTTTTGTCAGCCACTAACCTGAGAGCAAAGGTCTCATACACATGCTCTGGACCCAACCATTCACACACACACAGCTGTCAAACAAAACCTTACTCCTCTGACAGGGAGGTTAGTAACTGGCGTACATTTACACAGCAAATTACAGAAGCACCATGAGTTTGAAACCCACTCATCTTCAAACCTAGTAAAGAATTGTTCCAGATCCTACACCTAACTCCCCCTCCCACCTCCAACATCCCTGCCCCCCTGCCAATCTTATGTTGACATTTACCTATTTTTTCCAGGCTGAGTGATTTCAATTGACCAACCTGAGACACATTAAAGGGACTTGATTTTCAGACAGCAGATGGCTCAGCACTGTGTGAAATAGGCCCTTTTAGGTGTCTCAGGTTGGTCACCCAGGCAAATCCCAGGTGAAAACAAAGGACCAAGCAGGGGGAAAGAGTGCAACTGACATGATGCAAAGTACTATCAACGGCAGGAGATGAAACAGAAGGATCAGCTGTTTGCCGCAAGAGCTGTCCATTACCTTGATATTAGGGGCCACTCCTAACTAGAGAAAGTTTTTGTTGTTTTGTTTTTTAAAGAGACATTACAAGAGAAGAGCAAACACATCAACATCTTCTGGTCACTCCCAATCCCCTGGTTCACCTCTGCCATATTCATCCCTGAGTGTAAGGGGATCCCCAGCCCCAGGAGCCCCCAGTTAGAAGTCAGGGTGGAGTAGCACGTCTCCTTCCTCACCTTTACTATACCCCCGAGTACAGGGAGTCCCCGCTTTTGGAAGGGGGCAGCGGAGTGGGGGGTCTCCCAGCTCCCCCCTCTCACTTCAACGGTCACACTGCTTATGGGGGACCCAGTCCCCAGGGACAAGGTGGCCCTACAGCGTGGGGGAGGGGATCCTGGCTCTATCCACTTCCCTGATCCAGGTGATGGGACTGGGGATCCCCAGTGTGTGTGTGTGTGGGGGGGGGAGTTATTAGTGATCCCAGTCCTTGGGGATGGTCCCCGCCCCCCCGGGCCCTAGTGCTATGTACAAGGGGTTTAGCCCCCCAGGGCTGGGGGAGATCTCAGATGGGGAGTCCCACTCACCGCAGCAGAGACCTGCCCCCCCCCCCCAGCTCAGCCACAGCCCTGAGGCAGGGTCTCCATCGCCGGGGGGGGGGGGGGGGGGAAGGTCCCAGCCCGGGTGTAGCGCTGCCCGCCAGGGTTGGGGTAACGGGGTGTCTCGCCCGGGGGGCGGGCCGGGCCCCCCGGTTCCCCTCACTCACCTCGGCCGTAGCCCTGCGTGTGCTTGGCGAAGCTGCGCACCACCGCCTCCACCGCCTCGCGCAGCACGGCCGGGGGCCCCGCGCCGCCCGGGGAGGCCCCCGGGCCCGGCAGCCCCGGAGGCGGCGGCGGCAGCACCAGCCCCGGAGGCGCCGCCGGCAGCGGGGGAGGCGCGGGGGGCGGAGGGGCCGAGGCGGCCAGCGCGGGGGCCCCGGTCACCCCGGGGCGCAGGGAGCGCAGCGTCCCCACCCCGGGCTGCAGCCGCTGGGCGCGCACCGACTCCATCATCATCGCCGCCGCCTGTCGGCCTCCGTACCCTGCCCCGACTGAGGCGAGGAGGCGGCTGCGCGGCCCCAGGGCTGCCACTCACCGGCGGAGTGCGGGGGTGGGCGGGCCCTTCAGGACGGAGAAGCCAATGGCAGCCCAGAGCCCCGGGGAAGAGGCGGGGGATTAGGGGAAATCGCCCACTCACAGAGCTGAATCTCACAGGAGTGGGCGGGGACTGAAAGTACGATGTCCAATCAGAGCTCGACTGCCCAGGGATGAAGAAGGAGAGAGGGCGGCCGACTCAAAAGAGAGTATTCCCACGAGAGGGCGGAGTTTGAAGGAGATATACCCAATCACAGGCCGGATCTCTATCGATGACTGAGAAGCCAACGAATCAAAAGGCAAGTTATCAATTGAGGGGCGTGGACGTCTCCAGTTGCCCAACCAGCGGCCTGGTTGGATGAAAGTGGGCGGGGAATGAAAAATCTAGCCAATGAAATTATGCCTCACTGGAAAAAAAAGACGAGGAACATGATAAAACTCCAATCACAGCCCAGGTTGTGTTGTCAAGGGACGGGGACTATGGGATTTAGCCAATCAGAACCCGCCTATCTCCTGCTCGAGGAGGAGAGTCATATTCTAGCGCAATGGATCCTGGGAGTGTGGCCAAGTGTAAGGAATTCTGGGAGTGTGGCCACGGATTCTGGGAAAGTGTGACAAAAGGTTCAAGCAGCCAGGACTCCTGGGTTCTATTCCAGTCTTTGTTTGTGGAGGGGGGGTGATTAGGCTGGTCCCCCCACACAACATGGCAGGGAGCACTCATTGGATCTTCCCACTCACTATCTACCCCCCCTTAATTTAGACCCACCGTCTCCATGATCAATCCCCAGCAAATGACTCCTCGTTGTTTTTGTTTTTGCTGATACAGGCTACCACGGCTACCACTCTGAAATCTTTCTCATTCACAAGCATCCATACCCTCACGAGTCATGGGTCCCCTAAAGGCATGGCTGAGTGGGAAAGCAGCGTCACTAGATGTTATTAATATCAAAACGAAAATAAGAAAGAAAAACTTGTAGCACCTTAGAGACTAACAAATTTATTTCAGCATAAGCTTTCGTGGGTTAATACCCACTTCATCGGATGCATGGAATGAAATACACTGTAGACAGATATTTATACAGTCATTATTATTATTATTATTACAGATAAACTTGTAACTGGGTTTTGCTGAATCAGCGAGAGGGCCCTGTTCCCCTCCTCACTCTTTTTTTGTTTCTGTTAATGCCATTCAAAATATGTCATCCACAGGACAAGCTAACAGAAAGTGTCGTCAACGTGTGGGAAAAGATAGAGACCTGGGGTATGTGACAAAAGTAGTGATGATATGTTAAGCATGTGCCTAGGATAGGGTTTGCATTGGTGTTTGCTCTATCAAGTATCTGAAGGTTTTACAGGAATTTAAGAATCATATTTAAATTGTATTTAATCTTCTATCTAAATTTTATCTATCTAGATCTTTACACCAGGCCCATCACCTGAGTAGCTGAGTACCTGTGTCCATTTCTGTTCTCTCTAATGCTAGGCAAGAGCCTCCTCCTTTACAGTTCCCACAGTCTGGAACAGACCCACCCATATCTTTCTGCTTCATCGATTTTGCTTTCTGATCTCAGCTGAAAATGTCTCTTTTCTCACATCTTTCTGCTGTTATTTATTTAACTCTGTGAAGCGTCCTGGGATACCATTTATATGAAAGACCCTGTAGAAAATAAAATGGTCTTTTATTGAAGTGTATTATTAGGGGCCCATGGAGTCGCAGAGAGAGAGAGAGAGTATCTGGAACAAATAGCCTTTATTCAGAGCTTGTAATTAGATATAGTGCAGTGGAGTGAGCAGAAAGAATTAAGAATTGTTGTCCCTCTGCACTATGCTCTGGATATCCCTTTTGTTTGGCAGGACTTGACGGATGAAGTAAGCGAGGGTACCCACTGGCTCGCCTATGTTTTCACCACTGTGAGTGGTTACTCAGCACATTTTTAAATCAGAGCCCCGGAGCAGCAGCATGAAAGTGACAGAAAGAGGCTTTGTGTGAAAGGGCGGAAGACGATCAGTAGAGTGGCACGCAGATTTTATTATGGTTGGCTTTACATGACTGCTGAGGACAGGTAGCAACTGGACAGACAGTCCTGAAAACATACTCCCTTTGGGAGGGAACATTGTGTAGTGGTTAAAGCAAGGGGCCTGTGAGTCGGGGTTCCTATTCCCAGTTTGAGTGGGGAGTTTGTCTAGTTGTGAGAGCAGGGGACTGGGACTCAGAACTCCTGGGTTCTATTTCCAGCTCTGCCATTGGCTCGCTATGTGACTTTGAACAAGTCACTTCCCCTCTTCCAGTGCCTCACGTTTCCCCTCTGTGAAATAGGGACAGTGATACAGACCCACTTTCCAGGGACGCTGTGAGCATGTTAATTCATTAATTTTAATAGAGCTGTGAGACCCTCCGACAGGAGATAGAGAAAGGGAGTAAATTATTTACATTTAGCTGTAAGGGTGTTATGATTGCCTCTGGGGGAGAAGTAAAGGGGAGGTAGGTGTATTGTCTTGGGGGAGTTACACAGACAAATCCCTGGCCATTGAGAGGGGCAGGGGGAGGCAGGGTGCTGAGTTATGGGAGGATTGGGGGTGCTGGGATGGGGTGCTGGGGGAAGAAGAGGTGCTGGATGAGGGGGCGCTGATTTGGGGGACTGGGAGATACGAGCTGGGGGAAGGGGGGGGCTCTAGTCCGAGCCCAGGTATGGGCCTGCTGGAGAATCCTCTCTGGAACAGGCAGGGAGCAGGCTGAGAAGGGGTGCGGGCCGGGGGCTACAGGAAGAACAGCTGCTGCCCTTCCTCTGCTGGGCTCTAGGGGGCGCAGCCATACCGCGTTGCGTCGTTTCCCCAAGTTTGAGCCCTGGGCGCCACCGTTTCATTCCCGGAAGTGGCCGCCACCGTCTCGCCTGTGACCGGAGGAGACTTCAACACCCCTCCCGCCAGGAACGGAGCGACCCGCCCTCCTCCGTTTTCCCACGGTTTAGACTCCCGCGCTAGAAGGTCCAGGAGGCCCAAGGCAGAGCCCCGCCCCTAGGCGGAGCTGCACCGGGAGGCCCAAGGCAGAGGGGCCCGAGGCGGAGCTGCACCGGGAGGCCCAAGGCAGAGCCCCGCCCCCAGGCGGAGCTGCACCGGGAGGCCCAAGGCAGAGGGGCCCGAGGCGGAGCTGCACCGGGAGGCCCAAGGCGGAGGGACACCCCCCAGGCAGAGCTGCACCGGGAGGCCCAGGGCAGAGAGGCCCCAGGCGGAGCTGCACCGGGAGGCCCAGGGGCGGAGGGTGAGAGGACCCTGTAATCAGCTCGCCTAGGAAGGCACGAAGACCTTGGGCCTGGCTGTGCCTGGAGGAGGGGCACCAGCACCATGGATTTCTGGGTGCAGTTCAGTGCCAAGAGCCAAGCCAAGGAGCGGGTTTTCAGGTGTGGTATCAGCCCAGGAAAATATGTGGGGGAAGTCTGGGTTGCTGGTGAGTAGGGGGTCGCCCCTGCGCCAGAGGGAAGGGATTGAGGTGACCCTGGGGTGAATCCGTGCCCAGAGTTGCTGGCTTTGTGGGATCATCCCGGGAATGGTGCCTGAATTCAGTTGCCAGGGCCTATGAAATTCCATTGCGACATTAGTGTCAAAACAGTCACATGTTGCAGCAAATGTGCCACTAGAGTTAGGCCTGGTCTGCAGGTAAAGGTTTTGCTGGCATACCTGTATCGCGGGAGGGGGTCCGAAATCACACCCTGAACCCATCTAGCTATGCCAGCAAAAGACTCTGTGTAGATTTAGTTACAGTGGCAAAAAAGTCCTTTTGGGTATGTCTATGCAGCCTGCAGCAGTGAGCCTCCCAGCCTGGATCAGCAGCCTTGAGGTTGTGGGGTGGTGGTGCTGGGACTCTGACAAAGCTGTGTAGACCGTGCTTTGTTGCTGCATCTCAGGCTCTGAAGCCTAGGGGTGAGGGTGGGCTTCAGAGCCCATGCTCCAGCCTGAGCCGCAACTTCAAAGCGCTGTCTGCACAGCTGTTTTTAGGGTGCTGGCGTGAACTCCTCAACTGCACCCTTTTCAGCTTGAGTCTGGTTGATCTGGGCTGGAAAGCTCCCCGTTGCAAGCTGCGTAGATGTACCCTTTGTCCGTACAGCTTGTTTCATTCAGGAAACTAGTATAAGCTATACCAGCAAATGATTGTTTTTGCCAGTATAAATTATGTTTCCAGTAGGAAGGTTAGGCAGTATAGCTATACAACAAATCCTTTCTAGTGTAGACAAGGCATCAGTCCCTGCTAAATCCTAATCACTTGCTGTTTTTGTTGGCTCACCAGAACGGCTGGCCTCTCCCTTCTTTCCCCAACCCTTGTGATTTTCATGGATTTTGCAGGGTGACTAAGAAGCCCAGAAATATTTTCAGGGCTGAGGTTTGTGCAGGACAGAGGCAAACTTGCCTGTATGATAATCAGTGGATGTCTTGGGAATTTGGCCAGACCAATAGTCCCATCTAAGGGCTTGTCTGCACAAAAAGTTGTTACCACTTTAACTGTCCTAGAATGGGAAACACGTATAACCACTGTAGTGTGGGCACAGTTACACCAGTATAGCTGATGGGAAGGGAAATAAGCTATAGTAGCATAGGGCACCTTTAAAACAGTGTAACTGCATCCGGTCTGGGGATTATTCTGATATAACTTTCTGTTAAAGAACACACTCCTAACTAACAGTTATACTGGAACCTATGTGTTGACCAGGCCTAAGTCTGGTTTTCCCAATGCCCATGGCATCTTATGGTTAATGTCCCAGTGAATGGTCATGTGCCAAATTATCCTCTGGGCTTGTGGGAAAGACTTTCCTTCTTGACTCCCAGCTCACGGCCTGAAGAATGAGGCTCAATAGATGAAATTTTACCATAGCTACAAATCTTTGAGATTGGCACCTAATATTTAAAAAAATAAACTTAAGCTATTTGTCTGGTGGGGAAAAAAACAACAAAACCACCAAACCTACAGGAGTGTTTCTAAACCTAGTCAGGTTGGTGACCCCTTATTTGAACTCTCTTTATATTGACAATACAAATACGAGTACAAAATGCATCTGTGATAAGTGTTAAGTCTGTACAATTGATCTGTGTGTGTTGAGAGGCTGATAGAGAATATTTGACCTTGAAGAGGAGGGGATTGGGGGAATGAGATTTTGCTTTCCTTGTTCAGACTGTAATAACACGTTCAGTGCCTTGCCATCCCCCTGATTGTCTTTCATCTCTCTCTCGGTTGAGAAACACTTCCCTACAAGTACCACGGACAGAGCTTTTTTTTAATGCCATGTATATTTCTGTTTATCTATTTTAAACGTGTTGCTTTTACATTTTCAGTGTCTCTTTGGTCTTGTAATCCTGCAAATCCTTCACTGGGCAATAGTTATTTTATATAATGCACTTCTGTTAGATTTCCCCTCCTACACAGGCCAAATAATCCTATTCTTCAGTAATGTCATGTTCTTTGATGGAGCTGGAATTACCTTGCAATTAACTGGTTAAGCAGTATATAGAGAAGGCCGGGGAATAGCAAGCCCTGTAGGTAATCAGCGAGAAGCTAGTGCAGGGTCAGCAACCTTTCAGAAGTGGTGTGCCGAGTCTTCATTTATTCACTCTAATTTAAGGTTTCGCGTGCCAGTAATACATGTTAACGTTTTTAGGTCTCTTTCTATAAGTCTATAATATATAACTAAACTATTGTTGTATGTAAAGTAAATAAGGTTTTTAAAATGTTTAAGACGCTTCATTTAAAATTAAATTAAAATGCAGAGCCCCCCCAGACCGGTGGCCATGACCCAGGCAGTGTGAGTGCCACTGAAAATCGGTTCGCGTGCTGCCTTTGGCACACGTGCCATAGGTTACCTACCCCTGAGCTAGTGTTTTCCTGCCTGGAAGTGGCATTGGTCTTACATATCCCCTTGAAAGCCCTTGTCCCAGCCTAGAGAGAGGTTGAATGCTTAGAGGATTTCTGTGCTTGTGAAATCAATTCACCAGTCCTGCTTTTCCCTATGTTCTGGAAAACATGGGCTTTCATTTTTAAAAAAAAAAAAGGTTTTGATAATCATTGTGAGGTTAGATTTAAATCCTGGTCATTAATAAGAAGCCTTTTTTCTCCAATGGAACAGGCAAGTTTTGGCATATGTAGGCTTTTTCAGCCAACCAGAGATGAGAAACGTTTAAAAGATTCTTCTTATGAATTTGTTTTTCTTGGTAGCTTGTTTTGACTTGTGTTCTGTGGCGAATCAAAGGAGGGTGAAGCTTTATGTTGCATTTGGGGCAGAGACTGTCTTTTTGTTCTCTGTTTGTACACTCCTAGCAGCATGGGGTCCATGTCCATGGTTGGAGCTCCTAGGTGCTACTGCATTGCAAATAATAAATATTATTTATTACTGCTTGGAAAAATACTCAACAAAGTTTCCCGTTAAAGCGCACACTGCTTTTTCTAGTGATTATCAGACCCCTGTAGGGGAACTGCTGTCAAGATAATTATGTAGTTTTAAACAAATTCTCTTCTTACATTATTAATAGCACCAATTCTGGGACTAGTTTAGTCTCCCAATAAACAATGGAAAACTTCTTAGGCAACCGAAGAGGGAAAACAAGCCTAACCTCCATATCTACATCGAACAGAGTCAGTTTGATGGACACCAGTTTATGTGGCAGAAAAGCCTCTAGATTAGGAAAAAGCCATGTATGGGCATTTTGGGAGAAAGTGTGTGTGGGGTCTAATAAATAGAGTATTGAATGAGGAATTAGGACACCTGATTTCTGTTCACAGCTCCATGAGAGAATGTTGGCTAGTAGTTAGAACTGAGGACTGGATGCCAGGACTCCGGGGTTCTATTCCTGGCACCAGTGATTTCTGGTATAGTTTCTTAACTGTGTTGTGCCTCGGTTTCCCCTTTTGTAAAATCGGGATAATACCTATCGGGATGTTGTAATGCTTTATTATAAAGTGCTTTGGGATCGGTGGATAGAAAGATGCTCTTAAAGGAGAAGAATTAGCTAGTGCAAACGATCTCAGAAAGATTTGTTTTGACTGCTGGGTGGGGATGAAAGCCATGTAGAAGAGAGTTTGATAATCCCCTCTGAACAAATGACTGAGGGCTTGTCTACACTGGCAATTTACAGCGCTTCAACTTTCTCGCTCAGGTGTGTGAAAAAACATGCCCCTGAGCGCAGCACGTTTCAGCGCTGTAAAGCGCCCGTGTAGACAGTGCGCCAGCGCTGGGAGCCACGCCCCTCGTGGAGGTGGGTTTTTTAGAGCGCCAGGAGAGCTCTCTCCCAGCGCTGCGCCGTGACCACACAAACCACGTTAAAGCGCCGTCGCGGCAATGCTTTAGCATCGCCAGTGTAGACTAGCCCTAATAAACCGTTAAGTCCAAGGTTTTGAAACACTTGTCGCTTTGCTATGAAGTTAGTTGGCAGCTTCTGGCTTGCTCAGGATCTGACATCAAAGAGTTTTCAGGGCCACATGGTCATAATTGGAAATACCATCTAGAAGCAGGTTACTCCTGCAGGAAGCAGATGTTCAAGAACCTACAATTTCTGATTTAATTGATTTCAGGATTTCATAGTTTCCAAGGCAAGAAGGGACCATTGTGATCACCTCCTGTATAACACAGGCCTTAGAACTTCCCCAAAGTAATTCCTGATTTGCTTTGTTCAGTCCCAGAGCTGGGCTAAAAAATCACTGCTAGACCCAGGAGACAGTGACAGATTTAAAGGTATGATATATTATGAACCATTGGGGGGAGGGATAGCTCAATGGTTTGAGCATTGGCCTGCTAAACCCAGGGTTGTGAGTTCAATCCTTGATGGGGCCACTTAGGGATCTGGGGCAAAAATCTGTCAGGGGACAGTACTTGGTCCTGCTAGTGAAGGCAGGGGACTGGACTCGATGACCTTTCAAGGTCCTTCCAGTTCTAGGAGATAGGCATATCTCCATTATAAAATTGGGTCTAGAAGTGATGTATTCTTCTGAAGACCTGGGATTCTTAACTTTGCAGTGGTGGTGGTATTAATATTTTATTTCTTTTAGAGCAGGGGTGTCCAACCTGAGCCTGAGAAGGAGCCAGAATTTACCAATGTACATTGCTAAAGAGCCACCCAAGATCCGGACTCTGTAGTGCCGGGCGCTGTGCATGTGTATATCCATAGTAAAAGACAGCCCTTGCTCTTAAGAGTTTAGCAAGACAAGGCAAAGAGTGGGAGGGGAAACGAGCAGGAGAGGGGAAGTGACTTGCCCAGGGTCAGTGGAAAAGTTGGGAATAAAACCCAGATCTTTTGGCTTCCAGCCCAGGACTTTATCCGCTGAACCACACCAGGTCTCAGTGGTATATAGAGTGTCAGCTCCTAACTTGGACAGTTTGAGCTATGCTGCAACACACAGGAACAATGAGCTAGCTCACGAGGAACACAGGGGAACAGGTTAAACTAGTTTCACTATCCAATAAACTTCTTATTTGTGTCACACAGCACTTACATGGCCCAATCTAAGACCAGGGCTCCATTGTGATGGGTGCGATACAAACAAGTAAAGACAGTCCCTGCTGCAGAGAACTCAGTCGAGGATTGTGACAAGATGCAGCTGGTGGAAGAAGCAGACAAAGGGGGTGTGATGGGAGAATGGGGTAGTGGAGAAATCTAGCATGAAGCAGCTTTTGTTGTCTTCTTTTAATAATCTAAGGCAGGTGTTCTCACAGTCAACGTGTAAACTACATCTTAGTAAGAAGTGTGTTCAGTATTGCTAACCTCAGTCCGGTTAATAAATACATAAATAATGAGTCCGGTCCCTGCAAAATTATGAAATTGTCTTAGAAATCATCAGATTTAAGGGGGGGAAATTGGTTCTAGTTATTTGCTATCTGGTTTTCTGAGCCTTTAGAGCTAGAAACCTCCTTTTATTTTAAATTTTAAGCTGAGATTCTCCCGTAATCACAAGACCCCTGGAGCTGGAGCTTGAAGGAAAATAGCAAAAACCGTGGGGCTGGCAAAACAATCACAGGAGTTGGCAACACTTCACTCCTCCCTCTGCAAACATGCCTCGATCCTGCCCTTCCACAGAGAGTGATGTCCTGTTTCCGTGACCCACATGGGTCCTTGGCCTTTGTGGGTTTGGGCCAGAACCTGAGACACGCAGCATTAAAGTCCCTGGGAGTTGGGGCGCTCAAGCGCCTTTTCGTATCAAACCTTGTTCCTGTACTCAAAAATGGGGCCATTATTTGTGAGACACTCTCATTTCAGTTTGATCTAATATTGAATTGCTTCCATAGCGTTTTGTCTTCCTCCCTTGAATTCTGCATGAACGTACACTTTTTTCCCTGTCTAGCGCAAGCATGATCCCCGGGCATGTTACATATTGTTCCTGGCTTTGCTTGCTTTTATTCAGATGATGTTTATCTGATTGAAGCGTTTCCAATTGCTCTGCCTCCCTCCTCACCCCTTCCAACTCCAGCCTCATCTGGTTCCTCTTCCTTAAGCAGCCCCTTGGAATCACATGATTTGAACAGGGAAAACCTCATTGTCAGAAGATGCAGGGGTGGGGGTGCGATCCTCTTGTTTTCTGTGCCGAACCCTATTTAGGTTTGCTCCCTCAAACCTGTTGCAGCTGCATTCCTGCCCGCTGAACATGGCTGGGTTTGGGGTCTTCCTAGGTTCATCTTAGGAGTGACAAACCATGACCACAACTAGCACTAATTGGGCCCCCTTCTCAGCAGAGAGGCTGGGGACTGAATTGGTTATGGAGACTACACACTGCTACCCAGGGCGGAATTGAGGCTCGTTGGCGGGAGAAAGTTGCCCAGGCAGCAGATCAAATCATGGATATCAATGTGACACATTCTGGGAAGACTAAATTCATTGGAAAGAGCCGTTCAAGATCAGACAGTAATGTTTTAAAGGTAGGCCGGGGGAGGTAACCTTTTCCAGCCAAACGTTTTATGAGAAGTCAATCTGTAGAAGTCTGCTAAGATTTTATCAGCGTCTTCAGTGCGTCTGTGCATCATCCCCAGGAGCAGTGTTAGATCAAATGCTTTTCAGAACCTGCTTCTATTTTTTTTAATTGAAAAACAATTTTGTATCTGTTAGCTATTCCGAGGGCAGTTCTCGTTATAGTAGCTAAACTCCGGAACAGATCTTCCATAGGCATCAAAACAGTCATGATGGCGCAACTTTCCCCAGTCCTGCTTCGTTGGCGTTTATTATCTAGGTTAAAAGTACTTTGGCTTTACGCAGAGATGAAAGTGTCAGATCTTCAACTTCATACCAAGCCAGATGGTCAAACAGGGAGCTGTTTATTAAGAAGTCACATGCACTGAAGTTGGCTAAGAATCTCCTGTTTTTTCCACATACTGAAAGTCAAGGCATATAATTTGTTTTCTGATTTCTGTGTGCCCTTTCCAGAAGGGATGGGGAAGGACATACAAAAGCCTCAAAGCCATGACAGTGCCCATGAAACGTTTAGCAAATACGCACGCGCAATGATTAGCCTGCTAATGTAAGGGTAATACAAATAATAAATAATACTATTAATAATATAGGGGCTAGCATAATGGGGCCCTGGTTTGGATCCCAGGGTTCCACTGTGATATGACTAATAATAACAATTCTGTGATTGGGAAGCAGTTAAAGCTGTAATTTGGGCCCTTGAAGAGCTACTAGATCAGGCCTGCACAACATGCGGCCCGCGTGGGCTCACTGTGGGGCCCGAGCGGGGGTGAGTTGGCAAGGGTTGCAGCTGTCTGGAGGTGCCTGCCTTCCACGCCTTCCTCATTCACACCTCATTCATTCAACAGGGCAATTGAATGCAAAGTGGGGGGAAGATCTTATTCTACTTCTAGCAAAAAGACATTTTTCTTTTACCTTAATTATACTACCTTAGGGGCCCGCTATAACATATTACCAAGGTTCAATACAAAGTCATATAAAAGTTACACAAAAATGCATAATGCAGAGATTTATCTACAACTGCATTGATTGACTGTTGTGTGCAGTAATATAGTGACCCCTGGGGGGGTGAAGAGGGGTGTGATGGTGGGGCCGAGCGGGGAGGGGGCGGGTCCTATTTTACTGCTGTGATTTGGTCACCCTATGCGCGCTGTTTCTTTCCCCCTCTACAGGCTTCCATACCCCAGCGCTGGAGAAGGAGGGGTTGTTTCCACGGGGCGGGCAGTGCTGGGCGTGTGTGTTTCCACGGGGCCAGGGGGGTTCAGCCCTCAGCTGTTTTCTTTGGAGTAATATGGCCCTCGCCGCTTTGCGAGTTGTGCAGGCCTGTACTAGAATGATCAAGGGGAATGGAAAACCGATCTTACTAGAGGAGACTAAAAGAGCTTGGCTTTTTTCGCTTAGCAAACCCAAGGCTGAGAGGGGGATATGGTTGTGCTCTCTAAATACAGCCGGGGGGAGACAGCGGGAAGGAAGAAGAGCTATTTAAGTTAAAGGACAGGGTCGGCGCAAGAACAAACGGGGATAAACTGGCCAGGAATCTAGGCTGGGAATGGGGGTTCTCACCAGCAGAAGAGCAAAATTCTGGGCCAGCCTCCCAGGAGGAGTTGTGGGGGCAAACAACCTCTAAGCCGTTTGAAAATGGAGCTTGATCAGTTTCTGAACGGGAAGGGATGAGGGGGTTGGCCGTGATAGCACACACCGGGCACAATGACCCAGGAGTCCCTTTCAGTCCGTGTCCTGTGTTCCTAAATTAGGCCTTTCTATCCCTAGTTAGCCCTCTAAATGGCCTCCTTTCCAGAGGTGTTGAAAACCCACGTGTCCTATGGAAATAATTGCATTGCAGGAGCTCAGCTGCACTGAAAATCAGCCCACTTTAGGACGTGATGCAGCGAGGCACTTACACACTGGCTTCACTGGAACAACTCCCATGCGTTAAGTACCTTGCCGAATCAGGGTCTTATTTAGGTGCCTAACTTAGGTACCCAAACTTGAAAAATTTGACCTCAAAGTTGAAAGCCAGGGGAGGGAATTTACCCCTCTCCTCTAGGAAAGAAAATAAGTTGGAAGCTATTGAGTCTAGAGAGAGTTCTGCTTCGCTTCTGAGCAGAACTGAAACCGGTCCCATCAGCTGGGTCCAGAAACTGGCCCGTGTTGGGTCATTTGAAAAGGCCTGTAAATGCGATCCGGAGCTGTGCAGCTGCAATGGAAAAGTGCTAAATATTTCAGGGCATGTCCATTCTGCATGGCAGGGATGGGGAGGTCATGCCCTAGGCAGATTTAGTTAGCCATCAGATCCTTTATTCTTTTATTTTTTAAACCTAAACTCTTCAGGGTCTAACAAGCCTCAGATGAAATGAGCTAGTTGGGGGAGGGGTGGGAGGGAGGGAGGGAGAGAGTGTGTGTGGTGTGTGTGAAGTTTTGTAGGGCTGAGAGGTGAGTTATTCTCATTGGTTAGTCACTGGATATGGGGTAGAAATGGTCCCTTCAATGGTCTGTAAAACTTACCACTTTCTAAAGCAGCCAGTGGCCAACTTGTGGAACTCCCTTCTGCAGGGATTTCCTGGCCAGTAATAACATTGGTAATTGAATCTCATACGTCAGTATGATGATCATTGCTGGCGTCAGGAAGAAAACTCTTTCCTGCCATGGGCAGCATTCCATAGATGGCCAAGCGGGGTTGGAAGAAGAGGGTGTTTCATCTTCTACTGGTGGAGGCAGGAGGCTGGGCTTGTTGGACTGATCCATTAAGGCAAATCCTGTCTCGCGAGGCGCAGTCCCTATACTCGGTTGTCTCTTTCAGAGCCGCTCAGTATGCCTGCACTCTGCTCGGCTACACGCTGGAGAAGAATGGAGCGAGTGCTGATTTCCTCACCAGGATCAAACAGCTCGAGGCTCACATGAGTCTGGGGCGCAAGCGTAAGTGAAACCTTCTCAGAGGGGATGTAATGGGCGGCTTCCAGGGTCTCTGGACAAGAGAAACCCAGTTCTTCGTACCCCGCTAATTACCTTTGGTTCATAGAATCATAGAATCTCAGGGTTGGAAGGGACCTCAGGAGGTATCTAGTCCAACCCCCTGCTCAAAGCAGGACCAACCCCAACTAGATCATCCCAGCCAGGGCTTTGTCAAGCCTGACCTTAAAAACCTGGTTGTAGTTTTGTGCCACGGTGCTGGCTGGGGGTGATCTGTGGCCCCGCAGCGTGGCATGGAAGGCAGGAGGGATGTGTTGGTTAGCCCAGATCCCTGGCCCATTTGGCATCAGTGACGGGCTTAGTCGGTTGTGCCAACGGCAGGGAGCGTCTGGCTGACTCTTCCTTCGACCCGCTCGATGTTGCAGTCTTCCGGCTGGGAAACTCGGCGGATGCCCTGGAGTCGGCGAAGCGAGCCATTCACCTGTCGGATGTGGTCTTGCGCTTCTGCATCACCGTCAGCAACCTGAACCGAGCCATGTACTTCGCCTGCGACAACATCCTGTGGGCGGGGAAGTCGGGCCTCCTCCCTCACATGGACCAGGAAAAGTGGAGCCAGCGGTCCTTCAGGTGAGGCTGGGCTTGTGCCCTTTGCTTTTCCTGGTAATGGATGATCCTGCCTGGTACGTGTGTGGGGGGGTGGGAAGTTTCCGACAAATCCTCGCTAGCTGTGCTGCTACAGAAATAACATGGCTCTGCCTTTTCCCTGCTCCCTGTCACTTTCCATCCCAAAGCACCTCGCTATCCTTACATACAGGAATCACTTTGCCCAGCACTGACCTGCAGCCACCTCTGGGGTGAACGGTTCAACAGCCCGCAGCAGCTTTGTGCTGCAGTGCATTGAACCATAGCCATAGAAAGTCTCTGGGAAGCGCTAGTAGGCAGAATATAAAGACCTACTTTTGAGTGTGCACAAGGCGAGGGAGTTAGCACCCCTGTTGTTGCAAGAAAAAATGGCCACGGCTCTTTATTAGCAGCAGTGATAATATTGAACGCAGCAGATTGCGTCTGCAGATCTCAGGGCGGCCCAGAAATGGGTGAGTGTCATTATCCGTGCTTTTACACACGAGGAAACTGAGACACAGAGCAGCTCATCGCCCCCACCCCGAGCACACAGCAAGGTTGCGGCAGCGCTGGGAACAGGACCAGGGTCTGGTGCTGCGTCGTGTGCACTGAACTGTGCTGCTTCTGACATCCACGCAGGGTCAGTGAGCTCAGTTTAACACCCCACGTGTCGGGCTGGGTGCACATGACTGTCTGGGGGGGAAGAATCTGCGTTGGCCATATTGCCTTCCAATAAGGTGACGTGTCCTGTCACGCAGCTCACCCGCAGAAGGGATTCTAGTAACACTTCCCTAGCATCCATCCAGAGATCCCAAAGCTCTTGACAGACATGAAGCCTCCCGCCCCCTGGGGGAGGTAAGTGGCGTTGCATCCGTCCGATGGCGGGCTAAAGCAAAGCACAGAGAGGTGACGGGACTCGTTCAAGGTCATTCCAGTAGAACCCAATCCATTGCTTTAGCCTTCAGTCACATGTCCTGCTAGGAGCTGGGGACAGAACCCAGGAGTCCTGGTGTCTCGTCCTGTAGACTGGCCACCGAATAACACGTCCTATGTTTATATCCTGATGAAGATGCTTAGGTTCTGTCCGCGCTGCCGTCGGGAGGTGTGATCGGAGCACGTGAACACATGCCCAAGGTAGCTTTCATAGAGTCAGGTCAGGTTCCGATGCCGGCATGGGCAGCAGCACAGGCTAGCCAGCACCCTGGGTATGTACTCGAGCGACCGCCGCCTAGGCTGCTGCCGTTTCACCGCTATTGGTACGTGATCTAGCTCTGTTAAAACCAGCTCGGGTATGTGTACACGTGCACTCACTCACTGACGGGGCCAGTCACAGAGACCCCCTTGGGACTGTCACCTGATGTGCTGAAACTACCACTGAGCCCGTCTTCCCTGCTGGCTGGGACTTCAGGACCCTGTCTTGCTGAGCCAGACATGCTAGCCTGCTGCAAACACAGACCCAGGGTCTGATCCACGTGCCCAAAACTACAGACTTAACTGAGAACAGCTCAGCAGGTTCTCCTGTCTCCAGCACCCAGGCATCCAGCTCCCAATGGGATCCAAACCCCAAATAAATCGGTTTTACTCTGTATAAAGCTTATACAGGGTAAACTCATATATTGTCTGCCATCTATAACACTGATAGAGAGATAGGAACAGCTGTTTGCTCTCCCAGGTATTAATCACTTACTCTGGGTTAATTAATAAACAAATGTGATTTTATTAAGTATAAAAAGTAGGATTTTAAGTGGTTTCAAGTAATAACAGACAGAACAAAATAAGTTACCGAGCAAAATAAAATCAAATACGCAAGTCTAAGCCTAAAACGTTAAACTGAATACAGGTAAATCTCTCTCTGAGATGTTCCAATAAGCTTCTTTCACAGACTAGACTCCTTTCTAGTCTGGGCCCAATCCTTTCCCCTGGTACAGACCTTGTTAGTTCCAGCTCAGGTGGTAACTAGGTTTTCTCATGACTGCAGCCCCCTTTGTTCTGTTCCCCTTTTTATGGCTTTGGCACAAGGTGGGAATCTTTTGTCTCTCTGGGTCCCCACCCTTCCTAAATGGAAAAGCAGCAGGTTTAAGATGGATTCCAGTACCAGGTGACATGGTCACATATCCTGTGAGACCCCCCCCGCAGCCTCCAGTCTTTCCAGCCTGACACACAGGAAGGCTTACAAGTAAACAGAGCCATTTACAACCAATTCTGGTTAATGGGAGCCATCAAGATTCTAAACCACCACACTTTGCATAATTACAATAGGACCTCAGAGTTGTATTTTATATTCCTAGTTTCAGATACAAGAATGATACGTTCATACAAATAGGATGAACACACTCAGTAGATTATAAGCTTTGTAATGATACCTTACAAGAGACCTTTTGCGTAAAGCATATTCCAGTTACATTCTATTCCCACGTATAAGCATATTTCCATAAACCTATGGAGTGCACCGTCACACCCCCCTGCTGCAGTAACCTGGCCTTAGGTAGCCACCCTGCTCTTGTTGAAGTCCGTGGGAGTTTCGTCCCTTTAGTGGACAGTAAATATTAGCTGATCAACCCTCTCTCCTTTCAGATATTACTTCTTTGCGCTGATCCTGAACCTGAGCCGGGATGCCTACGAGATCCGACTCCTGATGGAGCACGAGGCGTGCGGGAAGCGTCCGAAGGGCAGCGAGACCCGGCACGGGCTCCGAACGGACAGCAGTCTCCAGCAGCTGGTGCTGAGGCTGAAAGTCCAGCTGCACCTTCTGGTGCACGTGCTGAGAAGCAACCCCCCTCTGCTTGTGGACGTGGTGAAAAACGCCTGTGATATCTTCATCCCGCTGGACAAGCTGGGGCTGTACAAGACCAACCCGGGCTTTGTGGGGCTGTGCGGCCTGACCTCCTCCATCCTCTCTATCCTCACCATCGTTCACCCCTGGCTCAAACTTAAACCTTAACAGGGGGGACTGGCTGGTTGGTAGAGGGATGTGGAGCCTTCGCCTTTACGTTACCGGTTCAAGGCCAGCCCAGGATGTTAGGGGCCCAAGGTTGCTACCATCCAGTGGCTGGTACGCCATGAATTTCAGGGGCGGGGGCTCGATCCTGTGATAGGACAAGCGTTCACGGTCCGCCACCAGAATTGATACTAATTCACTGCCTTAGCCAGGGATTGGATGAGCTCCCCCTTGTCCCTACAGGAGTTCCGTGCCTCAGTTTCCCCATCTGTAAAGCCAGGAGGTAGCGAGAAGGGGAGGCCTTCGTTGCTGCTGCCCATGTTCTACCTGGTCTATGGATACAGAATGGACTTCAGTCTCCACGGCTGTCCATCTGGCACCTTTCACGTGGAAGTCCTGGTTTAAATATAGCTCTTGAAATACTGTGAGTGACAAGCGCCTGGAGTTTGTGGCTAGAAACTCCTGAGGCGGATTGCTAAACCCCGGTTTATTAGGCATGCCAGATAACTTTGAAAGGTGCCGGGGAAGCTCGTGGAGGAGTGGCGTTTAACGGTGATGACATGGCATGTCCTAGCGTGTGCTGGCGGAGTGCAGGCTGCAGCATTCCCAGCCGTCCCCAGTTCTGACACCTCTGCCGTGCCTGGAAACCGTGGATTTTCCTGCTGCCCTGGCAGCGACGTTAGGTTAGGTTTGATGGTAGGAAAACAAAGGTCAACAGCAATATTCAGTCTCTCCTCCTGCCTCTCCTATTTGTTTCAGCCTGGCTCTATATTTCCATTGTTTATAAAGCATGTAGGGATGCTCAGGCATGGAGCATGGTGACCTGTGAAAGCGGGTAAGTGACACTAACGTGATCCGCACCAATATGCAGCAATGGGTAGAGACCTTAAGAGGAGGTGTGATCTCAGCTCAGGGACAGGACTGAGGACTCCTGGTTCTGTTTTTTTTTTCTTGTGCCCTGACTGACTGTGGACCTTCATGTCTCTGTGCCTCAGTTTCCCCATCGGTAAAATAGGAATAACAGACCTACCCTCCTGTGCCTGCACTCCTGTTCACCCAGCTAGCCAAACGCACCGAGCCTTCAGCTGTTTATTTTTAATGGCCTCCTTGGTGTACTTTAATAAACTGGAGAGGAGGAGAAAACAAATGGTGCAATGCTAACTTTGACTGGAAATCTGTATTGAGATTGTTTTCGTAATAAACGTACGTGCTGATCTGAACTTACCACTTTACTGGAGTTTATCAAGTTCTGTTTCTCTGTGCAAAGTCAGATCATCAACGCAGCCCTCCAGACTGATGGCTGATCTGGCTGCAGAGAGATCTTCATTACCCAGCAACGGGTAGTCTCAGACCAAGGATTGCCATTATACCTAAAGCCACTGCGTTCTTCGGTGATCCCTGTTAGTTATGTACGTAGGGTAATGACTTGAGAATGATCTCGCTTGCTTTTAACCTGTCGCGGGCTGTACACGTGGATGCTCTTAGCGATCAATGCTCTTTTTCCATGCCTTCAGGACTCCTCCGCATCCACCCACCCTTCCCTACAAGCGTCTCAGAACACTTTGTCTATTGCTGTATTAGGACTCTCAACCCCTCTTTGAGGTATGTCTGATATTATCTCCCTTTTGTACAGCTGAGAAACAGAGGCACAGAGAGGTGAAGTGACCCACCCAAGGGTAGACAAGTCACTGGCAGAGCCAGGAATTGAACTCAGATCTTCATGACAGTGTGAGGATTCTGGGCCAGGTTTCCACCTGGTGTAAATGGGTGCTGGTCCTTCAGTGGAGCTACGCTGACTTGCGTCAGCTGAGAAGTTGGCCCGTTCTTTCCAACCCCCTAGACGTTAAAATCCCACTGATGCCTCATCAATACCTAGCAAAAGCTTCCATGGCGGGAGAGTTCACTGTATTCTCTGTATAATTCTCTCCTGCTTTGTATTAATTGCTGGTAGTATTAATGTGAAGCCAGGCTCTTGGCTGCTTTGGGGGGTTTTGTTTGCTCCTGCTGCTTTGTTCCTCACCTGAAGGCCCAGTCCTCTGCTGGTGGTATCCGTTCACATACTGCAGAGCGGATTACCATGTCTCCAATAGAGAATTTTCCCTTTGGTCAAGGCCTGAAGCAGCAGGAACATACAAATAACAAGGAACAAAGATCTCACTCACATGCAGCCATGGTTAGCAATGAAAGAGGGGGACAAAATTGTCTCTAAATAGAACATTTTAAAGACACCTCTCTGCCCCGTCCTGGAACGGCAGCTTAAAATATCAGCTCCATCAGTTAATGTTTCTGGGTTTGAATTATCAGTGTCTGATGATTTACTTTGATCTATGCTGTAATTCTGTAGACGCGGGGTGCTCATCATTGATAGGGGGGGAAGATAGTGCAGTGGGTAGAGCACTAGCCCGGGACTCTGGTGAGCTAGGTTCAAACCCAGCAGCTGAATTCCAGACCGAGCAGCAGAAGAATCCCTCCTTGAAGAAGCTGAGGGCCCTCGTGGGCCACAGTGTTGGAAAACCCTGGGGGAGGACTGCAGGAAAAGATCCCTGTGGGAGAAGGGGTCTGGTACCAGGAAAGGGCACCCCGAGCAAAAAGTGCAGCTAGTGGTCTCCCAGTAGTACCGCCAGCAGCTGTTGTACCTTATTAAACTCATCTCCCCATTCATCATTTGTCGCCTTAGTACAGCATATAATAGCTTGATTCTCAACGATCGCCAAGCACTCACAAATTGTAGTGAAATCTGCAGGGGCTGCAGCTGCTCGTTACCTTTAAAAATGAGTCCATGAGGGTATGAAACCACCTTTGGAGGCAGCTGGTCTCTCCATTTTTGATATGGGTAAACTGAGGCACAGAACGATGATGCAACTTTCCCAGAAGTACCCAGCAAGGCAGTGGCAAAGTTGGGACTAGAACCCAGGAGCCCTGACTCCCAGCCCTTTACTTAAACCACTAAATAGTCCTTTCTACCATCTGTGCATCCTGACAAAGATCCTTTATAGAATGATCCATCAAATATCTAATAACCCATGTCATTAGATATTAAAATAATAAAATTAAAATAATTTAATTTTTTTTAATGGTTTGCAAAACCTAATTTCTCTGAATGGAACAGAGTGGTCATTTTAACAGATCAAAGTAAATCAAGTTTTGTTAGTTTGCAAGTCAAGACAGTTCTTCTAGTTGCTGGTGCCAGAGACTCCCAGTCGAGATGTGAAAACCCAGCTGTTCGGTCAGCTTCTGACCTAATCACTGCTATAGTAGGTTCTTAGCTGACAGTATTGCTGATGCTACGTGAGTTGGAATGGACTCTAGCTTGCTCTCCTGCTAAGCTAGCAGAAGCGAGATCTTTCTTTTTATCAGCGATGGGAACTCCATACGTTCAGGAAGCAGAGATCTGAGTAATTGGGGGCCATTTTTATGTAGGAACTACCCTTTAATTGTCACGCTTTTAATGCGTAGTCTTTCTGTATTCTAGCACCCCAGCTGTTCACCTTATCTCAGGGCTTCTCAACCAGGTGTTTGTGAACAGATGTCAAGGGGTTGTGCCCTTCCCATGGTGCTAGAATGGATGGATCCCAGTATGGAAAAGGTTGAGAACCGCTACCTGCCCTTGTGAAGAAAAACCCTGGCTATGCACATACATACGCAAATATTCATTCACCCGGGTAACTCGGATTTTAGCTGCCTTAAACTATGATAAGCTATAGCAAGAGAAAACTGACGGCTTGTTAGCCAAACAAATTGCAAGGGGTTGTAAGAGGAACTGGGCTACAGACTTTCAGTTGGGTAACGGCTCCGCCACCGCCTGTAACATGAAGATGTTTTAAATTGTCACGGTAAAATGTAAGTAAAGTTGTGTCTTTCTGGATATCTGTGCCCTGTATGCATTATGCAGGGGCTAAGCTCAGTCTGAGTACAGAGCCCGTAGAAGATCACACATCAGTAAGAATAATGTAGCTGTTAAGTGCCACTGTTGCATAAGGTTAGATGTAGCTCTGACACTTCGTAACGTCGGTGAAGGAGAGGGTCGATTGAACATAAATCAGTTAAATGGGTGGGGGTTATGCTAAGTAAAAATATCACTGTAAATTGTTTTCAGTCTATTTATCAACACACACTTCTGCCACTAGCAAACCCAGCCGCCAGCAGCTTCTTTATACGGTTAACATGAAGGTTTTGACATTTTAGAGCAATATTGTTAAGTTTCTTGAAGCTTAAAATGTACGATAGACAGCCGCAAAGTGTGTCTAACAATCACGTTGTCAGGTTGATGTAAATACTGTGCAATTAACTTGTAAATAGTTTAAAAAGAGAGACAAGGTGGGAGAGGTAATATCTTTTATTGGACCAACTTTTGGTGAAAGAGACAAGCTTTCATGCTTACACCGAGCTCTTCCTCAGGTTTAAGACGACACAGGGCAGTTTGCAAACTAATGAATTAAAAAGCAAAGCTGCTGCTATTTTCCTGTCATCTTGTGTCTCTTAATTTGCAACAGATGTTTATTTTGCGGGAGGCAGCATTCACGTGGTAACTTACAAGGACAAGGAGGATTGGAGTCATTACAGCGGGGTTCCAGTTGGGAGCACGGTTTGGACATAAGAACGTAAGAACGGCCACACTGGGTCAGACCAAAGATCCGTCTAGCCCAGTATCCTGTCTTCCGACAGTGGCCAATGCCAGGTGCCCCAGAGGGAATGAACAGAACAGGTGATCATCAAGTGATCCATCCCCTGTCGCCCATTCCCAGCTTCTGGCAGACAGAGGCTACGGACACCATCCCTGCCCATCCTGGCTAATAGCCATTGATGGACCTATCCTCCATGAACTTACCTAGTTCTTTTTTGAACCCTGTTATAGTCTTGTCCTTCACAACATCCTCTGACAAAGAGTTCCACGGACTGACTGTGCATTGTGTGAAAAAATACTTCCTTTTGTTTGTTTTAAACTTGCTGCCTATTGATTTCATTTGGTGATCCCTAGTTCTTGTGTTCTGAGAAGGAGTAAATAACACTTCCTTCTTTACTTTCTCCACACCACTCATGATTTTATAGACCTCTATCATATCCCCCCTTAGTCGTCTCTTTTCCAAGCTGAAAAGTCCCAGTCTTATTAATCTCTCTCCTCATACATACAGCTGAGTGCATTCCAACGGCAAAACATTGGCTGTTCATAGATCTTATGTGAGCTATGGATAAAAGTCCTCCCATGGCAGAGATGATCAGACTTTGCACTTACGTTGCAAAGCCAGTATGGTCCAGCAGATTGTCCACTGGACTGGAGCTCTTGAGAACTAGAGAAAGGAAAACAAGGCAAAGAGAAGGGAAGCGACTTGTTCACAACTGCAGCAAGTCAGCGGCGGAGCATACCCACTGAGTAGGGCACTGCACTGAGAGTGGCATTCACCACCTGTTCCCACTGTTCCTTAGAAAAGTCACATCTGATGTACTGTCTGAGAGGCTCAACTAATTCAGGCGTTTTGATTTTTGCTGGCATTTTTTAGGCGGCTTTGAGATGACATTGTGAAATAAGCTGCCCTGATAGGTGGCTGTATGCAGTCATGTGGCCACAGTCCTGCCTTCATGCCTAGTCATAGAGGGATCAATACCAGTCAGGAGTGGAAGGCTGGAGACTGGAGTTGTCCGGCTCCCACCAGTGTTGGTCATGGAGTCCGATTTGCCACAATCACGACTGGAGCTCCGAGCAGCCGCACAGCATCCGGCAGGTGCAATAATTAGGACCTGGGTAGAGATCCATGAGGTTGGAGCATCAGCGCCGCACGAGAGGCCGGCAAGATGAGGAGGGGTACGACTCTTGACTGGATTTTAGTTCGTGTCTTCTCGATGTGTTGGCTAAAGGACCCAGAACAGTCAAGCTTTATCCCCAGATAAGTAGGGTATGGTTCAAAACCGATTGGCTGATAGGTGAAGGGACCCATCTTCCCAGCGTCCCTCCGGGCGTCACCCTGAATCTGTTCCTAATTAGGCTGTTTTGCAGACTTCCTGCAGCCTCGACGTCTCTGCAGATCTCCGAGAGAGATTTGACACGGGGGCGAGCGCTAATGGCTGGAACTCATCGAGTTCACATGAACGTGTGTCATGGCTCAGCTCCCTTTTCAAACAAACAAACAGGCTCAGTAATCTGGCTATGCTGTGTGCCACGTGGGAATGAAACCTATCCCTCCCCCCACCTCATTGTGGGGTTCTCCCCATGGAAAACGGGGGGACTCTGACCCCAGATTCTATCCTGCTCTCCTGTATAGTTGAATAGGCAGAGAAAATAATGAGCTCTTAGCTGGCTGCATATAAATCTAACACCGTGTATCGCTTCAGAGATGTATTTGATGCTCTGCTCTTTATGTCAACTTGAGGTTACGCGCACGATACAGCGGTACAGCTATGGAGCCGCAGGTGCTTCCTACAGGGACAGAGTTTTTCCATCGGTGCAGGTCCCCCGCCTCCCCAAGATGCAGTAGGAAGAATTCTTCTGTTAAACTAGCTGCATCTGTGCGGTGGATTAGGTCGACCTAACAACATCGCACAGCGCGTGACATTTGTCACAGCTGAGAGCGATGGAGCTAGGTCGACCTAATTTTAGGGGTAGACCAGGCCTGATGCTTTGCTCCTCTTCTGTCATAAAGGGCAGCTTGTTCTGGGGGTTGAGGGGATGATCCCAGGAGATGCAACAAACAAGCAGTTCTAAGCGCTAGCTTTACAGGTGTTTAGCAAGAGATAATTGCGCCTTTGGAAGGATGCTGCAAAGAAGGATAAGTGGGAAGCTGCAGTACCTGGTTGGCTCCTACACATTGGTTACGTGGGGCATGTGGGAGAATGAAACTCCGTTTATAATAGTTGGTGGAACCGGATACAGACTTTTGTGTTGGCCCTTTATGGAGAGAGGAGCCGGTTCGGCTCCCGCTCTGAACTCCACAGAATCAGGATTACGTACAATCCCGTAGTCCGTCCCTAGTTCTAGAATCAAGACGTTTCTCAATGAGCGAAAGCTCTTCTCTAGGGTTCGGGCCGCGGGGGGGCTTTCGCTGCTCGGGGTGGTAAGAGCTTGGCTGTGCAAATACGGAGTTCATGGCAAGCGGGATGTAAATCTACCCCGCCCTCGCCTGCTGCGCAGTCAGGGTACGTCTACATTGCCAGGGGAGGCGTTACAGTAGCACAGGTAGGCATGCCCGTGCCAGCTTTTAACGTAGCCGGCACCGGGTAACAATAGTGGTCTAGCACATGGCAGCATGGGTTAGTCGCCCGAGTACAAGCTCGCTGACGAGCCTGGGTTTGTACACCCCAGCTATCGTGTTTACTACAGTTAGCCACGCTAGCTAGATGAAAGCTGGCATGGGCATGCTGCAGTGACACCTCCCAATCGCAATGCAGACAGACCTTAGGCACGGGGTAGATTGACGCTGCAGCTTTCGGTGACCTCAGTGTTCGTACAGAGAAAAACCCTCAGGGAAATGGTGCCAACCTCCCTTGGTTTTCACTAGAAGCCACACACCGCTCTCTGGAGCCATTTGGAGCCGGGCTCTGACGGGGGTTGCAAGATTTTCTCGTTGACAAAAGTTGAGTTTCAAGCTTAGCACCTCCCTGGGCACCGGGCTCGTTCCCCGTGAGGCCGTGTTCCCCTCTTGTGGCTTTCTTCTCGGAGAACTTGGTCCTGAAAAAGACTCTGTAGTCTGGCGGTTGGGTTCCCCCCCAAGCTGTTTAAAACTATGAATGTGGCCCTGGGCTAATCCGATCCAGTCTATTAATCCTTGCCGAGGCTGGAATTCCACTCGACAATCAATTAAAGCCATCCAAGGCGAAGGGGTGGAGACTTTTCCAGCATAAAAGTTGCTCAGTGGAAACCTTTTCCCCACTGATTGGTTTCTAGGGAGAAGAGCAGCCTCATCATACCGCAGGACAGCTGATCCCAGCGTTCTCCATTCCCCCATACTTGCTGAGCGGGAGGTATGGCTTTAAAGAATGTAAGTAGATTTCATCCTGCTCATTCTCTTATCCCTGCCCATCGGATTCGGGCAGGCACACGGGAGGCCGTGCCGGCTAGACAATACGTTTTTGCCTTTGGTTATGATTGCATGGATGCTCCCCGTGGAATTATTATTTATTAGGTGTATTATCGGAGTGCCCAGGACTCCGTTGTGCTAGGCGCTGTGCAGAAACAAAGCAAGAAGCTGCCCCCACGCTCTGCAGACTAATTTGTTCAGAAGACTTTGGGGACAGAACCTCAGCTGGTATAAATGACCACCGCTGAATCGGCTTCAATGGCGATCTGCCAGTCTACACCCGCTGAGGATCAACCCCATTCTGCCTGTATGCCCATCACGTCCTGCACAGTCTGTACTGACCCCTGGGCGCATCTCCATGGAAACTGGCCAACAAGCTGAGATCCGTGCTGCTCATTATTCCCCCCGACACACACACACACACACACACGGTGTCACAGGGGCACGTTTTGCCCTCGTTTATGCTTGGGGATAGGTGTAAGTGAGGACCAAATGTAGCCCAAGCTGCCTCTCCCGGTTGGGTGTTGTCGGAAACAACAGACACGTTGCTAGGTTGCTTTTCAGAAGGCGTCAGCAACTCTTCAAGGCCTCTCACAAATATGCCGTATGGAGCATGGTGAGGTTAGAGCAGGACGCCAGGAATCAGGATTCCGGGGTTCTGTATCTGCCTGCCACTGACCTGCCGTCATTTTCCATGCCAGCTTATAGCAGTAGGTAATGGTCATATGGCCAGGGGTGGTCTGTGCACAGGTCTGGGAGCCAGGACTCCTGGTTTCTATTCTTGGCTCCCACACTGACTCAGTGAAACTCCGGGCACCTGGCTCGCTCTGTCTGTAAAACGAGCCGTGCGTCTGGTCAATCAGAATTTGCCAAGCTTTGGGAGTCTCACCCTAAAGCGACTGCAGGAGCTCAAAGGGCAATGAGTGTCAAGCTTATTACAACGCTGGGCACCTACGTTAGGCCACCATGCACAGTCACCTTTCACAGTGCTCTGAGAACTTTGCGGAGGACCATACTCCATGTAGGTGTCTTGTATGTTTCTCGCCCTCCCTCCCCGCTCCATCTATTTCTCGCCCTCCCTCCCCGGGAGTGTGAACCGCTGCCCCTCCCGGGGAGCTGCAGAGCCCGAGGAGGGAGCCGGGGGGTGCACGGGGGCTGGCACCAGCATGCATCTGCTGCAGGAGCCCCGGGGGGAGGGGGGCAGCGCTGGACCGCAGCCTGGGCAGGAGGGGCAGGGGCGCGGCTGCTCCCTGCTAGCGGCGTTGCCGCCTCTGCAGGGCTGCCCCCCCCCTGCACCGCGCCGGCTCCTCCATGGCTGGAGCTGCCCCCCACCAGCCGACGCTTTTTGGCGCCCCCAACCACTAGGCGACCGCCTAGTTCACCTATGGTTGCACCGGCCCTGGTCACCTGCCGCCAGGCTGAACTGCATTCAAAGGAGGGACTGTGAGAACTTCAGGAAGAGAAAAACAACAGGGGCAGGGAGGGGTGAGGTGGGGCGGGGCGGGGGAGAGAACCTTACCTTGAGGTGCACTTCAAAGGTTTGCGCTGCTCTGTTTGTGGGGAGTGTGGGGGAGAAGGCGGCCCCCTGGCGCCCTTCGCTGAGGAAGAAAATGGACAGCGAGGTGGCTTTCTGCAAAGGCCGTCTCAGCCAGGCGTGGTTGAAAATGCCGAAGAGAGCGCTGGGCACGAGGAACGTCTTTAGACGGGGGGGTTACGCTGTTTGTTAAGTTTGGGCTCTGGGAAGCATGTTATGATTGTACCACGTCACTCTTTGTTCCTTGGGGCACAGCGCGCCTGGATAGGCCGCAGGGCCCCGGATCAGGGGCTGGACGCTACCGGGAACGCTCTGAGGGCACCAGGGTCGGTGTGAGCCTTTTGTTAAACTGCAGAGGGATGAGGATCTGCGGGGCCCTGGCTGCAAACAAAAAGAGCAAAAAATCTTGCGGAGCAGCAAGAGTTTGAGCAGGCTGGGGCAGCGGCCGGGATTTTTATCTCCTTGCCCTACTGAGGTACTAAGTCAGCGGGAGTCTTTCCTGATTAAGGGCTTTGGGATTTGTCCCACGTGGAGCAGCAAGGAGAAAGGAATGGGAAGAACGCAGGCAGCAGAGAGGAAACCAGTGCAAAGCCTGTATTCCACAATGTGTGTCGTTTTGGGGGGTTGCTGGAGGGGGTAGAACTTGTAGGTATGGCTCTGCACCTACAAATGAGTCCGTCGTAGCGACTCAGACAAGGAAGAGGTTTAAAACCGAAACACGACCACAAATATTAACACAGTGTTTTCTCCAAGATCTCGCTGCCTGTACGTTCAGTTAAATGGCATTTGTAGAGCATGTGGGTCAGTCCTAGAGACTTAGGCAGGAGGCAGAGGTCAAAAAAGAACTGCACCACAACTATGAATGCAGCATTTCATCCAGGATCTAACTGCCGATACAGTCAGTTAAATAGAACTTGTTAGACTGCCTGCAACCACTAGTGACTCCCAATAATGTTACATTGTATTAGGTGGGTGGGGAGGGAGCCTGCACAGGGCTTTGAAGGGGGGGACAAGGGGTTTGTTCTTGACACAGTGAAGGGGTTCCAGGATGACTTTAAGGGCTGCACTTAGCAGGTGACATCATGCGGTTGGGTAGACGCTGTTCAGGCCTGAAGGCAACAGTACTGAAATGCTTCTGTAAAGACGCTCGCCAGCAAGCCAGACTCACGCGAGTCCCATTTTCCTCCTCCCCAGGGCAACACCTTGGTTCGCATGGCCAGTATCCCTTTGTTCAACTCGACTTATCAGATCGCTGTGTTCACCTACGCGGACATAAAAGGTGCCCACCCCGTGGTGGATTTCTTCTGCGGCGTGGCAGAGCGCAGCGTGAGCACCGTGGTGGGGGTGGCCGTGATGGCAGCCACTCCGGTCATGCAGAGGCTGGAGGTGCCACGTGAGTATGACCGGGTGGGGGGCGGGGGCGAGGCTTTCTGTCTGACGTTGTAGGACTGGCTACGGCATGGGAATGGCCCTTTCTTTGCTCTATCTTAATATTTCCACTTCTGGAGCAAAGGCAGAATGGCACCAAAGCATTGCTGCAAGAGTCCAGCCACCATTCCCAAACGGCTCTACAAAGGAAGTCTACCCTCCACACGGCATCCAAACCCGGGCTTGGCCTTCTGTCGCAAACCAAACAGCAGCAAGATAACCAAGTTCAGCTCAAATCTTATCCCCAGGCTTCGTTGCTCCTAAGGTTCCTCCCACAGGACTACTCAGCCCACACCCTAGATCCTCTTTCCCCAGAACCCTGCTATCAAGGTGGGGTGCTTCAGGTCAACACAGCTACCCTGATCCCATGCCCCTTGTGTTCACTTCCTGCAAATACTCTCCAGGATGAGCTTTTAGTGGCAGGAATATTTATGGAAGCAGCAAATGTTAAGTGAATGTTCGGATGTGTCATGCCATTCTCCTTTTAGGTGGGGCTCCCTGGCCAGATTAGAGCTCCCATGATGCACTACAACACCCCTTCTTGGTGAGGAGAGGCAGTGCATCATAGGAGATGAAGTCCGACAGGGGAGCCCAACCCCTATAGGAGAATGGAAGCATGGAGCACTGGGACTACAACTCCCATGAGATATCCTGGCAGCATTTCAGAATAGCAATATTTTGGTTTGGGGGTGTTTGGTTTTTTGACAGAGAATTGAAATTTTCTGCCGGAGGGAAACATTTTTTGTGAAAAAATGTAGTTTACTCAATAACTCAAGTTTCCATTGAAAACCAGGTTTAGCAGAAAGTTTTCAACAGTCCTAACTTGAAAACCAAACCCAAATTTGGACCCAGACTTCACAGACATCCACAACCCATCCCCCCGTAGGCCGGAACCCTGCTGAGTCCGAGATGTGGGTACTCATTTGTGACGTGTGCATATGGCTTTCTCTTGCCCAGTAGCTGCGGTTAATAGCTTCACCCTGAGAGGCGTGGATGAGCTGGAGGCGAGATTCCCCATTCTGGATCAGCCAGCGGACGAGGTAAAAGGCCCGTTGCTGGGGCGGGGTTATGCTTTGAGATCTGACGGAGGTGCCGTGGGTGCTGTGACTGAGGAAACAACCGCAAAACCGTCCTGTTTTCCTTGTCATAACTCCTGGGTTCTATTCTGGGCTCTGGGAGGGGGGAGTAGGGTCTAGTGGTTAGAGAATGGGGGGCTGAAAGCCAGGACTCCTGGTTTCTCTTCCCAGCTGTGTTGCCTTGGGCGACTCACGTCCCAGCTCTGTGACTCGGTTTCCCCACCTGTAAAAGGGGGATAATCTCTGCCGCCCTGTAGGGAGCTGATGAGCCTCAGTTCGTGTGTGCTTGTAAAGCACTTCAGGAGCTTTAAGGGCAGGCCCTGTTATTACTGTTGAATATTGGGGGGGGGGGGGGGAAAGCTGCCAATTTCATTCTTGTCGACACCCCTGGTTTGGATGTACGTAAAAAAGTTATCGATAGACTTGAGTGTGTGGCCATTATCGTTACAGACAGTGATTTCTCTACACCCCCCCTGAATTTCCCCAACACCCCCCCAGTTTTGTGAACTAGTTACCACGCCAATTTAGTGACCCCCCCCCCAGTAAATTCGAACAACCCCCCCGCCATTTCAATTCCTGGGGAGACCACTGCTTACAGATAAGCATCGGGCCGGCCTGCTGCCATACATACTGCCCCGACCGTGATCGCCCCGTCTCTGGGGTAAAGCGCTGGGAGAGGTAACCGTGCCAGGGTATTTTCCCAAAAGCACGTATCCAGGTAGCATGCACACCTGCCAAACATGGCATTGCCACCAGAGGGCACCACCAGACAGCTCTTTGCAGCCGAAAGCCATTGCCAGGGCCCCAGAGGCAAAGGAGGTGGTTGCCGGTCAGAGATCTCTTCTCCCTCCGGCTCCTGGCTGCCCTGGGAGATAGGGAGACGCCTGGCCTTGCAGGCACAGCAAAGCGCTTGGTTCCCCTGCTCCCGGCCTGGCTGCCCCAGTCTGCATTGCCCGTAGCTCTGTGCTGAGCCATGTCCCCCCAGCAACCCCCACCAAGCAGGGAAACTCCCTCCCCACCCCCAGCCCTCCACTGTGCCCCTCCTCCGACCCTGCTGTGACTCCCTTGCCCCACATACCACCCCCTGCTCTTGAATTCACCCTCCTCAGATCCCTCCCTGCGCCTGGATCTCATGCCAACCAGCCCCCCGCCCTCCAAATTTACCTGCACATACACCCCAAATTTACATAGAATCATAGAATCTCAGGGTTGGAAGGGACCTTAGAAGGTCATCTAGTCCAACCCCCTGCTCAAAGCAGGACCAATCCCCAATTTTTGCCCCAGATCCCCAAATGGCCCCCTCAAGGATTCACAACCCTGGGTTTAGCAGGCCAATGCTCAAACCACTGAGCTATCCCTCCATCCCCACTAGCCCCCCCAAACTTACTGCACAATTTAACCTTCCCCTCACGCTTACCCACCCCTTAATCTTACTCTTCCTTGTAGCCCCTCATGCTACCGGGGGCTTTGAATGGACTCCTCTCCTTATACGGCCCAACGCTTAACCCTGCGCCTGCCCCCAGGGGACCGGTGCCGCCCCGCCTCGGCCTGCGAGTGAAGAACCTGGTGTGTCAGTGGGCCCCCCTCTTGATGTGAGTTCGCCCCTGCCGCCCCCAGGTGCTCGGGAATTTGCGAGACAGCCTGGCTGCTGGCATGGAGCAGCTGCAGGCCAGCACCGCCGAGCGAGTGGGCCGGCTGGCAGAGCGGGCCAGCGGGGTGGTGGAGGACGTGATGGGCATTGCGGCCTTGGGGGCGAACGTCGTCCTGAATGCCAGTGGCCTCGGCCAAGTGCTGGAGCCCGGGGCCAAGGCAGCTCTGAGCCGCCTGGAGCAGATCGCGAACCGCTATCTCCCTGCTACAGAGGAAGAAACGAGTGAGTAACAGTGATACCCTCAGCCTGCCAGCAGGGCCATGCCAGGCATACCTTGGGGCGGTCAGTGTCATGAGCCCCACTTCCCAGCTGGGGAAACTGAGGCACAGAGCTCAAGGAAAGTGACTTGCCTAAGGTCCTCCCACGAGCCAGTGTCAGAGTGAGGAATAGAACCTAGGAGTCCTGACTCCCAGTCCCCTGTGCTAACTTCTAGCCCATACTCCCTCCTGGAATAGAGCCCAGGAGTCCTGACTCCGACTCCCTCAATAGGAGAGTAGATAATAGTATCTCATGTTTCTTTAGTGCCGCTCGTCTCAAAGCACGAGAAGGAATTCCTTTGCTTGCCACCAACATGCAGCCACCTCTGGGGTGGAACGTGGCAGCTGGTTAACAGCCACCTACCAACTTTGCATGGGAATCTCTCGCCCGGTGCTGAAATGCAGCCAGCTCTGGCGTGGAGCATGGCAGATTTTGAACAGCCCCACAGCAACAGTTTACTGAAGAAGCGGCAGAAAGGGATGAGCCAAAATAGAGCGACTTCCTTTGGCATTTAGCTGAGATATTGGGGCTCCCACCAGACCCCCTTCTCTGGCAGCTTCATTGTTGGAGTCCCCAGAGGAATGATGTCAGCCCTGCTCCCGCTCTCACACCCCCACCACCTCTTCAGTGCCAGGGGGACACTAGCAGCAGGTAGGGGAGCACGCTGGCAAACTGCCCGTCAGCCAGCGTGACTCATGGTTCTGCCAGTGTTCAGGAGTGGGAGGGGATGGCAAAGCCCAGATTCCCAGCGGCAGCCCACCCGCTGCGTGCGGCACGGCTTTAGACGGAGCCAACTCAGGCCCACGCTCCCCTCCTGGCGCTGGGAGTGGAACCCAGGCATCCTGACTCCCAGCCCCCTGCTGTAACCTCTCAAACCCCCCTCCCTACACCCCAGCCTCCTCCTGCCTGTCTGCTGAGCTGCCGCTGCCCCGGTGCTGTCCCTTGTGCTGATGTGCCGATTGGGGGAGGGCAGTGGGCTGCTGTCTATTCAGCCGCTGTCATTCCCAATTTCCCCTTGGCTTGGTGACGCTCTGCAAACACCCCCAGATGCTGTGTCACCCGCACCAATGACACCCCCTCTGAGGCTACATGGGCTCTGGCACGTAGAATGCCTGCCAGGCCTGGTGGTCTGGCTGGATCTGCGCGGCAACCCCGTGGCGTGCGTGACCTGCCGAGCGCGAGGCCTCCAGAGAGGGGGAGCGCTGGCAGGCAGCTGGGGAGGGATAGCTCAGTGGTTTGAGCATTGGCCTGCTAAACCCAGGGTTGTGAGTTCAATCCTTGAGGGGGCCATGTAGGGATCTGGGGCAAAAATTGGGGATTGGTCCTGCTTTGAGCAGGGGGTTGGACTAGATGACCTTCCAACCCTGAGATTCTATGATTCTATGACCATCACCAAGGGACTCAGGGTGGAATCCAGCCACCAGGCCTCACACCTTCCCTGCGAGTGTGGTGGACCCGGGATTGAACCGGGGACCTCCAGAGCGGAAAGCACCAGCTGGGTGGCGGGTGAACGCTGGGTGACATGCGCTGGCTTGTTAACGGGAGGTCTCTGCGACAGGGTTTGTTGTTCCAAGGTTGCTTGTGAGTGGTGGGCTGTGTAGCCTTTGTTATTGCAGAGATGTCTATAAGCATTAGGCTGCACACCTGAGTTTGTTATTGTAGGGTAGCCCGTGGGGGCTAGGCTGCACACCCTGGTCTGTTATTGTAGGGTTGTCCATCAGGGCTAGGCTGCACGCCCTGGTTTGTTATTGTAGGGTTGTCCATCAGAGCTAGGCTGCACGCCCTGGTCTGTTATTGTAGGGTTGTCTATAGGGGCTAGGCTGCACACCCTGGTTTGTTATTGTAGGGTTGTCCATCAGGGCTAGGCTGCACGCCCTGGTCTGTTATTGTAGGGTTGTCTATAGGGGCTAGGCTGCACGCCCTGGTTTGTTATTGTAGGGTTGCCCATAGGGGCTAGGCTGCACGCCCTGGTTTGTTATTGTAGGGTTGCCCATAGGGGCTAGGCTGCACACCCTGGTTTGTTATTGTAGAGTAGTGCATGGGGGCTAGGCTGCACACCCTGGTTTGTTATTGTAGAGTAGTGCATGGAGGCTGGGCTGCACGCCCTGGTTTGTTATTGTAGGGTTGCCCATCGGGGCTAGGCTGCACACCCTAGTTTGTTATTGTAGAGTAGTGCATGGGGGCTAGGCTCCACACCCTGGTTTGTTATTGCAGGGTTCCACACCCTGGTTTGTTATTGCAGGGTTCCACACCCTGGTTTGTTATTGTAGGGTAGCCTGCCCCATGGGCACTGTTTTGCACACACTGCTTTCCCCCTGCAGGGCTGCACACAAGCACTGAGCTGCACACAGGGACTGTTACACCCGTTGCACTGATCAAAAGCCTCTCCAAAACCCTGCGGCGCTTTGCACGGGGATTTGAGCAGACAAAGGCAGTTTGCTGCCCCGAGGTCCCCCAGCGCGGCTGGGTCTTTGCTGCTCAATGACCTGGAGCAGAATTCTGCTTGGCAGCGTTTCTCCAACATTCGGCTCTGTCTAAACATCCCGTCCCTGGGCCTTCCTGCCCGGTGCCTCCCCTAAGCCTGCTGTCGCTCTGCACTGAGCTCCCGCTGCCCTCGAGCTGAGTCCTCAAACCCATGATGAGGACGGGGTCCGGGAATCTCCCTGTGCTGTGCGGCAGACCCACGTCAGCCGGGTCCCTTGGCCGCCCTGCTCGAGCGGCTGCAGGGATCTCAGCAGTCCCTCTGAAGCCCCTCGCTCGCTGCCTTTGCAGGACCGATCTTCAGGGGTCGCCCCAATGTTGGGATTAGCTCAAGCTGGGGATTTGAGGAGCAGGATCTGGATCCTGACTTTCAGTCCTAACAAACTGGGAGGGGGATCCGGATCTAGGGTTTCGGTTTGTAGACAGAAGGGCCAGCTGTTACATGCAGCTTCCAGTTGGATCAGGAGTTTGGCCCACCTCCCTCATGGCCTCCCCTCCCCCATGAGGGAGGTGGGCCAAATCTGCCACCCTAACCTATGGGGGGGCGTGGCAGGGGAAGCATGCTGAAGTTTTGCCTAGGCCAGCTGATTGTCTTGAACCTCTTCTGCCCCATCACCTGAACTATGGGAGAATCTTCATGACATGTTAAGCTCTATGACACCCAGTTGAGCAGTTCTGATTCCATCCAGTAGAGGGCAGTGGTGTATGTGCACCCCAGATTGTACCTCATTTTCAAGGGCACAGTCCTCTTTTGGTACCTTTGCCCAGCCCTCTCCACCCGATCTCACCTCCTGTCCTATCATCCGTCCCCGTTACCCTCCCCCACCCCAAACAGAAAGTCCGGGGCCAAGCCTCACAGGCATGAAGCGGAGACCGGGAAGCGAGCGGACCTATGCCGGGTGGCTGCAGCTTGTGATTGCTACCTCTGCCCGGCGAGCGAACCGGAGAGCGGGGTCGTATGCACATGGACTGTGGAGTTTGATGCGCCGGGCCCGGAACCAGCTGCTGGAGTTTGCTGTCGCGGTACGGTATGGATGTATTACTTCGGGTTAGCTATGGGATCCCCCCCATTGCTGCAGGACACATGGGAACCCCAGGTCTGCCACGGCCCCTTTCGTGCTGCTTCCCATCGTCCGCTGTAGCGCTGAACATGGTGGGTTAGGTCCGCGACCAGAAAAAGCCAACAAGTGAGCTGCTAGCAAAGCCAGCCCCTGGGGACCTCTGGGCTTCTGATGGAGGAGCTAGGGGAATTTGTCTTATGGCTGTACTTAGCCATCCGGAGACCTGTGCTGTGCAGACATACAGTAAGGGTCCCTGCCCCAAGGAGCTTACATTGTAAGTAGGCAAGACAGACAAAGCGCGGAAGGGGAAACCAAGGCATGGAGCGGGGACATGGACTTGCCCAAGGTCACCCAGCAGATCGGTAGCAGAGCCGTGAATAGAAGCCAGGTCTCCTGGCTCCCAGGCCAGTGCCCTTCCCAACTGGCCTGGCTGCCTCCCAGGTGCTGTGACCCAGGTTTCTGGCCCTGCTGTTGGCGAGATGCAGGGCATGGGGGTGAGGAACTGAAGGAGATCCAAGCTGCTTTGCAGATCCTGGCATTGGGAAGGGGGTGTCCCCAACTGGAGGATGAGGAAGAGTTGGGAAAAGCCAGTCCTTTGAATCTTTAAGAACATAAGAACGGCCAGATTGGGTCAAACCAAAGGTCCATCTAGCCCAGTATTCTGTCTTCCAACAGTGGCCAATGCCAGGTGCCCCAAAGCGAATGAACAGAACAGGTAATCATTAAGTGATCCATTCCCTGTTGCCCATTCCCAGCTTCTGGCAAACAGAGGCTAGGGACCCCATCCCTCCCCATCCTGGCTAATAGCCATTAATGTTAACCTCCATGAACTTATCTAGCTCTTTTTTGAACCCTGTTATAGTCTTGGCCTTCACAACATCCTCTGGCAAGGAGTTCCACAGGTTGACTGTGTGTTGTGTGAAGAAATACTTTATTTTGTTTGTTTTAAACCTGCTGCCTATTCATTCCATTTGGTGACCCCTAGTTCTTGTGTTATGAGGGGTAAACAACACTTCCTGATTTACTTTCTCCACACCAGTCATGATTATAGACCTCTTTCAGGTCAGTCTCTTCGCATCTGCCAGGGTGTTGCATTGAATTAGAGCGGAGCCTGCTAATGAGGCTGGATGGCTGGATATTGCTCCTAATGTGGATTTGACAAAATCAGGCTTTGACTCCTTCCCGGCTCATGTAACGCGGCCCCTGCCACTGAGTTTGATGGGGTTCATTTTGTGGTGGCACCAAAGCTCCTGAATTTGCCAGGTCCCCCCAAAAATCCAATGCTCCTCTACCGTCAACCTGTTCCATGCGTCAGAGCTGTGGAGATTCTGCTTGTTCTGGCCCAGGGGCTCACAAAGAAATCGCTTGAATTGGGGGGTGGGGGCAGGTTCTTGAATCAGGAGGGCGCCTGGTGTGAGCCAACCTGAGTCCTGCTCTCCCCCACCCGTGCTGCGATCTCGAGTGCTTTTGAGCCCCGAAGAGGCCTTTGTGTTGGGGTAGGGAGAGGAACAGCCCCGTTCCGGCCGGGCTTTCAAGGCAGCGCTAGCTGCTATGCTATTACTTGCACGTCTCGCCAGGGGATCTAATGAGGGAAATATGCTGTTGAGTGTTTACAAGGTCTGTAATGAACCCCTTTCTGAATGCAATTTGATCGGCCTTCAAGCCTTTGTCTGCCCCGCTAGGACGCCTGCCATTATCCCAACCGCTCCTGTACATTCCTCTGCGGGGCTCTGAACATTCTGCACTTGCAAAAGCAGGTTGCCTTTGTCTCATCCACCCCACGGTCCTCGGCTGTTTCGCATCCTCTGGCAGGCGGGGAAACGAGTTTGCAGGTTCTCAGCCCAGATTCAGGCTGGCGGGGGGGAGGACGCTCCTCCCGCCATGGAGTGAATGGGACACAGACTGAGCGAGTTACGTTGTGGGCAGAAGGGAAGGGTGGATTGGTTCAATTCCTGGGTCTGCCCCTGGCTGACCCTGCACGAGTCACTTGAAGCTACGTCCATTTTTAAAGCAAGCAGGGACCCTGAGATCACTTAACCTGACCCCCCCCCCCCATGTGACACAGAGCAGAGAAGTGCATCCAGTTAGGGAGCCCAAGATCTCTGTGTGACTCAAGCATCCTTTCCGGATAGGAATCCAGGCCTGATCTGAAAACCCCAAGAGGTGGGGAATCCACCACTTCCCTGGCACTTGGTTCCAGTGGTAACTCACCCCCCAGGCTAACAGTTTGTGACTTATTTCTCATCTGAATTCGTCTTGATATTCCCTGTGCCTCGGTTGCCCGTCTGCAAAGTGGGGATGATGCGCCGTGGCTCCCAGGGGTGGTGAAGTCGTTAATGTCTGTGAGCAGGGGCTGCGGAGCACCATTTAAAGTGGGGGAGGGGCGCATAGATTTGGTCTATCCAAGTACCTGCTCTGCAGCCTGTCTAGCGATAGGCCAACGAGGCAGCTGCCTGGGGCCACGGATTCTGCCTGCGGCGACAGGAGCAGCCGGGTCAAACCCAAGCAGCGCTGTGACCCCGTGCGCCAGGTCGCAAGGCCACTCGCTCAGATTTGGCCCTAACTCTCCCCGTCCCTTGGTCACGACAGAAGAGCAGCCGGGCCAAACCTGAGCGGCGCTGCGACCTGGCACTCAATAGGAGCTGTGCCACGGCCCAGGTGGGCCTCACCCCTGGCCGGTGTCTGTAAGGTGCTCAGACACTGGGGTGAGCGGGGCATAGGAGCAGCTAGCTTGTTCAGGGATCAGCGCGGCCCACGCTGTACCTGCTGTGAGGGTAGAGGACCCCCAGGTGGATTCCAGTGGAGCTGATTTATACCAGGTGGGGGTCCAGCCCAGGGACTAGTCCCCCTCTCATCTGAAGCAGACCTGACGTCCTGAGAGCTTCGGACCAGGATATCCAGATCCACCAGGCCACCCAGAATGAGACCCGTCAATAGCAGCCAGCGTTGTGAGCCCTGCAGCTTCTTGGCACAAGTCCCGCTCCACCCGCCCGGAGTCAGGTTAGCCCAGAGCGGTGGGGGATCTTGCACCTGCCTCCGAAGCAGCTGGTGCCGGGCTCAGGATAGTGGGCCAGAGGGACTACAGCTCTGATCCAGTCCTCCTGGCCACTGGTTCCAATTCGCCCAGGTGGGGCCCTACGTGTGTTTGGGGGCCTCAGACTGTGTGGGTTGAGTCGGGCAGGCTGTCTATCTTAGGGCCTTGTCTGGCCCCCCAGCACCCTCTTGAATGAATGTATCCTCCCACCCCACCCCTTATGGGGCAGTGCTGTTATCCCCATGGCACAGAGGGGGAGCTGAGAGTGGCTAAGTGACTAGCCCAAGGTCACACAGGAAGCCTGTGTCAGAGGACAGGATTGACCTAACCACTGGGCCCTCCTTCCTGCTCTGCTGAGAAATGCAGTATAAAGGATGTCAGCCCACAGAGCTCTCAACCCGGCCTCTTCACACTTAATGCACCTGGTATATTTTCCTCCCTGAAAATAATAACAAATCTCATACCTCTCCCCTGCAATTTCCCCTCAAGGATTAGCCGAGCGGCTTTCATCCCCTACCGCCTCCAGGGGCCCGTATTGAGCGCACGGCACTTTGAAAGGCAGCGATCAAGTGACAGCAAAGATCCACCCTTGTTCCATTCAGGGGCTCGGCAGGGGGCGCAGCTTGATGGGGGGTCTGGCCCTCGTTGCCAGGAGCCGGGGGAGGAGAATGGGGGTGGGGCCCCGTGTTCTGCCATGTGCAGCAGCGATGATGACAGGTAATGTTCCTGCTCTTGGCGACGGCCCCGCTGCCTGTAATTTGGCACAGTGGGTTGGAGAGAGTCTGGCTTTGTTGCGACTCCCTGACGGCCAGAAAGGACGGGCTGTGGCGGGGATGGGTCTGTCCACCTGGCCGCATGTGTGTCACCGTGTCTGTGCAAGGGGGTGCGTGTGCATACATGTGAATGCACACGTGTGTGGGGGGGGTGGGCACGCACAGCTATAACTGCAAATCTCAGCCCAACCTTAACTATTGCCCCTCTAGCGATGGCGCCGTTGAACATGTCTGGGGGGGGTTTCCGTGGCTGGGTGCATCTACCATTGGGGTGCCTGCAGTCAGAGCTTTGTGTGAGTTGTTGTGCAGGAAGGGGTGTGTGTGTGTGTGTGTAATCAGGTGTCATTGTGTGCGTGCACTTGCCGTATGTGTGTGTGTAGGCGTGTGCATTGCATGTCGTCTTTGGGTGCTTACGTTTCCCTGGCCGGGGCGGGAGGGGGATGTTCTTTAAAACACAGACCCTGCCTGCTTCGTTAGGCCTCTCTGACCCCTTTGCCCCGGGTGGAGAGGGCTGCTGTGTGCTGGGGAGGACTGATGGTCCCCTCTGCATTGACTAGAGATTTGCCTTAGGCAGCTGGGCAGCCCAAGCTCTCAGGTCGGGCACCCAGGAAAGGAGGAACGCGCAATTAGTGACCACCTGGGTGCCAGTGACTTGCCCCGCGGCACACAGGAACTCTGTGGCAAAGGCAAGGGTAGACTCCAGCCCTCCAGAGGAGCATTCAGCTGCCTTAACCATGAAACCATCTCTTCTCTTGCTGCAGTGTCCTGCCTCATTGTCCCTCCTGTGCAATGAACGTGGAGGGGGTCCTGTGGAACACACCACGTGTGGTGTGGACATGCAGTTAAAGGTCCGGCTCTTGTCCCCCTGCATTCAAATCAGGCAGTTTCCTCCTCAAAGCCGCCTGGGTCTAGGATGACCAGACAGCAAGTGTGAAAAATCAGGACAGGGGGTGGCGGGTAATAGGAGACTATATACGAAAAAGACCCACAAATCGGGACTGTCCCTATAAAATCCGGACATCTGGTCACCACCCTACCTGGGTCTAGCAGAGGGTCTTTGAGAGGAGAGAGAGTTTCCCTGCTCTCAGATCAGGTGCCTGGACCCGGCACAAACTGCCTCAACCCAGAGCTGCAATTGCAAGGAAAGTCTTGGTCAGCGCCAGGCTGGAGCATGCTCAATGTGGACCAAATCTTCGGGAATTTAGCTGCTAAAATCTAAAAAATCTCTACTGAGCACATGCAAACGGCCGTTTTTAAAAGGCTCCTAATTAGGCCAAATTTGAGTGGATTTCCACCAGCACAGCAAAAGGCACATCCCTGGCACAAAGGTCCCCCCCTCCCCCCGTGCCAAATTTCAGGATCCTGTTCCAAAAGTCTTGAGCTGCTAGAGCTCTCTAAAGAAAAGGTTGCTAGATATTTTCAACATGGGCAAAACAATGTATTTTTCTCTAATCTCATTGTCAGAAACAGCTGAAGCGTTTTGGCTGACACTTTCCACAACAGTTCAGCCTGAAGCAGACACCCAGCAAGGAAAAATTCCCCTTAAATGGTTGAAGTTTGGCGAAGTTATAAGCAACTGAAAACGGGGGCTTGTAATGAGACGTGTCAGGCGACCTTAATACCAATCCCACCTGTAATAAACCCTGTCAATCTTAAAAATGCTAGTGTAGAGCAGGCCTAGGTATTTGTACAGCACCGAGCACAGCAAGGCCCTGATCCTGAGTAGGACCTCTGGGTGCTGCAGCAGTTTAAATAATCATTAGCGCTTAGTTCTTAGCGGTGCAACGCTCGCACTGTGATCAAAGGGAGGACTGAGTGAGGACTAAAACTGTGCCTTCCAATTTGCTTTTCAACAGCTGCTGACCTTGTGTGTTGATTCCAAGCAGGCTTCCCCCACCGACGCCCCCCACGGTGTTTGTTCTTTGCTCTGCTCGGCCCCTTTGATGGATTGCTCCTCCCCAGCTTAATCCCGTCCCGGTCCCCGAAACGGTCTTGGCACGGCCTGCGTCAGCGCGGCTGCGAGGAGGTCAAAGGGGACGCTGGCAGCCAAGCGGGACCGGCTATAATTGGGGCGTGTGTCTCGCTGTAATGAGGTGTGCGTGGCATCTCTCGAGCCAGGTCGGGGCGTGACGGGTGCTCATTAGTCCTGTTTAGCGGCGCACTGTTGGTAAAAGACATACCGGCCCCTGTGTGGCTATGCAGAGGGAGGACATGAAGGAGGGAGGGTTGGTTTGGGGGAGAGGGGTTAGAGGGGGAGAAGCAGTGCAAGCGGGTGCTGTGTCCGCGTGCGCCGTAGTTAACTGGAACGATGGGCTGGGAGCAGTGTGAATAGCCGTGGTGTGCATTGTACCTGCTTTCGCCATGCTCTTCCGGTGGCAGTTACACCTCGCGTCCACATGAGGCGCTCTAGTCAAGTGTTGCAGGGCCCTCCTGCAGTCGCAGTCTGAGCTCCCTGGACCAGCAAGCAGCTTGTGGGGAAAGGATTCTGGGAGCCTACGGGGATGGTGGATTAAAACTGGCCGGGAAGTGGAATTCTTTATTGTGGACCAGGCCTCTCTATGCCCGGCAATGTTGGATCCAGACTAAGATGGAATGTGGGTTACACCCAAATTGTGTGTGGGGGAGGAAGAGAGGGGTAGCCACTTATCCAATCTGTTTCTGCAAGACAAGCCCTGATTCTGTGCCATATGGTACAAACATGACTGTTAAATGGCCCTGGAAAGGATTTCAGGCTGGCAGAGCATCAATACTGTCACCTCTCATGGTCATGCTTCAGTGGCCGGTGATGATGGGTCAGGAAGGAATCTTTCCTAGCTGCTCCTCACGCTACTAGGAGTTCCACTGAGGTGCATCATTCTGAGCTCTGTGGATCAGGTCAGCACCGTATTTGGGATGGCTACTGCCTTGGCCAATACACCCGGGATTGAACTGAGGAACCTCTGGAGTTAAAGGCATAGGCTGCTGCAGCTTGAACTAACGAGCACGGCCCATAAGAGATTCACCCTCTCGATAGAGCAGGTGCAGGGAGACGAGTAGCACTCACTCACCAATGGATTGTATATGCACAACCCATGCTGGGAGAGTCTGTGTCATCCACTGGTGGCAGGGCCACATAAAAGGTTTGAGGCTGCTATCTGGCAGGCTTAAGTTTGTTAGCTCAAGTGGGAGTCGCTCATGCTTGGAGTGGGGAAAGTCTAGGGTTCAAATCCTGCTGTCAACCTAAATATGGTCAATTACACATGAGCATCTTATATAACAAGGACTAGACCCCCAAAGCCTTCTAGCATGCAGGGGAGTTGGTGTGAAACCTGGGACGGTGTGAAAACCCCAGAAGGAGCAGGCATGGTTGGTTGTCTTCGTTCTAGGGGTGTTCCAAAGTCCGGATCAGGGCTCTAGAGGAGGAAAGGGAGGGCGCAATCTGCCCCTGGACATTACTCTTAAATTAGCAAACGCTCTCTCTTTGCCGAGAAATTGACACGCTAGCGTGGGAAGGCGCTGCTGGGAGCATGAGCCTCATAACGTGAGGGCTCTTTGCTGCAATTCGAGGCATTCAGGGGAACAAACAACTTCCCTGGTGGAGCGGTAGCTTGTAAGAGCAGCCTCCCCCCACTCCCTACCCCGCTGCACAAAGCAAAGGAGCAAGACCCATTATAGCCAGCAGGAAAGAGAAATCGACACATGTTTTTCGGAGCAATGAAAAGAGCTGCCTTTGTGCTGAGCTTTTAGTCCCAGCTGCACCGTGGGCCGGCTAGGATAATAATACTCAAAGGCATTTTAACAAAGCGCCGAGCCCCTGCGGATCAAGATCCTTATATGGCCGGCTCCTCAAATGGTATAAATAGCACAGGAGTGGAGCTACAGTCGATTCACATCAGCTGTGGATCTGGCCCATGGACTTCCATGGAGCTGGGCTGATTTATAGCAGCGGGGGTGCAGGCCTGTTTTTCAGCCCCACATTTTTGACCAGGGCTAATCACAACCCTCTCCCCCCAGACAGGTGTCACCTCGATTTTATAGGCAAGCAGAGGTGGCTTTACCAAGTCAGTGGCAGAGATGGAACACTAGTTCCCCCGGCTTGATTCTCTTTTCACATCCCCCGTGTAAATCAGGAGTGACTTCAGTGAAGTCGGCACTGAACCCCTGTGAAATCTGGGCTCAGGCCCCATTGTTTTTAGTGGGATTATACCAAGGGAATTTGGCTCACTGCTTTCCCAACGCTGGCTGCGTTGCCTTGGAGCTTGCCGACTGAGAAATGATAGCACTAGTGTTGTGTAGCCTCCCCATAACACGTGGGTACAGATCCCTTCGTGAGTGCTGTCACGATGACCCAGAAGATTGTGTAATGGGATCACTGTTCCCAGAGAAAGGTCAGTTGTTCTTAGGGCTGGAGAAATATTGTGTCAAATACGCAGCACCGTGGCTACCTTGCTTAGCTCAGACGGGTGTGGCACTCATCCTTGCTGAGCCTGCGCCGCGATCATTGGATATGGGGCATTGATACCTTTCCACTGAAAAGTTGTTGTTTTTTTGTTTGAATAATGCTTAAAAATCAGTCTCTCCTTGGGCTGGGGATCCTCTTGGATTTCACAAGCTATGCACAATCCTGCTGTGGTCAGTACGGTTACCATGCGGTTATCAAACCAGCCGTTGTGCTCCACCCCAGAGGTGGCTGCAATTTCAGCGGTCTCTATAGATACTGGCCAAGATTTGCAAAAGTAACCAGTGATTTGGGGAGACACTTTAAAGGGGCTTGATTTGTCCACGAGTGCTGAGTGCTCATCCTCTGGGAATCAGGCTTCTCAGAGTGGGACCTCCAAAAACCGAGGCACCCCAAAATCATAGGTATTTTTGAGTTTAAAACGTCTGGGTTCCATTCTTGGCTCTTCATCTAGAATTGCTGGGTGACCTTGGGCAAATCATTCTCCCGCTCAGTACCTCAGTTTCCCCATCCATCAGGTGTCCATAAAGCAGACAATTTTCACTATATCGGCCTCAGCCTGTGAAGCTCTTTATATCCCGAGGGAATTCTGCCCTGATTTCCCAGGGTTCCCCATTTGTGCCAGTGAGGGCAGAATTTCAATTAGTGCTCACGTTCGTTATGGACCTGAGCACTGAGCAGTATTCTGTAGGGACCAATTCTGCATGTGCTTAAGGATCTTAGATGAGATGGGACCAAACAATTTGTTTTTTGTTGTTGTTGTTTTTTAAATCTTATGGTTTTAATCCGTTTGTTCTTAACCAACAGTCTGTCAGGTATTTATATGGTCCCCGGGATCTCAGCATTTCACGATCTTTAATGCATTTTACACCCCTCTCCCCAATGCAGGGCTGCTATTCCCATTTTACAGATGGGGAAACTGAGGCCCAGAAGGGTTTGGCCAAGGCCACGCAAGGAATTTGTGGCAGAGGAAAGAACTGAATGCAGGTCTCGAGAGCATCCTAACACTGGGCCAGCCATCCTCGTTGCTCTGGTACCTGTAATTCCAGTGCTGTACAGTAGAGACTCTCCTAGGTCACGCTGGCTTTGTAGGGTCATTGGTGTAATGAGGCCTTCCCCCCCTCGCCACCTGCGACCAGCTGCCTTGGCCAAGGAATTTTAGGAATGTCCAGGTAGATGCTGCCCCACGGCCAGGAAACCAGCTGCCTTGCTGCTGAGCAAACCGGATGCCCCGTTCAGCAGGGGGGAATATTTTAATTTTTGTTTCCTGCTTCCTGAGGCTGGTAAATAAACAGGGTGGCTTGTTTGGCCGGCAGCTTTTAAGTTGGAGCGTAGGGTAAACTGTGAACTGCCTTAGTGCGCTCTTAACCTCTGGGGGGGCAGGAGGGTTTGTAAAGCTGGGGGTGTTTTAGTGATTACATTTTTATTTTTAGTTTTTCATCACCACCCCTTTACGAAATGGGACTTTCCCGTGTAATCTAGATGGAGCTGGGGCCGTTAATACATTGATTCCAATCAAAGGGGATTTCAATCAATCAGGCCTTTGAGCCTGCTGTCTAACCGGGCCCGGGCTAGGAAACCTTTTACAAACCACGAACCTTAATATCCCCACGGGTGTCAGGGGATTGTTTCTCAATTTCAGCATGATCAAAGGGTGCGAGTGGGCGTGGTGAGCCCATGTGCCGGGGGGTTGCAAACACCATTCGCTCAAATTCGGCCTGGCCACCCCTCCGTCATGACGGGGGCAGCTGCCCCAAATTTCAGGAGCGGGGTTGCAACCCCATGACTGAGTGGGAAGGCTCCCCCCTCCCCCCGAAAGTTTGATGCACAGGGGCATGGGGAGAGGACAATTGAGAACCATTGCTAGTTCAATGGCTAGTCTTCACTGCAATCTAGCTAGCTAGGTCCCAGAGCAGTGAAACCGCGTTAGTGTCATGTTGCTAGCGAGGGCTGCATGTCCTGGATTGTTGTTGTAGGGTTGCTAGCGGGGGCTGGGCTGCAGTTGCTGGATCGTTATTGTAGGGTTGCTAATGAGGGCCGAGCTGGACCCCTGGTGTAGGGTTGCTAAGGAAAACAGCATCAATCTCCACGGTTGTTCACACGCAGCAGGGTGCGTTCCTGAGGAGCCCCCCTGCAAAGCTATGCAACTGATGACAGGGCAGGAAAGGTGTGAACAGTCACATCCAGGCCCCTCCCCTTCTCTCAATAGCCAGCAGTGTGGATATACAACAACATGAAGCAATCCGCGGCTCTCCCACCTCGCTGGTGCTATGCAGTCAGGCTGCAGCAATGCCCAAGGGAGGTTGATGAGGGAGATAAAGCCCCGCTCCCTCTCTGGATGATTAAGCAGGTGCAATGCTGATGAGCTGATCTGATGATGCCTTGGGAAGGCATTTCTGGAATAACTCCCTCCCTGGGCTGCTGCTGAAGAGCGATGGCTCAGCATTGGGTTGGGCCAAAGCTTTTAGAGCAAGTCTGGGAAACTAGTGCTGGTCGGGAAACTGGAGTTTCCCTTGCAGGGGACAGTCCAGCATTTTTGGGGGGTGGGGGTGGGGGTAGGGGCAGAGAATCCTGCCATTCGGAACAAAAAAGCAGAAATTTAGGAATTTCCCACCGAACAAAAATTCTGAAAAATGTTGATTCCGGGCGGTTGGAACGTTTCCTTTCACCCACGTCATTTCAGCTCATTTCGGTTTGCATTTCATATTGCATTCAAATAGGAAATCACCTAAACATCACATGAAAGATAACAAAACGGGGGGGAGGGATAGCTCAGTGGTTTGAGCATTGGCCTGCTAAACCCAAGGTTGTGAGTTCAATCCTTGAGGGGGCCATTTGGGGATATGGGACAAAAATTGGGGATTGGTCCTGCTTTGAGCAGGGGGTTGTACTAGATGATCTCCTAAGGTCCCTTCCAACCCTGATATTCTATGATTCTATGAAAAATAGAGACTGTATTATTGTAATACGTTAATAGACTATGAAAGTCAAAATGAATCAAAATGACACTAACACAAGGTTTCAACTTTGGTGTGTCAACAGCACTCATCACAATCTGGCAAGATGGTTAGTTTTTGACAAAACTGCTATTGGCTGTCGAAAATTTTCCAATCCGCTCTCTGCAAAACTAAGCAAGGCCGAATTCTACTGCACGCCAAAGGCTGTAGGAAGCATTTTGTCCTGGTCCTGTCTCTTTGAATCCTTGAATTCCCCTTCTCCTTTAGTAGACAGGTCGCCTTCCTAGGGTGACCAGATGTCCCGATTTTATAGGGACAGTCCCGATTTTTGAGTCTTTTTCTTATATAGGTTCCTATCACCTCCCCCCCTCTGTCCTGATTTTTCACACTTGCTGTCTGGTCACCCTACGATGGCATCTCTGGCTTCCATTCCCATTGCTACCATGTTAAGACTGACTTTGCTAGCATTTGGGGAAGGAGCTTGTTACCTTATTGAAAATTTGCTCATAGGCGTAGGTGAATGTGATGAAGCTAAGCTATTTCTCCTTCCAGGCAGCCAGGTGTTATTTCTCCAGTGTGTCTTTTCTCTGTTAAAATAATTTATAAGCTGAGAATGAAATGTACAGCTCCTAAAAACAGCTGGAGTGGAGCAGGCTGATGGCCCATCTAGTCCAATGGCCTATCTCTGATAGCTGGGAGGATTTGATTTAATAGCCCTGCTTCCAAAATGCACCTTCCTCTGAAACAACTGGTTCTGGCCACTACCTGACACAGGCGTGTGGCCTAGATGGATCATCGGTCTGATCTGGGGTGGCCGCTCCTCTTCAATACTGCGTCATGCGGGGAGATTTCTGATTGGCTCCCCAACCTGCGCAATGAGTATGTCACTGGTGTAATTCCATTTTCTGTTTCCTGCCTCTTTAAATCTCTAGAACTTGCCAGCCCTGCGGAGACAGGCTGCCATTTTGGGAGGCGGAGTCCGGCAGTTATGGGGAGTGGCGGGGTAGGGACTTGATTTTGGTTCTTTCTTCCTTTGCTCTGAATCTAAAATAAGTCATTTGCACTGAAGGTCACATGGTTGCAGATGGAAAATATAGATCAGTTCCTGACCTGCAATGAGAGGATTTGAAAGCCCTTCTAATGATATCCCGGCTTGTAATCACAGACTCATGCAATGATTGCCACTTATTATTAAGGCCCTACTTGAATGGTGGGGTGATTGGGGGGAGGGATAGCTCAGTGGTTTGAGTATTGGCCTGCTAAACCCAGGGTTGTGAGTTCAATCCTGTAATGGGGCAAAAATCTGTCAGGGGACAGTACTTGGTCCTGCTAGTGAAGGCAGGGGACTGGACTCGATAACCTTTCAAAGTCATTCCAGTTCTAGGAGATTGGCATATCTCCATATATTTATTGTCAAATAATTGCGTCCTAGTTGCAGACAAGACATCGAAAATAACGGAAAAGTAATAATTGACCTTTTTGATTGTGGCCATTTGGAAAAGCCAGGGAACACCTATTCGTTTAAGAAAAAATTGCTGGAACAATATAAACACTCAAGGACTATGTTATGGCTGCTAATTTTTTTTTGATAACTAAACATTTTGCTGCAACTATATTAGTCAATGCGCAGGGCTGACAACCTGAGCCCTACCGTGCGTGGGGCTGACAGCCCGAGCCTCAGCTGCTGTCGGCTTGGATAAATGGGGTTCTACTGTACTAATGGGAGTGGGGGGTGAGAAGTGTGTGTTGCAAACCTCCAAATGTGTGCAAAATTGCAGACTGTGCGAAGTAAGCCAATTAAAATAAAAAATTGCAGTGGAAGCCTCATAGTGCAGGATCTGCAATTTCCTCAGTACCGCCAATTAAGTAGGGCCTTATTCATGAGCTATTCCTTAGCATCACCGTAAGGCATAGAGCCCTAAAGACTGACTCCCTGTGTGACGCCAATCGCAATCAGGTGCTGGGTGCTGCACATTCATTGTGTGAGAGACAGTCCTCAAAGAATTTACAAGCTAAAGAGACAAGACAGACAAAGGGTGAGAGAGAGAGAATCTCTCCACCCCTCAGCCCCAGTTTTACAGATTCATGGGGTTTTTTCAAGGCCAGAAAGGACCAATATGATCATCTACTCTGACCTCCTGCAGGACGCAGGCCAGAGAATCCCACCCAGTTATCCCCATATTGAGCCCAATAGCTCGTGGTTGGACTAGAATATATCATTTCCAAAGAGAGTCCCAGTTTAAAGACTTCAAGTGATGGAAAATTTAGCATACTCCTAGAGAAGCTATTCCAGGGATTAATGACCTTCCCTGTTAAATATGTGTGTCTTTTTTTTCTAGTTTGAATCTGTCAAGCTTCAGCTTCTAGCTGTTTGATCTTGGATGTCTTTATTAGCTGGATTTAAGAGCCTTATCAGATGCCTTCTCCCTGTGAAGGTACTTTTGGGGAAACTGAGGCACAAAAAGATGACGTGACTTGCCCAAGGACACACAGGCATCAGTTGCAGATCTAGGAATTGGACTCTGGCCTCTCACATCCCAGTGCAGTGCCTTGTCCACTAGACTATTTTTACACATAAAAGACTAACCCCCTGTGACGAACTAGGACTGTAGTTAAGGTTTCCCTGAGTACTGTGTGAGTGCCTCAGTTTCCCCTATGCGGTGCTTGAGTATCTAGGTGGTGGGACAACGGTGCATGATTGTTACAAAGCCCTAGAAGGCAGAGGCCTGGACACAGAGAATGGCCCTGTCTCCTGGCAACAGATGGCCCGGCCCCTCCCCCGGCAAAGGTGAGAGCTGAAGGTGTGAGAACAAAGGGATCAGGTGACCTCCTGGCCCGGGAAGCAGACAAAGGGGGAGGAGGTGCTGGAGGGTTGGGAGTTGGAAGCTGGCTGGGCAAGAGGGGGGAGAGGCAGACAGGGTCTGGCCTCCCGGCCCTTTTGGAGCTGTGGGGCGAAATGCAGGGAGCCCCAAGCTGGGGTCTAAGCTCCCTGCCCCCCGGAAGGACCCGACTGAGGGGTCCTGGATGTACTGACAAGCTCTGGTTGGACTGTGTTCCTGGCATCTCTAATAAACCTTCTGTTCTACTGGCTGGCTGAGACTCCCAGTGAATCCGGGGAAGAGGGGTGCAGGGCCGGACTCCCCTATACTCCGTGACACCCCCCTTCTAAAATTTACTGAGATAAAGGATATTCTATCTAGTTTAGAATGTGCTGTACAATGGAGATAATCCATTGCTTTGTGGTGGTTATTGCAGAGTGTGTTTTAATAATGGTTATTCCAGATTTATCTGGGTAGAACTGGGATCAGAATATGGCCCTGTACAAATACCATACATGAAATGGGTCTGTATCTGCTTTTTGCTGGTTTGAGTCCAGACTTGTTTTCTTTCAGTGAAACACACAAGATTTTGTGGCTACAAACCCCGTACAGAGGATCCAAATCAGCCGCAGGGGAGTGAGCTAGATTCCATTCTTGCTCGCGCATCATCTGTATCTTTGCTAGCCAAAATCCCGATTGCTGGTGCTTTTGATTCTTGCTGCTGTTGCCAGAGTCAAAGAGAATCATGCTTTTCATTTATTTTTCCTTCCCAGAGCCCAGCTGGGGTTTATACCTGCCTGCCGTTTACGAATTGGTTCTTGATTCTCAGCAGAACCAATCTGCTGCAAGAGTCACTGAGATGGAATAAGTCTGGAGCTCCCCAACGATACCGTTTTGAAGGGGGGGTGCTTAGCAAGGCCAGCGGGCTCCGTAAGGAAGGTTCTCACCAGGCAGGGGCAGTAAGCCCAGCAGGGGAGAGAATTTAAATGCCCTTTGTGCAATCCAAGGCAGGTATAAACCCAACACGGTCCTCGTACTATTAACTGCCTCCCAGAGAGATTAAAAGCACCGCAGCAGCCCTGCTGGGGGTTCTTGGCTGGGTTCCTAGTGGTTAAATATTGACCCACCCGGCAGGAATGGGAATGCAAACGCTCAGGTTTCATGTTCTGGAAAAGTACAGAGCTGCTCCTCCTACTCCAAAGAGGGGAGGGTTGGGAGAAGCCAGGAAGGAGCTGCCATGTAACCTGATATTAAGGTGACTTCCACACCCGACTTCCACACCCATCTCCTGCCCTGTAGATGTGACCCAAACCAGGTGCTGGATGGACATGAGTTTACTAAGGCACTTTGCAGGCTTAACAAAGAGGCTGTCGTGCACCCACGGTTGCGTTGCAACTCACAGACCTGCACTCCTGTGAAACCTCCTTGCTGCTTAGATGTGGCTGTCTACCGTTTAAAGGTAAGACAGCCACATCTCCCCCGGGTGGCGTTAGTAATATGCCCTTTATCCTCTATGGCAGTGGCTCTCAACCTTTCCAGATGCCCGTACCCCCTTTCAGGAGTCTGATTTGACTAGCGTACCCCCAAGTTTCACCTCGCTTAAAAACGACTTGCTTACAAAATCCGACCTAAAAATACGCAAGTGTCACAAACGCCATTACTGGAAAATCGCTGACTTTCTCCTTTCCGCCATAGACTTATAAAAGAAATCAATCGGAATAGAAATCTCGGACTTCCATTTCAGTGTATAGCCTATAGAGCAGTATGAACAAGTCATTGTCTGACATTTTAGTGTGTACTGACTTGGCTAGTGCTTTTTATGTAGCCTTGTTGTAAAACCAGGCAGATATCTAGATGAGTTGATGTACCCCGCCGGGGGTATACATACCCCTGGTTGAGAACCGCTGCTCTATGGTGCCCATTATAGTCTATGGAGACCCAACCACTAGAGGGCGACATACATATACACCAAGTCATGGGACTGAAGCTATGCCAGGAAACGGGAGGCAGGCAGATAGCTCTGTGAAGCAGTCCTCATGCAACAATATTTACCAGGCTGAGTTAATGAGTGCCACCTGAACTGGCAGCGGCAGGGGGAGGAAGGAGATCAGAGCTGGTTAATGATTGCAGAGTGGTTTCGGCCCCACAGACAGTGGCCCGAATGGAATTGTGCCGGCTAGCTCTGTCCAAAGAAGCGTCGCTTCCCGGAAGGGGCGGCGCGGTAGGTTAGAATGGCAAAGGGCTGCCATGAAAGGGCGGCCGCCCAGATCAAAAGAGGTGGGCCTGCTGCCCTGGCTTACAGCACGGCATCCCGGCAGGGATTAAAATGGGGGGATTGGCTAAATAAATCACAAACCAGCTCCATCAGGGAAGAGAGCTGAGCAGAGGAAATGACTAGTCCGTCTGCTGGCCTTGTCCGGAGGCCGCGTCAGGCTGGGGAGGTCAGTCTGGCCATCCTGTTCTCGTAGGGGAACGGAGCGGAGCCGAGAGATAGATTTGGGGATAACGTCAGGCGGCATGAGGCCGTTCTTTCGAAGGACAAACGAATCTGCGCTGGGTGCTTGATGGAAGTGGTCGCGAGTCCCGTCAGCGCAGAAGAGCCGCATCGAGAAGGGCCGAGGGCCACGCGATGAATCCTCCAATGGGAGTTTTCACGTCGCCTGAGTCAGTGGTAGCATCAGAAATGTATTAAGTGGCTTGAGGCAGTTGGTCAGGCTAACCTCCTTCACTAGCTTTATTCTGCAGATCACTAAGAACTGGGTCATCTGTTTGATCTAGCTACTGCTTCTCCTCACGTAGCTTGCTCCGATTTATGTAATTCCATCTAAGGGGGCCCACGCAGGACAAGGACGCCAGGCAGGGCCGGCGCGCCCATTAGGCGACCCTAGGCGGTTGCCTAGGGCGCCAAGATTTGGGGGGCGGCGGGCGGCTGCCTCCCAGCTCCCAGCGACTGAGCGGGGAGCCGCGGGGCAGCCGCCGTGAGCCGCCCAGCTGCCCCGGGCTCCCTACTCAGCTTCCGCGGCCGGTGAGTCACGGGTGCGGGGGGGCTGAGCGCCCATGGCTGGGGGACCTGGCTGAGGGGGGGCGGCATTGTGGGTGGGGGAGGCTGAGCTCCCGCGGGCGGGGGAAGCGGCATTGGGGGGGGGAGACTGAGCTCCCGTGGGCGGGGGAGCTGGCTGCGGGGGCGGCGCAGGGCTGGTGCAAGGAAGTTTCGCCTAGGGCGCGAAACTTCCTTGTACCGGCCCTGACGCCAAGGTGATTTAAAAAAAAAAAAAGATTTCCTTAACCCTTGTGTGCAGGCTTTTATTTTGGATTGAAACTGGTTTATTTTGGTTTAGTTTGTCGATTAAGAGCCACTTCAGTTTAGATTAAACCTGTTCCTAAACCGAATTAAGAGCATCCACGCGGGGATTTGTGCCAGGTTAACTCAATCCTTTTAACCTGGTTTAAATTAATTTCTTGCATTTAGACAACGCCTGTCTAATCTATCAGCTGAATGCTTTATCCTTCACTCATAGCTTGCTGGGTGTGTCTGTCTAACCTGTCTAGCAACTAGCTCCTTTGGCAACATCTTGCAAGATATCTTTAAAATTAAATCCATCTATGACACACGCCCCCATCCCATCCGACTCTGCATTTCATAGGCACAGTGAATGGTTAAAGCATATCAGCTATTGTCAGAACAAAAATATGGAAAGAGAGAGACATACACACAAGAATGTCACTTTGGAACTGTGGAAGCCTAGCCTAGTGGTCATATGGCCTGTGTGTCATAGGCCCTATACTGCTAAAACTAGTGGAGATTCTCCCCTAGCTCAGAGAGCGGAAGCTTGGAACTGAGAGGAAACATAGCCCAGTGGTCATCATATCATGTGTGTCATAGACCCTGTGTTGCTAATAGCTGGAGGAGATTTTCCCATCACTCAGATGGCAGAAGCCTGTGCTTTTGGAGCAGGAGCACTTGAGTTATATTTATCCATGTGCCATGGTGTTCCAAGCGGTCATGGGATGCTGTACAGTGACAGATGTGAAGCCCTAAGTAGCCACAAATTTGTTCCATCAGCTGGCTAAGAGTGCAATTGTGATGGCCGGAGCGCCTCCCGGAGGAGATGGGTGGGTGTGGGCAGGTAATGGGACCAGGGTCAGGTTGCAGGTCTGATCTCTGAGGAGTCAGCTTCCTGCCACGCTCTTAATCCCTCCGGGAGAATCAGGCAGTGGGTGGCACAAGGAAATGGCTTGTTGCAGCCGGAGATGAGCCCTGCGGGACTGAGCGCTCCCTGCGTAAGAGCGAAGGGAAGGGGATATTGGAAAGGAAATGGGTAGTTGGCCAGATGCGTCCTCTACTTCCTGGAGGGTGAGGATGGGGGCAGCGTTTGTTCTGGCTGCATCTCTCCCTTCCCAAGTTTTTGGGGATGGAAAAGGCGACGGGGCCTGATCCTGCAAAACTCCCATTGATCGTTAGGGAGCCTCCAAATCAGGCTCCTGGGAAAACCCCAGCTACCTAGCAGGCTTGGGAGAGTCTCCTTTAGTGCCACAGTGATGTCCATGGGGAGATAGAGAGAGAGAGAGACACTGTGATAACTGCATAGGTACCAGGCACACTTACATACTACGGTGATCAACACTATAGGAAGCCCTTGGGCCTTGTTTGCATGGGACGTTTAGCCACGGGTGCAAACCTCTAGACACCATTTACGCTGGAGAGAAGTTGCACCAGTGCAAAAATCACATTGCACCTGTGCAAACTGTGTCTGCCCACGGGGGCTTGCAGCTCCAGATTCCAGTTGCAGGCAAGGCCTTAGAGGCACTAGCTGTCCGTGGCACTAGGTTTTGCAAAGGGACCAGATTGCCAAAGAGCCTCTGTTCCAAGCAGCTCCCATACCGGTGACGCTTTTCCAAAGCCCCCCGGCACTAAACGCTTTGGCAAATCTGCTCCTCGGAGTCGCAGTGGGAGCTTGGAGCCCTTTGGATAATGGGGCCCTCAGTTAGGGCCCCAATTTGGGGACAGAATCCTTATTCTTCACAGCATTTCCGGACAGGCATGGGCTTCAATCATTGTTCATCATGCCGAGCTCTTCTAGGGTATGTCTGCAGCGCGTCTAGACGTCGCGTTGATGGTCCAGCTCTGGCTTTCAAGTACGGTGACCAGATGTCCCGATTTTATAGAGACCGTCCCAATTTGGGGGTATTTTTCTTATATAGGCTCCTATTACCCCTCCCACACACCCCCTGTCCCGATTTTTCACACTTGCTGTCTGGTCACCCTACTTTCAAGACCCCGCCCGAGCCGCAACATCTACAAAGCTATCTTTAGCATTGCTGACGCAAGCCTCGCCGACACAAGCGGCGAACCCAGGCCGGGAGGCTCACTCCCAGATGCAGGGTAGACGTTGGGGCCGGTCCCTCCCCCGGTGCCTCGGTTTCCCCATCGTCAGCAGGGTAGTGACACTCCTCTTTGCAAAATGCTTTGAGATCTACTTCTTTGATAAGAGCTCATTATTATTCCCCACCACTGGGTTACCTGACCTGCTCCTACATCCTTGCCTGTGATGAGCTATTTATTATTGGCACGGCAGGGCATGAGCCGCTGATCTCAGCTACCTTCCTGGCACAGCGGGATCATTAAGGAAGCAAAGGCCTCTCTGTTCTCAGCGTCTCCCGCTAATCGCGTTATCCCACTGCTCATTGTCTTCTCGCCAGAGCTAAAGTGACAGGAGCCATGTATCTGGGGAGCAGTCCCTTGTGGGGCTGCTGCTGCATCCCCCTGGCACGTGGCAGCTGTCCCTGTCTCCCCACCCTGGGGTCCCCTAGGGCCTAACGTCCTGGCAGGTTGCTGAAGTCAAAGGAAGCCTGCCAGTCCGTTCGAGCTCAAGCTTCGTTTCCTAGCCGCTGAAAAACCCAGCCTCAGTCAGTATGTGCAAACGAGGCCAGGGGGTGCAATTATCCGAAGCCCTTTCCAGTCCTCGGGGTGGCCACCCCCTATTGTTTGAGTTCCCGGAGGGGCTGTGGGAACCCTCCCCTGTAAAGCAGAACACAATCAGACATGGGGGGAGGGCTAGCTCAGTGGTTTGAGCATTGGCCTGCTAAACCCAGGGTTGTGAGTTCAATCCTTGAGGGGGCCATTTGGGGATCTGGGGCAAAAATTGGGGATTGGTCCTTCTTTGAGCAGGGGGTTGGACTAGATGACCTCATAAGGTCGCTTCCAACCCTGAGATTCTATGATTCTATGATAAGCCGCCCGTACATTTGATACGGCCATCCCCCGCCGCGCTGCATGGAGCTGGGGTATCTGTCCCACCCGCCTCCAGCAGGTCCACTGGCATGAGGGGTGATTTTGCAGGTAACGCTGGAAGCAGGCTGCAGCATTCTCAGGCTGGCAGTTTCTACTGAGTCTGAGAGAATCTCAGGTCTCCTCCTGCCCCAAAATGCGGGGAGGAGGGGCGGGAAATCTGATGGTAACAACATCTTCCGAGTGACCAAAGGTTTCCCCCCCATGAGTCAGATGGAGGCCCAGGCTAGCAGCCTTCAGCGCCCTAACGAGCCAGTGACTCAGAGGGTGATCTCTCCTCCAGGTGCTTATTCCAGGAAGAGGCTAATTGTAAGAGAGTCGAAGAGCCCTTACGGAAACTGAATGTCTTTGAGCTAGTTCCATCCCATGGCACTCGGAGTCCACGTTCTCTTGCTGGGCTCCAGTTTCTACCCTGGAGCCATGCTGGGTTCGACAGGCCGGAGATGGCTGCTCTTAGAAATTCAGTCAGTACAGACTGGGCAGCAGGTAGCCCGGTTGTTAAAGTGCTGGCCTGGGGGACGCTGGAGTCCTGGGTTCAGTTCTCTGCTGCACACACTCTGTGTGATTTTTTTTTCTTTGTGCCTCAGTTTCCCATCTGTACACTGGGACACTGTCTATCCCGCAGTGGTACTTAGCTGGCCTCATCGCTGCCGTGTCTGAGAGCACCTCACGATCTTTAGTGTATTGATCTTCACGACACCCTGGGAGGCAGGGCAGAGCTATTATCCCCATTGTACAGATGGGAAACTGAGGCACAGAGAGGCTAAGTGAGTTGACCAAGGTCACAGAATCTGTGGCAGAGCCAGGAATTGAACACAGTGCTCCTAAGTCCTGGGCTGGCACCTTAACCACTAGACCATCCTTCCTCTCCTGGAAGCACCGCCCTACCTTACAGGAGGTAGGGGCAGCGTTGTAAGACTAAATACCTTAAAGATGGTGAGGTGCTCAGACACTAACATGAGGCCGGGCCAGGTACGTACCTTACCCAGAGAGTTCAAGCCCCAGCTGCAGCCAGTATCCGGGAGCAGGTGGTTTCCACTGCTGGGTGCTGATGTCAAAATGACCTTGCCTGGCTGCTCCGGAAGCTTTGGGTACAGAGCAGGGGACGAGTACAGCACACAGGGGTCTGCAGCATCCGCAGAGAGAATGCCGTGCAACAAGAAACAACTCCATTGGTGAGGTGGCATCTCTGTATCCTGGAAAACGTTCATGAATCTTTCCCGGGGGAGACAGGCTGCCCGGAGGCCACTTGAGCAAGAAGCCTGTGTTCGGAGTGGCCCGTTTCCTTGGCTGGTTAGAGGTGGGCCCGGCCTGAAGAGATCGGATGCGGATCCCAACTTGCGTGGCGTTCGGGAGGGGCTCCCCTGTAAGCACATCGCCCCTGCAAGTCAAGGTGTGTCGCCCAGGCAGGCGTACCTGCGGCGTGTGAATCTAGCTAGCACCCGTGATGACAGTCGTGATAAATTCCCTGCCATTTTAGGGGCGTTGGTGCACCTCTGAGCCTCCTACTTGCCGCCTGTTGCACTCAACAGTTTAGTCTCTGGAGGGCTGAGGGACTTTGGTCTAATCCAGGTTATTGGGCTCAGTTCAGGGCTACCTGGCGGGGAGGGTTAGTGGCTTGTCACGTGCAGCTCCTATGAGTTGCTCTGATGGTCACTCTGCACTGTGCCACCCCCCCCCTTCTCTTGCTCGATTAACGCTGGCACGGGTGGGCGTCCTCTTGCTACCGTGACACCTTCACTGGTGGCGTCAGCCTGCCCGCGAGAACTGGACTCTCTGAGGATCCTGGGAACGGCCTTGCTCTGGCTGGCTGACCGCCACCCCGTTGGCAGCTGTGCTGAGGGGAGCGTCTGGGCGCGACGCATGCCAGCGGGGCCGGCGGCACCGCCTGGGCACAGCCTATTGGGAGGGGGAACAGGTGGGGAAGCAGCATGTCCGGTCTGGGCACCTGTCACCCTCAGCAAGAATCCTGTCTCCTATAGCGGCGAGCAGCGGTGGTCTCCTGCCATTCTGTGAGCCGATCCGTGACTGGCTGCCAGGCGCTAGGGCAATCCAAATCATCCGTAATAATCCAGGATCGGACCACCCGAGCTGGTGGTGCTAGCAGGCTGCCGGTGGCTGTGTCTGGCAGGGGAGGGTGAGAAAAAGGGGGAGAGGAGGGCGAGTGAGAGAACAGGACAGGGATCCGCTCAGGTTGGGGCTGGCCCACGGGCAGAGGCCATGTGCTAACGATGCCCGGCTCCTGACGGGAGGCCCGAGGTGTGAGAAGTTAATGAAGCAGGAAGGGGCCCGGGGTGTCTCATTTCCCCTCTGGTTAATTAGCTTCCTGGCCTAAGGCGCCCCCCCCCCCGTAAGATTTTATCTCACAGGACGTTCTGCACCGTTTCGCCATCGTCCCAACGGGCGCTCGGTCAAAGAGCCCTTAATCCCCTGTGTCCCCATGGCACACTTGTGCTGCGTGAGGTCTGCTGCTATCCCTGATCGCCAGCTCCCAGCGCCTATTGAAGTCAGGCCAGGCTGGGGGTTTAAAGCGACCCTGCGTCCATGTGGCTGAGGGCGTCAGATGGCAGCCATGGGTTTCGGCTGCAAGGAGCTGATTCTCCTTTACATCTTGTCTCTCCCCTGCCCCCAACCCTCCCGATAGCGCCAATTAAGGGCAGGGGGTTTAAATAGGGCGGATGGTTTTGTGATTAAAACATTGTACTGTGATTCAAGGAGACTGGGTACAATTCCTGGCCCCAGATGCCCTGTGTGTGACCTTGGGCAAGTCAAGCGCCGTGCCTCAGTTTACCCATCTCTACGCTGGTGAGAACGGTTCTTCCTTTGCGTATCTTGTCTGTGGAGTTTGCAAGCTCTTCAGGGCAGGGATTGCTACTATGGATTTCTGGGCGGCGCCTGGCACAAGGGGCCCCCGATCTCACTTGGGTCCCTGCGATGTTACTGCTATACAAAGAATGATCTAGCTCCTGGGGGCTACTCTGGCTCTGCCATGCACTGGCAACTGGCCGGGCTGCGAGTGGCAAAGTGGAGGGCGCGTGAAGGCACCCGGGACAGTCTGTACTATGACAGCGGAGTGAACGGGAGGGTAGACGAACTAGACGTGATTTCTCTTCCCACTCCCCAGGCCCCTTCTCTGCTTTGTCAGCGGAGCATCCGTTACCCTGACAAATCAAAGCGCTAAAGCATTTTCGCCCTGTTCCAGCCAACGAGGCGAGCCGCAGCTGCGTCTCCGAGACCGTCAAGGGGGCGTCTGAAGCGCCGGAGGGCAGTTTGTGTAGCAAGCAAAGCGGGAAATTGACAACAGGGCATGATTCATATGCCTTGCTGGAAGCCTGTTCTGTTCCCAGAAGCCTGAAGGCCAGATTCTGATCTCGGGTACTCCCGTGTAAATCCAGAGTGAATCCCTTGACTTCCATGGATGTCTACACCGGTGTAACTGAGAATCTGGCCCTACCACCATTGACTCCAGTGGGGTTACTCTGAGCTTACACTGGTATAACTGGGATCAGAATCAGCCCATGATTCTATTGACTGCAACAGATGATTCCAGATTCACACCAGTGTCATGGAGATTGGAACCTGCCCCTAGCTCCATTAACTCCGGAAAGGGTGCCCTGGGTCAGAATCCGGCCTGAATTTTCCCATCACCTAATTTCCCCCCACCCCACGTTTCAGTCTTCAGCAGTTATGTCCTTGAAAATCATATTACTTTCATCTCCTGGCCTTGTGTTTCAGTCTGAGGAAGGACCGGGGAGGACTCTGCTTAGAGGCTGGGACCTCAACTCCTAACCCACCCCTTTAATTTTGGGGCCAGGATAAAAGCTGCAGAGCCTCAGACACCACTGCTTTCTGTTCCGAGTGCGAGACGCGCTTCTTTGACCCGCCTTTAATAACGAGCACATAACACAGCCATAGAAGAAACGCAGCCGACTGGAACCCAAAACCCTCTTGTGACTTTCCCGTTGGGTGGAACCGCATGCACCACGTGCTAGTCGTGTTGGTTGGGAGCTGCTCAGATACCACAGTGGTGGGGGCTGTATAAGAACCAGACCCGAATCAAACAGCAAAACCCTTCTGCTAGATTTGAGGGCAGATTCACAAAGACAGTGAGGCACCTAGAGGTGCATTTGGTGGAATTTACAAAGGTGCCTATGGCGGTCAAGCACCTAACTCCTATTAAAAGTCAATGGGAGTTAGGTACCTAACTCACGGAGGCAATCTTTGCAAATCCTTTTGTCAGTTTGGCACTTGGTTCTGGATCATGTGCGAAAGTGCTGAGTAGATTCAGTTTGTTTGGCCCAGGGTTGTCAGAAGTCACACGAGAGCCACTAATTTCTCCTATTTAGTAGATCTTTTACTGGCTTTATTATATTTGTATGATGTAGCACCCCAGAGCCCCAGTAATGAGGACCAATGGTCAATGATGGGATGTTAGAAGTTACTACAGAGAACTTTTTCCTGGGTGTCTGGCTGGTGAGTCGTGCCCACATGCTCGGGGTTCAGCTGATCGCCATATTTGGGGTCGGGAAGGAATTTTCCTCCAGGGTAGATTGGCAGAGGCCCTGGAGGTTTTTCGCCTTCCTCTGCAGCATGGGGCACGGGTCACTTACTGGAGGATTCTCTGCATCTTGAAGTCTTTAAACCATGATTTGAGGACTTCAATAGCTGAGACATAGGTGAGAGGATTATTCCAGGAGTGGGTGGGTGAGATTCTGTGGCCTGCATTGTGCAGGAGGTCAGACTAGATGATCATAATGGTCCCTTCTGACCTTAAAGTCTATGAGTCTATGAGTAATGACCCCATGGTGTTAGGAGCTGTACAAACACAGAACAAAGAGACAGGCCCTGCCCCAAAGATATTCCATTTCTATCTCGCTCCCACTTTGTTCCCTGTTTCCCAGTCTCTGGTAAAGAGAAAATGAACCCAACAAAGTGTGAGCTGCGCTTTGAGACCCACCCATTACAATGAGCTATTGCTGTGATTAACCTGCAGGGCACACTGCTGTTGGGTTTTAATGTGGTTCACCTGTGGAACTCTCTATGCTAAGATAGTAGTGAGGTTAACTTGTGGGACTCTCAGCTGCTGTGTATTAGTGAGACGTGCCTCTGGAGCTCTCTGTTCCAGGATATTACTGTGGTTAACTATGGTTTTAATGTGGTTTAATGTGTTGGATATTAGTCTGGTTTGCCTGTGGAACTCTCTGCTACAGGATATTAGTGAGGTTAACCTGTGAGATTCACAGCTACTGGGTATTAGTGAGGTTTGCCTGTGGAACTCTCTGCTACAGGATATTAGTGAGGTTAACCTGTGGGATTCACAGCTACTGGGTGTCACCCTGCCAAGGAGCTTAGTGAGATTCAGAAAAGAATTAGATGTTTAGCTCAATAAGGATGGCACTTGCTAGGACCATAAGAAAAGGGGTCTCCAACTTCATGCTGCAGGGCTCCAGCCAGTCACCAGACTCCCTCCCATATAGCATGGCCAGGGCAAGTGTGAGTAGGGGGAGCTAATGTCTGACTGTCAGGGGTGTGCACCTCCCTCTAGATGGACCATAAGCCTGCTCCAGGGGCAGCGATTCTTGTGGCTCGGGGGAAAGTCACCGTTGCATACCAGATGCTGGCCTCGTCCGGCTTCTCCAGACAGCCGGGTGCCGTCCCGTAAGCCGCCTCCTAAAACAGAGCTAGCAAATACCTTCTGGAAAGACAATGAGCTCATGTGTGAGGCAGGCCTGCCGGATGTACTGCAGCCAGGGGTCACTGGGGAGTGGGGCAGGTCTGGGGCTCAGCAGCTCTCCGCTGTCTGTCATCACCAGGGCAGCGGAGAGATCCAGTGTCAATAACTCACGTGCTGCGGAGGCCTGAGCCGAAGGGCTGGTTCAGGGTGCGGGTGGGGTTGTAACGGGACAAAAAAGTTGCAGGCAAAACTTTTTTTCTGTTGGAAAAATGCTGTTTTGGGGGGATGCGTCGGTTTCCAGGGAACGGAGGTTTTGTACCAGTGACTCCCCATTGCCAGCTGCTTCCCGGCCCCAGTGAATAGTCCGGAACCAGCCCAGGGGGGAGCTGGGTCCTCACCGGACCAGGAGGCCGGCCCGGTAAGGCCGGCCGTGCCAGGCCTCTGTACAGGGCCTGAGTGGCTTGAAAGCAGCCGCTTCCAGAAGGGACGGTTGCCAGCAGCGCTTTCTAATCACATCAGAGCTACCCGGGTCTTACATAAGAGCCGTTAATGGCTCGTACAGGCAGGGACGAAAATAGACTCACATCAGGAGGTTAGGAGGGATGGGCGGAGAGGTGGGGGATGTGATTCCCCCCCTGGTGACCTCCCCAGGCTCTTTTTGCTGTTTCCCATCCAGCTGAGACGTCGGCTCCACCGCGCTCTGGTTGCTCTGACCAAGACGGGTGACTCAGACCCGAGCCCCCGGCCTGGCTTCCCCCAGGACCCCATCCCCGTCCAACTCATCCAGAGGCGACGATCCAGCTCGGGAGGCACAAGCAGCAAGGCCCCTAGCGACAAGCACGGCGTCCAGGATGGGAGCGGTCACAGGTCCACCCTGTCGCCGGCCCGGAGAGGGCTCCCCGCCGCCCTGAATCGGGATCCCCCTGCCAAGAAGACTCGATCTCCACCCCCTGCGGCCAGCCGGCTCTGGGAGGGCAGGGACCTCTCCTTCTTGGGCGAAGAGATGTGAGCACAGAGCCAGGAAATCCTCCCCTCTTCTCTGCCACAACCGCGGGGAGCCGGGCGGGAGGTGGGATTTGCGTCCCGCGGGGCATTCCGGGATTTCAAAATTTCGTTTTCTGGGCAGAAAGTCGAAATCTCGGAATCTTTCGCAAAATGAAATCCTGTGTGATGCCCTTATTGAAATTGTTTCATTTCGACTTTATCATGTCACCTATTCTAGAGGGAGGCAGAGTGGCCTAGTGGCTAGCGCACTGACCTGAGACTCAGGAGACCTGGGCTCTATTCTGAGCTCTGCCAGTGGCCTGCTGGGAGACTTCCCTCTCTGTGCCCTGGTTTCCCCATCTGTAATCTGGGGGAAATGAAGCACTTAGAGGTCTATGGATGAAACGTGCTATATACGCGCTAGGTTAATAGTCTATTTATTAGATTATAAAGTCAAAATGATAAGAGCGAAATGAAACCTCTCGATAATTTTCCTTTGAAAATTTCAACGCAATTGTTACGTTCCTGTGAGACAGTTTGATTTTTGTCTAATCAAATTTTTCCCAAGGGAAAAACATTCCGTTGGGAATTTTTTAGCTGGTTCTAGGCTGGGAAGCTTTAGGCCAGGAATAGAATTGGGGCGGGGGGCTGATCAGAACCAGTTAATATCCTGCAGCAGGGGGCTCTGTAAGTTAACCTGAGACATCGTTCTGCAGCAGGAAGTTCCACAGGGTAAGCTCAGTTAATATCCTGCAGCAGGGAGTTCCACAGGATAACCTCAGTTAATATCCCACAGCTGGGAGTCCTGCAGGTTAATCCCCTTAACACACCCAGTGCTAAACATGCCAACAGCCACCCACCGTGGAAGGCATCTTCCCCAGTGATCAGCACGCCAGCCCAACCCCATCGCTGGCAGCTACCAAGCCTTCCCTCCCCTATTAACTGACACCCCTTCGCATCTTCCCCAACGACCACAGCTGTGCTTCCGAAAGGACCCCTGTCTCCCAAGGGCAGTAACAGTCCCCACAGCTTAGCAGCACTTACTAAACACAGTCTTGGGTCTCACGCATTTCCAGCTCTTCCAAGCAGCTTGCTCGGATGGTCCAGAGCTAAACCTAACGTGCAAAACACCCCCAATGCAGCGCAAGTGCCGGGGTTACCGAACAGCTGGCAGGGATCCGCTTTAGCACCCAGTCCTGCCAGCCGCAGAGCGCCCTTCGCCCCCTCTGGCTTCAAACGCGCAGGAGCAGTGTGCAAACGGGGGCCCTCGTTTTTTGTATCGTGTCCTACCATGCGAGGTGCACCCTAAGTGGCTTTATGGGGTTAGGAAGCTAAATCATAGAGAGCAGAGAGGGCCTGGATCTGCCGGAAGGAGGAGAGATGCAGGACGGCTGCCCCAGGGGAGCGAAGCTGCGCTGGAGAAGGCTCTTGCGTCGAGAAAGGCCGCCCTGTGTGTAAGGGGAGAGAGAGGAGGGTGGAGTTAGACAGGGCGGCGGCTCCAGTGGCAGTTGCTGCTCCGAAACCCTTTATGGCTCTCACCCGAGCGCGTCGTCCCCTCCAAAGACACTGCGGCAGGACAGGCTCCCTCGATCCAGGGCCCTCGTGAATTAGCTTTGATCAGTTTCGCTGTGAGGCTAGGTTACCCTCCCTCTCGTGTTTCCCTTCCTGTGCTTGTGTTTTGTAAAATGTAATACAAAAATAAATACATAAACCCAGCCTACCAGCCATGTTCACTGGAGCCAGGTTGCGTGCCCCTGCCGTTCTCGCGTGTCTGCAAACTAGCACAACTCACTCAGAAATAGCAATCCTTGGTTCTTGCATCACCAGCTCAGAACATGCTAAGCACATGGGTGTTATCCCCCACTTTACAAGTGGGGAAACTGAGGCACGGAGCGACTATGTGACTCGTCACAGGCACGTTAGTGGCAGAGCTGGGAATAGACCCCAGGAAAGCTGAATCCCAGTCCTAGACAACACTCTCCCCACCCGTCCCCCAGTGTGGGGAATGGAACCCAGGAGTCCTGTCTCCCAGCACCCTGGTTCTAATCGCTAGACCCCAATCTCTTCCCAGAGCCAGACATAGAATGTCCTCTCAGCCCCCTGTTTAAATCACTAGACCACGTTCCTCCCAGGGCCAGGGACTTGCGTTCTCCTGCTGTAAGCATCCTGCAGCTAGTTCCCCATGCCTGTGTTTAAACAATAGGTAAAGGATTGGGTGGGGGGGTGCACTTTGGACTGTATCTAAACAGCTGCACGTCTCAAATCACCTGCCATTCCCATTCAGGCTGGTTTAGGGCCTTGTCTCTCCTCCCTTCCATTGCAGTCAGGGGCGGCTCTTACAATTCTGCCGCCCCAAGCAGGGGTGGCGGCACCCCGCCCCCGTCGCAGGCAGACGTAGCGGGGCCCCGCCCCCGACGCAGGCAGTCCCATTCCGGAGCGGCAAGGGGACAGCGGCGGACCTGCCGCCGCGGGACTCGGACTGCCGCCCCCTTCTCACCTGCCGCCCCAAGCACCAGCTTCCAGAAGAAGGCTGAGTGGCTGCAGGCTCCGGCCCATGCCAGCGGCAATTCGCATGCCGGGTGTATTGCCTGCGCCCTCAGACTGTGGCTTTGCAAACTATGTATCCCTCTTTGGCTTGATTCTCCCCTCAGGGACAAGCCCAGTGACTCCCGTGTGTGTTCCCCTGATTTACACCAGTTTAGGGTGCGAATCAGGCCCTGCGAGACCACTGTGGAATTGCTCCACCCCTCCCTTAGCTCGCCAACGTACATTTCACTTGCCCCGCAGCCGGCGGGAGTGGTGCAAGGATCAGCAGATGGGCCAGAATCCGATCTCGCTCCGGTTTCACACCAGCGTAGCCCCATTGATTGCTCCTTTTTGACGCTGGGGAAAGTGAGCGGAGAATCCAGCCCTGTGTCTCTGTGGTGAGGCTATTGAGTGGCAAGTCTGGCGTCCCCTCGCCCGCTGTTAAATGATTCTTCTGTTCTGTTCCTCGCCCTCGTGTTCTTCCTCTTGACTTCTTTGAGCCTCCTTCAATCGCCGCCTTGCTGAGAGCGCACAGAAGCCGATGCTTATTGGTGTCTCTGCAGACACAGGACGGGTGTTAGTTACCTCCATACCGCAGTGGGGCCTTTTGATCAAGTCATTTGCCTGGAGTCTTCCAGAGATCTGCCTTATGGAGCTGATTTTCCAAGATCCTCAATGCCCCCAGCGGCTGTTGACTTCAGCTGCATTTGTGGGTGCTCAGCCTCTGAAGAGCAAGCCCACTGTGCTTGGCTCCTAACACAGCACATGCATGATGGACATTGTCCAAGCTCACCCTTCCCCACTGCTTGCCTTCCTCTTTCATTAAGGTAACAAAGCCTTCAGGCAGGACTGTGCTTATCATGATAAACCTTAGCCCCTCTCCCTCCTAAGCTCCATCCTGAGCAGGCTCATTGCATCTCTTCCCTGTAGGCTCCCTTCTAGCACTCCCTTCACTCCCAGACTCTCAGCCTGTATGTCGTTGAGCAGGATTAATCAGGCCCCACCTGGTCTGGCTGAAAGGGTGAGTCAGTAGAGTATCTCTGCATCTCCGTACACAGTTCCTATTTAATGCCCTAAACCAGATAGAACAGATCCTTCGATTCACCTCCCGGGATCCAAAAGGGCCCATTGTTTCTTGGCATGGCAGCTTTGTGGGGACTGGTGAACAGGGATGTCACATATATGTCCATCAGCACCAGGATGGGCCCCCTACATTTTTATTTGATCTGAGCTGCCTTTAACTTCTATCCTTCCCTGCATGTTATTTTTTATAATGTTTTTTGCACGGTCCTCGTTTAGAGACAGCTTCAGATTCCACACACCCCAGCCCCCTACTGGATTAGGAGACTGGGCCGGATTCTGATCCCTGGTACAAACCCAGAGTCACTCTGCTGCGTTGGATTGATACCAGTATAAGAGAGATCAGAGCCTGGCCCGTAGCGGCTACTTCACTCTCCCAAATCCAGAGCCTTTCTGTAACATCCTGGCAATGACGGGAGCTGAGCTTTGTTCTGCTGGGTTGCCCCCAGCAAGGGGAAGTGACCGCATCTCTGTGAACCTCACAATTGGCTGAGCATTATCAGATTCCTGAGATGATGCTGACTAAGGGGGCATGGTCTCTGTCCTTGCTCAGTCCCCAGAGCTCTGGGTCACATTGTAGCATGTGGGCGGAGGGGAGAAATGTGGGCCTCAACACAGAGGGGTAAATGCTATTCCAGGGCATTTGCTTCAGTGTATGTACTTGGTATAAAACCAAACACAGATCAGTGCTGGTGTGAGGCATCCCGGGCGCTAGATCCCTTTGTTTATCCACCCAGAACTGGTGGTAGCAGGGCAAGCTTCACACCTGCACGGTCCCAGGGAGGCTAGTTGTTTGCAGGGTTGTTGTAGCCATGTGGGTCCCAGGGAGAATAGATCAGTTTCCATCTTCAGTGCCTGAGTGCGGAGCCCCTTGTGCACTGGCAAACAGAGGGTTAACTCTCTGCCTAGGTACTTATAACGTCCCTGATTGGCATACAATTTCAAATGGTCTTTATCTCCATTCTGCACATGGGGAAATGGAGGCACAGAGAGAGCTCAGGTGACTTGCCCAGGGTCACACAGTGAGTCTGTAGCAGAGCTAGGCATCAGCACCAGGCCTCCTGGTCCCCAACCCAGTGCCCTATGTCTGAACCAATTGGTTTTGTAGAGAAGGCTGGATTCCAGGGTTTCTATGGTCCCTGGACTGGGATATAAACTCAGGACTTCATACTCCCTTCAGTCCACAGTGGATTCCCCCACTCATGTCTGTGGGAGGCAGGTAATAAGAGCAAGGGGGTGGATCAGGGCGTGACCAGAGCACCCTGCACTCTGGCTGTTCTCCGAGGGCCCATGGTGAGCAGAGCGTAAGTTAGAACAGCCCTGAGGCCACTCTGATTTACACCGGAGGCTGGGCAGAATAAAGGAATGAATGCCTTTCCCGCCCGCCCCTGCTCCAGCCTGTGTGGAATGACTGAGGCTCAGGCCCAAATGCATCATTTACACCACCCCAGAATTTGCCCCACAGATGTCCCCAGGTGAGTCAGTGCTGCAGGCAGCCCTGGGCTGCGTGGCTCTGGCCGAACCCGCTCTGTTTGGACGCTGGGTAACGCTGCCAAATCCCCATCTGTGGGGGAGCTGCGTCCCAAAAACCCTCGGATGGGGACTGTCAAGGCACGTGGGCGTCGGTTTCATGCCCCCCTCCCGCTCAGCTTCACAAATAGCACCGCCAGCCTCCCTCCACCGTCTGCTCCCCACCCGCAGCTTCTGCCTCATGGCTGGGGACAGGATGGTCCCACGCGCTGCGTAGATTCTGCCCCCGTCTGCGTGGCTGCAGATCAACCGGCTCCCGCTGTCTGGTGTCTGTGACAGTGTGAGCGCTTCTCTGCGTGGCTCCACCCAGTGCAGGGATGAAAGGGAGGAAGGGAAACCTGACTGTAGTGAGACACCTGGAGCAGGAGTGACTCATGAGGTCAATCACAGGGAGAGAGCCCAGGAGTCCTGGCTCCTGCTCCTACTCACCAGACAACACCCCCTCCTAGACATGGGTCCCGGGAGTCCCCTGACTCTGCCCACTAGAACCAAACCTGCAAAGAAAACCCCCTTGCTATGTCTGTGTGCTGTGAAAAGTGGCCCACGGCACAACTCTGTACACTGTGGCCTCCTGCTCTAACCTCAGGACAGACCTCACCAGACTGCTACCTGCATCTGTGCAGAAAGTACCTGCCGCTCCATTCGCTGCTCATCCCTTTGGCTTTGTAGTGTGGGAGAGGGTGAAATAATAAGAACCACTCGCTCTTATCGTCAGCAGGTCTCAAAGCGCTTTCCAAAGGAGGGCAGTATCATTTTACAGATGAGGAAACTGAGGCACACAGCGGGGATGTGACTTGCCCAAGGTCACCCCAGCAAGTCAGCAGCAGAGCTGGGAATAGAATCCAGGTCTCCTGAGTCCCCTGTCCAGTTCTCTATCCCCTAGGTAACAGATCAGTGACAGAGCCCCTTTATTCATTACTTAGAAATCTGATACAACAGAAAAAGGAAAAAGGGGGTGGGGGGGATATCTCGGCCTGAGTAACTTGCCCAGATCACCCAGGGTGTCCGTGGCAAAGCCAGGAACTGAATCCAGCTCCTTTGAGATTTTCCTCCAAGGGTGAAGAGTCATAGTGAAAGCACCAGACTATTTTCTTTTATAACATACAAACTTTTTATTGCCCATCCAAAAATAACATTTTTTCCACAATCGTTTATTTTTTCTAATGTGCAAGTAGAATATTTTAACCGGAAAAAATATTCCGGATGTAAACCTTCGCTCCGATGAAGAACGCTCCCAATAAGTTAAATATTTATGTTATTCACAAATATACAACAGTTCACATTTTATTCGGGAGAATTTGTATTCCAGCTGTTGGAGACAATAACATCTTCCACTCACCCTGGGACAGGTGGCATTTAAAATGACCCTGCCTTAAACAGTGAAAGCCCTATCTGTCAGCAGCTCTAGGTTTCTAGTATTCTAGGTTGAGAATTTGGCTTTAGGAAAAATCAATAAGAGTTTACACTTTGCAACTAATGAAGCCTCACACCACACAAACTGTGAGGTAGGCATTATTATCCCCATCTTACAGATGGAGAAACTGAGGCACGGAGCAGGACGTGATTTGTCCAAAGTTGCACAGCGAATCAGTGGCAGAGCCGGGAGTTGAACCCCGGAGTCCTGAGCCTTACTTCTGTCATGAGCCTTCGCTGCACGCAATGACAAATGCCACCGTTGTTGCTTACAGGGTGCCGTAAAAGGGCTGGATTTCCTGTCAGTTACACTGATGTAAATTCAGAGTCACTCCAGTGACTAATGGAGTGACTGTGGATTTACACTGATGTATCTGACGAGTCACGCAATGCATTAGATTCTGCTGTCAGTTACAGCAAGTGTAAATCCGGCGTGACTCCATTAAAGTCCCATTATTTCATCACCACAATTGCAATCTTTTCTCTACTACCCGAGGGTTTAGAGCCCAGTTTTCAAACATGGGCCCCTTAAAAGTACGTAAACTTTGAGCTTCAGGCTCTTAGGTTGCTGCAGACAGTCATTCCTTTGGTTAAGAAGGCCCAATGCTTGAACCTCAAGCAAAGGTTTTATATGTTGCCCCTCACCGTGGTATCTGACTCTCGATGGGAGTTCAGCCTGAATTCAGGCTCAGGTTCCACATACTGATCGTATCATCCAAATATAGGATCTGGGTGACAGATTCTCTGCTGCCTTGTGCCTTGTGCACTTCATGGAGCAGTGTAAATTTCCTCCAGCAGGGATTTTGGCCCTCTGGAGTCAAAGTGCTGGTAAATTGCTGCCATTCGGGGTTGCTAGTGTTACACGCCCACTCTGCACCGGTGTGAATGCTTCCACAAGCCACAGGTGTCAGGGGAGTAATTGGGCATCTAATGTCCACTTGACAAACCCGGTTCCCTGTAAACATAGCTCGTTCACCCACCCTGTGAAATGCACCCACTTCTGGGGCAGAGCGCGGCAGCTCTTTAACAGCCACACGGTCACCATTTTTAGGAAGGGGCCTGTGGAGAATCATTCCTCCAGCGGAAAGTGCCAGCGGGCACAGGGAGGGAGGCGGAATGTAATTACCACCCCGATTATATCCGCAGATCCCGGCCAGAGCTCCCACCAGAGAAAGCCGGCGGCACACACACAGAACTGCTTCCCCATGGCTCTTGCCATGTACCCTCGCCAAGGGGCTTATGCCATGCCGAGTAGCCGGCGACGCCCAAGCCACTGGCCACTGGCGCGTGATTCCAGCTACGTTCCTTTGTCCCCGGGATCCGAGCTCTCCTCGCTCATTCTGTCCTCCTCCTCCCGAAGACGGCCGACATGGTGCGGACGATGCCGCGGATGCCCACGGCCTTCTTGCCGGAGCTCCTGGAGTCCCGCACCAGGTCGAGGAGCCCGTGGAAGACCACCAGGGCCCCGTGGTACGTCTCGGCGGCCGAGATCTCGAAGAAGCCCGAGTTCGTGGAGAGGGCCAGGAGCCGCCCTTCCTCGCTGGACACGGCCCGCCGGTGCTGCAGGTCCCGCTTGTTGCCCACCAGGATGACGGGCGCTTTCTCCGAACTGCCCCGTCTCTTCAGCTGCCGGATGCGCTGGAGCACCTGGCGAGCCAGGTGGAAACTGGAGCGGTCGCAGATGCTGTAGACCACGACGAAGCCGTCCGCCCAGCGTAGCTGCTTCTCGCTCACCCAGCCCTGGAGCTCGGGGGCCTGGAGAGGAGCGGGGGGGGGGGGGGGGGGAAGAGATTAGAGAGAGCCGGGACAAAAAGAGGCCATCACATCGCCATGGTGACCAGATCAACCCACCCCCCTCTCTTGCCTCAGCCCAGCTGGGGAGGAATTGGGGGGGGCTCAGGAAAGGATTTTTCCTCCAGGTGCCGCAAGGCACAACTGACCAGCTGGGAGGGGAGGGAGGGTCTGGACATTACTGGGGGAAGAGCTGAAGCAGCCATCTTTGTTGTGGGCACATGGAGACGCTGGTGAGTGCCTGACATTGGTCGCACCAGGCGTAGTGCCAGGGCATTGGGGAGGGTCAGTTCTGTCAGTAATGCTCTCGCCCTCCCCGCCGATCTTTATTCAGCCTCCCTCCCCAGAAAAGTAAATCCGTTATTAAAGGAATTGGGTGCCATTTCTCAGCCTTGGGTGGAAGCCGAGGTGGCCATGTTTGTTGAGGGCAGCGGGGTTTCCTATAGGCCCTGCAGAACCAAAGCAAGTTTGTCCTTGTCCATGTGCCCCTCTAGGAGGGGAATGGGGCAGGGGTGCCATGGCTCCGTCTGCTGGGAGGACACCTGTCCTATTAGGAGCTGGCCTGAGTCCCAACAAACTCATTCCATCCATTCTGTCCACAAAGCCATTTGGCTGGGTCGGACGCCGCGGGCAGCGATTTCTCACCTGGGGGCAGGTGGAGTCCCAGATGCTGAAGCAAACGTCTCTGCCTCCGACCATCACGTTGTGGGTGTAAACGGATTCTGTAGCCACATGGGGAGGGGGGGGGAAAGAGGGAGCTGTTAAGAGAGTGTGGACAAGAAAGAAAGAAAGAAAGAAAGAAAGAAAGAAGAAAGATCATCCCCCAAAGCTACTCACCAATATCCCCGTATTCACCAATAAACCTCCGGGTGAGGAATCGGACTGTCAGAGCTAGAACAAAAGAGACCCAACGTTACTCAGGCTGGCACCCGGATTTCCCAGAAGGACCGAAAGCCGTTCCTGGTCCTCCCAGCGTGTCCCCTCACGCCCGCATGCTCCCAGTGGGATCAGGGTGGTGGGCGATGCCGGAGTGAGGAGAACTTAGAGAACAGCTGTCCACACGCGCAGGGTACAGCGCGGCTTGTTCCCACGGGAGGATGGAGGGAAGGGGGCAGGGATCGGACAGGTGGGTGGAGGGAAGGGGGCAGTGGGAGGCTGGAGGGAAGGGATCGGACGGGACGGGGGAGGGGAGGGAAGGGGGCAGTGGGAGGATGGAGGAAAGGGGGCAGTGGGGGGCTGGAGGGAAGGGGGCAGTGGGAGGCTGGAGGGAAGGGGGCAGGGATCGGACAGGAGGCTGGAGGGAAGGGGGCAGGGATCGGACAGGAGGCTGGAGGGAAGGGGGCAGTGGGGGGCTGGAGGGAAGGTGGCAGTGGGGGGCTGGAGGGGAGGGGAAAGGGGGGCTGGAGGGGAGGGGGCAGGGATTGGATGGGAGTGTGGAGGGAAGGGGGCAGTGGGAGGATGGAGGAAAGGGGGCAGTGGGGGGGCTAGAGGGAAGGGGGCAGTGGGAGGATGGAGGGAAGGGGGCAGTGGGAGGATGGAGGGAAGGGGGCAGTGGGAGGATGGAGGGAAGGGGAAAGGGGGGCTGGAGGGGAGGGGGCAAGGATTGGATGGGAGGGTGGAGGGAAGGGATCAGATGGGAGGGTGGAGGGAAGTGGGCAGTGGGGGGGCTAGAGGGAAGAGGGCAGTGGGAGGATGGAGGGAAGGGATGGGACGGGACGGGGGAGGGGAGGGAAGGGGGCAGTGGGAGGCTGGAGGGAAGGGGGCAGTGGGGGGCTGGAGGGAAGGGGGCAGTGGGGGGCTGGAGGGGAGGGGAAAGAGGGGCTGGAGGGAAGGGGGCAGGGATTGGATGGGAGGGTGGAGGGAAGGGGGCAGTGGGGGGCTGGAGGGGAGGGGAAAGGGGGGCTGGAGGGAAGGGGGCAGGGATTGGATGGGAGGGTGGAGGGAAGGGGGCAGTGGGAGGGTGGAGGGAGGCTGCGGGGTGCCCACCACTCACCGGATTTCCCCACTTTCTCGGCTCCCAGCACCAGGATATTGGCTTCCACTTTGGGCTGGCTCCCGTCGGACATCCCGCCGGGCAGCTGGGGCGCGCTGCGGAGCTGAAGGACCATTTGTAACCCCGGGTCCGGGCCGGTCGCTGCTGCTCTGCGGGCCGGGACAGCGCCGGAGCCTCCTTTATAGGGCAGAGGCGGAGCCGGGGTTTGAGTGACGGACACACAGGGACAGCTCGCCCCCCCCCCCAACTCTCTGGTGCGCGCACACACACAGACACAAACACTGACTCACAACACACACATACACACCACCTAGGGCACACACACAGTCATTTTTACAGAGACACACAGACACACACACATACAGGTTCACAACACACAACCCAGGTCACACGCGCACACACGCACACTAGGGGACACACAACGTCCATGGCACGCACACATTCACACAGTCATTCACACAGAGACACAAACACTGACTCACAACACACACACACACAAAACCCAGCACGCACACAGACACGCCATCCAGGGTGCACACAGACACACACACGCACACTTGATTTTCACAGAGAGACACACACAAATACAGGTTTACAACACACACAACTCTGGGGGCACGGATACCTACACTCATTTTCACAGCTTCACAACACACACAGCCCAGGGAATCCTTACACACAGAGGCACACAAATACAGAATCCCAGTGCACGCATACACACACACACACACACACCAGGGCATCCTCATGGAGACTCACAATAATTTATGCAGAGATACACATAAATGCACATTCACCGACACAATCCATTGCATCCTCACACAGATACACACAGCCTCCCATTCACACAGATACACACAGACTCACATTCACCCAGAGGTATTCACACGCACATGCTCACCCAACTATTGATTTTTCTCAGACACAGCCCTCTCCCCACACACACACAACTTCACCCAGAGTTACACACACAACACAGTTCCACACAGACACACACAGGCAGGCTCACACGTTCAGAGACGTAGTCACACGTAAGCATACGAGTACACTTATATTCACACAGACACAAAACTACACAAATTGTTCCTCACACACCTGTACATGTGTGCAAGCAGGCAGCAAACCCACAATTGTAGGTACTTGTGCACAAACACACCCTGTCCTATCACACCCTCTCCCTTGCACACACACAGAGACACATTCACACACACATGCACACTTCCCCTTGCATGCACACACTCACTCTTTCCTTTGCACACTCACACTTAAACACACGCCGGCACGCTCTCACACAGGTACACGCTTTCCCTCGTACACGCACTCTTTCCCTCGGGTCTGTGCACACTGCCAATCTCCTGTGCACACCTGCACACAGCCTCGCACATACGGATGCTCATGTGCACACACACCATCTCACGCTCACACACACACACACACAGAATCTCACACCTGCTCACAGAATCTTGTGTGTCACACACACACACACACACACACACACACACACACACACACACCCTGAGCTGAATGGCAACGCCTTTCCCTCTTGGCCTTCGCCCACCCTTTGCCTGCCCTCAGAACTCCCTGCCTGCTTCCCACCCGGAACCGTTCCTCCCGGCTCAGCCCAGCCAGGAAGCCAGTTCGTTAGGAGCTGTCATAGAATCATAGAATCTCAGGGTTGGAAGGGACCTTAGGAGGTCATCTAGTCCAACCCCCTGCTCAAAGCAGGACCAATCCTCAATTTTCACCCCAGATCCCTAAATGGCCCCCTCAAGGATTGAACTCACAACCCTGGGTTTAGCAGGCCAATGCTCAAACCACTGAGCTATCCCTCCCCCCCCATATTTTAATAAATGGAGATATGCCAATCTCCTAGAACTGGAAGGACCTTGAAAGATCATCGAGTCCAGTCCCCTGCCTTCACTAGCAGGACCAAGTACTGTCCCCCGACAGATTTTTTTGCCCCAGGTCCCTAAGTAGCCTCCTCAAGGATTGAACTCACAACCCTGGGTTTAGCAGGCCAATGCTCAAACCACTGAGCTATCCCTCCCCCCAATGCCTGGGCCTGCAAGGGCCCGTTTCACACCCCGTGCTCTCCTGGATGAACACGGTGTGAAGGCCCCAGGTTGGGCAGCTGCCTTTCCCCAGCCGGAAGCCCCAGCGCCTTCAGCTCTGCTGCACAGCCAGGGGCTCTCAGCTCCACAAAGGTATTTAGGCGCCTAACTCCCCTAGAAGTCAATGGGAGTTAGGTGCCTAAATACCTCCGAAGATCTGGGTCTTAGCCCCTTGCAAGCGCACTCAGAGACCAACCACCAAACCAGGCAGCTCTGAGCCAAAACCCGAGAGCCAACCCCTATCCCCTCACTGAAGTCTGGGGGTACGCCACATCTGAACCCCAAGTGCAGATTGCGAACCAGTAGCTCTGCAGAGACCACAATAAGAGGCACAGTCTAGGGGGATTAGCAATGGCTAGAGCCTGTCTCAGACAGTGCCCAGGAGACCGCTGGGACATAGGGGGAAACTGAGGCACGGGTGTGGGCGTGATTTACCCATGGTCCTCCAGCAGGTTGGTGGCAGAGCTAGGGACAGAACCCAGGTCTCTGACTCCCCATGGCCCTGCTTCAGAGGGAGGTGCCAATAAGCTTCTAGGGGACAATGATGAAAGGAACTGCCCATTGGGGAATTTTCTTCCTAATTCCACCACCCACCTCTGAAAACCCCTGCTACGCAGATGGGTTAGACGACCGATGGACGGACAGATGCCCTGCTGCTGAGTAAGGTGGGGATGGATCAGAGGGGTTGAAAGCGCTAGATAAGTAGATGGGGTGTGTGGGAATAGAGAGCCGGGGTGCAGATGGAGAGAGAGAAGTGTCTTTACCACACAACAGATCTCCTGGCCTTTTTTTCTTTCATTTTAGAAGCCTGGGCAAGCCGGATTCCCCACACAGGACACTGAGCGGCTGCTTTCAGAGCAGGGGATGCTGCTGCCATCTCGGGGCCAGGAAATAAATGAGCGTAAAGTGATTTCTAGCCAAGCAGTATAAGTAGTATGCTCTGATTTACGCTGTGTGCCTCATGGCCCCTGGGGATAGTCACCGCGCAGTGCGCTCTGGCCAGCACCCCATGCCTTCCCCTAAGCTGTGTGTCGGGAGACATGTGCTGGGACAGGGAGTCAGGACTCCTGGGTCCTATTCCTAATTTTGAGAGGGAGCATGTCTAGGGATTCGCTAGGGTGACCAGATGTCCCGATTTTATAGGGACAGTCCCAATTTTGGGGTCTTTTTCTTATATAGGCTCCTATTACCCCCCACCCCGTCCCGATTTTTCACACTTGCTGTCTGGTCACCCTAGGATTCGTGCTGGGGGGTCCTGGGACTCAGGACTCCTGGGGAGGTGTCTCATTCCAGCCCTGCAAATAGGAGTGTTGTCTAGTGGTTAGAGTAGGCCACCATGAGTCAGAACTCCTGGGTTCTCCTATGCCTATTCCGGGAGGAAACTGTGGGCTGGTCTCAGCCAGGGCTCCCGGGATTTATTCCCCGCTCTGCCATTGATTTGCTGCGTGGCCCTGCCCAGCTCCGTGCCTCAGTTTCCCCACTTTGTTAATAGGGATAAAGATCCTGACCTGCTCATGTTTATAAAGGCCAGTCTCAGTGCTGGGGATGGGAACACCAGCCTCTGCAGCTGTTTTCCACACGCCTGCCAAATTCCTAGCCCTGGACACATGCATGTGAGCTGGGGAGCTGGGAGCAGGTGCCAGGGGGAAGGGGGTGGGGCAGTTCAAGCTTTGCTGAATTTGAGTTGGCATCTCCCGTCCTTTGCCTTCTCGTGCCTTCCACGCCGCTCGGCACGTGATGCTCAGCTTGGGCCAGCGCTGCCCTTTGTGTGGCCCGCACTCTCTGCTGCGTGTGCTAATTAGGTCTGGGGGTGGGGAGGCGGCTGCCGTCTGTGTGCCCGGCTCCGGATCGGTGTGTGCCTGGCACGTGTGCTGTGCAGAGAGCGACAGCGCTGTGTGTGTCTGTGTGTGCATGTGTCTGTGGACATGGCTTTGTGTGGATGGGGCTCTGTGTGTGTGTGTGGTTGCACATTTGGCTCTGTGTGTGTGTATATATGGTTCTCTGCACGCTGTGTTTGTATGGGGCTGTGCGTGCTCACGTGTTTGTAACGTTGTGAGAGAGTCTGTGTGTGTGTGTGTGTGTGTGGTTCGGTGTTAGTGCTTGTGTGTGTGTAGGTTGTGAATTTATGCACCGATTGCGTTAGAGAGTATGGGGGACTATGTGTTAGTGTGTGTGTAGGTGTTTGTGAGTGTATGCACATAGTGTGCGTGAGACTGTGTGTCCGTGTGTCTATGTGGTTAAGTGCGTGTGTTGGCTGTGAATGTAGTGGATCTATGTGTGTTTGTGTAGATCTTTGTGCATGACTGTGGTTGTGTGTGTGTTTGTGGCTGAGTATGTGGACGGCCTGTGTGAATAGCTCCGGGGGTCTGAAGTGGGGCGGGGGATGACAGGTGTGTCATAATACTATAGGCTATAACAAAATGTGTGTAGTAGATGAGAAATAGCCCAGGATCACGGATTACAGCCACAAGGGGGCAGAGTTAAGCTTATTTGTGCAGCCTTAACTTTGGCATTTTCTTTTTCCATTCATCTCTTTGCAACCTTAACAGCCTGTCTCCGCCACTCCATCTCCAGGGGACCTCCCACGCCGTGTTACCCCGTGTGCTCAACTATCTGCCCCAATTTGCATTTCGCTCAGACACGCTGATTTCTTTCCACAGAGCTGAAGAAGAGCACTGTGTAGCTCGAAAGTTTGTATCTTCCACCAACAGAAGTTGAACATAAGAACGGCCATACTGGGTCAGACCAAATGTCCATCAAGCCCAGTATCCTGTCTTCCGACAGTGGCTAGTGCCAGGAGCCCCAGAGGGAATGAACAGAACAGGTGATCATCAAGTGATCCATTCCCTGTCACCCAATCCCAGCTTCTGGCAAACAGAGGCTAGGGACCTTGGCTAATAGCCATTAATGGACCGATCCTCCATGAACTTATCTAGTTCTTTTTTTAACCCTCTTATAGTCTTGGCCTTCACAACATCCTTTGGCAAGGAGTTCCACAGGTTGGTCCAATAAAAGATATTACCTCACCTGCCTTGTCTCTCTAATATCCTGGGACTAGCATAGCTACATCACTTGGGGTGACCTAATAGCAAGTGTGAAAAATTGGGACACTTTTTTTCCCGGGAGGGGGTATAGTTGCCTATATAAGAACAAGTCCCTAATATCAGGATGGTCCCGGTAATATCGGGACATCTGGTCACTCGAACAACACTGCAAACATCCTTTCGGTGTCATTTTCATGTGCAACCCTACAGCGGGCGTCCTACATGCTCCATCTTCCGCTAGGGACATTCACATGATCTGGCGGCCTCTGGCTGTAAATTACAGTGGAATTCTGCATTCACATCAATGTAGAGATCAGAGTTCTCAGCTGCAAGGAGCCAGCAGGTGGAGACAGAACTGCAGGAAAGCCTGGAGCAAGGTAGCCAAGGAATGTGTTCCCTTTTGTATCAGAGACCCTGTGCAAAAAGAAAGCCGCAGGGTATTATCCAAGGGTCAGATTTATAGCTGTAGCAACAGACAAGTGGGATGGCTAGATCCAGGAGGTGCCTGTATCTGCCTTGCACAGAAAATCAGGTGTTAGCAGGCGGGGGCTGCACTCAGCCAAGGAATGTTTTGCAGCGCAAAGAACACGTCGTTTATCATTATTCTTGGCATCGGCGGGAGCCACTGTGCAGCTGACACGCTGGGTCGATCATTGGCACATCGAGATGCCATTAGCATTGGGTAGGTGTTGCAATCGGAGGCCTGCTTGCTGCCCTAGGTTGGCTCTGGGATTGCAACTCACCCCTGTGCCCAATATGATCCCTGGGTATCACTGTGCGGATGCATCTACCAGGCGCCCGCCAGGTAGAACTGCTACCCCATGCTCACCCTACCTTAATGACTGGCAGCGGCTACCAGCGGCGAAGGGAGAAATCTGAAGGCGGGGGGGGGGGGGCGAGGCAGCCCTCGTTGTCAGGTGGAAGGGTTCCCGTGGGAGGCACACGATGCTTATCTCTCACTCTCGTTCCTCAGCTGTTTGCTGTGGCATCGGGGAACATATAAACTCTCAAGTGTCTGAACAAGTTGAACCAGCTGTACAGCGAGTGCTCTGTGGCTCCCAGCTCCTCCTCTGCTTCTCCCCCCTGAGGCCAGATTCTCATCTCAGGGCGAAGCCGGAGCTGCAGCCGGAGCTGCTGATTTGATAGGGACAGTCCCGATTTTTGGGTCTTTTTCTTATATAGGCTCCTATTACCCCCCACCCCCTGTCCCGATTTTTCACACTTGCTGTCTGGTCACCCTACCTGCAGAGTGCCCCGGATTGAGATCACACCCTCCTCTAGGCCCTACCAAAATACCAATAGCAACGAAGGGTTCTGAGCAGCCCAGAATGAGAGGCCTAGATGGGAGCATCTCTGCTGCCTTGGCGTAGTGAACGTCTGATGTCCCGCCACCTGCTCTCTGTGGAGAACACAGCTCCGCCCCCTGGTTGGGCATAACCCGGCTCCTGGCACAGACTGCCCTCAGTTTTGGAACTCTGAATCTCTGCCAGAGCTGCCGGATGTGGCAGCAATCCCCGAATGGCCCTCCTGCCCCGTCACATGGGGCCGTGCAGGGCCGGCCGTTAGTGCTGTGTCCGTGTGTGAGCTGCGAAGTGCAACAGGCGAGAATGCACCCGACTGGTGAGGCTATAGAGTGTGACGGGGCAAGGCCAGAGGGCTATAGGAAAGTGGTAAGGAACCAGTATGTTAGCCCCAGGCTAAACAAATCCCTGATACCTTATGCCAGTTGCTCCACGTTAATCAAGACACCTGGGGCCAATTAAGAACTTTCCAGAAGGCAGGGAGGTTGATTGGGACACCTGAAGCCAATCAAGGACTGGCTGGAACTAGTTAAAAGCCTCCCAGTTAGTCAGTGAGAGGGGAGGAGCTGTGGAAGGAGGTTGCGTGTGAGGAGCTGGGAGCAAGAGGCACTAGGAGCTGAGAGTAAGAGGGCGTACTGCTGGAAGATCCTGTGGTGAGGATAAAGAAGGTGTTGGGAGGAGTCCATGGGGAAGTAGCCCAGGGAGTTGTAGCTGTCGTGCAGTTGTTCCAGGAGGTACTCTAAAACAGCTGTAATCCACAGGGCCCTGGGCTGGAACCCGGAGTAGAGGGCGGGCCCAGGTTCCCCCACAAAACTCCCAACTCCTTATCAGACACAGGAGGAGTTGATCTGGACTGTGGGTTCTACCAGAGGGGAAGATCTCTGAGGCAAACAAAAATCCGCCAATAAGCGCAGGACCCACCGAGGTAGAGGAGGAACTTTGTCACAAGAGTTAATGTACTGCAGCCTCTCTCCATGTTCCATTTAACATCCCGGCCCCTTTCTCATCTAGGAGAACCAGGGCGTAAATCTTTCGATCTCATTCAAATCTAGGTCCCGATTCGCTGCTCGCTCAGGTCTGTACTGCAAGTCCAGCTCAGGTGGCCGTTCCCAGGCTAGCTTCAATCTAGTAGGCTCCCCTAGGCGAGTAGTGACGATGTGACAACTGAGGCTTCACTATGAGCTTGCAACCAGGGACCCCAGATCCGTACCCTTGTTGCTGACCTAGACGGACGTCCGTGCCACCGTGTCTTTGCCATTATTGTTACCCATGCTGGTTGGATGAAAGCGAGTAGGGTTATACTTGTCTGCACACACACTTTGAAGGGCCTTCTGCCACTCCTGGTGGAAAGCCTCAGATACATCTACTTCCCACTCACCTAAGCAGGCAACTTCTATCCTGTCAGGGCAGCTCTGTGATCCTGGGGTTAACCCCTGGCCTGCCTTGCTCTGCTAAGAGGGAGTTTCTTCCCCCTGCTTGACGTGCTTTGTTCTGAAGAATGGCCGCTGCATCCCTCCACCCTAGCCCGTTTCCTACCCTGAGAGGGGACCGTCCCTGGTGCATTGGGGTCTTGCCATTCTGAACCCTGCTACCCTGACCCACACCCGGCAATAGGATGATTTTCTAGGCTGTGCTGGTTCTTAGCCACACTCAGGGCTCTTTGGGTTGCAGTGATGGCCTGAAGGTGCCTTAAAATGGGTGCAAATGGCCCTCTGAGAATCCCCCCTGTGCAAGCTGGTGTGGAGGTGGGTGTGGCCCTGCCCCCTGTGTAAGTGAGAGTGGCCTCAGGGCTGCTCTACCGTACACTCCACTTCCCTTGGCCTCCTATGGCACCTGGGAAGCAGGGAACAGCCATAATGTTCTGCTTTGGGGGCATTAAGAAAAACACCAGGCTTGCCATAAAATCATGAGCATTGGCCAGGCCGTGTTTCATGAGCGTCAATTAGTGCAGCAGCCAGAGTTGTAGCAGAGAGACCTTCGCGGAGCATGCAGAGAGGTCAGGGTTACGTGCCGGGGCGCCAGGGTCTGAGAGCCAGCAGCCTGGGCTCAGCGGAGCGCCCCCTGGTGACACTCCGCTGGGCTCTGCAATGCAACCCAACTCATTGCCTCGCGGCAGGGGCAGCTGGGACGTCACAGCTGCGGGGAGGGAGCACAGGCTTGTTTTTAAAGTACCTGTGGGCTCTATTCCTGCTTCAGCCCCAGCTGCTGGGCAACTCACTGCCCTGTGCCGTGCCTCAGTTTCCCCACTGATCTACCTGCGCGTGAGACTCAGCTAATGCTCGGGAAATGCTAGCGAAGGCTAAGACCCCAGGCTAGGATTTAGGGGTTTAGTCTTGCCTCTGCCTTGGCCGTCCTGTAGAACACATGGCAAGGCAGTTAGCCGCACCTGGGGCTCTGTTCCCCAGCTGTAAAACGAGGAGAACACGTTCCTTTGCCTAAAGCTCTTCGGATCCAGGACGGTCTCTGCTTCTCTGTGCGTCCTGTGCCTCGCACAATGGAGCCGTGATCTCCACTTTAGATGCTGCTGTGATATGAGATGGGAGCTGGAGAACCGCAGGATCTGTCTGCGTCCATCAGCCTCCGTAAAGATCGCCTGTGTGCTATACACGACCGCCGGCACTTGTCTTGTCTCTTCCCTGAGAAACGTGACCCTGGGACCAAAGAGTGATGGCTGCAGCATCTGGGGTCCTGCTGCTTTCAGGTGGGTAGTTCCTAGGCATGGAAGCCATGCCCTCTCCGCGTGGTGCTTGCCCCCCCCCCCCGTCTTGTGGTGGGTGTAGCGTGACCAGATAGCAAGTGTGAAAAATCGGGACGGGGGTAATAGGAGCCTATATAAGAAAAAGACCCCAAAAGCAGGACTGTCCCTATCAAATCGGGACATCTGGTCACCCTAGCTGGAGGGGAGCAGAGAGAAGCTTTCGGGGGTAGATGAGGCTGGGGCAGGTGGGAGCCTCCAAGCAGCGAAGAGCAGACAGACCCGGGCACAGGGAGCTGCTGGGGCGAGGGACCGACTCCCCTCTCCCTAGCAGGGAGGGACACGTGGCGGCCTGGTGCTTGGACAGTATGATGGGTGCTGCGGAGATACCAAAGAGCCTCCTAGGATTTCTTGTTTCCCCTTCCATGTCCAACAAGTGATGGACAGACCGACACAGAGCTGGCAATTAGGTGTTGGAGAAATATGTTGGCGGGACCGACAGCTGCTGGGGTCCTTAACCACCGCGAGGGGCAGCCAGATCTCGCTCTCCCGGCCCCCTGCTCCCCACTAGCTCAGCTGGGTCTGCTCGGCCTCGTTCTCTTGTAGGGGACAGCCGGGGGAGCGCAGGATCCTCTGGGATTTCTGCTTGCTGCACCCGGGAGAGGAGACGCCTTCCCCTGCCTTAGTAAGTGTTTCAGGCTTGGGCGGGGGAGGTATATTTTGGGTGCCCGCGCTAGCACTCTGCAGGGCCGGGGCGTGGTGCTGTACAGACCCATGGGGAGAGACAGCCTCTGCCTGGGACATGTTACGCTCTCAAGAGCGCGTGGTGGAGCTTTGGGAGTTGGCTGGGCCCTGGCCGGCGGGGTGGGCTACCCAGCAGGAGATGGAACAGCTGCCTGTCAGCTGCTAATTGCAATCATCCTCTGGCAGCTCCAGCATTTGGCAATGGGGCGACCGGCGTGACAGCGGAAGCCGAGGATATCTTGGGTAAGTGCTGCAGTGAAGACACAGATGGGGGGGAAGGGACTTGGCCGGATTCACCCAGCTGGCCAGCTGCAGCTGGGATTAGAACCCAGGAGTCCAGCGCCCGACCCGCTCGATCGCGCCGTCCCCCTGGGGTTAGGGACAGCCCCTCCGATTGTTTCTGGTTTAATAGTCTTGGCAGAACCCCGCTGCCTTTGCTGTCTCTCTTTGACTGGCTGCCGCTGCTCCCCTGAGCCGATTAGTCCCAGTCCAGCCGCCTGAACCACAAAGCCGCGTAACTCCACCCTTTCCTCCATTCTAACTTCCCCTGGCCTCAGGATTACGTCTGACTCGTGACTCATATACCAGCACCACCAGCGGTAGCGATTCTGCCGGCCAAATTCGCCCTCACTTGCACTTGTGGTAGCCCCATGGGACCGCACCGCGCAGCTGCTGGCCCCTGTCGGATCTGAAGACCTAGTTTGCCAGCTTCGCTACCCTGGCCCACTTCCTGGCTCCGCTACAGATTCCTTCCCATAACCTTGGGCAAATCACTTCATCTGTCTCCATCCGCCCACCCCCATCTGTAATACAGGCCTAGTCCGCCTGAAATATGAACTCAGTGTCTGGAGGGTGCTCAGACATGATGGTGGTGGGCCCTGTGGAGTTATCAATGGCCAGCTAGCATACAAGCATCCTCTGATGTATTTGCTACCTACGCTCAGTCTGGAGACTGGGGTGAGATGAAGACACGGGGCTGTTCTCAGAGCAGCTCCATGCACGGCAGAGACTTACCGGATGACATCCCATGGCCACGTTTCCAATGTCCTCCATCCCTGGGAGGGGTTAGGGTCCTACTCTGCCCATTACCTTTACCCACGCTCCAGCCTTAGGCCCGCCTTGCTTTTCCCATCTACCGCTACGGCCGCTGTGTTCAGTGCCAAGAAAAGCCTGGCGCCCCATCAGCACCCTCGTGAGTGACCCTCTTCCAGGATCCTGAGGTCAGGATAGTTTTGCAGTCCCCTCTGCACATGTGTGTGTGGAGGGGGGGTAACTTTGGCCTAGAGGGAGGAGCCTGTGGAGATGGAGGCGGGGCCAGGCTGCATTTGAACTATAAAGCAGAGGCAAGCAGGCAAACTTTGAGCAAAGGAAGTTCCTGGCTGGGTCTGATGCATCCAGAGCCTGTTTAACCTCATTGTCACCCCTTGCGACTTGGTATTAGCGCTTGCTCTGTCTCCTCATTCCTTTCCCTTCTGTGTTGCACGGAGCAGGACTGCCTGGGTCCCAGAAATAGTCTCCTCCCCCTACATCCCTGATCTTATCTACCATCTTATTTACACATTGAGTGACTTAATATACTCCTGCAGCAGTGCCAGGGGTGGGATGGGGTGGGGTGGGGTGGGGGGGTGTGTTGTGCTGTGGATGTGACTCATGCGCTGGAAGCGTGAGGCTGTACCAGCTAAAGGGAAAAGTTGCACGATAAACAGAGCCTTTGTTTTGGAGCAAAGTAAATAGATGGAGCCCGAGACTTTCAAACAGGGCCAGGGAACCTGAAACCCCATTAAGGACCCTGACTCGGGGAATCAGGAGCACTTAAGGTGTCTCCAGGTCTGTCTCCACTCCTGCTAATTAACTCAGGGGCGCTGCGAGATGTGTCCGGGCAAGTCTAGATAACCCAAATAATGGTTCCAGGCTACAAACCTCCGTGTATCACGGTGGTGCTGGAAGCCCCAGTCCTGGACCAGGGGTGCCTCCCCCCCGCACACACACACAGAGTTTTAGGTGCTGAACAAACCCAGAACCAAAAGACGGTCCCTGCCCCCAAAGAGCTGACCATCTGAGCAGATAAGGGACAGCATGCGGGTACAGACTGATGGGCGCACAAGGAAACAATGAGGCAGCAGGCCAAGCAGGGGTGTCACCACACCGTTCTCAGGACGTTTGAAGGCGTGATGGCGAAACTCGCTTACCGGAGGCAAAGAGACTTCCTGAAGGCCGACCCCTAGGGTAAGGGAATTCTGGGGGAGACAAACTCCAATCAGGCCCCGAAAACCTCAGGCGCCCACCAATACTAGCTGCTTCTGTAGAAACATAGCTTAACCCATGCTTCCCCCTGATCTGGCTGGAATGTGCATCTGCGATTTCCTTGTGCTTCACCGCCCCCGGCGTACACACGGTACTTTTACGTCTGTCGGTCTCAGTCCTGGTCCCCGGATGCTCCAATACAAGCTCTTACCTCACCCACCTTGTCTCTCCTATACGTCTGCTAGGCACCTGACCATTGTTTTTAATCACTATAATGAAAGCAGTACAATCCGTTGTGTGGCTGCTGTCCACACAGGTACTATTGTCGCTTATTCTTATGGGGGGGAGGGATAGCTCAGTGGTTTGAGCATTGGCCTGCTAAACCCAGGGTTGTGAGTTCAATCCTTGAGGGGGCCATTTGGGGATCTGGGGCAAAAATTGTGGATTGGTCCTGCTTTGAGCAGGGGGTTGGACTAGATGACCTCCTAAGGTCCCTTCCAACCCTGATATTCTATGATTCCCCTTTCCATACAGGAGAAAACGATACCTGCCTAAGCACCTTTTAGTATAATGATGTTCACTGTAGGGAAGTGGTGCTACATTAAGTAGACAGGGAGAGGTACAGCCGTACAGCTTGCATGGGTAGGCCAGGCCAGGCCAGGGTGGTAATAGGTGCCATTCTTTGGCATGGCGATGGAGGGTTCTGATTTCACAGACTTTACCATAATCTGCATGTGCAACCAGTGCTTACAATGGGGCTTTCCGATTTCCTCTTATCTGATCATTAATTGTCGTCCTTTGTGTTTTTCTTTCTATCTGACTTCCTTGGCCAGTCGAGCCTTCCTAGATGTGTATATTCAGTACTGACTCGGGGATTGCTGACTTCCTGCTAAGCTAGTCAGAATCGGACAGGCTGGTCCAGGACTTCTCCATGACGAGTTTATTATACTTACGGGGTGTATGTGCCGGGGGACAGGGTTAAACCTCTTGGGTTAAACTGCTGCAAAAGGCTGTATGAATGCGCCTGTTTCTCTTTGAACCAGGCTGACTTCAGTTTTGTTCTAGTTGCTTAGGAGCCGGCTGAAGCTAAACCAAAATGATTTAAATAACTAGAGCCTCTAGTTACCGCAGTACTCCTAGCAATGTAACTAAGTAGCCGGGTCAGGAACATACACCCAGGCGGCCACCTACCTACGAAAACTCCTTTCTGCCGCTCCATCCCCAGGAGGCACACCCGCAGCTCTCTGCAAAACCACTTTGCAAGGTCACCAAATTAGGTTTGGGGACCAGGAAAGGGAGCAAGTCCTGGCGTCTAGGAGCATGCACTCCCTCTTTCACAAGGAGAGGGGGTCCAGTTGGAGTGGCCCTGCCGAAACAAGCTGCTTGGGCTGACATGCGGGCGTCATAGAATCATAGATCATCAGAGTTGGAAGGGACCTTAGCAGGTCATCTAGTCCAACCCCCTGCTCAAAGCAGGACCAATCCCCAATTTTTGCCCCAGATCCCTAAATGGCCCCCTCAAGGATTGAACTCTCAACCCTGGGTTTAGCAGGCCAATGCTCAAACCACTGAGCTATCCCTCCCCCCACATGGGTTGGCACTACCTTGAACAGGTGTGAGGCTGGGGGTGGAGAAGGCTGTGATTTCCGTTGCTCTGCTCCTGCGGCTTGCCCTCACCCCCGTGCAAAGCGGGTGCTCAGTGCTACTGCTCTGATCGGCTGTCGCCTTTTACAGATCAGCACCTGAATTACAGGTACTAGGTGCTGGGCCTGAGACGCCGGTTGCAATCCTGGTTAGTGTCTGCACAGACAAGGGATGGGAGGAGAAATGAAGGCCCAGAGATGGAGAAGGGACTTGCCCAGAGTCAAACAGCAGGTCAGTGGCGGAGCTGAGAGTCGAGATTTCTGCGTTCTCTTCCTGACTTGCTATCACTGTGGTCAAATCACTCTCCTCACTCCCGATGCCTCCATTTCCCCATCTGTAAAATGGGCAAAATATTTACCTACCTTTAAGGGTGGTTAAGAGCGCCTGGGATGGAACATGGCACTTACACACTTAGGAAGTGATCAGTGTTAGAATAAAGAACAAGGAGTACTTGTGGCACCTAGAGACTAAGACATTTATTTGAGCACAAGCTTTCGTGGGCTAAAACCCACTTCATCAGATGCATGGAGTGGAAGATACAGTAGGAAGATATATATATATACAGAGAACATGAAAAGATAGGGGTTGCCATACCAACTCTATAGAGACTAATCAATTAAGGTGGGCTGTTATCATCAGGAGAAGAAAAACTTTTGTAGTGATAATCAGGATGGCCCATTTCAAACAGTTGACAAGAAGGTGTGAGTAACCGCAGGGGAAAACTAGCACGGGGAAATAGTTTTCAGTTTGTGTAATGACCCAGCCACTCCCAGTCTTTATTCAAACCTAATTGAATGGTGTCCAGTTTGCACATTAATTCCAGTTCTGCCGTTTCTTGTTGGAGTCTGGTTTTGAAGTTTTTGTTGTTGAAGAATGGCCACTCTTAGGTCTAAGCCCTTTGCAGTGTGGTATTTTCAATGACTAATGTACTTGTAAGTAACTCTTTACCTCTGGGGTGTTTTGTCTCCTGTCCTGTTACAAGGCAACACTGGTGATCATCCTAAAACAGTGGCTTGACTCTTAAGAAACCTTACTGAGGTTTTTCCCAGGCAAAATTAGCAGCGGCCCGAGCTGCAGTAATGTTTGCATTCAGCAGGGGCCTCAAAGGCTCTGAAGACTTGGAGTCAACTGGAATCTGTTTGAAGGCGAGTTATTTACTGAAACTTGCAATGGGCAGCCTGCAGCTGCCCCAAGATATGCCAGGCTGCGTTCCGATGCTGAATCTTCCAAACACGCTGAAGGCTGAATTAGCGACCGGAGTCGGTGGGTCAAATCCTCTGTCCTTTTTAATTTGTTGTTAATTTGTTGATCCATGAACATGGGTGTTTTCAAATACAGCGTGTTTGGGTTCTTTCAGATACAACGTGTTTATCTTGGCCCTGGCCCCCGGGAGAGGGAGCCAAGGAGGGAAGTCAAATGTCTCTGAACAAAACAGGCCTGCTCTGTTTGTCCTGTTTCTGGATTACCAGGAACTGTGACTGATTAAGGAGAAGTATGGCTTAGTGGTAAAGTCCCTCACCTGGCCCATTGAAGACCTGGGTTAACATACCTGCTCTGTGAATGTGGGCAAGTCAGTTAGTCTCTTGGTGCCTCAGTTTTCCTGTCTGTACAATGGGGATAATGGCACAGCCCTGCAGGTTGTGAGGATAAATCCACTAAAGATTGGGAGATGCGATGGTGATGAGGGAGTCGGTTAAGCACCTAGAATAGCTAGGTCAGCATTCTTCCCCTTCCCCAGGGGGAGTTCTGTGAATTGCTTAGACTTGTGCATATCACTGATCTTGAAGTGTGCTCACAATTACTGGTGAACTGGCCCATTTCCAGGAGGCCGAACACCAGGCTGTGTTATGGGGAGGCGGCCGTGTGTGTCTTATTACCAAGATCTTTAGGGGGTTTATTGGACAATGCGGGTGTAGGTGGGTCAGATTGGGACATCAGTGGGACAGAGTGAAAACATCAGTCCCTTGCCTGGGCGTAACGGAGAAGGGCAGTGGATTAGGAGTCAGACCTGGTTCCATTCCTGGCTCTGATTTGCCCAAGGTCACTGGCACTGCTTTCCCCCTCCTACCCTCTCTCTGCGGGTTGTAAAATCCCTGAGCTGAGCCGGGAACCGTCTGTGTGCAGCGCCCAGTTGCGGCTGGGGCCTCAAGGCAGCGTTGGAGGTGGGATATCAGACTGGTGAACCTGACTCCTTCCTCTTTTCCCTAGATGATCAGCGAGCACAACCTGATCCCTTCGTTACGATAACGAGCGGGGGGGGGGTGCATCACAGTTGCAGGGCTCCCCCCTCCGTTGTCCCATGATCTCGCTACAGCTGAGCACGGAACAGGACGGGGCAACGCGGTCCCTGCCTGTGAGAGCACTGTCAATCAGAGGCCTGATGTGATTGGGGGGGGGGGGGAGGGGAGGTGTAGCATGGAGTGGGTGGAACTGAAACGGATGAGGGTTAGGGAAATGAGATCTCATGGTTACCTGGTTCAGCCATGTGCACAGATCAATAGTTCCATTACACCCTCAAACAGCTCCGTGTTGACTTTCTTCTTGTGTGTGGCATGGAAAAAAATCCGGTAAATGCAAGCCCATTGGTAAAGGCCGTGTTTATCCTAGATCTGGCCCATTTTCACCCTCCCATCCACCCTTGCAGTGGCCTGGATTGATGGCAGAGATCAAAGCCCAATGTTGGGCAGATTTTCTGGAGAGACAGCAAATAAACTTTAAGAGCATTCTGGCTCTTCCACACGTTAATTATTGCCAGATTAGAATCTCGCTCTGTAGAGTTGTTTATCTGCGGTCTTGCGTGTCTTTGTTTTTTGAAACACCTCTGCGATAGTGAAACCCAGCTAAGATAAGGGAGTATCTAGAGTGGATGAACCTTGGAGGCTGGAGGCTTTGGATGAAACCCAACATTGTGACATCCCCATTTTCGCAGGTGGGGAAACTGAGGCGGTGAGCGTGGAAGGATTTTTGTGAATGAGTTGTACAAAGCCTGCTGTTCTCCTCAGAACTCCTCCTTCCCCTCATCTGCTCTCCATTAGTCACTTCTGCCAGCACCAAGAGACAAGATAGCGGCTCTGGTGAGCTGCAGTATATGTTAGATATGACACAGGGAGTGCGGGAATGGCGTTCCCAACAGCTCCCTGGGGCAGTCCCACCGTCTCTCTGGCACTGAGCGTGTCCAAAAACAAAACAAAAAAAGCCCTGCACCTTTATTGAAGTTTGTCCAGTAGAAACAGCTTCTCACTAGCAAGATGAGCCGATGTCCTGTCCCCCCACGACTGGCGCGTGGTGCCAAAGAGGAGTCCGAGACTCTGGCTCTGAACTTTCCCACAGCCTGGGTTGTCCAAGTCTGCAGTCCCATCTGTAACCAAAACGCTTTCTCACTGCAATGCTTTACCCAGCGTGGTGGGGATTTCTGTGCCCAACACACCAGAAACGAGCTTGTGGGACAGCCAGGAGAAACTGGAACCAGCCCTCTGATGGTTGCCCTCTCCCCTCCGACGGTTGCCCTCTCCCAACTAAATTGCTGTCTTAAATGTCTGTGGTCCTCCAGGAGAAAGCTAATCCTCACCCTTTTCTCTCTCCCTAGGGGAGGATGCCAGTCGCTGCCTGGCTGCTCTGGTTAGCTGGCCAGAATTGCCAACAAATCATGACCATGTTACCATATCGACGGCGGGGATCGAAAAAGGACCGTCAGCGCCAAGGGCTGGAGCTTAAAATTCCTTTAAGCACCTAGTGAGATTTCAGTGGGAGTCGGGTGCCCATCTGCAGCGTTAGGTGCTTAAACGCCCTCAAAAATCAAGCCCTAATTGTACAAGCTAAAGGGATAAGTTAGTGGTAAGTACTAGGCTGCTGTGGTTGAGGTCAGATGGACACACACATACACACACTTGGGATTTACTTGCCCAGGAATGTTTGAGCTGCCTTATCTAGAAACCTTGCCCAAACCATGCAAGTGCACCATAAATCCAGGCTAAGGACGGACTTCCTGGCTGGTAAAGATAAAGGAAAGGAATGCCTGACCTCCAGCCAGGCTAGTCCACAATGAAAGCTTCTCTTCTGGAAATCTCTTCTAGCCCCTCGTACCCTCCCTCTCGGATTCATACCTTGTAACGCAGACGGGCCCATCATGACAATCTAGGGCTCATCTGCACTGGGAAACTTACCAGAAGAGGAGTACGGTGCTATTCTGGTTTAAGCCCCCATGTGAATTTACTCTGGCATGAGTCCATGCAGGAGCTGCCAACTACTCCAGAATAGCTCTTTTGGTGAATTTCCAAGTGTAGACAAGCCCATAGTCTGACCCCCTGTGACTGTCATACTACAACTCCTGTATCCAGCCATGTCTGATTGCACTCAAGCATGTCTCTTAAAGACATCCAGTCTTGATTTAAAGACTCGCAGTGTAGGCGAGTGTCCCCCGGACCTCCAAAGTTAGCTCTTCCAAAGGTTAGCAATTAAAACGGGGCATCATTTCTTGGCCGAATCTGTCCAGCTTCAGTTGCTAGCTGGATCTTTGTGCTAGTTCAGAGCCGGCTCTTTCTTCTCATATGATTCAGTTTGTACCTGTGTGCGCACGGGGCTCCAGCACCGGTGGGATGCGCTGGCCCGGTTCACGGCTCGCGGTGCCACAAGATGTGGCAACAGACACCGCTGGATGGCAGCAAGCTTCCACTGATGGGACGTGAGCTGGCAACCGGGCCGGCACTTGGCCTCTGTGGCCCATCCAGTCCCTGGCCTCTGCTGGTGCTGGCCACAAGGACAGCCAATTGGTGCCAGTCCTAGTGTTGGGGTTTGTGTGCCGTGGGTGACCAGGCTGAGTCCTGCCAAACTCATTCCATATAGGTCACTGACCGGTCCTGGCTGACATGCATCATGGGTTTAACCCTAACTGGCTATAGTTAGATCTTGCTGTGGCTGCTTTCGGGGGCTGACTCACCTTGGGAAGTGACGTGAAACACACCAGCGAGGGACAGATTTATCCCTGTTTGCTCTGAACCTCTCCCTCCCCTAGCACATCGCAAAGCTGGGCACTGCCTAGCAATCTCAGCAGCGGCCGATGACCATGTGGGATACTAGGGAGCCCTCTGGATTTGGGGCTGGATACCCAGTTTCCCTGTTACAGCAAGACGGGCTCAGAACAGCATAAACTTTGCAGCAGGCTAGTGCACGCCCCGTTAAACAAGAGACTGGGTGGGGGGGGGCTCCAACTGGCAGACCTGAGACCTTGGTCTGGGCAAGCTGAAACAGTTGGTCCAAATAAAGGTCGGGTGCAGAGCATTGTCATCTGTCACGCCACCGTGCAGGTAAGGAATGCCGGGCATTTATACACGGAAAGGGCCAGGGGTGAATCCAGCAGGCATTCGCTGCCTGCATAGTTTTTTGACAGCAGCTATTGGCTGCTGCTTGGCCGTCTCGGTTCCGGTCATGAATTCATTTGTTTGTTCTTGCTGGGAGGGGAGACAGCTTCCTGCAAAATCCGTATGGCTGTTACGGTTTCTGTCCTGTCCTGGGCGCTCCACGCAGCTCTGGGTAAACAGTTCTTTATGGCTCCTATTGCAGCGTCGAGGTTTTGCCACCTCTTAACTCTTGAGCTCACTGCCCCTTTGCCACGCAGATTTTCAACAGTGAGTGTCACTGGCCATTGGAACGATGTACGCAGGGATTTTTTTATTCGGATTGTGATGGTGTCACGGTCCATGCCCCTTGGTGCCAGGTGCTGTGCCAACAGAGAGCAAAGAGACCGAACCTGTTCCAGACAGCTCACAAGCGAAGTCATAACACCCAGCTCTTAACAGAGCACTTAAGGCCTGGCTTGACAAAGCCCTGGCTGGGATGATTTAGTTGGGGTTGGTCCTGCTTTGAGCAGGGGGTTGGACTAGATGACCTCCTGAGGTCCCTTCCAACCCTGAGATCCTATGATCCTATGATCCTCTCCAGCAGTAGAGCCCAGAGTGTTTTACTGAGGGCTCTGGATGAAAAGGAACTAGTATGCGCAGTGGATAATTAATCTGTGGAACACCCTGCTGCAGGATATGGTTAAGGCCAGGATTTAAAGGATTATCCATATAAACATATGACAACAATCCCCCCCCAATCATTAAAGGGATGCCCTTTTTAACAAAGCGGCAGGGCTCATTCACCTGCTCACGAAAGGATTGATGCCACCCCAGCCTGACAGGCCAGCCCCACAGCCTCACCTGGGCTGGGTCCATCTCCCCTGAAAGGGGTCAGTTGCCCTGTGCCGGCTGCAACCCCAAACTCCTGGGCACAAGCTAACCACCAACTGGCAGGGGGCTAGGAAGAAACTTCCCTGGGGGCAGGTGAGCCTGGCTTGGGATCTTCCTCCTCCTTTTGACGCAGCCAGCGTTGGAGAGATGGGATATGGGGCCATGAATCCCGTGATTTAGTGGGCCAAAAATACACCCTAACTAATCTGTCTCTTGTGAGCGGGGAAGGGAAATGACGTTTGGGTAGAAGAGCCTAGTAGCTAGTGCACTGAGAATCATAGAATCATAGAATCTCAGGGTTGGAAGGGACCTCAGGAGGTCATCTAGTCCAACCCCCTGCTCAAAGCAGGACCAACCCCAACTAGATCATCCCAGCCAGGGCTTTGTCAAGCCTGACCTGAGCTGGGACACAGGAGAGCTGAGTGCTGTTCCCCTCTCTCCTCCCTATTTCCACCCCCAGCTCCTCTCTGTACAGTACCTGGCACTGTGGGGGCCACAACCTAGAACGCTAACCTGGCATGTTATTGGTGCTCTGAAAGTGCTCCCCAGCCAGTAATGCGTTGAGCCGGGTGGAGCAAAGAAATATCAGCCCGGTTTGGTTCATCCCCTGTTTGGTTTGGGGGGTGTCTGGGAGCAGAGAAGAGAAAACAAATCCTTGAGGTGCGCTGTCTCTTTAAGAGGGAGGTGGTGCCCCACCCTGCCGAGCCTGGCAATCTCCCCCGCATACAACCGAGCTCAGTTGCTCCGAGGGCCGGGCCAAGCAGCATGGGTGGGGCCAGAGGGGAGCCCCGGCTGGGGGCCCCTCGGGACCTAGCCAAGGGGTGACAGATCCGCCAAGGCACCCGGACTGGCGGGGAGGGCTACAGGAGACGCTGCCTCTTCGCACCCAAAGCAGGACACGAGTAAACTCCCCCCAGCCCTGCGTGATCACCTGGGACCCGCCGGCTGCAGAGGGGTTTCTGCACCACCCCCGGGGCTCGGAGTGCGAACCGCAATGGGGCTCATCGGGGGGGGCCTGGCAGCGCCCTGGGCGTGCTGAAGGGGGAGCTGGCGTGTGCGCCCCGGGCCCCAGCCCCCGGAGATGAAGTGGGGGGGCCTGGTGGCCACGCCCCGTTCCTCTCTCCCACGCTGGGTCGTGACTCCCGGCGTGCAAGGTGCCAGCGAGGCTAGAGTCCTGCCTCCAGCACCACCCCAGCCCTATGGTGGCGCCTTTCTCCAGAGACCGCAAAGCGCTTTGCAACGGTGAGTCGGGTTATCCCTGCCTTAGAGATGGGGAAACTGAGGCACGGAGGCCGGAACTTGCCCCCAGGGGTCAGAGCTGGGAGTAGAAACCTGTCTCCGGCCTCAGTGCGAAATGTCTAGTGAACCCTCATACAGTTCATCCGCTGTCCAGCCTGGGTTTCCTTTCCTGCCTCCCCTGGTGAACCAGTTCCTTGAAAACTAGGGTGACCAGACAGCAAGTGTGAAAAATCGGGATGGGGGTGGGGGGAAATAGGAGCCTATATAAGAGAGAGACCCACAAATCGGGACTGTCCCTATAAAACCGGGACTTCTAGTCCCCCTACATGGTATAGCTTTCAGATAGCTGGCAACTGAACGCATGTTCCCTATTCAATGGCCTCTCTAGACAAATTATACGTGTTTACTAGACTCCTCAACTGTCATGTAATGATCAAATCCACAAAAATTGTAGCCACATGGCTTGAGAGCTGTGGTGAAAAAATCTCCTGGTCACCTAACACTTGTGATATAGAAATATTGTCGCTAATATTTCCCACCTCAACGGCTTCCCCCTCCAGCCCCCCAGAAACTGGAGTTTTGACTAAATAGCTTTAGCAAAAAGTGTCTGCTTTACCCAGACAAGGCTGATGTTTCTGGTTTGATTTTTTAAAAAATCACATGGGGTGGGACTAGTTTTAGAAAGGTAACAGGGTTTTAGGCGTGACAGTTGAATCTAATGGAAGTCAAGTATCAGAGGGGGAGCCGTGTTAGTCTGGATCTGTAGAAGCGACAAAGGGTCCTGTGGCACCTTATAGACTAACAGAGGTATTGGAGCATAAGCTTTCGTGGGTGAATACCTTGCATCCGAAGAAGTGGGGATTCACCCACGAAAGCTTATGCTCCAATACCTCTGTTAGTCTATAAGGTGCCACAGGACCCTTTGTCGCTTCTAATGGAAGTGAATGCTTCCCTGGCATTTTTGTATTAATACCATACGTGTGTCTAGTGGCTTTCATTTCCGAGGGCTCCAGAAAGCGTTCTGGGCTCACTAGAGTTACTGGTGTTGGATTTTAGCCAGGGCGCTCTGAACGATTGTGAAACTAGACATGCTGATGGACGTGTTCCAAGTGTTTTATGCACCGGCCCTGAGAGTACCAGGTGCCAGATACGCCTATTCCAGAACATGAGTGCCTTGTTCCTGTTTAGCTTAACCTCTGGGTTTAGCTAAACACGGACGAAATACTTATTCTGGAATAAGAATCAGTGTGTGGCGTTATTCAGGAATAAGCCCTAGTTAATGCTTCAGTATGCTGGGCTCTCTGGGAGTGCTTACAGCTTGCCGTCCTCTGGGAAGAAAGTTGCAGGAGAAATCCTAAGGTGAGCTCCCTTTCCAGCCGTGTCAAAGCCCAGGATTTCAAGGCCAGAGAGGATCGGTATATGGTTCTGCAGCTTGACCTCTTGCATAGCGCAGGCCAGAAAATCTCACCTGTGATTTTTTGTTTTTGAACCTGCAGATGGTCAGGAAATCGTTCGCTTTGTTTTCAGTCAGTTCTTCTTGACCAGATTTTGGGTTTTAATTTAAAAAAAAAAAAAAAAAAAGCCAAGATTTTGGCTAACGTGTCAGAGGTCAACGTGAAGTTTTCAAGTTCGGGGGCGGGGTGTGGGCGGGGACGTGTTAGCTCAAGTGGACTAACTCATGCTATCTGTTGCAGTGAAGATGCGTCCTGAGTGATGGAGAAGCCGTAGCTTCTTCCCATGTGACTGAGCGGCCGGGGACGCAGAACGCCGGCGGCGGCATTTTCCATCGTGCGTATCCGGGTATTGACCTGGCTTCCTTGAGATTTATCTTCCTCCTGTTTGTACTGTCTGAAAGTCTCCCTTCCGGTGACTGGCTGCATGTTCCTCTAGCATGGCACAGGGGTTGGGGGTTGGTCCAGGAGTCTAGCATGTGTCTAGCATGGGTGGCTGGTGAGCCCCGTTGATTCATCTTGTGTTGCTACCTGCGTCCAGTAAAATGCTGCTTCTCTCTTGATCTAGGCCTGTCTGGGGCTGGCATGGAAGGGACAGCTGCCCCCTGCAGTGCCATGCTCAGCTCCCCATCTTCTGTCACCTGAGGGGCAGCACCTCTTGCTCTGTAAGTGGCATTCTCTCGCGTTGTGGAGCCAAGATCTGTTAGCCGGGGGAAGGGAGGTTGTAAAATAAACATGACCGCTGGCCCCATGGAATTGTGGGAAGTGATGTGCCAGGTGGGAGTGGCCAGCGTCTAACCTCTGTCCGGGATCACGGTGATCTAATCGAGTATGGTAGGCGGTGGGGGATATTGAACTAGATGGACCTGTCTCTGAGGCAGCAAAGAGATGGGGGTAGAGGCACCGTTGGCGTGTCCTTCATGGTAGGAAGGAGGTGGCGGGAATAAAGTGGGTTAATAGCCAGATCTGGTAGGGCGGGTGTGGGATATTAGACTACAGGCCAACGGCTTGTTCCAGGATGCTGGACTGGACGTCTCAACGGGCTGGGGATAGTGCTGCCGTAAATGTCCAATCCGCAAAGCGAACCGTCGGTAATTCAGTGGTGCTGCGTTCTCCTCAGCCAGGTGAACGACTGTACCGTGGGGAGGTAGAGGTCTCTGCTCTATAGGTTAATGTTAGCATGGGGGGAGGGATAGCTTAGTGGTTTGAGCATTGGCCTGCTAAACCCAGGGTTGTGAGTTCAGTCCTTGAGGGGGCCATTTAGGGATCTGGGGCAAAAATTGGGGATTGGTCCTGCTTTGAGCAGGGGGTTGGACTAGATGACCTCCTAAGGTCCCTTCCGACCCTGATATTCTATGATTCTATGACAGGTCTCTGAAAGTAACGTTGGAGGGCATTTCACAGGGCGTCCTGCTCTCTCGATCTTTCAGGTGAACAAACATGTGAAGAGAAAACCATGCGCCCGCTAGCTGGCACGTGCCTAACTTTGTGCGTGGTGCTCGCGGGACTGGCAGACGGGGCCGACCCGTGCCTCATCACCACCGACAACGAAATCGCCACGTGCAAGGGGCAGAACCTGAACCGCGTTCCCCGGCACCTCCCCCGCACCCTGCTCAGGCTGGATCTCTCGTATAACCGGCTCAGAGAGATCACCGCGGGGGACTTCTCGGCGCTGACCCGACTGCAGAGTTTGGACCTGGGCTACAACAACATCTCCTGCATCGCGGCAGATGCCTTCGCCGCCAACGTCCTGCTGGAGGAACTCAGCCTCTTCAACAACTCCCTGCGCCAGATCCCTGCGCCGGCCCTCAAGCCTCTGAGGAAACTGAGGCGGCTGGAGATGTCCAACAACTTGTACCTCCGCTCAACTCTGGACAAGGCCTTCAGCACTCTGAGGAGCCTGCAGGAGTTCTCCATGGGCGGGTCTCTGATCCAGATGGTCGGCAAGCGGGACTTCCTCCCGCTGACGGATATAGCCTTGCAGAAGTTTGCCCTGAAGACGGCGTCCAGCCTCCTGGAGTATCAAGAAGGGGCGTTCTCGGTGCTCAACACCACCGCCCTCTGGTGCGACATAGCCCTGGACAAGAATGCCAAGGCCTTGCCTGTGATTCTGCGGGACCTGAAGGGTAAGCCGCTGCAGTACCTCCGCTTCCGCAACCTCTTTGAGTTCACCTACTACACCGAGTCCGCAGATCTCTTCTCCGGCCTGGCCGAGGTGCGAGCCAGCAAGCTGGTCTTCTACCGGGGCAAGTTCAACGAGAACCTGCTGCGCCTGGCCCTGCTGAACATCCAGAAGTCCCGCAACATCCGCGACCTCTCCCTGATGGCCATTGACTTCGCCCGCTCTCCCCAGTGGAACCGCTCGGAAGTGGGCATCGCCAACCTGACCCTGGACAGCTTGTTGCTGCAGGACATCAGCAACCCCGACATCCTGCGTTTCGACTGGACCTTCACCTGGTTCAGCGGCGTGGCCAACCTCTCCATTCTCAACGTCAACTTCAACTTCGTGCCCTGCGACACCTGGGACGAGATGCGCAACGTGGTGACCCTGGACATCTCCAACAACCGGCTGAGGGACGCCTACATCTACAACCAAGGCTGCAACTACCAGGACGTCCTGCCCAAACTGGAGCGGTTCTTGGTGGCCAGAAACGAGCTGACCAGCCTGGGCATAGTGGCTAAGCTCACGGCCAATTGGCCTCGCCTGACCCATATCAACGCCAGCCACAACCACATTGGGGGCCTGAAGGAGACGTCGTGCCAGTGGAATCCCGGCCTGGTCTGGCTGGTCCTGGACCACAACACTGTTACCATGGAGATCTTCAAGTGCCTGCCCATCACCCTTCACTACCTGGACCTGTCCTACTCCGAGCTGGACCGGCTGGAGGTGAGCTACTTTGTCCGCTGCCAAGACCTCCAGGAGCTGAAGCTGAGTGGGAACAAGATCAAGTTCATTTCCTCAGAGTGGAGATGCCCCAGCCTGCGAGTGCTGGCCATGGATGGCAACTCCTTTGGCGTCATCAGCCAGGGCTCCTTCGTCAACATGCCAGAGCTGACCAGCCTCAAGGCCGGGAACAACCCCTACCACTGCACCTGCGACCTCTACGGCTTCCTGCAGGAGACTCAGAGGAAGGGTAAGCTAACCCTGCTGGACTGGCCCGAGGGCTGGATGTGCTACCACCCGGAGTCCCTGCTGGACACGAGGGTGGCTGCCTACACCCCGGGGCTGACGGAGTGCGACGTGAGGGTGGTGGTGGCCATCTCCGTCTCCGTCACGGCCGCGGTGATCTTTGCCACCATGGTGCTGTGCTGGAGGTTCGACGTGCCGTGGTATCTGCGAGCCACCTACCGCATCGTCCGGTCGAAGTACCGCGCCCGCCCCGCTCACCCCGCCCGGGCCTACACCTACCACGCCTTCATCTCCTACAGCTGTTCCGACGCCGACTGGGTGAGGCGGGAGCTGCTCCAGCGGCTGGAGAGCGCCAGCCCCCCGTACCGCATCTGCGTCCACGAGCGGGACTTCACGCCGGGCAAGTGGATCATCGACAACATCATCGAGAACATCGAGAGCAGCTACAAGGTCATCTTCATCCTCTCCCGCAGCTTCGTCGACAGCGAGTGGTGCAACTACGAGCTATACTTCGCCCACCAGCGGGCCGTCGGGCTGGGCTACGAGGATGTCATCCTCGTGGTGAAGGAGGCCATCGACCCCCAGAGCCTGCCCAACAAGTTCTGCAAGTTGCGGAAGATGCTGAGCACCAAAACCTACCTGGAATGGCCTTCGGAGCCCAGCCGGCAGCCTTTCTTCTGGATACAGCTCAGGAACGTGCTGGGGAAACCGGGGGCAGCCGAGCCCAGCCAGGATCGGGTCTCGCTGGCCAGCGTGGAGCTGGGCTCAGCTGAGATTGTCGACTGTCCGGCCGAAGAGGAAACTGCCATCGACGCCGTGGCTAGCCCTGCGAGCTAGCGCTCGCTTGGACTCCAGCTCCGTGCTGCCTCGGCTCCCGATTTACCTGCCTCGCAGAGTGCATGGTGCGTTCGCACGGCAATGTCCTGCTTTGCAGATGCCGTGGGGAGAACGTTGCTCCAGGTCTTGGCCAGCTCTCCACGATTCCATTCCCTGCGGGCTGTGATCAAACGCAGTGGAAGGCATGGACGGCTACTAACCTCCAGACCCAGATTTTTTTGGAAGGGAGCAAAGATCTTATTGGCCCAACCCGAGACCCCTCTTAAAGGGGCCTCCTCTTTGGAGAGTGCTGAGTGCCTGCCCTCTGAACGTTGGAGGCGCTTGAAAATCAAGGCACCTAACTACTACCTAATGCGTCGTATTTACCCACTAGCCAATGGGAGACCGTAAGCTCCCGGACTGGGAGTAAAGACCCCCCCTATTCCAGGTCACACTCTGAGAACGTAGCCAACCTACGTGTCCGCTGCTTGTGATCCCGCCACCTCTCGTTTCTCCTGAAGATTTAACCAGCAACAGTATTGCCAGGCAAGTCGTAATGGAAGGATCCAACTTTGCTAGGGCTGGTGCACTTTAGTGTCTGAGTGAAATTCAGCCCTTTGCAGAACAAGCCGCTTACGAAGCTACGCGCTCGAGGACATCGGTGCTTGCGCGGACCCGTTGCCTGAGTGAGCGGCACCCTCTGCGCGAGAGACACTGACTGAAGTTTCTACACTCCAGTTGTGTAGAACCATGGCTGCCGGGACCAGTCCCTACAGCAGCGATAATTAGCGCTCTGCACTTCGGATCACTGAAAGTGAGCGAGATCGGCGCCTTTATCTGCTCCAGGTATGCCTCTGCCAAAAATCTGCTTATTTTACTGACCTCCAACACTCCGCTGCGTTGGTTCCCGCAGGGCTACGGCACACCGAGCTGGAGTCTCGTACCAGGGACAAAACTGCCAGCGGAGTTCCGGTGGCAAAATCTTCCAACTCCCCGATGACGTGGCTGGATAGATGAGGTCCCTCGTGGGGAGGGGAAGGGGGAATTTGTGCTTGAAACTGCAAACTCAGCCCGTCGGCGCAGGATTCGTGGCGCCAGAGAGGGGAAGAACATATTTCTGTTGTATTTGTTTTAGGGCTGTCAATTTTAAACGCAGTTAACTCACGCGATGAACTCAAAAAAATGAATAGTGATTTTAAAAAATGAATCGCAGGTTTAATCGCACTGTTAAACAATAGAATACCAATGGAAATGTATGAAATATGTTTCTACATTTTCAAGTGTATTGATTTAAATTACAACACAGAATACAAAGTGTATAGTGCTCACTTTATATTATTTTTATTACAAATATTTGCACTGTAAAAATGATAAAAGCAATAGTATTTTTGAATTCACCTCATAAGTACTGGAATGCAATCTCTTTATCGTGAAAGCGCAACTTACAAATGTAGTGGGTTTTTTGTTACATAACTGCACTCAAAACCAAAACTATGTAAAACTTTAGAGCCTACAAGTCCGCTCAGTCTTACTTTTTGCTCAGTCAATCACTAAGAGAAGCTAGTTTGTTTACCTTTACGGGAGATAATGCTGCCCGCTTCTTATTTACAACGTCACCTTCAAGTGAGAACAGATGTTCGCATGGCATTTTTATAGCCGGTATTGCAAGGTATTTACATGCCAGATATGCTAAACGTTCGTATGCCCCTTCATGCTTTGGCTACCATTCCAGAGGACATGCTTCCATGCTGATGACGCTTGTTTTTTTAAAAAAAAAAACGTTAATTAAATTTGTGACTGAACTCCTCGGGGGAGAATTGTATGCTTCCTGCTCCGTGTTTTGCCCGCATTCTGCCATATATTTCATGTATAGCAGTCTCGGATGATGAGCCAGCACATGTTCATTTTAAGAACACTTTCACTGCAGATTTGACAAAACACAAAGAAGGTGCCAATGTTAGATTTCTAAAGAGAGTTACAGCACTTGACCCAAGGTTTAAGAATCTGAAGTGCCGTCCAAAATCTGATCGGGACGGGGTGTGGAGCATGCTTTCGGAAATCTTAAAAGAGCAACGCTCTGATGCAGAAACTACAGGACCCAAATCCCCCAAAAAGAAAATCAACCTTCTGCTGGTGGCATCTGACTCAGATGGTGAAAATGAACATGCGTCGGTTCGCTCTTTCTTGGATTGTTATCGAGCAGAACCTGTCATCAGCATGGATGCATATCCCCTGGAATGGTGGTTGATGAAGATGAAGGGACATATGAATCTTTAGCACGTCTGGCATGTAAATATCTTGCGACGCTGGTTACAACAGTGCCATGCAAACGCCTGGTCTCACTTCAGGTGACATTGTAAACAAGAAGCGGGCAGCATGATCTCCTGAAAATGTAAACAAACATTTGTCTGAGAGACTGGCTGAACAAGAAGTAGGACTGAATGGACTTGTAGGCGCTAAAGTCTGACATTGTTTTATTTTTGATTACAGTTATTTTTTGTACATAATTCTACATTCGTAAGTTCAACTTTCATGATGAAGAGATTGAACTTCTATCAGGTGAATTGAAAAATACTATTTTATTTTTACAGCATAAATATTTGTCATCAAAATATAAAGTGAGCACAGTACACTTTGTATTCTGTGTTGTAATTGAAATCAATATATCTGAAAATGTGGAAAACATCCAAATACAATTCTATAACTAGTATTCTATTATTGTTTACCAGCATGATTAATCGCGATTAATTTTTTTAATAGCTTGACAGCCCTGGTTTCTGTAATGGATTTATACCGTACTTTTAACCAGTAGGGCCCATTAGAGGTGACTTGTTTCATTTCGGCCCCCTGAGTCGACGCGACGGGACTCATCTGCCCTGCCCCTTTGGGGATCTTTGCCGTGGGGCCGAGTAGTCTCCTGTGAGCCTCGCTGCCTTTGCAGCGTGACTCATGGACAGCAGAGGGGTTCCCTTAGCGTGATCCATTTCTGGGGTCTCCAACTGGCCTGCATTACCAAGCTCTTGAGGAGATAGGCCAGGCCTGCTGACATGTGGGGCAGGGGGCCCAGCCAAATGGGGCTGCTGGCAGTTCTTGTCCGGGTTGTCCATGCACTTAGCATTGGCAGGGAATATACCAGGGAAGTCAGCTCTGATCCTGTGGAGGAGGCGGGGGTGTCTCTTCCAAGTTACACTCAGACATCTGAAATCGAGGTTCTATTCCCCACCCTCCCTTATTGACTTCATTAGGGGTTGGCCTCCCGCTAAGAAGCTGCGCTGTCTAGAGCGGGAAGCCCAACTCCAGAGCTCTGATTGTGGGTCTGATCCTCTCTGGGTGCTTCTGTTTCCCCCATTTTAACAGATTTTTGGGAGGTGCAGAGGGGTGCGGAATAACTACATGTGAGAACAAATGTATATAAGGTGCTAATAGTTCGAACCAGCTGTCCCCGAATTCAGCCTGGTTCTGACTTCAAATACGTTCTCCCCTGCTTCAATGCACCTACTTTAAAATGAAGTCACGGTTTTGTCTTTTCAATGTAAAGGTCTCAAAAGGGCGACGGGGCTCTGAGCCCGGCTCCACCCAGGAGCCTTTCTCCATTGCCTGTGCAAACAGACGTGGGCACCGGCCTTCGAAGTGATGTACAGCATGTTGCTGACTTTTTATATTTAATAAAAGTGGTGTCTTTTTCCTAACGCCACGGCCCAGTGCTTTTTAGGTGGGACACAGTTGCTGTATAGGCGAGGGGCGGGGATGGAGACATGGATGGAGGGGGCGTATATAGGGGGATGCAGGAGACTGGACTAGATGACCTCTCCAGGTCCCTTCCACTCCTATGGTTCCCTGCTAGGAGCGTGCGTGCGCATGGACTGGGTACGTGTTAATACGTCATCTCTGCCATGCTGCAGGCGAAGGTGGGGACGGGAGCAATTCCTTGGAACTGCCTCTTTTAAAGCGGAGGGGGCAGGAGTGCTAATGAAATATTCAGTGTTTAAACATCGTCCCAAGGTCCGCGCCCTTCCCGAAGCTCGGCTCGCGGGCGCCGGCGGGGGGGAGAGTTTGCTAGCAGAGCCAGGCTGGCCATACCCTGCGCTTAGTGGTTTTCAGGTCGGTTGGAACAGGCGAGGAAGTGGAGAGAGGGAGCCGGAAGGCGCGTGGGGGCCGCTCGACCGCCACAGCCCCCCTCCACGCAGCAGCCTGTCTGTCCCCCTGTGCGCGCGCTGCTGGAACAGGCTGTGTCGAAGCTGGGTTTGCAGGGAGCGGGCGAGCTGGCTTGGGATCCTGTTTACCCAGGTGTCTGTTCCAAGCAGGCTGCCGGCTTGGCTGGGAAAAAACCCACCTCCTTCGCATGCTGGGCAAATAACCCCGAGCCCTCCCTGGGGGAAGAGTAGGAGCTACTACCGTAGGCTCCAGTCCGCCACTAGGGGGCAACATCGCATCACCCCCCTGCACCGCGCTGCAGTGGGCTAAAAGCCAAGCAGGGCTGGGGATGGGGGGGGCATCACTCCGGCAGGAGGGGGAAGGGTTGGAATGGACTGGAGGGGAGCGAAGGTGGGGGGCACAGCCCGTCCGAGGCAGCCAGAATCCAGGCCTCCCCGGAACGAAGGGCGCGGAGTCTCCTTCCAGCTGCAATGCCCCGGTTCTCTTGCAGAAAGTCCCCAGCACCTTTGTATACATATGTGATCCCCCTGTGCTATCACTTTACTGCCTCCATAGGGTCCTCTTCCCCCCTCTCCCTCCCAACAGGGAAATCCTCCCCTGCTCCAAGGGGAAGGAAGGAAACAGCCACCCTGGCCCACTCCCAATGGCTCATTTGCAGCCCCGATTCTCTGCTCACGGAGACGCTCGCACCTGTCTGCGACTCCAAGGAGGGAGCCCCTAGCCCAGTGCTGGGGGCGGGGGAAGAGGGGGTGCCAAGCCAGGTCTCAGCAGGGTGCACTTTAAGCACGATCTCCTAAAGCTGCTGTGCTTAGGTTAGGTTAGATTTCTCGCCCCAGCCATCCCCACACACAATCTCACTTTTCCCCCGGAGCACTTTAAATATGGCCTGAGCCCACCTGCATCTGGCAGTGGCCCCAGGGTTTGGGAAAATCCTTGGTAATGCACATGCCGGTGCAAGACTAGGTGTGGAGAGAGGGCATTTCCCCCCCCCCCTTTCCGCATCTGCTGTGCTGCCTGGTTTATGCCCTGAAGCAGGAGGCTGGGCGGATATACTTTTCCCTCTTGTATCTTTTCTCCCTCCTCTGTCTGTCCCCTGCCCAGGCCCGTCGCGCGTGAGGCTGCGGCTGACGTTCCGGGGCGGCGTTTGTCGAGCGACTCTTCGGTGAGCTCCGCTTTCCCACGGCGCTCGTGTCTGCCACAGCACGGCCGCCTGCAGGCGGGTGGAGTCCTGTGCTCTCGGGGTTCTCAGCGGAGCGAGCTGGGTTTTTTTGAAGGGGCTCCAGCATTCGGCGCCCCTATTTTACCGGACATCAGTGAGCTCTGGCACCGAATGCCCTCTGGGCCGCTCCCCTGCGTGCCTAGTTCGTGGCCGTTGACGGCTGACTTGGATCCTGAAGGGAGCCGTCGTGCACAGCTGGATGGGGTGACAACCGGAGGGCTTTTGGCAGAGGGGGCTGCATGCGGCCCTGCCCCCCTGCAGCGCCCACTCGCTGCCTTTAGCAGGGCAGGTTCAGTGGAGGTGGAACTGGGGCTGCTGGTTAAGCTCAGGCTGCAGTTTGGGGTGCGGCCAGCAGGTGGCAGCTGCGCACACACACCTGCGCCCCCTCTTCTGCGGATTGGGAGAAGCAATCTGAGGGCAGCTAAGAAACTGAACCTCAACTTTTAATCTTGCCTGTTGTGGGGGGATCTGCTGTGAGGAGGCCCTGGGGCAGGGGGAGGCAGCGGCAGGGCCAGGATGCGATCGACGTGACCGATCAGCGTGAACGCCCAGCGCTGAACTCCTCCGTCTCACTCCGCTGCACCCCTGGGCCCCCCCCTTGTCACACAGGGCTGCTGTAGAAGGCCACAGATTCGTTTACAAGGCAACGTGCCTCTGCTCAAATGCAGCTGGCTCTGGGGTGGAGCCTGACTAGGACACAGCCCGCTGCGCCATGGTGGTAAGTGGCTGCCTCGGTCTGGCTTCCCCAGGTCTGTCCCATGATCTGGGGCACAGTACGATTCTGGGGCTGTCTCCGCTCGCGGGGAATCCCCAGAGGCAGGCGCTGCTTGCAAACCCCGGTGCGTGAGCCCATTAAATAGCAACCTGGGTTTCCTCTGCTTGGCTCCAAGTCAGCGGCCCAGACATCTCCCGACGCTTGCTCAGAGTCCTCCCTGGCCCTGCGCTCGGGCAGCCAGGGCTGGTAGCAGCCTAGGAGGGAGGCTCCCAGGGCTGCTGGCTTTGATTTCCCCGTCGGGGCAGGGACACCCCCTAGTCCCACCCTTTAAAGCTACCGTGATCCTGACCTTACAGCACCAGGAGTTGCAGCAGGCGTCAGGCTGCGAGTGCCTCCCCCTAACGCCGGCTGGGCTTCGTTCAGGGGCTGGAGCACGTGTGGCTGTTGGAGTGGGGACACCTGGGTCTAGCCCCAGCTCTGGGAGGGCAGTGGGGTCAAGTGGCTTGGAGGGGGACTGGGAGTCAGGACTACTGGGTGCTATCCCCAGCTCTGGGAGGGCTGTGGGGTTTAGTGGGTCAGAAGGGAGGGGGGTGGCTGGGAGTCAGGACTCCTGGCTTCTATCCCCAGCTCGAGGAGGGGTGGGAGCTAGGACTCCTGGGTTCTATTCCTGGCTCAGATTCCCTGTATTATCTTAGGCAGGTCCCTTCATCTCTGCCCTCAGTTCCCAGCTAGAAACTAGAGGTAACAATCCATGGCTCATGGGGGGTGGTATTACGAGACGTTCATTGGTGATGTGGGACGCTCTGCTAAAAGGTGCTGTCCAATGTACGTCCCTCCCGTCCCCAGAGCATTCTGGGTAACGCCGCCCGGCCCTAACTGCAGGGCTCCCTGCCAAGAGCCGAGTTTGCTCATTAATTCTTATCCCTCTTCATCTGAAGAGCTCTGAGCGCTCCAGGACAAGGAGGGGTTAGTATTCTCAGCAGCCCCCTCCTCGAGGGGGGAAACCGAGGCCCAGCGCAGGGGAAACGGCTCAGCCAACAGATCAATAGCAGAGGTGGCAAGGGGACCCAGGAGTCCTGACTTGCATTCGTATCCACTAACCCCCTAGACCCCTGTCTCTCTCGGTGCCCCCAGCGAGTTCCATTAGCGTTATTTGCGCTAGACTCAAGTTAATTGACGGCCTCCATCAAGGTGGCTAACGCTTGTGAAGGCTAGTGTGGATGTTCTGCAGATTTTGGCTCTTCAAGGGCTCTGCCGAGGGTAAAAGTTCTCTAGCCTAGACAAACCCTAAGGCCGCGTCTACACTAGGGGAAAAAGAGCCCGTCCAACACATGTTAAAACCCCAGTGAAGGGGAGGCAGTTTGTCGTTGTTGACATGTGTTGGCAGGTCGAGATAAACCCCGGATCCCCCATAATCTTTACCTCCACCTGCTTGCACCTGTGAAAACCTCCAGCTGGCCTTGTCTTCACTCGGGTTTTACCTCGAGTTCAGACCCCTCCTTTTTCCCTCTAGTGAGGACAAGCTTTTAAGATTTCAACCCATTTAAAAACCCACACCCTTTTTGTCCGGGGCTCGTTTACACGTGGAAATTGACCAGGAAAGCCACTCCAGAGCCGTTCCTCCTGGGGACTCTCTGTTCCAGAATAAGTCGCTCTGTTCGGGAAGGATTCGTGCGTTTCCAAAACAGAGTAATCCAGGAACCAAGTCACTCTCTAGTGTGGAAGAGAGGATCCAAGTTGGCATTATACGGGAAGAGCCAGTCAGGCTCCCTGTGCGGGGACGGGATTGCCCGTGTTGAGCTGTGTTTTAAAAGCTAGTGGGGGTGAGATGAGATCTCTGTAGCCTGATGCTGTTCAGTGATCAGTTGCCCCTCCCCGGCCCCTGCACGTGTGTGTCTGTGTCAGCCCTCGTTCAGGGCTTGGGGAGCTGGCAGGTGCTTTTTCTGTCGCTGTTTTCCATCCAGACCTTCTAATTTCTTACCACCAAAGAATTTCCATCTCCAGGGCAACCCAATAGCAAGGATTTCCAACGGAGACGCGGCCACTGTACCAGGCCCTGGGTGAGTGGCCAAGACGGGGATCCGAACCAGGCTGAGGCTTTGCAGAATTGGAGCTGGGAGCGGTCCGGCGTCCCTGGCCATTAGGGGAACTTAAATATCGAGACACCCGGAGGTACGTTTAAAGCCCCAACTGCAATTCTCTTAATGCTGGAGAGGGGAGAGGGGGGCTGGGTTAAATACGAGGCCTCTTGCTTTGAGGGGTCTCAACCCTGGCTGGGCCACAGCGTCTGTAAACCTCTGCCCAGGGTGTTGTGTGTCCCTGTCCCACCCCATCCCTGGTCCACTGAGGGATCTGTTAGTGCTCCCAGCTTGGGGGCTCAGTCCTGTAGCAGCAGCTGCTCTTAGCTCTGGAAGTCAGTGGTTCAATCCTGGGTTGTGACCAAGGTGGTGGCTGGCCCCCCCACTCTTCTAGCCACACCGGGGAGCAGAGGGGTTACCAGTGCCCATGTGTAGATGAGGTGCCAGGGCCTGTGTTCTAACCCAGTCTGCCCCAGCAGGGTGCAGGCCAGCGTGCCCATCTCTCCTGTATGAACCCTGCTCAGGCTGGTCTTGCCAAGCGGTTGCTCCCAGCCGGTGGCCTACGTGGAAGGAGTCTCGCCAGCTGGCCACACTGCAGAAGGGATCAGCACCAGCCATCCCCCTTTTGTTGGCAGCCTCAGTTAGGAGGCCAAGCGCTGCATGGGCCGTTCTGGGGACTGGACTCCCATTTACTACCCGCAGAGGGGTTCTCCTTGGGGCTGGCCCTGCTCCGGACCGAGGACTTTAAGTTCTAGTTGGAGGGGTTGGAAAATGATTACGTACGCCCATGCCCTGCGCTTTGGTGTCTGATCTAGCTTGCGATCCCAAGCGTCCCCAGCTAGCCAGGGGTGGTGGGGCCTGATCCAGCATCCTCGATGGAAAGTGACTCCAAAGAATCAGGTCCTGGAAATGTGACGCTCATGTCAAAGGTGGCACTGCAGCACCCCCTGCTGGCCGATGGTTAGACCCGCACTGGCTCACTCCGAGCCAGCGGTGCCCAGCTAGCAATCGCGAAATGTTACCTGCTCTGGCTGGCTGGCTGCTCCCAGCATCAGTGCAATTCCTCTTGGTGCATTCTCTGTTGAATCGCTGACACTGTGTGTAAGTGAGGTTAAGTGGAAAACTGGGAGGCGGGGGCTGAACAGGGGCTGAATTCATGGTCCCTGTCACTTCCAGCCCTGCCTTGGCCGGTGGCAAAGTTGCTAAGGGATGGAGGAATGGAAATATGGGGTGTTTCTCTAGAATGCCCCACACACACAATCCAGATGCCTACAAACCATAAGGATGCTAATGGGTGGGACAGGGAGACTTCAGTGTTACTTTGAAATGACGCAAACCTTTAGAAAGAAGTGTGGAAGAAAGGGTTAACAAGCGCCCCAAAGAGCAGCAATATTTATTCCCCTTTTTCTTTAGGGGGTGCAAAGATGCAAGAATGGATTAGGTTAAAAAAACAAACACTGCTGCTCGGTGTTTGCACTTTTCTGCACACTCTGTCCGGGGCCTGGGGGCAAACACACAGGAATGGACTAGTAAGAAGTCCCATATGTTTGGAGGAGTGTACAAAAAAGTGCAAATGTACAGGATTATTTGACTCATCCATGCCTGTATTTTTGCACAAGTGTGTGTGGTGGCGGACTGGGCAAAAATCCAGGGCAGGGTCAGGGGGGAGTATCTTTGCACGCTTTCCACCAGTGTGTGTTTGTGCAAACACTCAGAACAGGCATAGTGAAAAGAGCGCCTCAAAAAGCCGTGCTACAGAATCTCGCTTTCCCCAACTTGCTCCTGCATCTGTTGCCCGGGTGGTTTCTAGTTTGCTATTTCCCCCCTCCCGGCTCCTTCATTGTTTCTGCTATTTTGGCTTTAAAAAAAAAAAAAAAATCCCTCCCCTGCCATTTATTTTTAGCAGCCAATTGAAATGTCTGGGAGATGAAGGAGGAAAAAATATGAGTGGCGTGGAATAAAGCAGCAGAAGACAGAGTAGCCTTTGAGGCAGAGAGAGTGAGTCGCGCAATGCCCAGTGTGGCTCTCCGCACGCCCGGAACAAACGCTCCGGCCGGACTCTAACTGGGGCTATGGGGCCGTACCGCCGTCTCTGTGTCCTCTGCGTTCTGCTGCTGCTTAGAGGTAAAGAAGCTGGTTTTTAATTTCTTTATATGAGAAGGGAGGAAAAAGAAAACCCAGCCGGGCTGTGAAATCCGGGAATGAATTGAGTCTTACTTCATCGGGAGATATTTTCCAAGTCGCCGGTGGGCATCTAGCGGGCAGCCTAACTGGCCACCTAACGCCCATTGTGTCTTTGGCAGCTTTCCCTTCTAATCAGTGCCCGCTGGCTCAGGCGAAATTAACCCGTAGAGCCCTCGTCTTGTGCCCTGGGATGTCGCAGCTGCCCAGACTGGGCTTTGAGGAGTTAACAGTGGGTTGGAATGTAAACGTTGCTCTAGTTTTTCGGTCGCGTTGCTGCCGGGCTGGAGGAAAGTGCCGGGTTTTTGTGGGTAAGGGATAACGTGGCTCTCCGAGTGCCGTGGGAGAATCGCACGGGCTCTGGTCTCCGCTGACACGCAGGCCGTACTTTAAATGCAGAAGCCGTTGAGTGGGAGAGAGAATCTGCTCCGTCGTGTGGATAACCTGGCGGGATGGGAACTTGGCGCCTGGCGGCTATTCCTGTCGTCTTGTCGTTGATTGCTGGTCTGTATAAACCCGCCGATTCTAGTGCATCTGCTTCTAATGAACCCCGGGGCTGACGGGAAATAGAACGAGATCCCTGGATGCTCCCTCTGCGTTCTCAGCTGGGGGGTGGGGGGAGGTCTCAAACTGGTGTCAGGGATTGAGACACACACACCGGCCCTTCCCATATTGCTAAGTGAATGTGGGCGCCTGGTTAGATCCATGGCACGGGAGGCTCAAGTATGGGAAATGGGGGTCCAGGTGAGATGGAAAACAAGGCGTACTTGCTCTAGAATGAAGCTTTGCTGTAGATCAGGGGTCTCAAACACGCGGCCGGCGGAGTTATTTCCTGCGGCCCGCCATAGGCGCCGACTCCACTGGCGGCCAAGCTCCAAACATTACTGAGTGTTTATATTTTATTAAAACCCCTCTTTGCATTACAGTTTTTAAAAAGTGAATACATTGACTTTTAATAGAATACTATTTCACTCTTCATTTTTTTCATTTTTGACTATATTTTTGTATCGTTGTATGTAAAGGTTTCAGTGATGTGGCCCTCGGGCCAATGTACTAGTTCTCATGTGGCCCTCGTGGTGATTTGAGTTTGAGATCCCTGCTGTAGATAATGGTCTTGTTAGGGGGATGTTGACACCAGCCTCTCTCCTGGAAAACGTCTCACCGTTGCGCTTTCTGGTGTAACTTCACAGCAGGTAACACTGGTGGTAGCGGTAGGATAGATGGCTTCAAGGGTTAAGTACCCTGCCTGGCTCTGCTCAGAGCAGGTCCACACACCACCTGGTGGCTAACACACCACTGTCCTATCGACACCGGTGGTAGAAAGCCCTCTGGGGAAGGGACCATCTTGCTTTGTGTTTGTACAGCGCCTAGCACGACTGGGTCCAAAAACCAATTGATGCCACTGCAGTATAAAAAGAACTGCGCTGGTGCCTTCACTTCCCCCAAAGCGCTCATGTGCTCGGGGCCTGAGAAGGACCAGGGCTCGGGGTCTGTGCAGGGTGTAGGGACGGCACTCAGGAATCTGCAGCGTTGCACCGACCCAACTCCACGCCTCTGATTGGCCGCAGCCAAATCGTTCTGACGTCGCTTCCGGTGAGCCACGCCCAGAGCTGAACCCAGGGCGCGGTGCACAGTGAGTTGGGCAGGGGGGGGGTTCTACTTGTAAAGATCAACCCCTGCTCCCGAGCAAGGACGGGGCTGCAGCCAATCTGTGCGCCCCTCAGTTCTGGGGGCGGGTGAGTGTGGACGCTGGGGTCTTTGTCTTATAGTTGCAGCCAGACACTCGGCTGGGATGCGGAGTCCGTCATACTGGGTGCAAATCCATAGACCGTCTCTGACCCCTGGAAACGTACAGTCTAGAAAGGTCAGGGGGAGGAGGCATTACCCCACTCCTATAGCGGAGGGAAACTGAGGCCCAGACATGGAGCGAGCTGCCCTACATCACACAGGGGCTCGGTGGCAGATCCAGCTCTCCAGAGCCCCAGCCCCGTGTCTTAACCACAAGGCCAGTCTCGCCCTCCTGGGCTAAGCTTCGATTGCTCTGCTTTCTGGAGGCTGCACGTGGTCCGGGGGAGGGGAGCCGGTGCCGCCGCTGCATTCCCCGGGGCGAACGTTTCTGTGCAGAGTCAGACCAGGGAGTGGCCGAGGCAAAGCGTGGCCCGGAAATGCAAGCACAGCTGGCTTTGCTGTCGCTGGGGGGGGGGGAGCGGGAGGGGGAGCACGTGGCTGGAGCATGGGGGGGCTGGCGTTTGGCGGAGGGAGTTGGTGTATTTCTGTCGTGAGTGAAGTGTCGGGGGTTCAAGAACCCGGCTCAGAGCTTCACCGGATGCTCTCGGATTCCTGGGTTCAGCTGGAATCGGGCAGAGCCACGTTCCCCCAGAGGCGGCGTTTCCTTCCTAGCCCCATCTGAGCGGGCACGGGGCTGGGATGTAGGACTCCTGAGTTCTGTCCCGGCTCTGGGCAGGGGAGCGGGCCCCAATGGTTACAGCAGGGGGGCAGGCGTGGGAGAAGAGACGGCTGGGTTGTGTGGCGGGCTCGGGAAGGGAGTGGGGTCTAGTGGTTGGAGCTGCTTGGAAGCGGGAGCGCGCCGTGGTGGGGCCGGGCATGCTGGGGCCCTTGTCTCAACGTCCATCTGGCAGATGCTGCCCGGGCGAAGCGATGAGGGGCCTTGTCCCCTGGGCTGAGGACAGAAGACACGTCCCGACGGGCAGTTCCCCCAGCAGCCTGCCCTGCCGTCCTGGACTCCTCCTGTGTTTTTCGTTACTGGTGAAATGGGCACGTTGCCCACTTCTGCAACTGGCCTCTCTGTGCCCCTGGGGGAGGGGGCGGGCCCAGCTGGCTGCTGAATCCCCTCCTCCCCCCATGCTGGAAAGTGGAGGAGGTGTGGGGGGGGATCGTGTTCCAAACCAAACATTCATCTAGCATCCCCCGCACACGGTACACAAAGCCCAGCCTTTCCGGGCTCCGCCATGGTGGGGCCAGAGTCAGTGAAGCCCTGAGGCTGCGGGTCGGTGGGCGCAGGGCTGGCATGTAGCCCACTGGCATGGGAGGATGATCTGCCGTGAGCTGTTTGTCCCCCCATCTGCGGCCAGGCTCTGCCTTGGGGAATCGGCCAGGGCAAGTGGAGCCGGGAGAGGGGTAGCAACTTATCCAACATGCCACCAAATTGCAGTGTCCGATCGGGGATTGGAACCCAGGAGTCCGGGCTCCTTGCTCTAACCACTGGATACACTCTTACGCAAGCAGCTGTCCCAGAAGCTCCCAACCCTGCCACCGTCCCGTTCCGCCACCGACAGCTGCTCTTCAGATGTGCCCCCAGGACCCTTTGCACCAGTTCCAGCTGAGACAGGAGTGCTGGAATGAACTGATAACTGCAGGAAGCAACGACTCCCGGGCCCGGAGGGTCTCTGTCCCAGAGTACGGAAGGAGCTCACGTGTGCAATGGCTGAGCTGCTAGTGAGAAATACACCATCTTTTAAAAACAGCTGCAATAGTGGAGGTTTGAAGGGTAGCAAATGTTTTACCTGTATCGGAAGGAGGCTCTAGGGAGACCCAGGGAATTACAGACCAGTAAGCTACACATCTGTACCTAGGAAATTGGCTGGAACAGTTACATAGAATAAAGCCTGGAAGAGCACGAGACGATCAGGTCAGCACGCAAAGGAAAACCGCGTGTCTCTAATCTACTAGACTTTTTTGAATGTCTCGGTCGAGTGGATAAAGGAGAACAGGGTGGCATAACTCCAGAGACCTTTGACAAGAAGTTACTCAAGAAACTAAGTCGTCATGGGATAAGAGGGGAAGTTTTGTCATGGATCAAAAACTGGCTGGAAGACAAGAAACCGATTAGGAATAAATGGCGAATTTTAATCATGGCAAAAAGTTAACAAGGCAGCATCTTGTGGCTCCATTCGAGGTTCAGCGTTAAATATACTGGCAGGTCTGGAAAAGAGGGGGGTGAGACATGAGGAAGAAAATCTTGCAGATGACAATGTTTATTAAGGAGACAGGGTGGGTGAGGTAATATCTTTTATTGGACCAACTTCTGTGGGCAAAGGAGACAAGCTTTCGAGCTACACAGAACTCTTCTTCAGATCTCCCAAACCTCTCCTATTAAGAAATTTGGAAAGATTGGGGTCGTTACCTTAGAAAGGAGCTGGATAATTGGGGACATAAGTCTATCCATTAACAAATCAAAGTTCCCGAGCGAGCTTCGCTAGACTCTGTTCTTCCTGTCTTGTAGAACGAATGGACATTCACTGGAAATGAAAGGTAGCAAATTCGAACCCGTAAAAGGTGGGATTAGACTGTGAGTCAAGGATAAGGACTTCACAAGAGTCAAAAAAGGATCGGATGCTTATTTGGATAACAAGAAGAATTGCTGTGATGGATGCTAACACATGTTTGGAGGGGATTTTAAATCTCATGCTTCTGGGCTCCAGCCCATCTCCTACTGAGATCAGATTAGCCCAGATCTGCCTTCTGTGCGGTTCTTACACCTTCCTCTGAAGCAGCTGGTGACTGTCAGTGACAGGACACTGGAGCAGATGGACCCTGGGTCTGATCCAGTCTGCCAGCTCCTGTAGTCTTGCAGCTCTTCCCAAGAGACTCTGCAGGAATCTGCACAGTGTTTTAGCAGGGGAGAGCAGAGGTGAGGAACAGGGGAGTAGCTTGCCCTTCCTCTGGGCTCCTTGGGGCTCCCCACCAAGCTGTAGCGGCTCTTGAAATCAGGTGATGCTGGCCTTTTTTGGAAAGTCCCGGCCCTTTTAGGCCAGCCCAGGCCCCAGAGCCTGGTTGGACTGGGGGAGTCCCTGAGCTACGGCTTCAGAGGGACCCCAAATTTAGCAATTCCAGAGGAACTTGGAGGTTTGAACCCTCCTCTCCCAAATTCAAAAGCTGAAGACTGGGCCCAAATGCCGTTCCCAACACTCCAGAGCTTTCCATGCAGCCAGACTGACCTTCTCTCTCGTCCCCTTTGCAGGGTATTTCTGCGCTGCAGTCATGGGGTACGTGGACCCCCGCTAGCTTTAATCAGGCTAGCTAAGATCCCCATAGCAATGAAGTCGTGGCAGCATGGGCCAGACAGACTGCCTGGATCCCAGAGTGAGGGGGAAGGCTGGTTGGTCCAGTGGTTAAGCTGTTCATCTATGCTATGGAAGACTTGGGTTCAAGTCCTGATACTGTCTAAATATTCTGTGCAAGTTAATTAGTCCCAGGGCAATCACTCATATCATAGAATCATAGAACATCAGGGTTGGAAGGGACCTTAGGAGGTCATCTAGTCCAACCCCCTGCTCAAAGCAGGACCAATCCCCAATTTTTGCCCCAGATCCCCAAATGGCCCCCTCAAGGATTGAACTCACAACCCTGGGTTTAGCAGGCCAATGCTCAAACCACTGAGCTAGCCCTCCCCCCATGTTTTTAAGCATATGACTGGCCTGTGCTTAAAAACATGGCTTCCCTGCTAGCGGTACCAGAGCTAACTAGAGCAACGCTAGCTCAGGTCTCTCTACACAAGCCGCAGTCCGCTGTCACCTCTAAGCACTGGGACATCTTCGTTGCTCTGAGCTGAGCGGCCAGGGCTCGGCGAAAACCAGCTGGAAAATGCCATGGCTTTGTACAGCAACGTGGACGAAACTTTTATTTGACATTCTTTCTTTAATCAGAATTTCCCCAGGAACAACTTGATGTTTTGCCGCGTTCTTTTGGATGAAAAAGCAAAAGCAGAAGCTGAAACATTTGGGAGGTGGCGTTGGAAAATTAAAACTCAGTCAAACGTTTCGGTGGCTTTTTATTATTATTATTTTGATGAAAAATAGCTTTTCATGAAAATGACATCTGGATTTTTTTTTCGGGGTGTGGGGGGGGAGAAGTGGGGGAAATGTCCCACCAGCTCCACTCATCTCCGAACAGCAGGTTGGCCTTCTCCCCCCCGCCCCCCGGCAAGCGATGGCGTAGATCACTGCACATCTGGAACTGCTTTGACTCGTCCCACCATGCCTTCCCCGTCCCGCTCCAGGGGATTGGCAGGCATTAGCGATGGTGGTTGAGAAATTCCCGGAGGATACTTTTCCTCAAAGAGGGAAATATTTTGGCAAAGCAGGGAGATTTTCTTGGGCTGATTTACAGCCCCCGAGCCTGCCACTTGCTCACGGCATAGCCAGCTCATAATTTTCTTGTGATCGATGTACGTATCTCTCTTTTATAGATTTAGACTCTCCTGTGTCTAGAAGTGGCCCATTTTTCCCACCGCTGTCTGTCCAGCGTGAGAGATGTAACTCTGCCGTGAGATGGCTCCATGATTGTAGCATCCTTTTCCTACAATAGGTCGTTCTTTGTCCTCTACATCTTTTCTTCCCTCCAGGTGGAATCCAATCCATGACGTACCTCGAGCTTGTGCTTATAGAGGGGGAAACTGAGGCACAAGAAGGGCAGTCTTGCTGTATTTGGGGTTTCTGTTTCTGAAAGCTGCAGCTTCTGGAGTCATGTGATTAGGTGAAAATCACAGCTTTCTTTAAAAAAAAAAAAAAGTTTCTGGCCCTCGTGCTCGCAAAGAAAAGTCTGACCCGAGTTAAAGGCTCTCAAACCTCACGGCAGACCGCAACCCCAAGCATTCAAAAATCCTGAGTCAGGCCCCCAAAAAATCATGACTGACTTTAAAAAAATCCGGTGATTTAAAAAAAAAAAAATCGAATTGTGTCTTCGGCTTTCTGAGAACGAGGTCACATTTCGGAGCTTTTCTTTATAACTTACTAGAAACTTACTTTTTAAAGAAGATTCTCGCATGACTCCAGCAGCTGGGGGTTTGGGGGGAAACATCCCAATGTCTTGGAACTTGTGATAAAACAGCAGGATTTTGGCAACGTTCCAAGTAAAGACGCTAGAACTTAATTTAGTAGCTTAAAAAACGTACGTTTTTTTATTCCAATCTCATGATTTTGGAAGGCTTGTGGCTGACAATACTGTACTTAACACATAGTTGGAGGGTCTCTTCCATCCAGAACAGTGGGGCGTTCCTCTTTTGTTTACATGTCGAATTGGTTCCAGACTAGTCCTTTTAATTTACATATAAACTCCCCTTCCTTGGTGTGAGTGTGTGTATGGAGGAGGGGAGCCCGAGTAGAGGAGGGAAGGAAGAAGTGGTATTCTTGCTAAGCTCCGCCCATGATGCCAAGCTCCACCCACAGTGCCTGAATAGCTGTCATGCTTTTGCTTAAATAATTGACAAGGAGACTTAACCAGAAGAGACACTACTTGGCACCGTTGCAGCAGCATTTTCCACTCATAACTCTCAAAATGCTTTGCAAGAAAAGATATCTTCATCTTGTAGGAGGGTAAACTGAGGCACAGAAAGGAAGGAATTTGGCCAACATGTCCCTGGGAGTCGGTGACAGAGCTGGGACTAAAACCCAGGTCTAACTCCCAGTGTGGCCCATTTGGGCCACCCTTTAAAATGGGCATCACTAGGTTTCAGGGTGAACACCATGTGGAGACAGATCAGGGCTGTTCACATGTCCCCTGAGAAGTACCTGAGACTCAGACAGCCCTGCTGCAGGATGCTACTTCTAAGAAACGTAGGCTGACAATCCTTGTGGCTGGGCGGCCACATTCCCTGTTGCTCTGCACCTTGGCCAGTTATATCCCACTGACATTTTGGGGGGGAAATGGTTCAAATTCATACCAAAAATGACTGAAAATTCCTATTTGGGACCATCAAAACATCTAATTTGGATAATACTGAAACACTCTGTTTAGATGTTTATAATATATTCATATTTTGTACACTATGTATGCCTAATACATCTCAAATTAATATTTTAAATATCATTTTACTAAATAAAATGAATCCTAGCTAAATGTTTCACCCTTTCCCATTCGCAAATGGAGTTGAAATCAACACGTCGACGTGAAACGTTTAGGTTTCAATGAGGCTGCATTTTTCAATGGGAAACTGGTCTGCCTAATTTTTTCGCTGGTGCTACTTGAAACCTTACAACGGGGACTGGGCGGCTCTTTCTGAGACTGCGTCTACATTGATGGTGGCGTGTAGGGTTCATACACTGCACGCTCCTCTAGCATGGGTATAGATAACAGTGTAGACGCCGAGGCTCTGCTTAGGCAAGCAAAGACATTCCAGAACCTTAGGGTCTATATCAGGGGTCTCAAACACGCGGCCCGCGGAGCTCTTCCCTGTGGCCTGCCGGGCTCCCCGCGCCCCTCTCCGCCCCCCCCCCATTTTTATTTTTAATTTTTTAATTTTAATTTTATTTTTTAATTTTTTTTTACCCCCAGGCGGTTCCCGCCACCAGACAGCTGTTCTGGTGATGGGAACTGCCTGGGGGTTTAAAAAAATTTTTTTTTAAATGGGGGGGCCGGGGAGCCCGGCGGGCCACAGGGAAGAGCTCCGCGGGCCGCATGGGAAGAGCGTCGCGGTTTCTGGGAGGGAGGGAGGAGGAGCGGGAAGCTGCACGCACAGGGGAGGAGGCGGAGAAGGGGCGGGGTCTAATGGAAGGGGTGGAGTGGGGCGGGGCCGGGGCAGCGAGTGGGCGGGGTCAGTGATGCGGCTCTCGGGCCAATGCACTAGTCCTCATGCGGCCCTCGTGGTAATTTGAGTTTGAGACCCCTGGTCTATATACACGGCTCTCTACACACCCAACCAGTGCTTCCCACATGTACTGCCCACTGCTGGAGCATTTTCCCGCTGCCTCCCCCTCTGCTAAAGACTTTCACTGCTGCGTGTAGCTACGCACGCAGATAACATATAGTTAAGACTGATAACATCATTTTCTTACTTAAACTGGGGAAGTGGGAACGCTGCAGCATCTTTAGCTGGACACAGAAACTTTTAACAGTAGATGTCCCGGTGTATTGTGATAATAATGCAAATCTTCAGACCCATATTTTTTTTAAAAAGCCGGCAGATTACATTATTTTTCTGGCAAATCCGTAAAAAAAACCAGCCAGGCCAATTAAATACCAGCCAGGCGCTAACCCTACTCCACTCTCAGGCTATTTACTGGGTTGCCACGGGCCATAAACATTTACAAATGGGTCCTGAGCCCAGAAAGTTTAAGAACCACTGCTCAGTGCAAGGCTCCCCGGGTGAGCTTCTCTGGCCTATCCTACGCAGGAGGTCAGACCAGACGATCACGACGCTGCCTTCTGGCTCTAAATGTGCCACAATTTGAAAGACAGCAATAGCATATGAGGTTAACTGGCAGGTCCGGGCTGGGACAAACAAGGCTCTTGGCTCTGGGCCGGTGCATTTCTCAAAATATTTCAAGACAACGGGAAATTTTTCTCCCTTTAATTTGAGTTTCCTAAAATACCCGTGCGGGCTAATTTCCGAAGCTGGCTTCTCGGCGCTGCTGGTAATTAGCTCGCCCGCCACGCAAGGAATTTGCAGTGTGTGCGTGTGATCCATACTGGGGCGAAGGCGCTCTATTTTCAAACTACACCCTGCGTAATTGCTAGGGCTGTTTTCTTCCTGAGGTTTGCTGCGGATCTGGGGCACGGCCGGCTCCCGAGACAGAGGAGTCACTGTGCAAGGGGGGCAGCCTCCGCCCTCTCCTTACACATCCTTAGCGAGGCAGGAAATACACTGCCCCGCTCTGCCCTGCCAAACTGGAGCCTGTCGCTGGGAGGTTGTTATGATCTCAGCTTGGAAACTATAATTTCAGGGCAACTCCTCCAGTCTCGAGCCTCACTGACACCCAGGCACGAAATGCATCCGACGCTCTTTAGGCTGGCCGCATCGTGGGCTTGATTTGATAGTTCCACCAAGCTCCTTTTGACACTGCCCTGCCAGTGCAAAGCAGCCTTAAAAACAAGTGTCAATTACAGTTCCCTCCCCCCCACCTTTGTGTGTGTGTGTGTGGGGGGGGGGGATCCCTAGATTGCCAGTGCCTGGGTGCACATGGAAATCAGGCCCTGCATATTTCAAAATAATGCGCCCTCCCTGGGTTTCGCAGAGGAGTGAATCGGAAAGCGTTGAACATTTTTCACATTTTTTTCTGCTCCTGTTTTAGCCCTTTGCTGGTACAATAAGTTCAGTCACTTTCACCTGATGGTTCAAGGTCAGTTTTGTTTCCTCGTCCTCATGGATTTGGTTTTAAGGTGCTTCGCTGAGATGGTCTAGGTGTGCAGTGGACTAAAGGGCTTCTGGGTTCTAGGCCCCAGTTCTGGGAGGCGGGGGGAACGTGGGTTATGGGATCAGAGAAAGAGGCTGTGAGTTGGGATTCTGTACCTCTGGGTGAATTTCTTCCCTTTGCCGAGCAGCTGCAGGAAGGCAGGACTGATTCTTCCCTACATGAGCGTGAGGGTAGAATATTGCCTCTATATAAATCCACGGTACGACCACACCTTGAATACTGCGTGCAGATGTGGTCGCCGCATCTCAAAAAAGATGTATTGGAATTGGAAAAGGTTCGGAAAAGGTTCAGAAAAGGGCAACAAAAATGATTAGGGGTATGGAACGGCTTCCGTATGAGGAGAGATTAATAAGATTGGGACTTTTCACCTTGGAAAAGAGGGGACTAAGGGGGGATATGATAGAGGTCTATATAATCATGCGTGGTATAGAGAAAGTGAATAAGGAAGTGTTATTTACTCCTTCTCATAATACAAGAACAAGGGGCCACCAAATGAAATTAATAGGTAGCAGGTTTAAAACAAACACAAGAAAGTATTTTTTTCATGCAACGCACTGTCAGCCTCTGGAACTCCTTGCCAGAGGATGTTGTGAAGGCCAATACTATAACGGGGTTCAAAAGGGAGCTAGATAGATTCATGGAAGATAGGTCCATCAATGGCTATTAGCCAGGATGGGCAGGAATGGTGTCCCTAGCTTGTTTGCCAGAAATTGGGATTGGGTGACAGGGCATGGATCACTTGATGATAACCTGTCTGTTCATTCCCTTTGGGGCACCTGGCATTGGCCACTGTCAGAGGACACGATACTGGGCTTGATGGACTTTTGGCCTGACCCAATATGGCCGTTCTTATGGTTAACTGTGATTTGTAAAGTGCTTTGGGATTGGGATGTGATGCAAAGTAGCACTGAGATCAGCAGGCACAGGGAGGAGCCCCAGGACTAGGAGGTGTTTTTAAGGAGATGGGACTAAATTATCACTTTGGGATAAGCCCAGCTCACTAGGGCTCATCCCCTGTTTCTAAAATGGTGGTTGTTGTTCCCCAGGAAATGAAAATCCGAAACGTCCCGTGACACGAAAATTCTGAAATTTCGATTTGGGACCCTTCAAATGTTCTGCTTCAGTAGCGCGGCCACTTTTTGCTTTGACGTTTGTTCTCCATTAACATGAGAGAGAAAATCTGATCTGGGAGCAGTGCCGGTAATCCAATAGCGTAGTCAGCGTGGCGATCGACTAGTTAACACATGTTAAAACTCCCACTGTCCTGTCTACACTAAGATTAACACACATTGTTTTTTTCTCGTGTGGCCTGCCTGCCGCAATGGGGCTCCGCTCAGGGATGCTAAACACACTAGTCTGAATTTTCTGGAGTTCGCTTAAGTGAATGAAAGTTGTACACGGAGGGAGGGTTTTTTTGAAAGCATTGACTTGATTCTGCTCCTACTGGCCCTGTCTTGAAAGGCAAAAAGGGCGACTCGTTGATTAAGAGCTTAAAAATATGACCCAAGTGTAGGTGATGCAGCGTCATCTTCGGCCACCGAACTGAAAAATCCCCCACAAAAATGCGATTAGTTTCAAACTGAAACGGATTTTTTCCATTTTTTCCCCCTCGACTAAACAAAAAAAAGAGCGACAATGTTCCATTTGGACCGCATGAAACGGTTCCAATGTCAATTTCAAATGACCTTTCTGAACGAAATGCCTCTGAAATTTTTGATTTCGGTTCCTTTTTCGGCCCAAGCTATTCACCGAATTCGCCAATAGTTTCTGTGCCGCACAAAATACACTTTTCAGCTAACTTATTTGGGTCAGATTTTTAAGCTTTTCTTTGCAGCCGTAACAGCTGGAGACTTGACTCTTGTTTTCAATGAAAGCCGAGATTCTGGAGAATGATTGAGAGTTTGGTCTCTGTCCTCCCCCTCCCCTTTTCCCTCCCCCTCTAAGTTTTTGCACCTCCCCCGACTTTGGGGGGTCGCTGGGTTAGCCTAACACTCTGCTATGTGTCTCTTTAGGGCTATGCAGGTCATTCAACATTGATGTGAAGAGACCCCAGATCTTCCAGGGTCCGCCGGAGGCTCAGTTCGGTTACAAAGTCCTGCAGCACAAGGCCAGAGGGGAGAAATGGTGAGTGTGGAAAGCATTGCACCTGCCCCAGCAGTTCCAGGGGGCAGCCCTTCGTGCCGGCGTGGACAGTGAGCATTTTACAGATGGACTGAGGCGAGGCAAGCCAATAGCTGCATGTGCTTTTCACAGCTGCATTCCTAATCCGAATCCACTTCCGGGCCATACATGGAAACCAGTTTGACTCTGGTCTGACATGGTTCTGGTGCCTTTGGCAGGGGAGACCTAATATTGTTTATTTGCACTCCAGAAGAGCTTAGGGGCCCCAACCAACATCAGGTCCCGGTTGTGCTCGGTGCTGCACGTCCATACAGAACTTACAATCTAAACGAGAGGTTCCCCAAACTGTGGCGTACGCACCCCCTAGGGGGGCATAGAGGAACCTTCGGGGGGGGGCAGGCCAGCCCCCATGGAGGGTGGGGAGGGAGTGCCACCCAGCCCCGCCCCCAGGTCTGCTCCGGTCCCACCCATAACCGCATCCCTGGCTCCTGACCCCAGTCCCACACCCAGCCTTGGCCCCTGACCTGGTCCATGTGTCGTTCCCCCCCACCCCCCAAAGCCGTAGCCCTGTTCCCGCCCCTGACTCTGGGGGTGGGGGCACAGACAAGAGTAAGGGGGATGTGACCCTCAAAAGTTTGGGGAGCACTGATCTAAACAGATAAGACAGACAAAGGGTGGGAGGGGAAACTGAGGCAGGGAGAAGGGAAGTGACTTTCCCAAGGACAGTGGGCCTGGAAGCTGAGCCTCCTGAGTCTTAGGCCAATGCTCTCACAACTGGGCCACGCTGCCTCTCTTGAACATGGTGAACATTCAAAGCTGGGAGAAACTGGTTAAACTCACTGCACTGCGTGGCCAGGGCTCGGAGGTACCACAGGGAACAAAAGCTGGAGACCCCCCCCGTTGAAACCAGTGAGGCCCCCCCTGGCTTTAATTCGAGCCTCTGTCCTGCAGCTGTGCGCGGGAGCAGGGGAGCGAGGACTCCGAACTGTATCCCTGATTTCCCCAAGCAGTTTATAAAAAAAAAATCCAAGGAAATGACTAGTAGCCCTGACTCGGCTGCTGTTTGAAAATGATTCACAGAAGGAGAAGGGGAAAAAATAAAAATCTTCTGCACTCAGGAAATCCAGCTGTTATGCCAGGAGGAGCCAGCCGCGGCCGGGACTGTGCGTTGACACGAAGGTCATCTGAATACCGGAAACAAACTCCGTATGGTGTGGGGGCTTTTCTGGAGGGGGAGTGAGGTGACAGGCCAACAGTTGACTGTGGGTGTTTGGAGCAAAGTCTTGGATCTGCAGCCATCTCTGTGCTGAGCTGGGAGCTAGTGTTATTGTTCGGCTTGAATACGAGCTCAGAGCGTGACCCGAAATTGCCATCGACCAGGGTAGAAGGAGTGGGTGGGTCACCGAACCATTCCCAGTGGACAGGCGACCACATCTTCATTGGCGCTCACTGGCCCCCTGGGCTGCCAGTCTCCAGAGATGCCAAAGTGAGATCAGGCCCTAGGGAATCAAATCCTCTCTCTTAGCTGCAATGAGGAGGGATGATATTAGGTTTAGACCAGCTTTCTCTTTAAAGCTCAACGCTTCTAAAGCTCTACGATCTGCATAGTCACTCGGATTGCCTTAAAACAAAGAAGGAAGCATTTCTTCACACAGCGCACAGTCCACCTGTGGAACTCCTTGCCAGAGGATGTTGTGAAGGCCAAGACCATAACAGGGTTCAAAAAATAACTCGATAAGTTCCTGGAGGATCGGTCCATCAATGGCTATTAGCCAGGATGGGCAGGAGGGTGCCCCTAGCCTCTGTTTGCCAGAAGCTGGGAATGGGCAACGGGATGGATCACTTGATGATTACCTGTTCTGTTCATTCCCTCTGGGGCACCTGGCATTGGCCTCTGTCAGCAGACAGGATACTGGGCTAGATGGACCTTTGGTCTGACCCAGTCTGACCGTTCTTATGTTCTTAATTTTGCTGTGCCTCATGGGATCACTGGCGAGGGTTAGTGACCCAAATATGGGGTCATGTGACCAAGTTGCTCCTGAGGTACAGTCCCCCCCAAAATTGGCAAGATAGCTTGCCTCAGTAAAGCTAAACGGAAGTTGTCCCCATGAAAAGCATCTACTGCCAGTCCTCTGCAGATGCTGTGCAGGTCTTTCATGATGGCACCTCTGCCCACCCCCAAGAAAATGTGTATCTCCAACTCCGTGTTCTGCGGCTAAGTAGCAGATGGACAAACCGAACACCTCCAGATCTTAACTGGTTTCCCTCCTGGGCTAAATTTGGGGCCTAAAATTGGTGATCCTGTTCTGAGCAGCCATGACAGTCTCTACAACAGAACTTCCACCAAGGACGGAAAAGGTGGGAAATCCGCCCTGGTTTAGAACTGGTCCCCCAAACTTTCAGCCACTTTAAAGCGCGGGGCCCGGGCTGGAAAATGTAGAGTTTGTTGGGAAATGGGCGGAGGGGCGCTTCATGGAAAATGTTGACAAACACCAAAAATCTGTGCTGTCATTTTGTCCAAACGTCCAGTGAACAATGTTGACATTTTGTTGAGAGGGGAACAAATTAAAATTTTTGGCCCCAAACCAAAAAACGTCTGGCTTTTCCACCCGCATTTTTCAGTTTTCTGACTGAAAAAAACCCCAAAACTTTTCAAGGAAAGCAGTAAACATTTTGGTATAGTCAAACCCCCAATTTTCCATCCCAGCCTTCCTTCTCCCCTCTCCCTGCACCCCGAAAAAAAAAAAAGGTTTGATGGAAAATTTTCAATCAGCCCTAATAAAACAATATCGGGCCAATGCCAGGATCTGCCAGCATATCGGCTGCCTAGGTAGGCACTGGCGTTTTTAAAACTGAAACAAACTGTGATGAGTGTCGGGAAGTCGAAAGCCACTGGCTTGGAAGGGAGGTACACCAAGAATAGATTGCGCTCTCTGAAGTACCGATCTGAGGCCCAGCATCAGAGTGCCTCACCGTTGTGAATCCATTTACGCTGTGCGGGACAGGGGCAGGGCTATTGTCGCAGTTTTACAGTTGGGAAACGGTGGCCCGGAGTGACAGGACATGTCACAGTACTAAAGTTAAGCATGTGCATAAGCACCTGGTGCCTGAAGAGTTAGGTGCTAAACATCTTTGAGGATCTGGGAACTGAATCCCTTGTTCCTCTGCAGCTCTGTCAGCCGTGCTCAACCACCAGGCAGTGCGAGCGAGGACGATTGATTTAAGTTGCAGAGTTTGGCTGAACAATCCCACGTCTGCATCCAAGTGCCTTTTCCCCCCCGCCTTTTCCTCTCACCCATCCTCAGCCTGAGAGCTGCTTTCTCCACTCACTCCTCCACAGGCTCATTCTTGTCACCAGCGCTTCTCGGGGCTGGAGTACAGAGAGCCTCCCAAATCAGTTTCATGGAGTCTATTTTCTCCCTTCTTCGTTGGACTTGATCTTTTTCCCCTGGGGTGTTTGAAAATCACTTGCAGGCAGTTAAAACGCTGAGGGGTTGTTTTCTGGGCGGGAACAGGGCCAGATCTCTAGCTCCTGGGCGTCAATGGAGCACTGGTGACTTGCCCAAGTTTTTGGAAGAACAAGGCATTGACCTCACCTCCTGCAAGTCCTAAGGCATCACCCTAACCACTGAACCAGCTGAGGTTTTGGCCTGCTGGTGCGTCCTTCCCTTCCTGATCCATCTGTGCAGAGAATTTCCTCCGCGTGTGTTTTCACCCGGAGGCATGTGAACCAATAGGAACTAACGGAGCCATAGACTTAGGCAGCGTTTTAGCTAAAGCAGAGAGCCAGAACTCTTCTCCCCGAAGGTATTTTCATTACGTTACCAGACCCGAGGCAAGCAGGGGGCTGGTGTGATGAGGATTCCAGGATGCTGCCGGTCTGGGAAAGGCTCAATTAAACCAGGCACGGTCGGCCCCAAAGAACCGTATTTGCTAAGGACACGCAAACACGCCCAGCCTTGCTGCACACATGCCGCTGTGCTGGCTGGTTTCTGCAGATGTGTGTCTAAAACACAGAACTCGAGGTCTTCCGAACTATTTAAAGGGACGCAGCCCTAGTCCGTGCTCTGCAGTGCCCAGCTCTGTAAGGGAGTTTGTCTAGCATCTAGAGTAGGACCCTGGCAGCTGCAGTGTGATCTCTATTCCAAGTTCTGCCAGTGACTTGCCTGGGCATGTCACGGCTCCTTCCCTGTGCCTCAGTTTTCCCATCTGTACAATGGGGCTAATAATGCTCTGCCCCGCTGTAAAATGTTTTGGGCTTATGCTGTACAAAGTGCCAAGTTTTGTTAATTAGGAACATAGGCGCTACCTGTTGGATCAAGCTAGCGCTGGTAGTCCGCAGCCTCCTGTCTCTGAGGGTAGCCAATCATTGCAGCTTTTGAGGAAGGTGCAAGAATTTCCCCTAGTGGATACTCATGGAATAACAGACCCTTAGGGGCAGTTTCTTACTCACCTCAGGTTTATGCCATGCAGCGTGAAGGGTTTATATATAACACTTTTTAAAACTAACTATAAAACTTCCCTGCAAAGCTCCCCCTGTCGCATCAGAGTCTCAGGATGCCCGCTCTGCTGATGATTTATTGCTTGATGTGACGAGTAGGAAGGCCCCATCTCTGCCCCCTTGACTGCATTGTTGGTGTTTCCTCTACAGGCTGTTGGTCGGGGCGCCCTGGGATGGGACAGCCGACAACCGGAAAGGGGACGTGTACAAGTGCGTTATGGGTGCCAGAAACAGCTCCGCGTGTGCCAAGGTCAACCTAGGTAACGCCACCGGAAGGCGCTGCCTTGAAAAACGGATCCATTTGGGCTGGAATTTTCAAACCTGCCCTAAGGGATTTGGAACTCAATGGTGACTGGGGTGCTGGCATCCAAGCCCAGGAAATCCTGGCGCCCAATCTGCCAAGCACCCGCAAACCCTACTGAGAATGTAACCTTCATAATTGCCCTGGCATTTTCATTCCTGAAAACTGGGTGTCTAAATCTGCCCACTCCCCACCCCAGGTGGTTTTAAAACCTCTCAGCCTTTCGGAAGTAAATGGAAAGGGCAGGGTTTACAAAGGATCTAACGGGAATTAGATGCCAAACTCCTATTGAAATGCCCAGTTCCTTTCAGCTCCTCTGAAAACCTCAGCCTGAGCCTCGGAGACTGGTGCTAAAACGCCGTTTGCTTTTCCTTCCGCCTCTCGGCACTTTATTTAGGTGACATGGCCCTGCGGAACGTCTCCACGCAAATCAGGAACATGCACTTTGGAATGACGCTCCTGGACAACAAAGAGGAGGGCTTTGTGGTGAGCAGATTTCTTACCGAAGGGTGGAAAAAAAGGCCCATGTCGGGGTGCTGCATTTCTGTGAGCTGCCTTTACCATCCCGTGTCAGCCTCACGGTTGCAAACTTAGACCCACAAACTTCCTAGTGCGGCGGTATCTCAAGAGTCCAGTTGAGATCAGAGCCCCATTGTGCAAGGTTCTGTACACACCCATAATGAGACAGTCCTTTTCCCCAAAGAACTTACAAGCTAAGTCAGTGGAAGACAAAGAGTGGGAGGGGAAACTGAGGCCCAGAGAAGGGCAGTGACTTGCCCAAGGTCACAGGGCAAGTCAGAGCTGGAAACAGAACCCAGGCTTCTTGACTGCTGGTCCAGGGACCTACCCACTAGGCCACGCTGCCTCTTGAGCTAGGTCTAGGCTTGGATAACAGGAGCATTTCCAAAGTGTGTCTTGAAACCTCAGTGTGGCTGGAGCAAGTTGCATTTTAACACTGGGCGACGTTTAGGGTGACCAGATGTCCCGATTTTATAGGGACAGTCCCGATTTTGGGGTCTTTTTCTTATATAGACTCCTATTACCCTCCACCCCCCGTCCCGATTTTTCACATTTGCTGTCTGGTCACCCTAGCGATGTTATAGTTTTGTAAATTTCCCCAGCATGGTGGAGAGGACTTGCCAAAGTGCTCTGAGGGCGTGAGAAGCACAAATCCTGCCGAGAGCCCAGTGGGGTGTGTGCTCCTAAATCCCTTGGGCCTTTCGGCAAAGTCGTGGAGAGGGGTGAAAAGGAGAAGCCTCGAGACCCTTGGGGATGGTGGGGAGAGACAGAGGTGGATGGAGAAGATTTGAAGGAGGGCAGGGCTGGAAAGGGGCAGAAGGGTGGATGGGGGGGTAGGAGAGGAGCGAAATTTGAGTGGAGTTAGTCTAGAGCAAGGTAATACCCGACCTGCTCTCCGCTTGCCTCAGAGCACCCAGCCATGGCCTCTTCCCCCTTGCCAGTCCTGCAGCATTAGGAAGGCAACCGGGCCTGGCTCTGTCCTTCAGCTGGGAGGGAGGAGGAATGAATATAGCCCTGTGTCACTTTCCGCTCCCTGCTCGCTGCCGCCCTGCATTTCTGTGGTCTCGCTCCTGTTTGCTCACTGAGTCAGTGTCTGCTCAGAGCCCGACAGGCCACCGTGGGCAGCGGGGCGGCCGTGCTGGGTTCTCCCCCAGCCCCGCTGCCTTTGCCACTGGGGATCAGTTTCCCCCACAGCCTCCCTGCTCTGGACACTCATCGCCCAACACAGCGTCCTCCCTGGAGTAGCCATCTATTGTAAGGTGACCAGATGTCCCGATTTTATAGGGACAGTCCCGATTTTGGGGTCTTTTTCTTATATAGCTTCCTATTACCCCCCCACCCCGTCCCGATTTTTCACATTCGCTGTCTGGTCACCTATTCGAAGAGGCTTAGCTGGCTCCTGAGACTGGAGTGGCTGAGCACGTCCCACTCCCAGCGGTTAGCCGGATTTAGCCCCATGACACCCCAGTGAGGTAGGGACATGGGTTATCCCTGCGTGCGTCACACACAGAAGCCAAGGTCCGATCGAACACCCACAGCAGCGAGTCTCAGGGACCGGGTCACTGGACTTACGCTGGCGGGGCTAAGAATAGCGGGTCTTTGATGGCAGTGGAGACATACCCTAAAGGCCAGATTCTGAAAGGTATTTAGGTGTCCAACTCCCTTTGAAATCAATGGGGATTAGGCGCCTAACTCGACTTAAATAATTCCCCGTACACCCCACCCGGTGTGGTGTGGTATAGCATAAAGCCGGGCGTTGCGTGTTCCCCATCTGCTGGCTCCTGCGTGGCATGAGTTTGGTGGGTCTCAGGCCAGTTCCCAACAGGCAAGTGTCCGTCTCTCAGCAACCACCCCCTCGACTGACCGCTTCAGCACTGAGGCTGCTGGGGGCAGAGAGAGGAATTCCCCTCTGCCCCCTGGCAGCAATCGCGCCCAGCCCGGATGGAGACGTAGGCGTTGAGACCCCGAGGACACTGGTCTCTAGGGCCGGGACTTAACGTCACACAGCTGCCAGAGCCTTCGTCAGGGAAAGGACACCTGGGTGGCTGGTCCCGGTGGGCTATCCCAGTACAGCAGGGTGGGAGACACGTCCGAGGTGGGCCAGACACTCACGCTCCAGCTAATCCCTGCCCATGCACCTGAAGATGGGATGTTTTTCCAGCGCACGTGCAGGGGGAGTAGTGACCTAGTTGGGGTACTTGCCTGTTCCAGGGTCCCTGTGGATGGAGTAAAGGGCTGGGCAGACCCCTGGTCTGTGCCAGTGGAGGCGGGCCAGATGAGCCACTGCTCTGCTCTGGCATGGCAAATGTCGCCTGTTTTAGGAAAGGGGTGAGGGGGAGCTTGACGCTCCGTGGACAGAATAATGGGGCCACGCCATTCCTCAGGGACAGGTTTAACCTGCATCTTCCTCTCCTCGGCAGGCCTGCGCCCCGCTCTGGTCCCAGGAGTGCGGCACCTCCATGTTCAGCACGGGCATCTGCACCAGGGTAGACGGCAGCTTCCAGCCGACCGAAACCATCGCCCCCACGGCTCAGAGTAGGTGGTGAGCCGGCTGCTGTGTGTGTGTGGAAGTGGGGCTGGGCCAGGCCAGAGAAGCTGTCTGGGCCTGAAATGGTTTGGCTCCCGGGGGTTAGTGTGTAGCAGGGTGGGATAAAGCACACACGGGCCTTTCCCTGATCCCGATTCCTGCCGCGGTGTCTGAACAGCTGCTCTCCGGCTAGGAGATCTCGGGATTTGATTGCGTTACAAGCACGCCAGCAACGCCGCTTTTCCCCCCACCCCCTTTTGTGTGGACTTTTGGAGTTTGTATGGCAGCAGCTTTGGGGGCAGGGAGGCAGCAGGTTGCTGGCCTCTTGGGTCTGCAAGTCATAGAATCATAGAATCTCAGGGTTGGAAGGGACCTTAGGAGGTCATCTAGTCCAACCCCCTGCTCAAAGCAGGACCAATCCCCAATTTTTGCCCCAATCCCTAAATGGCCCCCTCAAGGATTGAACTCACAACCCTGGGTTTAGCAGGCCAATGCTCAAACCACTGAGCTATCCCTCCCCCACAGAATGCACCAGCCTCTGGCTGTTCCCAGAATGCCTTGCTTCTGGCACCAGGCCATTCCCAGAATGCCCTGCTTCTGGCACCAGAATGCGCCAGCCTCTGGCTGTTCCCAGAATGCCCTGCATGCAGGTGCTAGGACCAGACCTATGTAGCAGCTAGCTCCGTGGTGACCTGCAGCCGGGAGAGAGGCGTTCAGGAAAGCTCTTAGCTCTTTTCAGTACCACATGGAGTCTGAGGACTTTTCTTACACACCGCCACCCGCCCGCCTTTGGGTTCTCACAAGGCCACGCCGGAGCCAAAACCTGTTGATTTGAGTGTCCTGCTGAGCAACTGGGGTCCTTCATTTAAGCACCAGGGGTAGAAATTGGATCTGAGGGGCCAAAATCTGCCTTGACTCTTAACACCCGCTAGATCTCTGTCCTCTCAAAGTCACGAATAGACTCCTGCTCTAACCACAAGGCTCCTGCCTCCGCCAGAGCTGGGGATAGAACCCTGGAGCCCTGGCTCCCTCTACTCCCCACCCTCTGAACCCCAGCACCCTGGCTCGCGCCTGGCTGCTCTAACCACCCCACCGCACTGCCGCTGTAAAAATCAGTCACCCCATCAAGATCCTCACCAATTCCAACAGCAGGACACACCTGCTAGCCCCAGGTCTGTACAGCAAAGCCACAACGGCCATGATCCCCAACCCCCCATGTCAGCTCCCGTCTGATGACCCATCTGCCGTGCGTGCGCGTGTGTGTTTCAGGGTGTTCTACCTACATGGACATAGTGATTGTCCTGGATGGGTCCAACAGCATCTATCCCTGGTACGAGGTGCAGAATTTCCTCAGCAACATCCTCAGCAAGTTTTTCATCGACCCGAATCAGATCCAGGTGAGTGTATCCTCCAGGTTCAATTCGGGACTCAATCCAGAGCAGCCAAGTGGAACTCAGCGGAGTGACTCTGGATTGATACCGGGATCTTGTAAATCTTGCCTACACCAGGATCTGAGCAACCAACGTAGCTGCAGGAGGGAACGCCCTTAACATAGACGTAACTAGGCTTGGCAGTATTCGATTTTTATCATTCCTGTGACTAATAGATGGTTTAAGCTGTTTATTTTTAAGCATTTTTCAAGATTTTTAACTATTTAAACTTTCACGGTTGTGGAAAATTCTGGAGGGGTTTCCCCGGGGGGGTGTCAGACAATAATTATTTCAAGACAGATGTTGAGATCCAATAAGTTAAAGCTTTGTAACCTTAAAACGCAAATTGTCAACATCATGTGTCCAAATACAACAAAGTTAATATCAAATGTTAAGTTCTCAAGCAGCATTTTCTGTCCTGGGCCTATCTGAACGTTTCAATGGTGATTGATGGAAATAGGTTTTCGTTGTGCGGGGAAATCGACGTTCCTCGACATTCACTGATAAAAATCCAAACCTTCCAAGCCTCGACATAACCTAGATTCTAATTCAGTGGTTCTCAACCTTTCCAGACTCCTGTATCCCTTTCAGGAGTCTGATTTGACTTGCATACCCCCACGTTTCACCTCACTTAAAAACAACCTGCTTACAAAATCAGATATAGAAATACAAAAGCGTCCCTGGGCACTATTACTGCAAAATCGCTGACTTTCTCATTGTTACCATATAATTATAAAATAAATCAATTGGAATATAACTATTGTACTTACATTTCAGTGTATAGTAGATAGAGCAGTATAAACAAGTCATCGTATGAAATTTTAGTTTGTACTGACTTCGCTGGTGCTTTTTATGTAGCCTGTTGTAAAACTAGGCAAATATCTAGTTGAGTTCATGTACCCCTGGAAGATCTCTGTGTATCCCTGGGGTATGCGTACCCCTGACTGAGAATCATTAGTCTAATTTATGCAGGTGCAAACTGGGATAAACTGCACGCTGGTGCAAACCAGGATAAATTGTGCAAATTGTGTCTATTCGGGGGGGGGGGGGCACCGATGCAGCTGGTAATGTCCTAGTGTAGAGAAGGCCTCACTTCCGCTGCTTTGCGTTACTGTAGTGCTGAGAACACGGCCCCATTGGGCCAGGCGCTGTTCAGAGACATTGCCTGCCTCAGAAAGTTTACAATTGAAATAGACAAGCCAGACGAGGGGAAAGACTGAGCGAGCAGAGGGAGGGCTGATCCCCCCACCATAAATCTTGGGGTGGGGATTAGCTCGCTGAGGGAAGGAGAGGGGGCGTAAGGAAGGGAGGTGGTGGGACAGGGCAGGGAAGGTGGGCGGGAGGGGAGTAGGGAGGGCAGGAGTGAGGGTGAGGCTGAAGTGAAGCGGGGAGTCCGCATCTTGGCAAGCCTAAAGCCCCCTCCCTCCTGCCCTCCCAAGGAGATCAAAGGAAACAGGGTTCCCCCTCAAACACCAGCCGCCCGCCCACCCCCCTCCCCACATCCTCAGGATGAGTAAATAGGAAACGGTGAGTCTGGCTGGCTTGCCGTGGGATGGGGCTGACTCACGGGGCAGGCGGGCTGACTCAGGGCCGCAGTGGTGGCTAACTGCTTCCCCTTCCCCCACGGGTCCCGATTCCTTTCCAAGGGCCTGATCCGGAAAGGAGTGGCACACCCCTGCTGCTCCCACGGGCGCTGGGGCTCAGCTCCTCCCAGCATCAGGGCCGAGGACGGGCCAAACCCAGGAGCCTTGGCATGGGAGGCCCCTTCCAACCTGAGCCACCAGAAGCAACGGCTGGGTGGACGTGCTCCTAGCCCCCTGTGGGTGTCTATCCCTCCTCCCCCTTTGCAGAGCCCAGACAGACCATGCTAACGGGCCTCTGACCCTGCCTTGCTTCCCTCCAGAATGCCCTGCTTTGCTCTGGCCCCCAGCCTGCTCCCAGAATTCCTTGTACCCAGCCCCTCTCTTCAGGCAGAGAAGACCCTGCCTTTGGCCCCATGTTGCTCCCCAAATGTCCACTCTCACTCTGGCTCTGCCGTTGGCGCATTCCCAGAATGCCCTGCTCAGACCCTCTGCTGCACTCCCAGAATGCCTTTCCTCGCTGTGGCCCTGGCGTTAGCCCTGTCCCATCATGCCCTGCGGCTGGCACCGGCTGGCCTGGTCCCACAATGCCTCGCACTGACACTGTGGTTGGCGTCTGTTTTTTCCCACCCCCAGGGTTTGTGTCCACTTGGGGGGGTAGGGTAGGCGCCAAGAAATCCCACCCCATGGGAAACAGGAAACATAAAGAAAAGAGGCGGAAAGAGAGCCTGACCTCTGAGCTCTGTCGTGTGTATTTGAGGGGTGCGGGGGTGGAGAACGCCCGCTCTGCTGAATTGGCACATGCCAGGGCTGAAACGCAAAACCTCATTCAAGGCTGGGTGTCCTGGAGTCACCCAAGCAGAAGCCAGGTTTGTTATTGCTAGCTCAGGACCGCGATGCCACGGATTCCCCCCCCTCCCGTTGGTGTGTTGGATAGATGCCTGCCCTGCCTAGGCTGTGTTAGCTCCCTGCATACAGATCTTCCAATACACCCCTAGCGAGCACTTGGAGCATGTCCTCTCTGCCTCCTTTGCTCTTCGCTGCTCTAGTACATTAGCCAAATGGGAGAGGATTTCCTCTGGCTGGAGGATTCGGTGCTCATGAGAGAGGCAGACAATGCAGCGTCCCGTCTGGGATACACGCCCAGACCGGTCTGCAACCTCGCACCTAAACTAATCAGACTGATGAGATGTTTGCCCCTTTGGCCTGCGCAGTTAGCCAGTGTTCTGGGCCGTGCCGGGCGGGGTCTGTCAGGGTAAGAATTCAGTGCTACGCGTCTGTTTCTTCACAAAAATGTGTCCACAGAGTCCTGTCTTCCGTTTCCAAGCGTGGCAGAAACAAACAGCAGGCAGGTTCCTTGCTCAGACAATGCCACGTCTGCCCCTCTGGTGAGCTCTGTGCCCAACAAGCTCTGTCTCGTCTTCCCCTCCAAATCACGCTCACAACTGCTTCTCCTGGCTTCCTGCTGCCTCTCACCCCCACAACCGATCTCCTAGCCCTGCGTTTGCAACCAGAGAAACCCTTCAGTGCACACAGTTTAGCTCTCTCTCTCTCTCTACACACACACACACACACACACGTTAGATAACAACATAAATATTCCCGCTGGAAGGTTGCACTGTAACATGACTTTATTGCTTAGAATTCAGAAAATAACCCCCAAACAGAGAGAGACAAAACAGGCTGCTCCCTAATGCGGTGACATATGACTGACCCCCCACCTTGCGGTACGTGGGCTCTTTGCAAACTGGCTTCCTGCTCTGCTGACTGACGCTGCTCCCACACTTTGCTACAGAGCCCTCTAGCGTGCAAGAAGGAACCGCCCCCTCCACCCCCCGCTACTCTTAAAGCGATAGCTTGCAATTCCAGCACAGTCCTCAATACACCCGCAAGGGGAAGGTCAACTGACTTGCCGAAGGCCATGGACTGAGCCCTTGTCGCTCGAATCCCAATCCGCTGCCCTGGCCTTCCTACCCCAGCCTTCCCATGCAGAAGGGCTAACTTAGCACCGAGCTGCCTGTAGCATCACTGAACGGGTCTCCTCTGTTATAGGTGGGGGTGCTGCAGTACGGGGAGAAAGCTGTCCACGAATGGACCCTCCAGGATTACCAGACGGCGGAAGAAGTGGTGGAGGCGGCGAAGAACATCAGCCGGCAGGAGGGCCGGGAGACTCGCACAGCGTTCGCTATCCACAAGGCCTGGTACGGGGAGTGGCGGGAGGGATGTCTCCTGAGCGCTGGGTGTGCGGATTTTTAACTGTGGTCTCCGCACTTCTGAGCGGCCTAAGCGCCGTATCCATTCTGGGGTGAATTTCCAGGAGCAGAACGTTCCTAGATACCCTGTTCTCATGGTATTTCCTCCCCAGGCAGAACCAGAGACAAGGGGGCCTCTTGCAGGGAGGATAATGGCAAAGTATCTTGGTGCTTATACAGCTCTGGGATCCCAACACCCGGCACAAACTGTGTGCGGCTGACGCCACCGAAATGCAGCCAGCTCAGGGGTGGAGAACAACTGTTAACAACCCAGCACAACAGTGTGAGGAAGGAGAAATTCAGCCCAGGAAGGGCAAGTCCTCACTCATCTCTTAAGTGCCTTAGGTTTGTTAAGCCAGGAATTTAGTTGTTAAGACTCCTCTAGCAGATGCCAACACACTGAACCAGTGCGTGGCCTTTGGACGGCTCGCAGAGCTCTCTTCCAGCCCAAAAACTAACCCTGTGCATCCTCCGAGGTCTTTTTTGCTCCTTGTTGATCAGGATCAACACACTCACCTGGCTGCCCGTAACTGACTCTGTGGAGCCCTGGAAGGGAAAGTGGGTGTAGAAGTCGGACTCGGAGGGGTCTGTGTGGGCAGAGATTTCATTAAAGGGACAGAGGGTCCCGTGGCTCACACTAATGGCGCCAGGGCGAAGCGCCCGAGGCGAGAGCAAGACGCAGCACAGTTTGTAGCAGGGCTGCAGTGCTAGGCCTCTCGGGAGCTGAGACTGGCCCTGGGGAAAGCTGGTGGGAGGCTGGTAACAGGAGCGCTGTGCCCGACTGGAGAGGAGACGGTGGCTACTGAGAGGATGGGGGAGACCCAGGTTCAAGCCCCTGCTCTGTGCCTCAGTTTCCCCCAGCTGTAAAGTGGAGCTAATAGGACTGCTCTGCCTCCCAGGAGGCTGGGGAGGATGAATCTGTTAAAGATGGGGTGGGGCTCAACATGGGACGGGGGGTGTAGAAGGACCTTTGGTACAGATTCCCAGGGATCAGCCTATGAAAACGCGCTCTTTCCCCTTCCTCTAGGACGAGACGTGACGGAAGCCACGTGCGCTTTGCCCTGGGTAGCTAGATCAGTATCTTACACCAGCAACGCTCTCCTAGTGTAGACAAGTCTTGTATCCAGGACTTTTGCTAGTATGATTGTTATCAACGCTAATAGGGGGCAATTGTACCAGCTCCCCGAGCTTGGGGGGACCCCAAAACATCAGTCATGTCTGAGTAAATTAACTACTGATCTCTCCAGAAATGACGGGGGTGGGGCTCCAGCGAACATGACGTACCGGGGCCCCAAATTCCTCTCCACCGGCCTGGTTATTATTCCACGTCCTCTCCCGTTCCCTGAACGAAGCAAAGTGCCGTGGCCCAAGTGCCATTTTGCTGGCGTAAGCGGCGTCTGCCGCGGGGGTACTTGCCAGCACGGCTGGGGCAGTCGGGGGATCACCCCTCCTGCACAACAGAGCCCCTCTGCAGTGCACAGCTGTCCTGAAGGTGGGTTTGCAGAAGAAGAGCTGTGTGCTGCTACGTGGAAATGAAATTTGGGTCTCGGCCCAGTCCAAGCATGGCGCAGAAGGCACCAGACTGAGGCTCCGGAGACCTAGGCTCTGTGCCCAGCTCTGCCACTGACCTGCTGGGGGACCCTGGGTGAGTTGCTGCCCTTCTCCATGCCTCAGTTTCCCCTCTCTCCTTTTGTCTGTTCTTTTGGGATTGTGAGCTTGTCAGGGCAGGGCTCTCACTGGGGGTTTGTACAGCCCCTAGCACAGGGGGGGCCGCCACCACAATTGGTCCACTCACTGGCAGCCTCAATGGGCCCTGGAGGCTGAAGCCCCTCTGCACCTTATAGGGCAGGGTTAGGAACTGGGCCTCTCACAGCGTGTGACCCTGCCTTGGCCAGGACTAGAAGCTCATTCTGTGTCTTCTCCCTCTGTCATGGCAGCTCGGAGGCCTTCAGCCCAGAGAGGGGGGGCCGGGAAGGAGCCACCAAACTGGTGATCGTGGTGACGGACGGTGAGTCCCACGATGGGGACGAGCTGCCGGAGGCCCTGGCTGAATGCGAGAAACGCAACATCACGCGCTATGCTATCGCGGTGAGTGGGCAGCGCCCAGGGACTCGATGGCTGAGGCGTGGGCTAGTGTGTGCGAATGCTCCAGCCCGGCTTGTCTGATTTTCATGCTCTGGGCTGGTTGATGGTGATGGGGAATTTTACCCGGGGAAACCCCCCTCCTCTTCCTCTATCAACTCTTCTCAATATGGGAGCCTGGGCCATGGAGGAGGTCGGGGACATGAGGCACCTGAACTACATTTCCCATGTTGCACCATGACCAGGGACTCCCATGATGCAACTTCTGCCTCCAAGAGGAAAGACTGTGGTGCATCATGGGAGATGTAGTCCACCCAGCGGCTGCCAGCCAATAAATGGGCTTGGCCAAACTCAATTTTTAGTTTTTATACTTTCGACGGATAATAACAATGTTTGTTTTGAAGCACTTTTTCAATTTTTAGCCATTTAAATGTTCACAGTTGTGGGACATTAGGAGGGGTCAGACAACACAAAGGGGGTGTCAGGCAATAATTATTTAATGACCTTGAAGTTGAAAAAGTGATGGCTTTATAAAGATTAAAACACAAATTGTCAACATCACATCTCAAACTATACAAAGTAAATAGCCCTAAATCTAACTAATAAGTTATCAGGCAACATTTTTCTTACTTTGCCCATCTGCAAATTTCAATTATTATCAATGGAAATATTTTTTTCTTGGTTTGTGTGTGTTTGGGGAAGTCGACGTTTACCAACATTTAGGTAAAAAGCTAATCCTTCCAAGCCTACCTATAGAGGAGCAAGAGGCAGCCAAACTACATTTCCCATGTTGCACCATGGCTAAAAACTCCCATGGTGCAATTGCCTCCTCAAAGAGGGTAGACTGGTGCATCATGGGAGATGTAGTCCTACCAGTGACCTGGCCTATAGAGGAGAATGGGAGCAAGAGGCAGATGAACTACAATTCCCATGAGGAACTGTGGTGGCAATTTCCAAATTGAAATTTTCCACTGGGAGAGGGGGAAAACACATTTTCCAGCCAGCTCAAGTTGAGGGGCTCTTGCCTGACCCCTTTAGAGTGTGCCATGTTAGACAGTGAATAACCAGGTTACGGTGACACAAACCTCAACAGCCTGGCTTCTCAGGTCCTAGGTCACTACATGCGTCGACAGCAGGATCCCCACTCCTTCATCAATGAAATCAAGTACATTGCCAGCGACCCCGATGAGAAATACTTCTTCAACGTGAGCGACGAGGCGGCCCTGAACGACATTGTGGATGCCTTAGGGGACAGGATCTTCAGCCTCGAAGGTAACCGTGTTTGGCTGATTGGGGCGGCAGCGGAGTCCCCAGGGCTCGCAGCAGGGACTGAGCCCAGCAGCAGAGCCCCCAGGCATGGGGCTGGCAGCCAGGACAGGAGCAGGGCTGGCAGCCGGGACCCCACACAAAACCTGGGAGTGCTGCAGCACCCCCCGGCCCCCAAGTTTCCATGCCTATGCTCATGGGTTCTGTTTCGTTAGCAATCAGAGATGCTGCCAGTTGTGTAGGAGAAAACAGAACTTTACACAATGCGCTGAGAGGCCAGTGTCACATCTGAGCCATTCCTGACCTCCTCCTCCCACACCAGGCTAGGTCCTCCCTGAAACACGGATCCTCTTTCTCCAGTTCCCCCTTAGCATTCTACAGAGCTAAGCGCCCGTTCCTGGCCCTGCATCCCGTTAGAAGATCCAGGACAAACGTGAGAGTTCATAGCTGAGTGCCCCTGGCCATCTTCCTGTGCTGCGTTTTCAGAAATGATGCTGATTTTTTTTTCTCTCTCCCTCCTCCCCACCAGGGACGCATGGATATAACGAAAGCTCCTTTGAACTGGAGATGTCCCAGATCGGCTTCTCAACCCACCTGCTGGAGGTAAGGCTGCTGCTGGTTGGCTTACAGAAGCCTAGCTGAAGGGGTCTCGAAATAGTATCATCCGTCCCTTTGCGAAGAGGCAGATTAAATTAACCTCCCACGGTGCTCGGTGCTGTACATACAAAGGCTATCCCTGTCCTTGGAGCCCTTACCATCCAAATAGACGAGACAAAGGCGAAACAGGAGCAGAGAGTGGGGAAGGTCACCCAGAGAACCCAGGTCACCTGAGGCCTAGCCAGGTGTGCCAACCACTGGACCATGTTGTCTCCTTATATCAGTCACTGGCTGCTTCTGTTACGAGGGACTTCTCCAGAAGGCAATTGCAGAAGTGGAAAGTTATCCTAATAGCCCCTCCTCTCTGTGTATCAGAATCCCCTTTCCACTGAGGAGCAGCACAAGGGACTGACTGTCTTCCAGGGGACCCGCCAAGGGAAACGTGAATTGGGCTTGTGGCCAAGGGATTGGCGTAACAGAGACATCACTGTTTCCCATCTTCTCTCCTCCGTGCCCCTGCCAGGACGGGATCCTCTTCGGCACCGTGGGGGCGTATGACTGGGATGGCGCCGTCCTCAAGGAGAGCCGACATGGCCGGGTCATCCCGCCCCGGAAAGCCTTCGAGAAGGAGTTTCCGCTGGAGCTGAAGAACCACGCGGCCTACCTAGGTGAGCGGGGCTGAGCAGCCTTGGGATTCTATTGTCCCGCCCCTCGTTATCATGTGACCTTTGGGGGAGGATCCAAGCGCCTAGGGCACATGGGTTAGAAATGTCTCATTGGCTGCAGGGCGTGGAATGTCTCGAGGGATCGGTAACGAGCTCTAGATCCCGTCTCCTCTAGGTTTCCCAGGTTTCCCAAGGGGGTTAGGTGCCTAGCTCACGTAGATGCTCTTGCAAATCCCTCTCTGCACCGACCTGCATCTTTAGATGCCTAAATGGCTTTGAAAACCTGGCCCCAAGATGGTAGGTTTTATTACTTGTATTGTGGATGCGCCTAGGACCCCCAGTCATGGGATAGGACCCCCCTGGCGCTGAGCACTGTGCAAACGAACCAAAGGGGCAATCCCTGCTGGGTCTGGAAGCCATTGTTAGCTGGCTTCTGTGGCACGAGTGGGCGAGGTAACAGCCCCGATAGGCATGTGCCCCATGGCTGCCTGTACCCCAGTTCTGTCCAAATCAGGACAGCCTAGGATCATCTGGGCTGGGGGGAACAATGCACAGGAAACACATCTCTCCACGGGCCCCGGAGGAAAAGGAGAGCTGGCTGGCTCTAGAAGACTAGGCCGGGGAAGAACTCTGTGCCTTTAGTCACTGTATTGTTAATTTCTTTTTATTTGCACTGTGGTGGCACCTTGCAGCCCCCCCACCCCCATGGTGCAAGGCGCTGTACAAACACAGACCAAAGAAACAGTCCCTGCCCCATTCTTCTCTCTGGAAGGGTCGTCTTCAGACTAACGCCACTGATCCATAAAACCCACTTCTCTGTGTCAGCCTACCAAACCCCAAGGCTGGCCAGCTGCCTGCACCCCTCCCCTCATCCCTGTCCCAGGAATCCCTGGCCCGCCCCATAGAACAGCCCTGATGTTCTCTGCAACATAGAGCTGATGGGGTCCCCCTCTCTCCGTGACAGGTTACGCAGTCTCCTCGGTCCGGCTCCGGAACGGAAAGTGTCTCTACGTGGCAGGGGCACCGCGCTTTAAGCACAAGGGGAAGGTTATCCTGTTTGAGATGAGCAACAGCGGGCGCGTGGTCATATCCCAGGCCCTCACTGGGGAGCAGGTAGGGGCTGGGCAGCCAGCGGGGGGTTGGGCTGATCCTGTCTCTCTAGTCTGTCTCTGCTCCTCCAACGACTTGCCTGTGAATCCAGAGCCTGTGGCATCGGGGATGGGGTACGGGAGCAGGGTGGAAAGTGTGGGCTGTACGAACCGGGCAGGAGACAGTTTTCCCAGCCCGTGAATATTTCTCACAGGTCGACATTTTTTCCCCATCTCGAAGTGGGATGAAATCTTGCAAATAGCCACAAACCAGAAACCTACCATTTTCCGCCTCCCGGGTCAATCCAAACGTTTCCTTTCAATTTTGCCCTCCGCCCCAGCTTTTTTCCACTCTAATCAGCTTAAATGTCACACTGAAAAGGCACTTAGCATTGGAAAACTGGAAAAGGCCACCCTCTGGCTGGGAGAATGCTGACACCCCCCCAGCCCCCCAATCCACACATACACAGACAGTTTTTCAAGTCAGATTTCCTCGAGCCTGACCCTGCTTCGGGAACAGGTTTGGGGTTGGGTGAATCTGCATTTTTCCAGGAAAAAAGCATTCAGTGACAATTTCCCACCGTGCACAACGGCACGTGCGAGCGTATAAAAAAGGGGGTAGCCCCGTTCGTGGTGATGTGCCAGTCTGAATTATACACCCCTTTCTGCCCCCGTTAATGCCAGATCGTCCCTCTGCCCACCCAACCCACCAACACCCCCCTCCCCATGCAGACAGCCTCTCAGGTACCAGGTATGGACTGGCTACGCGGCGCCTGGAGATGATTTCTCATGAGGATATATTTAAGGCTGCTCTGACTAGTACTGGCTCTGGTAAAGTTACACACAGTGTCACCTAGTGGTTGAACATTATAATGCAGTTTTCCTTTCCATTCCACCCCCTCTTCCCACCCATTATCTCCCAAAGAGGGAGGGTTAGTTTGGGGTTTTGTCTACATGAGGAAGTGGAACTGGTTTAACTGAGTCGCTTTAAGCCGATTTCAGCTAAATCTGTGCGAACCCCTTTTGGCTCAGAATCAACTGAAGTTAAACTAGTTTATGTCTGGCTTAACAGAGCGTCTACACGGCCTCTGGCACCGGTTTCAGCTTCAGTTAATTCAGCGCCAATTCTTAAATTGAGGCCTTGTCTGGGTGTAGACAAGACCTGAGCGGTGCAGAGAGCAAGGCTGGCATTGAGCATGCTGGGGAGGCAGGAAGATGAGGACTCACTGCCTCCTGACGACCCCCCTCCCCCCAATCTACCCTCTTTGCAGATCGGCTCGTACTTCGGCAGCGAAGTGTGCCCTGTGGACGTGAATGGGGACGGAATCACGGACGTCCTGCTGGTCGCCGCCCCAATGTACCTGGGAGGTCAGAGCAAAGAAACAGGCCGGGTCTATATCTACAAAGTCGGCCAGGTAAATTACAGCGCCCACCCTACCTTGCTCCCTGGGCGGGTGGGGGATTTGTGCGTATAAGGAGCGTGCTGTCTGGTTTGCAAGGGGGGGAGGAACGGGCATGCGAGTCTGCAAAGAGGAAAGAGACGCCGTGCGGCTGGTTCCTGGGGCTGAGACAGACCCCACCCTTCACCCCGCAAACAAACACGGTCTCTGCTGCAGTTCTGCTCCTGCCGTTTTAACACCATACCCCCGGATGTAGGCAGGGGGGGGATTGAACCTGGGGCCTCTGGATTTTAAAGCTCGGGTTTCTACCTCCTGAGACCAGCTCTGGTAGCAGGCTCATGGGCCTCTAGATGTGGTTCTGCCACCACTGGTGGGGCGGGGGAGGGCAGGACGGAGTAGGTGTGGCTAACTCTTGGCTGCGGGAAAGTAGTAGGCTGTTGTAATTGCTAGGGCTAGCCACAAGAGGGTGACATGCTCAAAGGCTCCCGGTAGCCGTGGCCCGGGGCCTGGCAGGAGCAGAGAGAGGCTGAATCTGGCCGGGAGGCGGTAAAGGCCCTTTCGCTTCCTTCCCCGCGTCCCAGCTGCTGCTGACGTCCAACGGGACCCTGCGTGCCGACAAGAAGCCCCAGGACTCCCGCTTCGGTTACTCCCTGGCGGCCGTGCCCGACCTCAACCACGACGGCTTTAACGACGTGGTGGTGGGAGCGCCCCTGGAGGACGGCCACCGGGGGGCCGTGTACGTTTACCATGGCTCCCGGGGCACCATCCTGCCGCAGTACCAGCAGGTCAGTAGGAAGAAATCATTTGAGACACAGAGAGCTGAGAGCCATGGAAGCAGTGCTTTATTTTCACACACTGAACTGACCAAACCAGCCAAAACTGGCTGGGCTAGCCCCTGGGGGGAGGGATAGCTCAGTGGTTTGAGCATTGGCCTGCTAAACCCACGGTTGTGAGTTCAATCCTTGAGGGGGCCATTTAGGGATCTGGGGCAAAAATTGGGGATCGGTCCTGCTTTGAGCAGGGGGTTGGACTCGATGACCTCCTAAGGTCCCTTCCAACCCTGATATTCTATGATTCTAATAATCACACTCAGTTGCCATAGCAACAACAAGGTGCTATTACCACGACAACCAAATACACAAGAAGTCACTGGGGCGGCAGGGTGGGTGCCTGGCTGGGGCTGCAGCGCTATAGAAATGGCCCATCCCTGGTAAGGAGGATTTAGTTCAGGGACTTGTATGGATCCTAAAATCAATCCTTCCATTACACTAGGACCTACTATAAACAAGTGGGTTAACTGCTGTTACTAATGGATGGATAATGGAATGCCAGGTTTACAGCTATCTCTAGCCCCTGAGGAGCTCACAGGGCTTCGCTAACGTTAATGAATTAAAGTCTTTTTGCCCCTTATCCCCAAGTGAGTTGGGTAATGATCACCCCTGTTTTCCAGATGGGGAAACTGAGGCACGGGGCGGGGAAGTGATGTGCCCCAAGTCATAGCCTGAGTCAGTGGCAGGGGTGGGAACAGAACGCAGGAGTTCTGACTCCCGGCGCCCGCCCCCCTCTACTTCCCTCCTGCTGCTGGGAGCAGAATCCAAGAGTCCTGACTCCCAGCCCCACCCCCCCTCAGCTCTAACCACTAGACCCTCCCTCCGCCCACCTGCCACAATGCCACTCACAGGCACCCTTTCTCCACCGCCAGCCCCGACAAATTCCCAGGAAACCATCCCCTGTTCAATATCTGGACCCAGATGCCCAAGGGTATTTAGGCTCCTAACTCTTATTGATTCCATAGGCGAGGATCTGGGCCCTGGCTGTAGGGGTCCCACTCTGGCACCCGCCGCGTGGGGGGCCAATGGGGGAGGAATTAGGCAGCCCCCACTTTGCAGAGTGGCCTTAGGAGTGGGGTTTTGTTTGTGGCCGGGCTGCCCCCTGGTGGCAGATGGCGCCAAAATCCTCTTGACTCGCTCGCTTGCTCTGTGGCTAGGCCCCTTGGGGTGCCGGAGGATTTTCCTGCGCTCAGATTCAGCACAGAGGCGGGTTGGGGGGTTGCCCATCGTGCAGACGCCTGTCGGGTCCAAGGAGGGCAGATTTGGGGTGTCCCAGGAGGTGACCATGTCCCCTCACCCTGGGGAACAGACAGGGCTCCAGGGTTAGAAACACCGACAGGGATTCTTCCCCGCTGGCCAGGCAGAGACTCTGGGATCTCCCAGCTGGAGCTCTTGGGGCAGGAGGGTGGGTGGGCTTAGCGCTACCTTTGGGGTTCTCTGGGTGCTGGTCCAGTGCCTGGCACAAGTCAGAGCAGCCTGGATCTCCCTGAACTCCAGGCTGGCTCCCCAAGGGGCTGGCGCTAACGGGCTTTGGGCGGTTATTACTACACCAGAGTGCCCAGAAGGTAGGGCCCCATTGTGCTGGGTGCTGCATGGACACCTAGTATGAGATGCTCCCTGCCCCAAAGAGCTTGCCAGACAAAGCATGGGTGGGGAAACTGAGGCACAGAACGGGACAGTGGCTTGACCCAGATCACCCACCAGAGCTGGGAATAGAATCCAAGGCCCCTGAGTCCCCATCTGGTGTTCCAACCACTAGGCCACGCTGCCTCTTGGGAGAATGAGTTAAACCTGGGTATGCCTGTGGTGCCCTGGCCGTGGTTCCACCTGTGACTAACTCCCCATTTACCCGCCAGCGGATCGAAGCCTCGTCCCTCCACCCGAGTCTGAGCTACTTCGGCCGCAGCGTGGACGGGCAGATGGACCTGGACGGGGACGAGCTGGTGGACTTGGCCGTCGGGGCCCAGGGAGCCGCCGTGGTGTTGCGGTGAGTCGCTCCCTCCCGCCGCGGAGGGGATGAGCGGGACAGGCGGCGAGCGTGTCGGACCAGCCGATGGCCGTGGCACTTCCCAAAGGAGTGCAGGGTCGTTATCCCCATTGTCCAGATGGGGAAACTGAGGCACGGAGAGAGGGAAAGTCACTTGCCTCAGGTCGCCCAGCGGCAGGGCTGGGCAATAGAACTCAGGTCTCCTGAGGCCCAATCTAGAGCGCTAACCACTAGGCCACGCTGCCTTAGCTAATGCAGGGCAGGAGCCATGGAGGGTGGAGGGAGGCCCACAATGCAGGGGTGAGTCTTGGTGGGGGGGGGGGGGGGAGTTTCACCCGCCTTCAGGCCTCGTTAGGGGGGCTGAGTACCCTAGAGGCGCTGGGCACAACGTATCGAGTGTCCAGTTCTAGCTTCCCTGTGCGCTAGTTTCCCCTGCGGCTGGACAAACGGCTGCAGAGGGGGCTGAGCTGGCCCCGGTGAGAGGCCGGGATGCCCTAGGGATCCAGTGTCTTGAACGTGCGGTCCCCGGGGGGCCAGGTCGCGGAGGATCGTCCAGGTCAACGCCTCGCTGGCCGTCCACCCCGCCTCCATCAACGTGCTCCAGAAGAACTGCCCGAGGCACGGCCAGGACTCCGTGTGCGTCACGGCCACCGTCTGCTTCCGCGCGACCTCCAGGTCCCCGGGCCGGGGGGACCGGCATTTCGGTGAGTGCCGCGGGGCCCCGGCGCCCGCCCCCGGCTCTGTACGCGGTGCCGTGGGCCCGCGGCGAGGGCCGGGACCCCCGGAGTGACTCCTCCCCCTTGTCGGCGCAGGGATCGAGTACAGCGTGACTCTGGACGACAGGAAGTTCGGCGCCAGGGCCGTGTTCGACGACACCTCCCAGAAGCTGGTGCAGAAGCGGCTCCGAGCCAGCGTGGGCAGGGCAGCCTGCCAGCCGCTCCCCTTCCACGTGATCGTGAGTACCGGGGGCGCTACGGGAGGAGCAGGAAGGGAGAGATGGAGCATCCTGCTTCCTGCTGTACAGCATGAATATTACAACAGCACCCCACACAGACCCCGAGGCTACGCTGCACTGCAAGCAGAGGGGCGATCTGCCGGCAAACACGGGTTAGCGGATCGAGTGCATACTCAGGGACCTGGCTGCGGCTTCATTGCTATTGGTACCCGAGCCGGCTAAGGGACGGGTCCGTCTGCCTGTGCAGCGTAGACACACCCATAGCGAGAGACGGTCCCTGCCCTTTGAGAGCCGGCAGTCGAAAGAGTGGGAGGGGAAACAGAGGCACAGAGCGGGGAGGCATCTTGCCCAAGGTCACGGGCAGCTCCAGGTCTCCTGAGTCCTAGCTCGGTGCTCTACCCACTAGACCACACTGCCTGCCTTAGGACTGCCCGATCCTTCTTGTTCTACATGCCACTGCCCAATGGGGGTTATTTTGGACCACGGCAGGAGCCAGTTCCAGGCTCCCCGTGAACCCCCGGCCGGCAGCCCCCTCTTTTATAACAAGGGGGACCCAGCTTGGAGAGCCCTGCTGTTCCCAGCTGCGGGAGGACAGCCTGGGGAGAGAAGGGCCAGTCCCAGGCCACTTAGGGATCTGTAAGTCACGTCACCTCCAGTTATATGGATCCCGCCATTGGCCTAGCTAAGCTAGCCTGCCTCCAGCTATGGCTAATATCAGATGCTTTGGAGGAAGGCGACCCCCTCAGTCCCATAATGTCCTGGGGGAAGTGTTTCCAGAACCTCTTGCCGAAGCATGGGGTCCAGCGGGTCTCAAGCAAAGCTGGCCTCCTTCCCGCGGGGATGGTGGGTGGCTAAGGAATCCCGTCGAGAAAGCTAGCCTAGGTTCCTTCCTCCCGGCAGGACACGACGGACTACCTGAGGCCGGTCAGCGTGACGGTGACGTTCGCCCTGAGTGATTCCGACCCCGGCCCCGTGCTGGATGAGAGATCGGCCACCACTGTTAAGAAGCTGGTGAGCACTTGGCCTGTCCCTTTGCATTAACACGCCGCTGTGTTCCTGGGATTGGGAGCTGGGCAAGGCTTTGGATACGGCCACTTTAAACTTTGGTTCCCATTGTCCCCCTTCTCTGCAGTTGGCACCTGCCTTGGGGGCTGGATAGCGCCTCCTGTAGACAGCAGAAAGGGGCGGGGTTTCCTCCAAAAACACGGAGGGATGTGGAGGATGAAACTAACATCGGAAGGTGCCCTTGGGAAATGGATCCCAGGAGCCTGTGGGCTTTTCTAGACTTCTGCATGTGGGTCTACACTGGGTGGTTCTAGACTCTCCGTTGGGGGGGGTTCTAAACTGTGTGTGGGCACACAGTTCTAGACTCTCTGGCTGTGCCTTGGTGTGGTTCGAAATCCAGACATCTAGTCTCCTGTGAGCTGTAATACTCGGATCTACATTCAGCGGCTGGGTTGAGTGTGCGGGTGCTGGGCGGGTCCGGCCTGTGACACGGAGCTCAGACGAGATGATCCCATCTGGCCTTAAACTGTATGGCTCAGAGCATTCCCCGTGCGTCTCCTGACTGCCCCGCCGCTGAAGGCTCTGGGGGAGGAAGAGGATGGGGCGAGACTGAGTTGGGTGGGGCAAAATGTGGGCACTGGAATCCTCTTCATCTACTCCGGCCCCAGGCGCGAGCCAGCCACCTCGCGGACAGCCTCCCCGCCCACCCCCCACACTGACTGCGGATAACAGCCGTAGCCTGGCGGTGGCCAACAGTGACCCCTTTCCGTTGCTTTCAGATCCCCTTCTTCAAGGACTGCGGAGAGGACAACGAGTGCGTCACGGACCTGGTGCTCCAGGCGAGCATGGATCTCACCGGCTCCAGGTAGGGCAGCCCTGGGAACGGAGCGGCCTGGAGTCTGGTCCCAGCTCTGCCATGGACTTGCAGGGGCCCTCGGCCCAGCCACTGTCTGCTCCAAGCCTGGCTTCCCCTGAGCCGCAGGGAGCTTTGCAAGCCCTGAAGGATGCGTAGAGATGGAATCATAGAATCTCAGGGTTGGAAGGGACCTTAGGAGGTCATCTAGTCCAACCCCCTGCTCAAAGCAGGACCAATCCCCAATTTTTTTGCCCCAGATCCCCAAATGGCCCCCTCAAGGATTGAACTCACAACCCTGGGTTTAGCAGGCCAATGCTCAAACCACTGAGCTATCCCTCCCCCGAATGGATGCCGCACACTGTGGCCCTTTGTCCCCCCTCTTGAGGCCAGTCTGTGTATAGAGGGTTGTCAGTCCCAGCCAGAGGTTGAGCTCTTAGATCCCGAGGTTGCGGGTTCAGGCCTCGCCCCAGGCGTGTCTCTGCCCCGGGAAGGACGGTGCAGCAGCCGCCTGGCCAAAGCTGCCCCGAGTCTGACGCTGAACCGTCGCCTCCTTTCCCGTTCCAGGCAGACGCCTCACGTTATCCGCAAGGGAAAGAGGAAGGTTCTGGTGGACGTAGTCCTGGAGAACAAGAAGGAAAACGCCTACAACGCCAGCCTCACGCTCTGGTTCTCCAGAAACCTCCACTTCTCCAGCCTCTCGCTCAAGGTGGGGCGCTGGCCGGAGGCGGGGGAGCTGCAGGGAAGGGCTGGCACGGGAAGGGCTGGTGACGGGGAGGCTGGGCTGGACTGGAGCACTGGTCCTCCCAGTCTGGTAGGCGCCTCCGGTCCAAGTGGGTGCCTGGATCCCGGAGCCAGCCTCACGGCGCCCCGTGTGACTGGAATGCAACAGAGGTGTTGGCTAAAGCTGTTTAGTGCATGGGGGAAAGGGAAAGGGGCCGCGACCCACCTCTCCTGGCAGGCAGGGGAAAGTGCCTTCCCCACCCCCGCGCAAGGATGGTGAAGGGTCTTCTGCTCCCGCAGGGGGAAACCCAGGTGAAGGTTGAATGCGGCACCCACTCCCCGCACACCCGCGCCTGCAGCGTGAGCTACCCCGTCTTCAGGTCCCTGGCAAAGGTGAGGCCGGCCGGAGCCCTTATTGTCTTGGCCCTTTATGAATTCGTACTGCTGGTTCAAGGGCCGGGAGCCTGGCTCGCGCCCCCCTCGGCTGCTTTCCTGACCCATAGCTCCAGTCCTGGCTCCCTCCCCTGCTTTCAACCTGAGAGCTGCCGATGCCCCTCAATCCCACCCCACGGCCCCCTGCTCTTCCAGCCCTGGGTTCCACCTCCCACCTCTGCCACTGCCCCTCAATCCCACCCCACGGCCCCCTGCTCTTCCAGCCCTGGGTTCCACCTCCCACCTCTGCCACTGCCCCTCAATCCCACCCCACGGCCCCCTGCTCTTCCAGCCCTGGGTTCCACCTCCCACCTCTGCCACTGCCCCTCAATCCCACCCCATGCCCCCCTGCTCTTCCAGCCCTGGGTTCCACCTCCCACCTCTGCCACTGCCCCTCAATCCCACCCCACGGCCCCCTGCTCTTCCAGCCCTGGGTTCCACCTCCCACCTCTGCCACTGCCCCTCAATCCCACCCCACGGCCCCCTGCTCTTCCAGCCCTGGGTTCCACCTCCCACCTCTGCCACTGCCCCTCAATCCCACCCCATGCCCCCCTGCTCTTCCAGCCCTGGGTTCCACCTCCCACCTCTGCCACTGCCCCTCAATCCCACCCCACGGCCCCCCGCTCTTCCAGCCCTGGGTTCCACCTCCCACCTCTGCCACTGCCCCTCAATTCCACCCCACGGCCCCCCCATCCCTCCCCACCGCTATCCCAGTCCTTTCTCCCCCTGCGGACTGGTGCAGGGGGGATTTGGCGGGCTGCTGGGAGGGTGGGGTGTGAAGCTGTCCTTTGCGCCCTCCCCCCACCCCCTGGTTTACGCTGGAGACAGGCTGGCTTATTAACCCATTGTGGCCCAAGGCACTCCTGAGCCTTGGAGACTGGAGCAGCTGCTGAAAATGGGCCTTCTCCCTTCTGCCTGTCCCCTCACGCCCCCGGTGCTCTCGTCTCCGTGTCTGCTGCAGAGGCCGGGCCAGGGGCTGGGCTGAACGCTCTGCTTTTCCCCAGGTGGCGTTCCTGCTCGAATTTGAGTTCAGTTGCGCCTTCCTTCTCGACCGCGCGCAGCTGAAACTCACGGCCAGCAGGTAAGAGCGGCCGGGCGAACTGAGCCGCCCCGCTGGGCTAACAGGCTAGTGCGGGGGCGTCACACCTCCATGTGTCAGACAGGGCACTAGCGTGGGACGCGGGACAGCTGGGTTCAATTCCCCGCTCACGCACAGGCTCCTAGAGCGGGTCACTTTGGGGCCCGGATCCACAGAGGGAGCGACGGTTCTAACGCCCACGGATTGCGCTGGCACCGCGGCGGTGGATTTTCGGCGCCGAAATGCTTGTGTGGCTCTGGGCCGCGGTGCCCCAGGGATCCCCGCCCGGCCTTGCCTCGCAGAGGGGCTTGGAGAGTAAAGATTGCAAGGGGCGGTGGGGAGGAGAACCGCCAATCCTCATCCCGGCCTGAAGGAGTTCAGAACCACGTGTTAGTCCCTGGAGGCCAGGTGTGGCCCCAGGGTTGAGGAGAGAAATCTGGAGCCCCCGGGACATCATGTTGGCTGGGGCCCACCCCCTCCCAGGTTTTTCTTTACACAGATTTTTTTGGGGGGGAGGGCCCTGAGCTCGGGACCCTGGTACAATTGTCCCCTTTGTTCCTCCGGCAACAGCCCTGCCTCACCCATCTGATTCAGGAATGCGGAGGGGACATTTGCCTTAAATCTCTCACCTACTGCATGAGAGAGATCCGACAGGAACAGAGCTTTTCACCAAGGCTGGGCAGCTGCTGGGAACGGGGGCCTGGGGTGGGGTACATGAGCCGGCCGCTGTAACGAGCCGCTCTTCTTCCTCCCAGCGACAGCATCGAAATGAACGAGACCCTGCACGATAACACGGTGCAGCCCTTCGCCTACGTCAGCTACGAGCCCGACCTCTTCCTCTCCAGGTGAGACTGTCTGGGGGAAGCCGATCCAGGCAGAGAGGCTGGGGGAGGGAAGGAGGGGGTGGCAGGGGATGCCCGAGTGTTGCCCTGGGATTAAAGCAGCCAGAACACGACCTTGTCCGCACAAGAAACCTGCACAGCTTTACAGAAGTGAAGTCAATCCGGTTTAGTTAAGCCCTGTCTCTGTGGAGGCTCCGAATCTGGTTTAAGAGCGGCTTAGTGTGGTTGAGTTTAGACCTGTTCCCAATTAACTTGATCCTGATTTGAACCCCAATGAGCGTTCCCACCCCAGCTGTTTGCACTGGTAGAACTAAACCGGTTTGAAGGTGCACTGTAAGTTAAACGGGGGCACCCCCCTCATGCAGGCGGGTAGGGGACCCCGATGCTGAGTCTGAGTTGATTGGGGGGGGGGGGGGGCCTAATAGACCCTGCGCTGCATCCCCCGCCTGGCCCTGCTCCAGGTGGGCGTAGGGAAATCCATCCACCCACTAGGCCCGCACTAGGGGCTCCCAGAATCCCAAGCCGTCTCCAGATTGGCCAAGCTCCAGGGAAAACATGGCCAAGAGATTCCCGCAGCCTTGGCCTCCTGGCCAATTAGATGCTTGAGCCCCAGCACCAAACCCGCCTGTTTACAACTGACCAATCCCCACCGGAGGACACACTGTTGCTCCTTCCCATTCCCGGGGAATAAATCAGGGGCTCCCTGTCCCACAAACCAGGTCAGCAGGGACTGTTTTGACAGCGCTCCCCTGCCCCCCAATTAGTCCAGGCTCCCCCAGTCCCCGGCAGCCCCTGGGATCTGGGGGCTAGAGGTGTCTGGAGACAGCAGGGTCGGGGCGCTAGGGGACGATCTGCTCTGCACCACGTCACCCCCCAGTCATGCCGTGTCCCCGCAGCGAGGCCACCCTGAACCGCTACGAAGTGTATCCGACGGGCACCTTCTCCAGCAGTGTCGGGCCAGAGTTCAAGACCACCATCAAGGTAGCAGCAATGGGTGGGGCAGCTCCCCCCAAGAGACCAGGGGCAATGGGGGAGGCCTCCAGCAGGTCCTGGGCTTGGTTGGGGGGGAGCCCTACAACAGCTCTCGGGGCTGGGGTTAGATCACATCGGATCCTTTTCCAGCCATGCCCCTGGGAAATGGGGGGGGGGGGGAGAACCCCTTAGGAGTGAAGAGTGGCCCCTGGGAGAGCTCAGGGGTCTTTGAACTCCAGGGGTCGCCAATCCGAAGCACCTTGGGGCGGGATCCCCTTAATGAACCGAGCCCAGGGCTTCTATGGAGGGTTTGTCCAGCAAGGTGTATGGAGCCTCGTAGCGCCGAGCAGGTGCTAGGTGCTGGACAAATACATAAGCCAACTGGCCCTTCCCCCCCCAAGAGCAAACAATCGAAGGCGATCTCCTCTGGGCCGTTCCAGGATCTTCCCTGGACAGCTGGTGCCTAGGCTGGGTGGCTGCTTAGGGTTGGCCCTGCTCGGAGCTGGCCCCTGCCCTTTGCCAGCTGTCAAACGGCCTCGCTTCCATCTCCGTCCAGGTCCAGAACCTCGGCTGCTACGCGGTCAGGAACCTCGCCGTCAGCATGTACCTCCCCGCCATGGCCTTCCGGCACAGCTACTTCCTCTCCGTCACACGCATCATCGCCAACGTGAGTCCTTGACTTGCCAGTCTTCTCGCCCCCCCGGGCCAGCCCTCAGCCCTTCCCCATGTGCTAGACCTGCTCAGCTCCAGCTGGGAGCAGGGGCTGAATGGGCTCATGGCTCAAGCACAGGAGTGGAAGCCAGGTCTAAGTTCTCCGCTGCTCTCCATCACTGGTGCTTGTGCACCTCAGATCAGTGAAAAGAGAGACGGGGGCAGATCTGGTAGGATCCCCTGCCCTGCAAAGGGCCGTCTGTCTGTTCAGCGCCAGCCCCCACGGCCCCCCCCTCTAGTCCGTATTCGTATCAGGCCCTGTAGCGACCCCATTACCACACTGTCTCGTTCAAGGTTACGTGTGTCGTGCAAAACCTGACGGAGGCAACGCTACGGAGCCAGGCTGGAGTGATTCCTATTCACCCTGAAGATCTCTTGCATGCCGACAGACTGGTGAGTGGCACGGCCCCGTCGGGCAGCGCCAGCGGCCCTTCTGCCTTCACGCAGGGACGGGCGTGATCCATGCTTGGAGGGGACACCTCCCCCAAATAAAGCTTGGGTGTGCCAAAACTGGGACAGTCCATTCAGAAGGGGGGCACTCTCCCCTGGGGGAGGAGGGAGGGCAGCAGAGCCGAAGCCGGTTGCTGCGAAACACGAGGTGCCGTCCAACTCAACCAAGCCCAAGTGGCAGCTTGCGCTCCTCTGGAGAGCTGGCGGACACCCCTGCTGCGAGTTCAGAGTGTGGTGCTCATGGCCCCGCCTCTGCTCCCCTCGCAGAACTGCAGCAACGCCTGGTGCCAGGTGGTCAGGTGTGAGCTGGAGCAGCTGGAGAAGAACACGGAGGTGTCCATCCACCTGCTGAGGGTGATCCACAATGACTTCTTCAGGAGGGTGAGTGCGCCCAGATATTGTGCGTGCGTGTGAGGGGGGGAAAGGAGGGGGGCGGGGGCGCTCCAACAGTCAGTGTCCCAATCCGCGTCTCTAACTGTAACACATACGGCCGCACCATACCGGCAAACACCCCCCCCCCCCCCCGACTAGCAGCACGGGGGCCAGCCAGAGTCGCTGGATCCATTACTGGAGCCGTTTTGGGGAGCAGCCGCGCGGTCGAGTGGACATGGGAGAGCTGGGTTCCATTCCTGCCAGTGATCTTGGGCGAAGTCACTTCCCCGCTCCCCTCCCACCCTTTATCTTGTCTGGACTGGATGCTCTAGGGGGGGGCAGGACCGTTTCTCCCTCTGTGGCTGCAGCGCTTAGCACATTGGAGTCTCAGTCTCACCTGAGGCTTCTGCTGGGCTAAGAGGCATCAGAGCAGGGCCGGGAGGTGCTGCCGTTAGAAACGCTGGCACCTTGTTCCCCTCGCCCCGCCGCCCGGAGCTGAATCCTTGTGCACGTTCCCTTTAATTAATTCAAGGCAGTCCCTAAAGGAGCTCCGACTAGCCCACCACAGTGGTCCCTCATAGTCTATGGCATGTCGCCAGCACGGGGTGAGAGCGGCACCCGGGCCCCTGTGACCCCCTAGTGTAGACGCACGGCCCAGTGACAAGGGTTTTCCCATTGTTTGAGTAGCACCACCTCCCCAAGCGATGGTAGGAGCTAGGTTGATGGCCGCATTCCTCCGGCGCCCTAGCCGTGTCTACGCTGGGGGATAGGCTGACACAGTTGCAGCCCCCAGGTGTGGATTTTTCACCCCCCCCCCCCACCTCCAGGGTTGTAACCCTGTTGACCTAAGTTTCTAGCATAAACATGCTTCCACTCTGCACCAGGCCAGGCTGATCCCTGGCCCTTGTGACTCTTCCCAACAGGCTAAATTCAAAACCGTGAAAGTCATCAGCACGTTTGCGCTCGTCGCCACAGAGAACAGCTTCCTCTTCCTGGAGGAGTCAGCGCATCGGCGAGAGGTAGCGGGGGGCTTTATAGCCCTCCGATGGGCCTGAGCGGAGCAATTCCTACGGAGCAAGGGTTTTGCATTCTATTCCGTCCCTGCAGCCCACCTTGGTCTGGGTGCATGAGTACCAAGGCCAAGATCCTCAAAGGGATGGGGGAGTTAGGCACCTAAGTACTTGGAACAAGCTGGACCGGAAGCCTTATTTTCTCGTGCAGATCCGGCCGAAGTCAAGGTGGCAAAAACAACTGGCTGCCCCTGCCTGATTTCTGCCTCGGTGCGGGGGTCACGTTTATATGGTTGGGGAACGGCAGGTGCTAGCCACCCGCCGGCAGCACCGGGGCTTTGCGCTGGCAGAGATAGACACTGCTCTGAATCCCTCCCCCTCGCGCCAAAGGGATGTGGGGAAGGCTGGGCAAAGCCCCCCGGGCGGAACAGAGCAGTTGTGGGAGTGAAAGGTGAATTTGCCGGCGTGGCAGCCGCTGCGTTAGATGTTCTCACAAGCCAAGATATGGTCAAGACCGTTGATGGCACAAGGCAGCGGGTTGAGCCTTTGGCCCCACGATTAGTAGGAGGGAAAGTGCACTGGCCTCGTCTCAACGCTTGGGCGGCGTTTCTGGTGTCCAGGCTCCTTAACTGGTGTAGGCAGCAGCTGGCAAGCGCTGGCTAGGAGGTGCTGTGGGGGCAGAAGCCCTGCATTGCTTCGAACACTCAGGCAGAAGCTAGTCCGTTCAGAGGTAGGTTTGGGGAAGTAGAACGGGTTAAATTCTAAGCGTATGATTCTCATTTCTACTCGCTGTAGACAAGCCTTATACAGCACTGCCTGTGTAAATTCAGTCACTGCCACTTTACAAACGCCTTGGCGGGGGTGGGGGGAAAACACTTACTGAGGATCAGGCACTAAGTGGCTTGCTGGAATGAGCCGGCCCAGCTCTGGCTCTGCTCTGCCTCGCTTGTCCTCTGTAGTGGTGAACAGATACTGTGCTCCACCCCAGAGCTGGCAGTATGGCCCACTAGGCGAACAGTCCTTACAAGGTGTGGGGTCTTATACCACGCCCCTCACCGTGCCATCCACCCGCCATGAACATCTCAATACCAGGGCCGGCTCTAGGCACCTGCAAAACAAGCTGGTGCTTGGGGCGGCACATTTCTAGGGGCGGCATTCTGGCATTCTCGGGCAGGGGCAGGGAAGTTTTGGCTTTGCTGCTGACATCACCCGCTCTTTGCAGACAGTCCTGGAGATCATCCAGCCCAAGCGCATCCCCATCTCCTTATGGATCCTGATTGGCAGCAGCATCGGAGGACTCCTGCTCCTGGCGCTGATAATATTCTGCCTGTGGAAGGTAGGCGGCCGCGTAGAAATGCAGCACAAGCGTCGGTACACCAGGTGCTGTCCTGCTAACGAATGTCAGGGCTTCAAGTTAGGGGGGATGGAAATGTTGCCCCAGGGCAACGATCTTGGGCAAAGTCACTTCCCCGCTCCCCTCCCACCCTTTATCTTGTCTAGACTGGATGCTCTATAGGGGACCAGGCAGAGGCTGCGTTATAGCCAAGGGTTTGATTTTCACTTCCCCCACAGCTGCTTCTCAGGCCCCCTGTGCTGGCAGAGTAAGGTAAAAAGGTGCCGGTTGGAGTGTAAAGGGGCTCAAATGCTCAGATTTACACAGGGACCCCAAAGAAAGTGAAACCACATTAATTAAACTAGTGATAGGCCAGTAAAGCCCTGTGTAGATGCTCTCATTCAGAATGACAGGGGCCTTAATTTGGTTTAGCTTAATTCACTTTGGAGTGGGTTAAATTAAACTGCATTTCCAAAGTGAATTAAGTTAAACCCCATTAAGGCCACTGTATAGTAGCCGTGTTAGTCTGTGTCAGCAAAAAGAAAATAAGAAAGAAAGAAAGACTTGTGGCACCTTAGAGACTAACACATTTATTTCAGCATGATCCCCGAAAGCTTATGCTGAAATAAATGTGTTAGTCTCTAAGGTGCCACAAGTATTTTTCTTTCTTTCTTATTTTCTTTTTAAGGCCACTGTCGTTCTGAATGAGCACATCCACAGGGGGCTGTTATGGGGTTTCACTAGTCCACGTTAGAAATTCACAGCTGTAGTTCACTCATCTTAATTTGTCGGAGTGGCCACGCGTGGCTGAATCCTCACGGATGCTAAGTCAGTGGGGATTCACCCACGAAAGCTTATGCTCCAATACCTCTGTTAGTCTATAAAGGTGCCACAGGACCCTTTGTCGCTTCTACAGATCCAGACTAACACGGCTACCCCTCTGATACTATTTAACGACAGGGGATGCTGGGGCGTTTGACCCCACACTGCCTGCAGCTACGCCACAAAATGCAGTGACGCCGTCCCATAATGCAGTGAACCGGCAGGTGCAGTGGAGGATTCTGGGATACTTTCCCATTGTGCACCATGCCTTTAGCGACAGCATACTGCCGGGTGGACAAATGTTGCGACATGCCCCATATTGATCAGCATCTTCAGGCTGCCTCGTGCTGTCTGTCTGCCATGGGGACCACCCCTGCCTTTCCTTTGGCTGCAGACGACAGGTCTCCGTTTCCTGGAGGGAGACTGGCAGGCTGCTCAGGGGCTAAACTCCCTTGCCAGGGAGCAGTGTGGGATTATTTGACCTATTTCCTAACCCCACTGCTGGTCTATAGCAGGTCCACAAGGCCTAACTCACCATGTCCCTGGCAAAATTCACACCAATCTGCTAACTTCCTCTCCCCTCTGTTCTCTCCCCCGCCCTCTCGACAGCTTGGGTTCTTTACTCACAAGAAGATCCAGGAAGAGAAGGAGGAGCAGTGACAGTGCAGGGGGCTGCCCTGCTTGGTTCCTTGCTACAACAAACTCACCGCCTCTCAAGCCCCACCACGCTCCAGCCAATCCCCCCTGCCTCCGAGGAAGAGCAGCAGGGGCTGGGCTGAGGGGCAGAAGAGACCCTTACTCGGTTAGCCCATGAACATTTCCTTTGGCACACCCGTGACGCCGAGGACCGTACCACCTCTCTCTCTCTCGCTGGTGCCACATGGGTTCCGGCAGTAGAACTACCGGAAGATGGCTCCCCCTCCTGCTTGGGCTCACAACTCAAAAGATGGTGTCCCAGGGGGGGTGGTGGTGGGCTAATCCCGTAACCCTGCTAGTGCTCCTAAGACATGTTGCATGAAGAATGCAGCTAGGTTCCCAAGTATTTTAAGCCCAAAGGGACTATGGGGACTTACTGGCTACCAGAGCAGGCACAAAACCCCCACACAAGCCAGGGTGGATCTCCCAATCAGCCCAGGCCAGCGGAAATCAGAAAGACAACGGCACCGCTGGATGCGCTCTCTCAGAAACTCTTTCCACCTCTCCAGCCGCAGCCACAGGTTGTCGCAGCGTTCCCATTGCACTTTGAGCAATGTAGTCATTGCAACTTGGCGTAGCCAGCCGGGGCTTGTCAATAAAGTTTGCAGCATGGTTTGCAAAGTCCGTTCCCCCTCTTCCGCTGGACTGTACAGAGTTAAGATAACCCTCACCCCCCCCTCCGTCCTACGGCAGATGCTGTTTCAAGAGGGTGCACGTCTGGTCACTCTCTCAGCCACGTCCGCTCCATCCTCCTTGGGGCTTCCCTTCACTTAGGGTAGAAGAACAGGAATGCCCTGAGCCCCCATTGTAAGAGTGGGGCCGTCGTTTGCCCCCGCGAAGCCTGGCTCCCTTTCGGGTGAGCGAGTGAGAGGCTGCAGGGCTGGGAATTAGAGGAACCGGCTACGTGAGCAGGGCAGCCGGAATGAAGGAAGGGGTGCCCCTGCCGCTCAGGGAGCCCCTCTTGCTCCACTGCTCTTTCCCCTTTCAGGAATGGCTAATAGGAGCCACAGAGCACTCAGATGCAGGGCCAAGTGGGGCAGCAACAGCCTGGGCATAAAGATGAGGCGGGGACACAGCATGTGCTTAGAGTCAGGGCTAGAAAATCCTCTGGCTGGAGGAGGCCGGGTAAGGAAGCATCACATCTCCGTAGCTTCGCTGCCGCCGCCCTGGCCGGGCAGGATGTGAATCATTCCCCTGGAGCAAGCCTGAAGGTTGACTTGCTCTGCATGGGCTGCATTTCTCTCCAAAGGCAGAGGCCACAAAAGCCAAAGGAGCAGGGTTAAAAAGAGCCGCAGCCTCCTGCGTGTAAATCTGCAGGATGGAAAGTACCTAGGACATGCCCTTGACTGCAGAGTCTGCTCCAGCACTGAAACAGACACTGATTTTTTCTTGACTCGAGCCTGGACAAACAGACGGTACCTATGGCAAAGTGTAACCCACTGCTGCTCTAAGCAGGTATTCACGCTCCACAGGCCAGGCCCAGCCAGAGCGGAGACGGTTTTGGAGTGGGGTGAATAAGGCGGATACTGACGCAGACAGTAGAGGGACTCCCATAAAGCAGTTCAAAGAGATGCTCGTATCGTTTAGTGCTCGAATCATAGGACTGGAAGGGACCTCGAGAGGTCATCTAGTCTAGTCCCCTGCACTCATGGCAGGGGGGAGGGATAGCTCAGTGGTTTGAGCATTGGCCTGCTAAACCCAGGGTTGTGAGTTCAATCCTTGAGGGGGCCATTTAGGGATCTGGGGCAAAAATCTGTCAGGGGACAGTACTTGGTCCTGCTAGTGAAGGCAGGGGACTGGACTCGATGACCTTGAAAGGTCCTTCCAGGAGATTGGCATATCTCCATTTATTATTATTATTATAGGACTAAGTATTATCTAGACCCTCCCTGACAGGTGTTTGTCTAACCTGCTCCTAAAAATTTCTCCTAGGGAGGTTGTGGAATCTCCACCCTTAGAAATTTTTAGGAGCAGGTTAGACAAACACCTGTCAGGGAGGGTCTAGATAATACTTAGTCCTATAATAAACCTCCCTAGGCCATTTATTCCAGTGCTTAACCACCCTGACAAAGTTTTTCCTAATGTCCAACCTAAACCTCCCTTGCTGCAATTTAAGCCCATTGTTCTTGTCATATCGTCTTAAAAAGTTGTTTCAAGGAGGGAGAGGTTATGTACTTCAAAGCGATTATGTCTTCTCTTTTCCAGACTAAACAAACCCAATTTCTTCAATCTTCCCTCCTAGGTTCATGTTTTCTCTAATCCTTTTTGTGGCTCTTCTCTGGACTTTCTCCAATTTGTTCACATCCTTCCTGAAATGTAGCGCCCAGAACTGCACACAGTACTCCAGTTGAGGCCTAATCAGCACGGAGTAGAGCGGAATTACTTCTTGTGTCTTGCTTACAACACTCCTGCTAATACAGCCCAGAAAGATGTTCATTTTTTGGCAAGTGTTAAGCTAAATGCGAGTCAACAGAGTGTGATCGACTACGACCCCCAGATCCCTTTCCGCAGTACTCCTTCCTAGGCAGCCGTTTCCCATTTTGCATGTGTATCATCACTGGGGAGGGATAAGAACATGTGAGACAAATCCCTGTTTGGGATGGTCTAGGTATGCTTGGCCCTGCCTCAGTGCAGGACCCAGGACCAGATGACCTCTTGAGGTCCCTTCCAGCCCGCCATTTCTATGAAAGCTGAAGAGCAGCCTGCCTTGGACGCCAGAGACTGAAACTAACCAGTAGCCAAATGGAGAAAGAGGCAAAATCATCAAGCAGCACCAATGTAAAGTGAAGGGGACCGTGTATGGTTTTAATAAGCAGAGTCTTCCCACAAAGTCGTGTTTAGTGGAGCCCCACACTAGTTTGAGGCGGTCAGCTGCTGTCTGCATAAGGGGAATGACTAAAAAAATCTCCAAGGACTTCTACAAACAGGAACATCTGGGTTTCAGCAATCTGTATCACCCCCGTGACCCTGTCCCCCAAGTGTAGACTAAATCATGCAGGTGTTCGCACTAACTGAACCCAAAGCAAACCCCTTGCATGGCCTGGTCTCCATTTCAGTGCAGCTGAATCCAGGCTAGTCCTGACCATAGATTAAAGCCGTAATGGGGTTAGGTACTGCAGCTACTGGGACATGATTTATAACAAAGGAACGAACTGTAGGGCCGCAGATAGAAACGAGAGAGGACGACTGTCGCTAGAAAGGGAGTTAAGCAGTTACCCAAGTAGAATGGCAACAACAGGAAGGCAGCAGGATCTTTCTGATGTGTACTTAACCTTCTCCCACCTTTATAGGAATTGGACAATCGAGGTTACCAGAATAACCTTGCTCCTAGCCTAAAGATTCTGGAAAAGAGTACTTGTATCTCCATCGTTCATTTTTATTAATTCACAAACCCACGCACCCCAAAACAGAGCTTTCACACTAATCCATCCGCTCAAAGCTTTCAAAGCCGACCCGGCACTCCAACGACACCGCCTATGGCTAAGTACCCATTCTGTTTCAAATCTCTATTCTGTTGTACTTTGCTAACAGGCGTATGAAGTATTCATACTCATTATAGAATCAACCATTAATACTTAACACGTAAAGCCCTTTACAAACAATGGCAACTACATCTGTCCAAAGGAGGGAAGAGGGAACGTTTGGTGAAGTTGCAGCCTTGATTTATTTCTGATTGCTTGTTATTTGTGGCACACAGCGGTGTCGTGCTGGGTGCTGTACAAACACAGGACATGCAAAGAGCCAATTCACAAATTTCAGTCGCTTGCCCTAGGACTCCCACACGTGCATTAGAGAGGTTCTGTTGTTTAACAACCCACTTCTCCTTTCCCCCTCCCTCTCTTTGTGCCTTTGCCGACTCAAAGGAAAAGCTGATCCCTTCTGTCTGCACTGAATACAAAACCAAGCAAATCCGTGACGCTGCTGCTGGAGCAAATGAAATGTATCCATGAAAAGGGGATGTCTTCTCCTGGCTTCCCTTTGAAAAACGGCCCATGCAAACAAGCTCCAAAGAGTGTCTCTCTAAACGGGGTCTACAATCCACCACTAACCTCCAGGTTGCAGTCCCCTGCCTGTGTAGCGAGCAAATCTGTCTTCCCAGCTTCTGCAAACTCAAACAGTGCCCACTTCTTGCCACCTATATGATGCTGGCTGCCAAGAGGCTCCTTTGAATGTAACTTTTGTTTTGGCTTGTGCAATTCTTCCAGCAGGTTTAAGATGACAATCATTAGCAGCAGCTTGGGAGGGGGGGGGAGGGGGGACCAGATCCCAACTCTCCACAGGCAGGCAGCATAGCGTAGTGGACAGCGCACCTGGCTAGGACTCAGGAGACCTGGATTCTATTCTTACTCTGCCACTGGTGGGTGACTTTTACGCCCCCGTGCCTCAGTTTCTCTGTAAAAGAGGGAGGACACTGGACCTCCTTTGTACAGCGCTTTGAGATCCCCGGATGAATAGAGGTTTTACAGTTAAAGCAACCCCCACCAACTTGGAAGTAATCAGTCTTTGCCCACAAAAGCTTATGCTCCAATATATCTGTTAGTCTATAAGGTGCTACAGGACTCTGTCGCTCTTGCAGATCCAGACTGACACGGCTACCCCTCTGATAGTTAAATAAAAGGCATTCGAGTAGTTTCAGGTCCCATAACCAGCTCTGCATCCCCCTGCCAATTTTGGGGTGTCTCAGCCACAGGTTCCAAACCCACAATGGCAGATCCCTGCATCTGGGCCGAGCCCCACTGCAGGATCGGAGCATTAATTTTCCTATTTTAAAAAACGTTTTATGCAGCTAAAGGGCAGGGAAAGAGACCCTCCCACACCAGAGGAAACAGACTACCCAAGGAGAATAGAGAAACTGACATTTTGGGCTGTCAACCGCACAGAGTAATCCAACGTTTAAGCACTGACTAATACTAGTGAGTTACTAATGGAATTAATGCCCCTTTAAGGCCCCTTGACACTGCCAGAGTGGTATAAAAGGGCATTAATGCAAATGAGAAGCAGACCCAGAGGCTTTTCGTTGGCAGTCTGTTCATAGTCATCTTCGGAGGTTCTTGCAATCAGCAACAAGTGATTTTTAAAGTAGAAAATATGCCTTACTACTTTCCTCTTGCGGGTACACTTCTCATCCAGAGATGTCAAAGCACTTTACAGAGGAGGTCACATCATTACCTCCAATTTCACAGCTGCTGAGATGGGCGCAGAGAGGGCAAGTGACTTGCCCAAAATCATGCAAGTCAGTGGCACCGTTAAGACTAGACCCCAGGACTTCTGTCTCCCTGAAATAGCAGCAGGAGTCAAATTCAGCACGACCGTCTACGTCAATAAAAACGGGCCCACGTTTGCAAACGCACAAGGCACAACTTCCCTACTAAAGGCAAAATTGTTTGTTCGGTGGGATAATATTCTCCCCTCTTATTCTCTGGAGGGCCGGCAACACCAGCAGAACCCTCGTAACGCAGCGCTGCCAACGCCCATGGATTCACCCGCAATTCTCCTGATATTTAATGTTGTGTTTCTTAAAGCTCCAGCTCCTGGAATCATGTGATAGCACATGAATCTCAGATGTCCTTAAAAAAAAAAAAAGTGCAGAGGAAAGCTTAAGAATGGAAACCCTGATGGCTCCCAAATCACAAAGAACCCAACACTTTGGACGGTTGCTTTCCATGGATTTTTAAGCCAGTCTTGTGATTTTTTGACCGTGCACCCCCACAAAAAGCAGCCATGGTAACAAAGTCTAGACAAGGTGATCACGTAAGATGGCTGTTTATTACAAATGCACAGACAACAACAGAACCAGGCCAAGTTGGCTCCAAAGTGCATTTTGCTGCTGCCTCCCACTCTGGTTTCCCCCCCGCTCTTCGTCATTCCCACGTTTTAATATGGGAAAGGCGGTAAGAATGAACGAGCTCTTCTGCGGAGTGTAAACACGGTTACACAACTAACTGATCTCACTGATTACATACTTAAATCATGAAATAAAGACAAGGCAAAACCCCTAATTGATGGCATTTCTCAAGATTCTTTCCCTACCCCTTTGGGTACTATATAAACCAAAAGTTACCAGGCCACGGTTTCCTCTTTCAAAGAGCCTTCTGAAGTTGACTACACCAGGCTTTGCCATCAATTTATACCGTGGTTTCAGGTGAAACACAAGTGAGGAATATAATCCAAAGCGGCCATCTGATGGCTCCTTAGTTCAGGTCCAACTTGAAAGCTAAAGTCAACAAAATTCAAACAGGAAATAGGACGCACATTGTTAAGAGTGAGAGTAATTGACTATTGGAACAGTTTCTTAAGTGACATGGTGGATTCTCCATCACTTGGAGTCAGCCTGAGATAGCCAGTATTGATACACAGATGCTCTAGTTCAACTACTATTGGGCTCAGTGCGGGAAACAGAGTGAAATTCTATAGCCTGTGTTATAGAATCATAGAAATGGCTAGAAGGGACCCCGAGAGGTCGTCAAGTCCAGCCCCCTGCACTGAGGCAGTATCAGGTAAACCTAGATCATCCCTGACAGGACTTTGTCCAACCTGTTCTTAAAAACTTCCAATGATGGGGATTCTACTTCTCTTGGAAGCCTTAACTACACTTGAGAGTTAGAAAGTTTTCCCTAATATCTAACCCAAATCTCCCTTGCTGCAAATTAAGCCCATTACTTCTTGTTCTACCTTCAACGGAGATGGAACAGATTCTGCATCCTCTTTATAACAGCCCTTAACATATTTGAAGACTTATTAGATCCTCCCTCAGTCTTCTTTTCTCAAGACTAAACATGCCCAGATTTTTTTAGTCTTTCCTCCTAGGCTAGCTTTTCTATATTGTTTAGCATTTTTGTCCAGATCATTAATACTCAGACCTCATTGCTCCAGGAGCCAAATTAGCAATCAACAGTACCCAACAGAGCCACAGTAGTGTGAATTCATTGTTTCATTTGTATATATTTTACTATTTTTATATATTATTCTCAAAACAAAATGATTGACCAAGTATTATTATTTTGTCAACTACAATTGGTTAACAACATAGGAAAAGCATCCTGATTGATTAATAATTAAATCTAAGTTATTAACCAATCACAGTGTTTTAATATCATGTGCCGCAAAGAGGCTCCCGAGCCTCAGTCTGAGCATCACTGGTCTAGATTATTATACTAGCCTTAAAAAATTGACAGCCAAGATTTTCTCAAGTGAGTAGCGATTTGGGGCACTTCTATTTCTGGGTTCTCAATTTGAGATGCCTGAGAGGAGCCCTGATTTTCAGGGAGATGGGGAGGAGGTTCTGCGCTTTCTGAAAATTAGGTCTCTTTTTAAGGTGGCGATGGTGAGGCCCCCCCCAAAATGGAGGCACCCCACATTACTAGTCATGTTTGGCTTCTGGATTACAACTGTGCTGCAACGTTTAATGAAGATCGTGGGTTTTTCTGCAGTGGGATTTAGATCTTGGGCCTGGTCTACACTTAAAACGTCGGTCAACTGACCTAGGTTTTACATGTAGATGCAGGTAGGTGGCCGGAAGAAGATTTCCATTGACCACTGCTCAGGGAGGGGGCACTCCTACGCTGACGGAAAAATCCCTGCTGTGGCTTGAGGTTGTGTCTATACTATGGAGGCTGTAGCGGCATAACTATAATGGTGCTAGTCTCCTAGTGTGGACATGACCTTGGTCATAAAAAGATATTCACGATATAGCCCGCTTCCCCACTAGAGAGTCATTAATTACAGACCAAACATAGGCTCATTCTCCTGCCCCTACCTCTGCCCCTTTACCCTCGGAGTTAGCCGTAGGATGGATCAATTAATCATCCTTCCATTATCCCACCCCTTCCAACACACCTACACCACGCAGTCCATGTGCCCCCTTTCACCAAATTTCCTTTGCATTCATTGTGTTAGAACCGCCGTTATCTAAACAGCTCAGTCTGGCTTTCTCCTTTCCCTGTTAAATTATTCAATGTCAGTGCTTCAAGCAAACCAACGTCTGTCTCTTTCTTGAACAGCTGCTTCTGGAGGCCTGTGAAATTCATCAACGAGCAGGGGGAGGAATGGAGAAATAAATGGTCAGGATTACCCAAACGATTCACACTAGTAATACGGCTATGGAACTAGGTGAGCCAGAGCGCCATTCTGCTGTAATAATTCAATCCAAGTCAGCCGAGTTAGCCCCTCTTTACATCCCTGTATCTAAGGATACAATTTGGCTTTTCGTTGCCACAAGACAGACCAGTTCTACTCAGCTCACTCTCACAACACAGATCATTTAAACCCTTCGGCCTTTTGTGTCACCTATGTGAAGATGCAGGCATGCCGCAGCACTTAACAAAAAAAAAAAAAAAAAAATCACCAAAGACACGGGAGTGGGTGGAACAATCAAAGCAGATTTCTGTAAATAAAGAAGAGTTGACAGGTAGAGCTGCAGTCAAGGTGAAATGGGAAGCAAAACATTTTGAAGTGCCTGTGTGTCTTTGACAAACACTCAGAAGCAGAGATGCAATTATCCCCCCTTCAGCAAATACGACCAGTCAAAACCAAGGGGTGCTGTTGCCCACACAACCCTATTGTGAACAGGCATACAAAGAGTAGTACCCCGAGGCAACGGGCAGCGCTATATTTTTTGCCGCCCCAAGCAGTCGGGCAGCGTTCGTTGGCGTTTCTGCAGGTGATCCGCCGATCCCGCGCCTTCGGCGTAGCCGCCGAATTGCCGCCAAAGCCGCGGGACCGGCAGACCTCCCGCAGGCACGCCGCCGAAAGCTGTCTGACTGCCACCCTCAAAGCGACCGGCCTGTGTCCCCCGCGGCTTGCCACCCCAGGCCTGGAATTAATTAATGGTGCCTGGAGACGCCACTGCGAGGCAAGGAGGACCCTTCTGCGCGCCCCTCAGGTATGAGCGCTGCCCTCATTACGGCTCTGAGCATCAGTGCCCCTTATAGACTTTTCCTGTGACACAACTGACAGAGGTTAATTGCAGGTACTAAACTGCCGGACGTACAGAAGAGCTCACCTCCCATGTAAGCACTGAAATAAGTGGCCAGGCGTTCAGTAAGCCTTTGTGCGTTGAGTGCCAAACATTTTGAAAATTTGGCCTCATAAGTCTGGCCTAGTCAGATCCCCAGTCAAGGGAAGTCGAGTCGTAACTGAAGGCACTTAGCACATCGCTTGTGTTGGTTGTGACACGTCCACATGGCAGCTGACTGGGCAAAAAACATGGGCCACTTGTCTGTGAAATCAGAACTGAACCAGGAAAGCACACACATTAAAAGAATACTCCACAATATTGACATTAAGCTGCGTGAGCATCGGAAATCCACCCCGCCCAATTTAACAGCCACCATGATCAAGGCGCAGAATTAGAGCTGCTGGGCAAACACAGGGTTTTATTTCTAGGTGACTGTGAAGTAGCAAACAACGTCTGGAAGTGCCAGTAACAGAAGCTGAGAAAGATTGGAGAAAATATTAAGATACCATCTGGTTAGGTTGCAAGAGGTTAAACAACATCAGTCTGCATGGCTGGGGATTAACTTCTTATTTTAAAATCAGAGCTTGATTTCAATGCAATACCCAACAATTTCCAGTGATTGAGGGTTTCAGGAATGAGAGAGACCGAATATCAAGTCTAGAGGGTGCGTAGTTAGCAGTGAGATGTATTTGCAGGTGGTTATGCTTTAGCATACAGTACCATCAAGTGAGAGGCACCATCAAGTGAGAGATTAGGTCCCACGACGCAACGGGAGACTCAGAGATGCCTTTGCAAAAACCAAACCAAGCCTCCTGTGACAGATAATAGTCACATCGCTTAATGCAGGACTGGAAGGCGCTCGGATGTAACAGTGATGAGGGCGGTCTAAGAACACAGAGAAGAGAAGAGAATAGACTCCACAGCGTGAATTTCCCGCTGCTTCCTCCCACCACCAATATACTTTTAGATTGCAAAAAGTGCAAGTGGTAGGTTTATACAATGCCTAGAACAACTGGGTCCCAATCTAGCTGGACCCTAGGCGTTAGCACAATCAAACAGTTATAAACAGTAATAAACCAAATGTTCGTCTCCTCTGCTACCTCCCAGAATGGAAGTTTATTCATTAAAAAAACCCTCATAGGCATACAAATCACTCATAGAAACCCTCCTGTATCCCAGCCGTTCTCCTCCCACCAATTTAAGCCCCGAGCAGTGGCACAGGGCTGTGTCTGATACCCAGTACGCGCACACTTGTCCCTTACGGAGTTCATCGCTTTAAGGGCCTCACACGGCTCTCGAGTGTTCACACACAATCATCGCTGGCCAGGGAAGTGGTGTTCCAATCCTGCTAACAACTCCCACTAGTGCTGCAGCTTCAGCTTCTCCCGAGAGGCTCTAAAAGGGGACTTTGCAGCTCCCGGTTCCCCATCTCGAGGCCTGCCGAAGGCTCCCATTGACTTCAGTAAGCTTCGGATCAGCCCTGTTTACAGCCAGGAAGATAAACCATCCTGGCCCAGCAGCAGATCCCTCGCGTGGACGGCGCTGAACAATTCAACGCACATTACGGGCGGCGCGCTAGACCTTCCAGACTGAGCTGTGTGGCACGTTCTCTGGAGCGGGTGGGAAAGAGGGGTGCCAAGGTCAGCCTGTGCTGAGGGCAGGGCTTCCTAGAGTAGGCAACGCTTAGAAAAATTCTACTGCATCCTGACCTTTTAGCATAGATCTGGGTGTGGGCGCAGCTAGACAGTCCCAATCTTAACCAGGAGGAAATCAGCAGCTCCCCGGCGCCCAATGGACCAAGATCAGTGCTTCATTTGTGCCAGGGCTAAGCCCCGCAGCTCTAGGCTCGACAGTTCATAGCCCTGACACCTCTGGCCTTGCTGAGTCAGTTACGAAAGTAAAACGATTCCTGGAGCCCTGGTACCTCTCATTGCAAATTAAACCCTGACCCGGATGGAAGCTCCAAAGCAGAGTCCCTTCCACAAGAACACACTGCCGGGAGCCCCACTCCCCATCCTGTTCCAACTAGGGGCTGCCGGCTTCAGGGCTTCCAATCTCGACTCCGCGCACTCTGCAATGGTAGTCCGGAGCCAGGCTTAACAATGGTGTCCAGGCTCCACTGGGCCCAGTGACCAGGGCACAGCTTTCTAACCAACCCAATCAAGACCAAAGGGGGACATTTGCCAAAGTATCAAGCGCCGTTCTCATGAGCGACCTAGGTGCCTCAGAGCTGAAGTCCCGCTGACTTGCAATAGGACATGTCAAGATTTTCAAAAGTGACTAGTAATTCCGGGTGCCTAAACTGTGGGGGGTGCCACTTGAAACGCCTGGAGGGGGCCCAATTTTCAGAAAGTGCTAAGGACCCACTCTCTGAAAAATCAGGCTCCTTTAAGGTGCCTTCCAGTTGGCCACCCAAAGCCACTAGCAACCCTGGAAAACCAGATTTTGGTGCTTTTATAATTATACTTGGTACTTTGCAATTCAGAATATGGGTCAGTTTCCAAAACCCATAGGAGTCTTTCCCCTGACTCCCAGCGGCCCTGGATTCAGCCCTTAACATAAATAACCCCTTTAAGCTAGACCTCTATGTTCTTTAATAAAGAAATCCCAACATTTCTGCCTATTGTGTCTCCGGTTATTCTTTTGGTACCTTTCAAAATCCCTCATCCACCCCTGCAAGCCCCCCAGCAATCCTCTCAACATTTGATCTTCTTTAGAAAGGCCTTTATTTGACTTTATAGCAAACGAAACACTAGTTTAAATCAAGTGTACCTGGTACACTGTTACAGCAATGAAGTGGCAACAATTTTAGACGCGACCTACCCTCGCCTTTCCTCCTTCCTCCGGGCTGATCCACTGATTTAACACGGCCACAGGTGAGTTAGTGGGCACGCTACGCTCAAACATGATTTGGACGATAAAAACAAGAGCTAAACATGGATGAAGTGTTACAGAAGTGAAAAATAAAAATAAAAAGAGATTCGCGTCATGTTATCGGTCTAGGAGAATTAAGATTTCATGTTAAACACTGAAGAATCAGCCATTAAAACAGTTATGCACAGTTAAGTCTGTTTACCTGAAGGATGCCTTAAAGTGGTCCATATGATACAAGTCAGTTAAGGATCCTATATGAATTACTGTCCAGATGGGTTTAAAAAAAAAAAAAAATCCAAACAACCCGGTTTGGAAAAACCTGGGAACATCGGCACATGGATAAAGACTAGAAAAATCAGGTCATGAGACAAAAATGTTCTGCGCATGCCTGCTCCCCAGAATTCTGGATGACACTGCATCTCCTGGCCCAAAATCACCCCCCACAAAAAAGCAACGGGCAAGACATTTTGATCCAAAGAGATTCTTCACCCCCTTTTACCTTATAAATTCTCACTCCCACCCCCTTAAGTAATCTAGAACACTGTATATTTCACTTGAATTCAAGAGAAGAGGTAAAAACTGATGGATTCAATTTCACCCACTCTGTTTTAGGGGAGCGGAATGGGGTGAGGGAGATGTGTCAAAATCCTCATTTGCATCCCTTAGCAGCTGCTCCCATCTGATCAAATACATTACCAAGAGGGAGTATTCCCCCCCGCCCCCCGCCCCATACCTCTCCATGGCATTTTATCTAGGAACACTGAGGGTGAGGTGGGGGGAATTCCATCTCAATGTTGAACGCTGCATGACAGCACTCAGGACTCCAGTGAGCCTGTAGAGATGGAAATGCTCCCTTCCTCACACACTTTGAAAGAACCACGTTAATTAAGGTTTCACAAGTATAAAAATCAAACCAATCACTCAAAGACTCTGAATTCAGGACTAAAGAGGCAATTCTGATGGAGATGCGATTCGCTCGGAGATGCTAGTTTAAGTTTTGGAAAGGGACAGCACTCGTTGCAGTAATATTAGGGGTTGGGTTCCCTCCCCTATATTTCCTGCTACTCTTTTTTTGTTGGTTTTAATTATAATACAATTTACAACTGTAGTAAGAATACTACGGCCAAAGCCCCCGGGAAGCCCTCAAGCTTCAGAAAGTCCATCGATCGTGTAATTGGCTTTCGCTGCTAAAGCTGTTACTTGCTGAGGCCTCCGGGTTCTGTGTTTGCCGAGTGGAATCCTCGCCGTTTAAGCTCTTCCTGCAGACTGGACACGTGTCGTGCTGAAATGGAAACAGGAATGTACAGTGAAAGCCCATCCCCAGCCCCTGGGTAACCAGTTCGCAACTGCTGTTCATACGGCAACTTTCCATCCCACACGCGTTTTATGTGCAGTACTTGGAGGAATTCCCTTCACCTACCATCAAAATGCAGCCACCTCTGGGGAAGCGCACGACAGCTGATTTAGCAGTGCCAAGCAACGTTATGCATATTCGATTTTAAATCGATAACGGTTGATAAATGTCGATTTCAACTGACAGACTTAAGTTGATGGGAAAAAAATATAGCAATAGGTAACAGTCAGCGTGCCTGCAGGCAACCGTGGTCCCCGGCCCAGCTGGGAGTGCTCTGCGGTCACAAGAGTGAACAAGCCGGTCCGGGACAGCAAACCTAGAGCAGAGCAGGCACGCCAGGACTGCAAGCAGGACAACGAGCACCCAGCTGCAGGTGACCCCACTGCTGAATGGCTCCTGCGGCCGTGCAGGGAGCCCTCTGAAGCCGGGCCGTCAAGGATCCACCCTCCTCACTCACCAGCCGGGAGCGCTGTGGGGCTCTACGCGGCCCCGCCAGGACTGCAGCTTTCCCTGCACCTTGGGGCTCCAACGTCACCAGCCCACAGCTGTGCAGGGAGCCCTGCGCAGCTCCATCGGCACCGCCCCGCTCGCTCACTCACCAGTCACACAATCACCGTGCACACACAATCACCGTGCACACAATCACCGTGCACACAATCACCGTGCACACAATCACCGTGCACACAATCACCGTGCACACAATCACCGTGCACACACAATCATCGCTGGCCAGGGAAGTGGTGTTCCAATCCTGCTAACAACTCCCACTAGTGCTGCAGCTTCAGCTTCTCCCGAGAGGCTTTAAAAGGGAACTTTGCAGCTCCCGGTTCCCCATCTCGAGGCCTGCCGAAGGCTCCCATTGACTTCAGCAAGCTTCGGATCAGCCCTGTTTACAGCCAGGAAGATAAACCGTCCTGGCCCAGCAGCAGATCCCTCGCGTGGCCGGCGCTGAACAATTCAACGCACAGTACAGGAGACGCGCTAGAACCTCCAGAGCGCGGGAGCAGACTCAGAGCAGGATCTGTTCAGCAGCTGGGGGTTCGTCGTCCTCCTTACAGGCCAGGGAGACTGCAGCCCCCCCCACACCTTGTGCCCTGGTCTCTCGAGCCCCTTGGCAGCCCAGGACCTTCCCCCTGCCCTGCTGTCAGTGCTGCCCAAACCCCAACCCCAACCCTATCCCCAAAACCATCAAAATAAAAACAGCTAAAAATAGAAAAAAAAATCCTAAGAACAAAAAATTTTAAAATTGTCAAATTAGAAGACAAAAAAAATAAAGATCAAGTTCTGCCAATCCTAGTTATACAGTAGTTTAGAAAGGGGGGGGGGGGGGGAGAGACCTCAGCATCCCACTGAAACGGCAGGAGGTGAGGTGGGGGGAAATTTAGACCGTTGCAAAGTGCTTTTTGGAGATCTCTGGAAGAAATGCGCTACGTAAGAGCTAGGGAGTCTCACTAGGACGCGAGTGGAATGTAGTGACCCACAGCAGAATGTGGAGAGAGCACACGGGGCAACGCTCCTACTCTTGTGAATAGCGCTGTTGAGTAGTGAAAAGAAGCGATCGGGGCCTTATCTAAAAGACACTGCAAAGAGCCCCGAACAATATGCTGGGGCAAGGTTTCAACACTGACTCAGAGGAAAGACCATCCCCTTCTAACCAACACCATTTCATTCCGCCCTGGCGGGCTCCCAGCCGAGGGCTAGCCAAATACCCGCCTGCTTAGCTCAGAGCTGTTGAGATCACAGTTCATGTCGGCAGGACTGCCAGTTGTTTGGCCAACGTAATGTAACCATTAACCAGCAGTTAGCGTCATCTTTGTTTGCTATTTTGATAATGGATTACAAAGGTCTGAGAATGGATCTGAAATTAATTGGTGGCACATTACTTTGCACAGTGCGAGAATGGCATGGTAGAAAAGTAGCCATACATTTCTAAAGAGAAGGGGTTTTTAATAAAAGTCACTCGGTGCTTTTAAAAAGCAGATTATACGTCACTATCTTGTAATCAGGTGCTTTAACAACTTGGCTACATGGGAAAGAAGACAGGAAAGATGAGTGGACGACAGTGACAATGGAAAGATTTCATGGGAAAACATGGCAGCAATGAACCAACATTTGCTACCAATGCTGTATTTGAAGCTCTCTTCGATTGGGGCGTCAAGCCCTAAATACATGGAAAAACTAACGCTGACGAAGGAAGGCAACACTGCCACATTTAGCAAGGAAGGATGGTGGAGTGGTTAAAGGCATTAGCTTTGGACTCAGCAGAGCCAAGTTCAGTTCCCTGTTGTGCCACAGCCTCCCTGTGTGACTTCAGGCAAATGCCTCAGGGAGTCGTGAGGCTAAATACATTAAAGACTGACAGGCACTCTGTTATGGTAAGGGGGTCCCAAGCACTAAAACAGACCCATCGACGATACAAAGAAGGGCTGAATTCACAAATCAATCTACAGCCAAATGGTGGTAACACTTACCTTCAAGTGCTTCGCTGAGATGAATTAAGGTTTCTGAGCCTGCAGTGTGGGGATTTGAAAGGTGGATAAGGAACTGGTTAAAGGGGAGACTACAACGGATCATACTGAATGGTGAACTGTCAGGCTGAAGGGAGGTTACTAGAGGCGTTCCTCAAGGGATCAGTCTTGGGACCAATCTTACTTAATCTTTTTATTACTGACCTTGGCCCAAAAATAAAATTTGCAGATGACACAAAGTTGGGAGGTCTAGCCAAGATGCAGGAGGGGCAGAATATCCTACAAGATGATCTGGATGACTTTGTAAACGTGAGTAATAGAAACGGGCTGAAATTGAATACAGGCGAGTCACATCTTAGGTGCATTTAACACGCGCAAATTCAGCTTTGCGCGGTCGCCAAAAACAGGAAAAAAAAAAGAAAAATAACCATATTAAAACGGCATCGGTACTGCGGGCAATTCCGTCCGCCATTCAACTCAATGGAGTCTCAACATACGCGGTTTTTCGCTTTACGCGCTCAGTGCAGAACGTAACCCCCGCATAAGATGCGACAGACCTGTAGTGCAAAGTGCAGGGGCAGGCATTTAGGGACTAACAAGAAAAAGTTTTGCTATAGGCTGAGGACTTACCAGTTGGAAGCAACAGAGGAGGAGAAAGAGACGAGTCTATGGGTTGATCACAGGATGACTAGGAGCCAGCAATGTGATGTGGCTGTGAAAAGGGCTCATGCAGTCCTAGGAAGTATCAGGCGAGGTATTTCCAGTAGACAGGGAAGTGTTAGTGCCATTAAACAAGGCCCTGAGGAGACCTCGTCTGGAATAGTGTGCGCAGTGCTGGTCTCCCATGTTTAAGAAGGATGAATTCAAACTGGAGCAGGTGCAGAGAAGGGCAACTAGAATGATCCAAGGAATGGAAAACCTGCCTTATGAGAGGAGACGCAAAGAGCTTGGCTTGTTTAGCCTGACCAAAAGAAGGCTGAGGGGAGATACGATTGCTCTCTATAAATACATCAGAGGGATAAATACCAAGGAGGGAGAGCAGTTATTTAAATTAAGCAGCAATGTCGACACAAGAACAAATGGATATAAACAAGTTTATGCTTGAACTTAGACGAAGGTTTGTAACCATCAGAGGAGAGACGTTCTGGAACAGCCTTCCAAGGGGAGCAGGGGTGGGGGGAAAGAACCACCTAACTGGCTTCAAGACTGAGCTTGAAGGGATAGTATGAGGAGACTGCATACAATGGCATGTATCCTATCTATGTATGCTAGCAGCAACCATCTTGAGTGACTGGTGATAGGACACTAGATGGGGAGAACTCGGAGTGACTACAGAGAATTCTTTCCCAGGTGTCTGGCTGGTGGGTCTTGCCCACATGTTCAGGCTCCTGATCACCAGATTTGGGGTTGGGAAGGAAATTCCCCACCCCCAGGTCAGACTGGCAGAGACCCTGGGGGGTTTTCGCCTTCCTCTGCAGCGTGGGGCCCGGGTCACTTGCAGGTTTAAATGAGTGTAAATGGTGAATTCTCTGAATCTTGAAGTCTTTAAATCACGATTTGATGGCTTCAGTGACTCAGCCGGAGGTTAGGGGTCTATTACAGGAGTGGGTGGGTGGGTGAGGTTCTGTGGCCCGTGATGTGCAGGTCAGGCTAGATGATCATGATGGTCCCTTCTGACCTTGATGTCGATGAGCTAAGTTCTTTCCATTTGGCAGGTGGGGAAACTGAGGCAGAAAGGTGCCGGGACTAAGCTCTGCTCACAAAGGAACTCAGGCCTGAGCCAGGTTTCCTTCTAAAGGATCTTCTTAGGGCTGGATTAGGGGTGGTGGAGACAGAGATATTCTGTGCATTAGGCAGGTGCTGTGCTGTTCTGCAAGCTTCCCCCACTCTCTGCCTCTGCACCCTCAGGCCTGCCAGGAGGGGTGAAGGAAGGTCAACGTACAGGATTCATTCATTCCATGATATCAGGATGATAATAAGCAGGGGGGAGGTTTTCAAATGGACCCTTCCCACTAGGACAGAGACCCCAGCTTGTCTCACATGTAACAACCAACCGTCAGATGGCACAAGTTGGGCTACTGCTAACACCGGCAGGCTCTGACCTGGTGACTTAAGAGATAAAAAGCATCACAAATCCGTCAGCAATTTCGCCACGCCCCCACTTTACTTCAGCCTGAAGGACAGCTTGAGAACAGACACGTTTCAAAGGCTGGATGATTAATATTATGGGGTCATGAAACGAAAGAGCCTTGGATTTAAGTGGCAGGTAGTGTGGCCAATGCACTACACGCTCCAGTAGCTCAGGACTGAGGTATGAGGAGCGGTCAGTATCAGCGAGGAGCGGTCAGTATCAGCACAGGGTTTCTCTCTCTCACACGCACTTACCAGTTCTAACCATGGCACGATGCAGCTGCTGTGGAAGAAGTGATTGCACGGTAACTGTCGAACCTGCTCCGCTACTGTATAGTCTTCTTTACACACAGGACACTCCAAACCTGTATCTGCAGGACAGATGCATACAGGGGACGGGTTAGCACGCTGGACACAGCAGAGACCTGTTTGCACAGCCTTAATCCACACTGGGCCCAATGACAGCAGCCAAACCCTTGCCAAAATGGGGCACCAAATGCCGCTTTCACTTACTGATCTCGGCTGATTTCTCCCAGAGGGATGCAGACAGGAGGTCTTGAGCTGGGGAACAGTGATCAGTTGTTGAAGAGGTTGCAAGGCTGAGTTTGCGGAAGCGAGGAAATGATGGCGTACGGATTGGTTTTTTGTTTAGGTCTCCCGGGCATGGCACAATAAGGAGATACATTTTATGCAGTGTGCCCTACCCAGTGCTGAAGGGCGACCGAGAGTAATTCAGAACAGATACTGGACACCCGCCACTGATAAACAGAGAATAAATGTGGGTGAGGGCGATTCAGCACAGGAAAGGGGAGAGGAAAGGTCCTAAAGACGGGGAGGAGGCGTTTCGAACTAGAGAACGAGGGTCTGAGTTGGATGGTGGTTTCTAGTTCTGTCAGCGGGATTACTCCCAAGAGTGAAGTTACACGTGTCACAGCGTTTGCAGGATCGAGCCGTAGGGCTGTACATTTCTCAGTTCTAAAATGCCTTTGCCATTATTTTAGTGACGTTTTTATGGCCTTGGCTAGTCCATTTTCAAATTTTATTTTTATTATAACAACTTTTTTTTTTTAAATAAATAGTTACTGTTTCCTGATGGCTGGACTCCAATACATACATGGGAAGGGAGAACATTCAGCTACGTTAATGGCTTACAGTCCGCTTTATATTTGATGTTGGGGCCACAATGGACTTTTTTACATAGTGAATGCTCTGCAAAGTGCTATTAACGACCTTCCAATATAGGGCCTTGGGGACTATACAGCCTAGAGTGGACGCTAACATTTACCAGGCTGGACACAAAAAATGGCTGATAATGAAAATCAAACTAAGGGCATTTTACTTGTCTATTAGCAAACTCACTCACGCAGGACAGTGAGAACACCACCAACACAAGAACAAGGGGTCACCCAATGAAATTAAAACAAACATAAGAAAACACTTCTTCACCCAACGCAGTGTCAACCCGTGGAACTCATTGTTGTGAAGGCCGAAACTATAATAGGAGTTAAAAAAAGAACAAGGAAAGTTCATGGAGGCTAGGTCCATCAATGGCTATTAGCCAAGATGGTCAGGGATGCAACTCCATGCTCTGATTGTTCCTAGCCTCTGCCAAAAGCTGACAGCGGATGACAGGGGATGGATCACTCTACAATTACCTGTTCTGTTCATTCCCTTTGAAGCACCTGGCATTGACCACTGTTAGAAGACAGGATATGGGCTAGATGGACCATTGATCTGAGCCAGTTATGGCCGTTCTTATGGTCATTTTGCAGTGCTGCTATGGAATTAGGATTAGCGAGTCTTCCTCCCCAGGAAAAGAGCATGTTGGCTACATAGCAATCCCAGTTTGGACACAGAGCTGCTCTCCCGTCACCACTAGTGCTGCCCGGACACTGCAGTTCCAGCACGAACACATTCCCCAGCGTGCGTCCTGTGCCAGCAGAGACACGGAACCTGCCACATTAATTCCCAACTCAGTTGCCAGGTCGCACAACAGATGCTCAGCTGGCTCACAGACACAGGGCAAACGCTGCTGTTGCTTCGCGCGAGCTATTACAATATGGAGATACACGCGTCTCTTCATTCTCCATAAATGAGAATAAAACTCATGCATATAAAAAGATCCAGACAGAAACAGATACCATGGAAACAGATTTTTTTGGTAAATGAAACAGGGCGTCGTCAAACAGTTTGGGTTTCAGGGAACACAGTAGCTTATAGGCGGGGGGAAAAGAATCCAGACTGCAACTTTGTGCATCACACACTTCTGCAAACACACGAAAAAACCCCCAACTCTTGCTGAGCCAGCGGTGAAACCGTGAGCACTCATGAAACATACACAATTCTTTGCTGTCAGTTATGTCAAAGGAACCTGTGATCATTACACCCACATTTTAAAGAGGATTTAGGAGCAGGTCAGTAGGAATCTGTTCAGAGCTGTATTTACCAGCTAAGAAAGGAGAAGTGACATGCAACCCTTGGATCTGATAAACAGAAGGAGGTAACAACAAACAAATAGGAGGTAAGTTAAAAGTACAGCAGCAACAGCTCAAATAAGCAAAAGGCGTGATTCTGATGACTGGATAAATGCATCATACCACATGCACTATGCATGCCACTGTCAGTCCGAAGCCTTGACTTTACCAACCAATGCCTGCTACTCATTCAATTCAGACCATTTTAGCTTTTGGGAGGGCAATTGAGACAAGGGATCAAAGCAGGCCCACCTCCAGTCAGCGTAGCCCGAGTTGTCAGCAGCGTTTGAGAGCAGAACCTCCAGAGCTAAAAATCACAACCCTTCACTGTTTGAGCTGAGTGACTCATCTAGATGGTGGAGCAGATGTTAGGGGGTGCACACAACACAATGGGAGGTGGCAGGCAGTGGTGGAGGCAAAGAGTCTAATCATTAACATAGGGCGTAGGGAAGCTTAAGTCAGAAAAGCCTTAGGAACCTAGGGATGAGCGCTAGTGTGGATCTATCAATGGCAGGAGACACACAGCAGGACGTCAAGCATTATCAGACACGGGAGGAAAGACCAGCTATTGGATTTAACCCACCGACTTGTTCCTGAGTTACTGTCACGGTTGGAAGAGAGGTGATCTTCTCTTTGTCAGCTGGGGGCGGTCCTGTGTTTTCCAATTGTCCTAAAAGCTGTAAGGGGATGACAAACACACCATGTTTTAGAACACAACGCAGCCTTGCCTTGTGGAACACCTCTCATTCAAGCTGTGCCGCCACACTACTCCACCAATTTAACCAGGCCAGCGAGGGAGCTGCACGATAAAAATGTAGGCTAGTCACTAGCTGCAGGATAGGGAGCTTTTCAGATGGCACCTGAAGTTAAATGGATGCAGGTCGGCTGCATCTGGCAGAAACTGCAGAGGGGGCGGCTCTCTGACCACAGCGGGGAGGCAGAGCTGTATGAGCAGGGTGGGGAGGAGAAGAAAAAACCAAGAGATAGGCTGGCGGGAATGGAGGAGGATATTGGACTGAGGTGTCTCGGGATTGAAGGGTTGGAGAAGGTCATTGTGCTGCCCGGTGGGTGTAAGAAGATACACAGCAGTGTTCTGCACCCGCTGGGACTTGGGCAGGCCATGAAGAGAGATTACAAGTGGTCCCACTCTAGCCCCGTAATGACACCACGATAAAATGACTGATGTGATATCGACCCCCTGAGTGGCACCCGTCACTCGCCCCCTCCAGATGTGGGCTGGAGGCAGAGCCAGGAGGAGCTGTATGCCCACACAGAAACCAGGCTGCTGCTTGTGGAATAGAGGGGGCGGTGATGTCAGCAAATGGCCCGATGACCATAACGAGACCCTCTCCAAGCCCCCTCCCCAGGACATGTGGGATGTCGGCTCCTGTGACAAAGGAGAGCGAGATGCGTTTGTGAGGCAGTTGGTAAAGCCGTGGCTGCGACAGATGGCCTGCACACCATGTTCACGGGGATCCTGCGTGCTGACAACAGCAAGATTAGCTACCACAAAATGTTCTACTTGCTCATCCTCTCCGAGACAGGGGAGTCATCGCCCTCCGGAGATTTGGCTCCACTCCCATGCCAGCCTCTTCTGTTCTCATAGTAGCCAAAAAAATAGCTTGTAGGGTGGTGATGGGAAAGGAATTGACCCTATTCTCCTCCAGCCAAGATGCACAGACCCTAGTGGGCTGAAGGCAATTGGTAACTCATAGCTTCAGAAGGCTCTGTAGCTCTCTAGACACAAAAGCTGCATCTGTCTGAACAGGGATCCATGCAGAGAACTGAAATCTTCAACGCATTGTTGTGTGTTTGTACAGAACCTAGCACAACTGGTACCTGGGCGCTGCGGTCAGACAAATAAATAAGAGGTTAGCTTTGCTATCGTTAAGGTTTGCAGGACTGTCGCAAGGAACTTGCAACCTTCCTAGCAAACAGCTGCACAGCTAGAATTTGCTCTCCCGAAAGGCAAAGGAGATGAAAGAATATACACCTCAACGTCAGCTTCCACATGAAGCCCTCCAAGAGCCTCTGCATTAGCAGTACAGTAATTAAGCCCGAACGCTGCCCCATTCCCACAAGGAGATAGATATCCCCGTTTTATACAAGGGAAAACAAGGCATAGAAAGAAGAGATTCATCCAAAGTCACACAGCCAGCCAGCAGCAGAGCTGGGAACCCAGGTATCCTGACCCATCCCCTGATCCTCTTTGCTAAGAACAAGCCCATCATCACAAGCAGAGAGGAAGCAAAAATAATCATAGCCAATTCCTCCTCCTTTACCCTCCTCCCTGTGAGCGTTCGAGGTGATCATTAAAAATAGCTTAAAGCATTAGCAGCCTCATTGCTGCCATACTCAGGATCCCCTTGTGCCAAGATGTTTGTGGTGATGAGTCAGAACAAAACACTGAGAGCAGCATCAAATCACTAGATGCAACACTAACGAGGTGTGTTCTCAAACAAGGTACGGAAGAGCCTGAGGTGGGGTGATGGTTGTGGAACTGTGGATCAGCTGTTCTCAAAATCATTAGCCTCAAAAATCATCTGAGGGCTGGAATTAATGCCTTACAGTGAGAGACGTAAAGAGACTGTTTAGCTTATCAAAGAGGATCAAGAGGGGACTTGATGATGGAGTTTAAGTACCTTCATGGGTACCAGATACTGAAGGGCTCTAACAGGGAAAGGCGTAAACAAGAACCAAAGCCAGACAAATTCAAATTAGAAATAAGGCCTACATTTTTAACAGTGAGAGGAATTAACCATTGGAACAAACACCAAGGGAAGTGGTGGATTCTTGATGTCTTCAAATCACAACTGGACGCCTTTCCGGACGAGATGCTTTACTCAGACCAGTTACTGGGCTCCATACAGCAGTAACTGGATGAAATGTTATAGCCTATGCTATATTGGAGATCAAACTAGATGATCTAAATCATAGAATCATAAATTTGTAGGGCTGGAAGGATCATGAAGAAGTCATCAAGTCCAAGCTCCTCTGATGAGGCAGGACCAAGTAAACCTAGACCATCCCTGACAGGTGATTGTCCAACCTGTTCTTAAAAACCTTCAACAATGGGGATTATGCAACCTCCCTTGGAAGCCTGTTCCAGAGCCTAACTCCCCTTGGAGTTAGAAAGTTTTTCCTAATCTCTAACCTAAATCTCCCTTGCTGCAGATTAAGCCCATTGCTGCGTCTTCTATCTTCAGTGGACATGGAGAACAATTGGTCACAGTCCTCTTTATAAACAGCCTGTAACATATTTGAAGATTTACCAGGTGCCCCCACACTCCTTTTCTCAAGACTAACCATGCCCTTTTTTTAACCTTTCCTTATAGGTCAGGTTTTCTAAACCTTTATCATTTTTTGTCACTCTCCTCCAGACCCTCTCCAATTTGTCCACATCTTTCCTGAAGCGTGGCACGCAGAATTGGACACAGGTCTCCAGCACCAAATAGGACAAAACAATTACCTTCTGTGTCTTACATACACTATTTCTGTTAATACACCCCAGAATGATATTGGCCTTTTTTTTTTTTTTTTTTGCAGCGGCATCACCCTATTGACTTATATTCAATGCGTGATCCACAAGAACCCCCAAGTCCTTTTCAGCAGTACAACCACCTAGCTGGTTATCCCCAATTTTGTAGTTATGCATTTGATTTTTCCTTCCTACGTGAAGCCCTTTGCACTTGTCTTTATTGATTTGCATCTTGTTGAACTCAGACCAGTTCTCCAATTTGTCAGTGTCCCCCTGCACTGCGATCCTGTCTTCAAAAGTGGTTGCGACTCCTTCCAGCATGGTGTCATCTGAAAATGTTATAATTTGTCATCTGTTCCACTCTGTTATCCAATGGTCCCTGCTGGCCTTAAAATCTATGAAAAAGGGATTATCTCTAGAAGGAAGTGAGATTGACAGGAGAGGGAAGTGAAAGATAGAAACATCTTCCTGGCACAAATCAGAACGCTTGGGCAGCCTAACTGGGTCTCACCCCACATCAGCACACATGCAAATCTTACCTGGGTCACAATAGCATCAAGGCCGCTCTGTCCCCATGCATAGTCGCCTGGATTTGAGTGCAGCATTCCACTCCTGCAGACAGGGGCAGACAGTTAAGGGAGCAATTGTGTCAACCTCAATACAGCTCAGAAATGTTCTTGCACTGAAATTCAAACAAACACCAGCAGTGATCTTATATTTATATAGCACATCATCCTGTGGGATCCCAGAGAGGAAGCCATTCAGCTGGGTACAGATCTGACCGTACAAGAGCCATCCCATAGCGGAGTGCCATTTATTGCACAGACACAACAGACTTGCAGCACGACACTTGTTTATTGCAACGATCTGATCCAAGGTGGCAGCGCTAAACGCTGCTCGCTACTCACCAGGAAAAAGGGTGCTGTGAGCCTGGAATTGCTGAGTTTGCAAAAAACCCTGCAAAGATCTGCTGTATTATTCTGTTAAGAAGAAAGGGTAAAAAAAACAAACAAACAAAAAAAACAAATTGAGCAAACAGGCTAGGACAAAAACATAGGCAAGTAACAACATTTTAGGGAGAGAAGGACAGCGAACCACTAGCTCCTCCCAAAATCAACTATGGGTCCCCCTCCCTCAGAAAGCCACACTTTTTAGGAGTTTGTTGTACACCTTTCCTCCAAGGGGGAGCCAAGACTGCTCAACAGACGGGAGGAAGGAAGCGTGTTAAAGCAATGCAAACTTCTCCAAGAGGGTGTGAAGGGTTGGGAAGGGAAAGCAAAGGGTTGAGATTTCCAGGGCACTGACTCTTTTCCCTACACCGATCGCTCTCATTGCTGTGGGGATGGAGATTAAAGGAGGAGGAAGTGGAGAGTGAAAAATATTCAACTCCGAGTCAATAGTTTTCACTGATTTGGGGGGAGACTGTGGGTTTTTAAATGACATGCCCTGGAGCCAAGGAGACTGCGTGCTGCATCTCTCACTAGAACATCCACTGAGTTATGGGAATTGCAGGTGTGGCAAGTGGATGAACACTCAGTTAAAAACCTGGACCTATGTAAAGGATTTTAGGCACCGCAATGCCCAACTGATTTAGGTGCCTAAATCTCATTTTCAAAGGGGATTTAGACACTTAGGAGAAAAATCCCATCAACTGTCTACAGGATGTGGTTCCTATGCGTAAATCCCTTTGGAAAATGAGATGTAGGCTCCTAACTCAGTTAGGCATTGCAATGCTGAGCCCAGTGATGCGGAAACACCTTTAAAAACCTGGGCCCTAGTCTCTAGGGATACTCGATGAATCAAAGCCAGTATTCCTGCACCTGCCGCAGCACCAGATGCAGGACCAAGACCCCTTGTGGACACACGACTTCCTCACCATGTTCGTGTGTTAGCTCTCAGCATCCTCTGGGCCAAGCACACTCCCATAGGGGTGGGGGGAGTTTAGGAGACAAAGAGAGTAGCCCAATCCCTTCTCTCCTTCATAGCACCAGTCCTGCCTACCCCCCCATTTCCAGACAAGAGTTCTCGTACCTCCCCCAGCATGCCCCGCGACCCCAGGGGCAGTCCCTTCCCTTAATGGTTCCTGGCTTGAGGCTGTGCTCAGGAATGGGCAGCAGGTGGGGGCAGGTAGAGCGGGTTAGGATGGAAGTAGGAAGGGGGATTGGCACGCCATTCATCAGTGGGGAATTTGGGACTTTGTCTAGGTAAGCACTCTGACCCAATACTCCCGCCCTCCTCCAAATCTAAGGACCCGCCCCATGCCCAAGGCGGTAAGAATTAAGAAGACAGCGGGGCCAACTCCACAATCTAATGGGAGGGCATCACACTGCCATGCAGGGGTTCGGAGGTCGCGACTCGGATTTGTTCTTGCTCCCAGACTGGTAGCACTACTGGGACACCCCAGAGGCAGTGGGCCCAATGCCTCTCTTTAGCAACCCCAATTCTGGAGTGGCCCCAACAGGCTTTACAAAGGGCCCACAGGGGGAAGGGGGGTCAGTCTGCTGCGGGGGAAGGCCCTGGGAAGCCTGGTGGCTCAAGCAGGAGGGAGACCGGAGATAAGCTGCGATGAGTACGGTGAAAATCTCGTCACTTACCCTTCAATAGCAGGAGACCTGTCTGGACGTGAGCTTCCCCGGGACCTGTACCTCCGTGTCATGGGCAGCCGTGGGGGCCTGCTTGGTCCCCAGAGATCCGCATGTGCTTGATGGCCCCTTTCATTGTCTCGGCTGTCTTGATCCAGCGAGCTGCTGCTCAGAAATGGTCTGAAGTCTGGGAATAACATTGTGTGGTCCAAGTGGTCCCAAAGCTGTTGAGAAGCCAAACACACACGCACAGGCTGTTAGGGCAGGAAAGGAAGACCTGCTTTAAATACAGTTCAGTCAAGGGATCAGTAGCGGACACGGGACCTCTCTCCTCTCGATCGTTGGCTTGACTCTAACCTAGGTCGATAGAGACTGAAAGCTGCTACCACTTGATGGTGGCTCACGTTCAGTAGCCTATGGAACGAGCAGGGAGGGGAGGATACAACTCCCAGGGTGACAGACAGACACCCACCACCTACCCCACCCCCACCCCTTGTTACTAGCCTCAGCAGAGAGGCCAAGACTGACTAGGCCACAGAAAACCCGCAAGGCAGAACGTAGGCTCAGGACGAGAGCAGCATAAGGACACCAGCACTGCCGTTATCTCTTCTAGGGTTAGACAGAGGACTACAATCTCTGAGGCTGGCAATCTGGACTCTTTCCCCAGTGTGATGGCTTTTAAGATTATTTCTAGACCAAAAGATGAGGTTTCTTCTGTTCCAATGGAGGCAGGACCCAGAGGGGAAAATATCGGATGCTCGTAAATGCAGGGCTAAACAGCAGAAGACTCGTGGTTTTCTAAAGGCCCTTTAAAAAAAGAACAGTATACCAGTGACAAGTACTAGTCTGACATCCCTGGAGACTGACGGTCTCCATTTATTCCCAGAGCAAGTACTGCACGGGCAGGACAAGTTTTCCCACACACACCTCCCTGCTCTGTCTGTATCCCCGGAGTGCCTAGAGACCCCCATACAAGATCGACTGCCGGGTGCTGTACAGAGACATAGTAAGTGCTAGGTGTTATAAGCTCTTTGTGGCAATACTGGCTACGCAAAGGTTGGTGGGAAAACAGGCACAGAGAAGGGAAGTGAATTGTCCAAGATCATATAGCAGGTCTGCTGAGTCCCAGTCCAGCGCTCTACCCGCTAGGCCATGCTGCCTAGCTGATGAGTAATCAGGGACTCACTACACCAGCAGAGGTCAGCAGAGGCCAGAAGCCATTGCTGCCCAATGGGATATTCTGCATGTCAGCAGTCTGAAAAGGCCGACTCCACGGACAAATGAAAGTACTCCGTCGGCGCAGGCTATCATGGGCTGCAGGCTACAGATTACCTCCGGGTTCATGCCTTTGAAGCTGCAATCGCTGGGACAGAAAAATCCTCAGCGTACTGCAAGATGGGGCAGCAGGGTTATGCCAGGCCCGGGGAACCGGACGGGACTAACCTCAAAGGCGGTTCATGAAGAGCCGCCTTTTGAGAAAACTTTTGAAAACGTCAAGCAGAGCAGGGGGCGGAAACAAAGTCAGCCTGAGAAAAGCAATTTAGCCAATTTAGATTTGTTTGCCAGACATTTTCTGGGAACCATGGCAACCAGCTTAATTTAGCCCAAACTAATCAGGTGCATCACCCCCAATTAGACTAATTTGTTGATTCTTTCCTGGCAGATCTATGTGCAGCTATCAAAGCAGACGACATGTTTGTTTTAGTAACTTAGCATTCATCATACTTCGCCAGAATGGAGTTATCTAAATGCAGTTCCATAGCGTCAGTGTAGCCTAGCGGATAAAACACTGGACTGGGACTCTGGCGACAAGGGTTCTAATCCTGGCTCTGGCATTGGCTCAGTGGGAGTGTGATGTTGGGTAAGCTGCTTTAACCGCTCTGTGCCTCAGTTTCCCCACCTGTACTTACCTTCTTTGTAAAGTGCTTTAAGAGCTACGGGGGAAATAGGTAATAACATTGCTGGTGCCTCCAGCAAAGAGGGGGTGAAGGAAGGAGCAGCTGAAAAAGGTTAGGGGAGAATCAATCCAAGCAGAAACGCCTTGCAGCTAACCTTCAAATCAGCTGCAGAGGGACCGTGGTGGATATACCTAGGGAAATAACACCAGGCCATGAAAGTCTCATGTTCAGCCCAGTTCCAGATGGAACCTTAGTCTATCAAATAGACGGAATGAACACGACCGCCTGGGACGGACTCAGAGAGATGGTTGCTCGTGTGTTCTTCCCAATCAGCTGATACAGGTCCAGGGAGAAAGCAGCTGTTCTTTTTCATTCCTGACTTTGCAGCAGAATATTTAGTAGCTGTTCTGCCAATGCCTCCGCTCCCTTCACTGCACTAGGTTTACTGATTGAATGCGTAAAACTAAAGCATTTTGTTTTAAATGAAAAAAGTCTTGTTAAATGATGGGATGTGGGGAGCGGGAGTTTCTGGTGGGTTGAGCAGAGGACGAAGAGCTAAGCCTCCATAACATCCTCTGCTCATTGTGTGACCTTGGGAAAGCCACCCCCCCTCCCCGTGCCTCTATTCCTCCATCTATAAAATGGGGATCAAACCTCCCTCGCGGAGGGCGATGAGAATCAACATGTGACTAATTAGCATTAGATCTGAAATCCTCCGATGAAAGGTTCCATAGAAACAGAAGAGACAATGAATCAGCCACGTTCTTGGAAACAGGCAGCTGAGTTCAGACCGCAGCCAACAGCTGTCGTGATAATGGCCAATAAGCAATAGTCTAGGTTAGACAGTGCGACATATTTTGTAGGACACACTGATATGTTTAAGCCCAGCTTTCTGGCCAACAACAAACAGTAACCTGTTCATTCTGCAACAGGTTAACTGGCTCATTAAGCGAAACCGGGCTCCGCTCTCCAGATCCGGTCCAGGAGCTCCCTATTTGGCCCACTGAGAGGGTGGGGCAGCACCTGGAGGGCTACAAAAAGTTATTGAAAAGTCAGAATAGGGGAACCAGGCAGGGGAGGAGAGATGGCGGATCCTGGGAGAAAGCTGAGACAGGGAGCAGCACACGGGGTTTTCTGGCTGCTGTCCCTAAGCCAGAGGGAGATGCCTGCTGGCTCTATGCCAGAGCTAAGGGCCAGAGAGGGTGGAAGGCAGGGGGAGCGGCTTACCCACTGACATCTCCTTGCTAGAGAGCTGGACCCTGAGGAAGGGAGAGCAGGCTGGGGAAGCGAGGGATGCTCCCAGCAGAGAGGCTGGGGGAGTTCCTGCTGGGAAGAGCAGGGTTGCACCCCAAAAGGATGGGCAGGGTTTCTGTCCCAGCAGAGGGAAAGAAGAGGACAGATAAGGAGCCTAACTGTGAGGGAAGACACTGGGGTATGATGAGAACAAGGACTATATGCACTGGGGTGATACAGACTATTTACACAAGCATTTTGTAATAATCATCATCCCTCTTGGGGGCCAGTTTAAGAAAGAGCCTGGAGTCCTTTGAGGAAACTGAGGCAAGGGGACACTTGCAGGGGTGCCCAGGAGGGGACCCACACATTTATATCACCACCAGCGCATGCTCTATTCATTCATGCACCTGCTGCTTTTTCCGTCGAAATCCACCTGTTCCTTTACTAAACTGAACAGCTGTCGGTTCCATAACAACCCCCTTAGGTAAGCCAAGACGCTCGGCTCAGGTGTGCTATTTGCATAGGACATGAGCTTTCGGGGTAGTCGATGAAATTATGCAGCACAATTGGCTAGATTTCCTTGCCTTTTCCACCCGCTTGCAGGAAAGAAATGGGGTGAATAGAGACAGTCACGAAACAAGGGAATCTCCCCGGTCTCCTCTCCTGGACCTCTGAAGGCATCGTTCAGAACTGAAAGCGCTGACTTGCAATCTTAGGCTGCAAAACCAGTTTTGTTTTATTGCATTTTGAGACAGCCTCTCCGCCGGCGGTTCAAAAGAGCTCAGCTAGTAGCGACTGATGCACTGTTACTAGGAGGGCACAGAAGCTTTTAGAAGATTTTTATGAAAGATTTCAGAATGTGTAAGCAAGCACGTAGTGTCAGACAACACAGAGCTACCTGTGTGAAGCAGGAGCCGTCGGCATTTACACTGGATATATCAGTGTCAGGTGATCTAGGCACATGGCTGTAAAATGACATTAGAAACAGCTGCATTTTGCGATGTGGCACAAGAATCCGATACGATAGTAAGACGAAAATAGAACAATCTCAACATATTTACTACCCCCATTTTACTGACACCTCAGCAGCCTGGGGGTATGAGTGGAAAACTGCAGCTTTATTTTGTGTCTCTAAGTAGCTCAGTTTACAAGGCTCTTTATGCCAACTAGTTCAACCCAGCATCAGAGGACGGGGGGGGGGCGGGGCAGGAGAAGAAAAAAATAAAATCAAGATTACGATCTGCTTTGTGATTCACCAAACACACGCCCCAGAATCAGAACTGCGCTGGAACTTTTGCTGAACGGAATGAAGCTACGCTCGCCGGCAACCCCGCCAAGAGCAAAAGCTCATTATTAATACCTAATCTTAATATGGACAGAGTGTCTTTCATCCTGAACATCCCAAAGCTCTTGTGAACGGTCACACAAAATACAAGCAAGGATCACTTTATTCGCCGTCATTTCTGGAGGAGACCATGCAGTGTAACAGCACACAGCAATGGTTTAATTGAGATGAATGCTATACCCAGCTGAAACTGCCAAGGGGAATTAAGGCCATGTGTACACTAGTGAGCTTACAGCGGTGCCGCTGTAAGATCACTCATGTAGGCGCTCTACGCCAGTGGGCGAGAGCTCTCCCACCGACATAATTAAACCACTTCCAACGAGCAGCGGCAGCTGTGTCGATGGGAGCGCGTCTCTCGCCGACATGGCGCTGTCCACACCAGTGCCTCCGTCGGTGTAACTTACGTCACTCAGAGGGGCGTTTTTTCACACCCTTGAGCGACATACCTTATACCGACAAACGTGGTAGTGTGGACATAGCCTCAGATATGCAGACTGTAATTGATTAAATGATTGTCATTGATTGTAAAATGATTAAGGGCATGGAACCACTTCCATGAGGAGAAATTAAAAAGCCTGGGACTGTTCAGCTTAGAAAAGAGATGACCGGGGGGAGGGGGAGGAAGAGGAGGTAGGATCGAGGTCTATAAAATCATGACTGGTGTGGAGAAAATGAATAAGGAAGTGTTATTTACCCCTTCACATAACACAAGAACCCGGGGTCACCCCATAAATTAATAGGCAGCAGGTTTTAAACAAACAAAAGGAAGTACTTCTTCACACAATGCACAGTCGACCTGTGGAACTCATTGCCAAGGGATGTTGTGAAGGCCAAAACTATAACAGGGTTTAAATAAGTTGATGGAGGATAGATCCATCAACGACTATTAGCCAAGATGGCCAGGGAGGCAACCCCATGCTTTTGGTGTCCCTAAATATCTGACTGCCAGATGCTGGGACTGGACGACAGGAGATGGATCACTTGCTTACTGCCCTGTTCTGTTCATTCCCTCCAAAGCACCTGGCATTGGCCACTGTTGGAAGACAGGATACTGGACTAGATGGACCATTGGTCTGACTCAGTACGGCCGTTCTTATGTTTTTATCTTCTTATGTCTCCCAATACTCCCGCCAGCGAGAGACGACTGGACAAGGCCACTTTTGGGTCCCATCAACGCTGTTCTTTGCTACATGTGGGGGAAAGAAGGGAATTGCTGTAGAGGCACTGTAGATCGGGATGGGCAAACTTTTTGGCCTGAGGGCCACATCGGGGTTCCGAAACTGTACGGAGGGCCGGGTAGCGAAGGCTGTGCTTTCCCAAACAGCCTGGCCCCCTGCCCCCTATCCGCCCCCTCCCACTTCCCACCCCCTGACTGCCCCCCACAAAACCTCCACACACACCCCCGCTCCTTATCCCGTGACTGCCCTGACCCCTATCCACACCCCCGTCCCCTGACAGGCCCCCCATGCCTATCCAACCCTCCCCCCATTCCCCATCTTGACCGCCCCTCCCCCGCCCCCCAGAACCTCCACCCCATCCAACCGCTCCCTGTCCCGACAGGCCCCCCGGGACTCGCACGCCTATCCAACCCTCCTGTTCCCTGTCCCGACTGCCCCCCACAGAACCTCCACCCCATCCAACCGCCCCCTGCTCCCTGTCCCGACAGGCCTCCCGGGACTCCCATGCCTATCCAACACCCTCTGTTCCCCGTCCCCTGACCGCTCCCCCTCCGCCCCTCGCCAGAACCTCCACCCCATCCAACTGCCCCCTGCTCCCTGTCCCGACAGGCCCCCCGGGACTCGCACGCCTATCCAACCCTCCTGTTCCCCATCCTGACTGCCCCTCACAGAACCTCCACCCCATCCAACCGCCCCCTGCTCCCTGTCCCGACAGGCCTCCCGGGACTCCCATGCCTATCCAACACCCTCTGTTCCCCGTCCCCTGACCGCTCCCCCTCCGCCCCTTGGCAGAACCTCTGCCCCATCCAACCGCCCCCTGCTCCCTGTCCCGACAGGCCTCCCGGGACTCCCATGCCTATCCAACACCCTCTGTTCCCCGTCCCCTGACCGCTCCCCGTCCACCCCTCAGCAGAACCTCCACCCCATCCAACTGCCCCCTGCTCCCTGTCCTGACAGGCCTCCCGGGACTCCCATGCCTATCCAACACCCTCTGTTCCCCGTCCCCTGACCGCTCCCCCTCCGCCCCTCAGCAGAACCTCCACCCCATCCAACTGCCCCCTGCTCCCTGTCCTGACAAGCCTCCCGGGACTCCCATGCCTATCCAACACCCTCTGTTCCCCGTCCCCTGACCGCTCCCCCTCCGCCCCTTGGCAGAACCTCTGCCCCATCCAACCGCCCCCTGCTCCCTGTCCCGACTGCCCTCTAGAACCCCCTGCCCCCTATCCAACTCCCCCCCCCCCCCCACTCCCTGCCCCCTTACCATGCCGCTCAGAGCACAGGGAAGGGGCTGGGGGCTAGCCTCCCCTGCTGGGAGCTCAAGGCCCGGGCATGAGGGTCCCGCAGTTTGCCCACCTCTGCCTTAGATCATGCCTCCTTCACTCCCTCTGTATCTGCTGCTCCTGTCTCCTTGCACGATTATTTGCTTTGAGCCTTTGCCCTGCCCTGCTCTGCGCTTGGAACTGTTCTGTTCGCGTGCGCCAAGCCATCAACTTCAAAGCCCTCCTCAAAACCCACCATGTTCATGAAGCCTCCTAGAGAGATTTCCTAAAAGATGAAATCCTGGCCCAGCTATAGTCAGTGGTAAAACTCCCATGTACTGTAATGGGACCAAGATTTCACCCAACGTCACGCTGTACCTTCTTGCTGTATGTATCTGAGATGAGAGCCTCTTTGGGCGGGGATTCCATCTGTTCTGTAAAGGAGTGTGCGTCTACCCAACAAACACCTCTCATCTAGCATAGCTTACGATGACACATTCAGGGTTTGTGACTGCTATCTGCTGGAAAGCAAGTCAGTCAGTCACACACCAATCTCCTCCTCCTACCAGTGTATTCCTAGACACTCTTTCAAGAGTGTCATTCCCTGAATGTAAATGTTCATTCAAAAAACCTGCTAAAATCCAAAATAGATTTTCTGCTCAGCTAAGGGTTTAAAAAAAAGTCAGCATGAAAAGCAAACTCACCTCTGCAAACTGTGTGGATGGACTGTCGTCTATTCCACTGCCACTACCATCTAGAAAACTGAGGAGAAAACATATAGTCAGAGCAGGTTGTTGCTTTCAAAAATAAGCTCCCCCTTCTGGGGGTTAAATATAGACAGCAGCCAGTGTGAGCCAGACTCTCAATAAGGAACAAGACAAGGCTCCCATGTGGGCAAAAAAGGATGATCAAATGTGGTACATGAGTTACTTTGTGGAAGGAATTAATCTATATATAAAACACAGTGTCAGCCCAGAGGGGAAATGCAGGTAGAGCTGATGAGCCTGCTGAAAGAATAAAGTGACTCTACAGTGCACCGATTTAGGTTTTCCTTGTATGGAAAAATATGCAAGATGTTTTAAAGAGGCTCCAATTTGGAGGAAGCGAAGCAGCAGCCAGTTCACAAGAGAGTCACTGAACAGCAGTATAAATACATTTCCCTCAGGCTGCTAGATTAGTATTTGTGCTTCACTGTAGCTGTTTATTTCCTTCACGCCGCAGCTCACCGGTTTATTGTGGATATTTAGCACTTTGTCCCCTCCCATAAAACTCCCCCACCCCACCCACTAAACTGAAACTGAAAGCTTCCCGTGCTTCGCTCTGCAACACAAACCATGTCATTTTGCAGTTTGTTCAGGGAAGGGTGCTCACAACTGTGAAAGGGCTACTCTGTTCCAAGGCAAACATTCCTAACCACAGAGCCAAGCAAAAACATTGGGCTTCATAGAATTCAATTTTCATGTTCATTTGTTAACTGCTAGGAATATCTGTGTTCAAAAGGGACAGTGACTCACATCTTTCCAGCGAAACATGTTACATGGCTTTCCTGCTTTGGGAGCCCGGAGATATCAGACTCCCACTCCAAATAGCACAACTTTCTCAGCAGTGGCTCAGGACTGAATATAGTAAGTGCCAGACTCGCATATTTTTCAGTCCCTAGTTGTTTGTAGGCAGCGTGTTCCACTGGATAAAGAACTAGACTGTGAATCAAGACAGCTGGCTTCTCTTTCTGGCTTTGCTACCAAATCACTGTGACCCCTTGGGCACAGTCCCTCAACTTCCTCTTTCATAAGACGCTGAGATCAATGGATGAAAACTGCAAATTGTCATTAAATCCTGACAACTAGCACATTAGAAGGAGCAGAATGTCAGGATACGTAGTCTGCTTTATGCAATCAGAGAAAAGGCGGAGTCTTGTTCAAACATGATTATTCAGCCGTGTTTAATCAACACACACACACACAAAACAAAGTTCTACACGTCTCCAAAGAGCTCACCAATACAAAACATCTTTGAAATAGGCATTACTTAAGCCATCATTACTATTAAGTGGAATATTAAATCAAGACATATTATATGGCACCAGACCAAGATTTTGCTCCACTTAAAACTTGGTCAGGATTTGTGTTGCAAATCAACGTTTCATCTCGCCTACATTTTTGCCAGAAGAGTGCTAAATGACATAGCAATGCTACCCCCCACTACCAAATTAGTTTCCATTAATAAAAGAGCAGCAGCTCTATAGTGCTCTGTATGTTCAAATATTAATCAGTCCCAACAATTCCATTACAGATTATCCCCGTTTTAAAGTTTGAGAACTTGAAGCAGAGGCACAAGGAGACTTTCTTGAGGCCACACAGGGAGTTGGTGTCAGAGCAATGCACTCGAGTTCTAACCCTGATCTCCAGTTCCATACTTAGACAGTTACTCTTAATAATAGCAGTTATAGCATTATATGGCTTCTGCTGAGCTTGTTCATAGAGAGGAGGGATGGTCTAGCGGTTAGGGAACTAGCTGGGAGACCAGGGTTCAATTCCCTCTTCCGGCACAGACTCCCTGTTTGTGGCCTGGGCAAGTCACTTAGGTCTAACCCCTAGCGTAGACACGACGAGATAGATGGAAGAATTCTTCCGTTGACCTACACGCCGCATCTCAGAGAGATGGACTAACTCGGGGGTTTTCAAACTGGGGTTTGGGATCCCTCAGGGGTCGCAAGGTTATTACATGGTGGGGGGGTCGCGAACTGTCAACCTCCACCCCAAACCCCGCTTTGCCTCCAGCATTTATAATAGTGTTAAATATATAAAAAACGGTTTCTAATTGATAAGGGGGGTCACACTCAGAGGCTTGCTATGTGAAAGGGGTCACCAGTACAAACGTTTGAGAACTACTGGACTAACTACACTGACGGAAAAACCCCTTCCATTGGTGCAGGAAGCATCTACAGAGCTGTGATACAGGAGCACAACTGCAGCACTGTCGCTGTGATGCGCTAGTGTAGACACGCCCTTAATGTCTGTGTCTCAGTTCCCAGTGTGTAATGTGGGAATAACAGCACTGCCCCACTTCACAGGGGGACGGGAGGATAGATAACTTTAAAAAGTAAGAGGTATGCTGACACTACAGTAATTAAAGTACCTTAGATGGAGAGAAAAGGTACTTTTTAACCTCCATACCAGCAACCACAAAGGGTTAAATCTCCTCTCGGTGAACTTGCCTAATTGGCATTAACAATTATACCCCAAAATCCATAAGAACACTCATCTACCACAGTGGTTCTCAACCTGCTGTCTGTGGACCTCTGGGGGGTCTGCAGACCATGTCTAAGATTTCCAAAAGGCGTCCGCACCTCCATTCACATTTTTGTAGGGGTCTGCAAATGAAAAAAGGTTGAGAACCACTGATCTACCGGACACAAGCACAGACTAACCTCACAACTTCCACTACTTTATTAAGGGGTTTCCTTGAAGTTCTTCTTGTCAATATCACTCCAGTGTCACAATAACTCTTTGTTTTACTCTGGGGAGATGAGTGTGTTAATAAGTGTTCTATAATTGTCACTGCTATCAGTTTACATAAATAGGTCCTGTTTTAATTTTGCATCCATTTTCCCTTATTTTATGTACAGCATTTAAATGCCTTGCAATACACAATTCACAAATTGATTACAAATATATACTAGCAATTGACCTCACACATTCATGAGTATGTACAATACCTGGAATCATCTGTCACTTCTTCAATAAAGCCAGATTCACATCTAGGGCAAATGTACTCCTGCAAAGAGAGAAAAGGGAAGTCTTTAGCCACATTATGCTCAGTTTGCAGATGCAGGCAGGAAATACAGTGCCCAAGGTGAAGCTCAGAGACACCGAGTGTGTGATTCTGACAAGGATTCTGAATTTGTGTTTCCCCTGCAATGAAAATACAGACTTTGCACCTCCCTGACATCTTTTATCAGAAGAGCTCAAAGCACTTTAAAAGGGTGGGTATTATTCCCGTTGTATAACTGAGGGTCCGAGAGGTGCCTTTCCCAAGGTCACACAAGGTCAGTGGCAAAGTGGAAAAATCAACCCTGTTTCCTGACTCCCAACCCCTTGCTCTAACCAGTAGATCGTGCTAGCTCCTTTCAGTTTAGGCTTGACATTCTTGAAGTCCTTTACAAGCTACGCTTTATATTTGTGAAAGCAGCTCCCGGCTGAGGGGAAAAAAACCCAATAGTTAAAAAGATTCTACATCCATATCACGTCACACTGTATGCTATTAGAACAGGAAGAATTAGAAGGAGCTAGACGGATCGCCCCTATTTGTTTAGGTCTTTTGGTTATGTCACTCACGTGATCCATTTTATTCATCCATCAAGCGAATATAATATATCTAAGTCACAAAAGTGCTACGACTGGGTGTAAAATGCTTAGCCAGTCTCAGATTAATCAACATTAAGGAAGGGCAAAGTCGATTATAATAAACTATCAGTTGGAGATGTACACGAGGGTAGTTTAACTGGAAAGCAGATTTTCTGCTTCTTACAGCGCAATTCCACAGCTCAGCGTTGGTATCTCAGTGGTGTCTGGATACTCTGCCACAACCCGCCTGGACACGGTCTTTATCTATCAGCAGCAAACCTGCCTGGATAACGCCATTTAAGAAGAGTGCCATTTAGAAGCCTACCGAGAAGCGCCGGGAACTTTGATAACAGGCCTCGGATGAGGACTGCTTCAACTGCCAATTGACAGCGCCGGTGACAGAAAAAAAGCCACTTCAATTAAAGAGGTGCCAGAAAGCAGCTATTTCAAACACAGCTCTGACGCTGGGCTGGCCCTCCTGTATCGAGCACTGCAGGAAAGACAGGCCTCGCTGGGAATGTACAGGCTAGTCACTCTGTAATTAGCAAAGTCAGAGCATAAACAGCTTTGTCATCTCTTTTTAAAGCCACTTTCATCGAAGGAGATCAGAGAAATGAGCTGGATTCACTCAGTCCGCCAACCAGATACCAGCTCTGCCTGGTATTCTGTGTTCTCACCGACTACGTGGTCCCTTTACAAGCCTGAATTATTCAGGCTGGACATTTTTTAAATGCACTGCCTCATGTCTGTCTCCCGCCCTATGTTGCCCTGCCCCCTTACCTGAATGGGCACACAGAGCTATACCCCTTTAAACCCCCAAAATATTAACCATGGGGCTCATGCATCCACCTTTCCTACTACAAGCTCAGCCATGACATCATCCTTCTCAGTGCTCTGTACGCAAGGCAGGGAGCTGCGAGACCAGAAGCACGGAGCTCCTGGGTGGTCACCATCAATGCAAGAGGGGGGGGGGGGCGGGGGGGAGAACCAGCGGCGCAGCTGCAAAACTTTCAAGAATTTGGGAATTCAGAGGTTCCTCGGTCATATGAATTTAGGCAGACGCCCTGCTAAGGATATCAACGTAAAGTTAACGGCTGCATCCGTTATAAGAAAGAGATTTTTAAAAGCAGGTTTTAGTCTATGTGCTGGAAGAAATAGGAGCTCAACTTATTTCGTTTATACAGGTAGCTGGAGTTCCTGGGTATTTGTGCTCCCCATTCTGGGAGCCCTGGGGAGAGTGCATGATCTAAAGCGAAGGATGCGCCTACGAATAAAGCATGCAAATGAGAGGCAAATCTAGGTTCCCAGCTGAGCCATGGGCTTGAGAGACTTTGAGCAAAACATTTCCATTCCCTAGGCATCAGTGTCCTCATCTGTAAAATGGAGACAATATTGCCCCCTTGTTCTCTGGGGTGGGGAGGTTATGAGGTTTCATTCATTAATGTTTGTAAAGCTCTTTGAGATCCTTGCATGGATCCTTCAGAAAGGTGAGGCTGGCCTAAAAAATTAAGGGGGTAAAAGGAGTCAGAGGAGTAATTCCCACGGACTTTCAACCTTAGGCCTTTGAAAATACCCTAATTGATGAAAAATCCCTCAGCCACAATGATTTTCTATGACTTACTGCCTCAAGTTATGCTTGATCATGGCCCCAGTCCTGCAAATCTTCCCTTCAATTGACGTGAGAGATCTCACTAAGCGCCGCTCGGTGTCCACCCTCCATTTCCCGAGCAAGAGGCTAGCAAAAACAACAAATACGCTCCAATGCCATTTGCCTGTATCTGGACCCCTCATCACACAGGCTTCAGGCCAGGGTATGGCAGTGACACAACACATGTTGCCTTGGTGGATACCCTCCCGCTGTCTGTATAGACCCACGCTCACCCTGCTGGACTTTCCTGAAGCATCTGACACTGCTGATCACCAAATACTCCCATCCTGCCTGCAGGGGTGAAGAGACACATCCCAAAATGGTTCTCAGACCGAACCCACCGGCTCATTAACACGGCTGCTACTCTGAAACCTGTCATTATGGGAGAGTGTTTCTCCACTTCCACAGTCATGATCTGTGGAGTTCTGTACTCTCCCCCATCTTATCCAGCAGCCATGCAAAGCTGTCACGCTTGTAGACACCATAGGCTGCAGCAGCACGTAAACACCAGCTCTGCATCCCCTTTACGCCAAGCATACAGAGCACGGTCTCAGCTTTCGCAATACCCAGCTGAAGATCAGCAAGGAGGAACTTTCGGGAGGGGACCCAGACAAGACTCTGATGATGCTAGCATGGAAAGGAAAGTGATTGGAAGAACCTGCCTCCTCTATAAACAACCTCACTTCCATTGATGGCATCTGCCCTGAGAAAGTGAAGACACCTGCTACCATCTGTGACTAGCCAGAAGATCTCACACACTATACCAACACACACAGCAATCCATGCATTTGTGAACAGAAAGTAAACGCAATGAGAATAACATAAGAACATAAGAAAGGCCGTACTGGGTCAGACCAAAGGTCCATCCAGCCCAGTATCCTGTTCACAGACAGTGGCCAATGCCAGGTGCCCCGGAGTGAGTGAACCTAACAGGTAATGATCAAGTGATCTCTCTCCTGCCATCCATCACCGCTCTCTGGCAAACAGAGACTAGGGACACCATTCCTTACCCATTCTGGCTAATAGCCATTAATGGACTTAACCTCCATGAATTTATCCAGTTCTCTTTTAAACCCCGTTATATTCCTAGCCTTCACAGCCTCCTCTGGCAAGGAGTTCCACAGGTTGACAGTGCACAGTGTGAAGAACTTCCTTTTATTTGTTTTGAACAAAGGATCTGGCCCAGAAGATGCCAACTGATATAAATCAACACTGCTATGGAGCTGCGCTGATTTACAACAGCTGAGGATCTGGTCCCTTAAGCCCAACACTTACAAAAATGCAGAGGTCGGCTAATAGAAGCAATCTGTCAACGCTAATACAATGTGATCTTTCAACTCTTTCAGTGACACTCCATACAGCAAACACAGCCTCCACCAAACGCTGACTTCCTCAAATATCAGTACACATCAAGGCCCAATGGATGCATAGTCTGAACCTGGTGCAAGCGGCGGTACTTTGGTATTCATCTTCAATCTGAAACACCCTTGGAAACGTACCCAGGCTCTGTTTGCAATGTCAGGTACCGAGGGCAGGGGAAAACATGCTGTGTCAGGACGAGGGACGGGAAGTTCTGAAACAGTTTAATATGATAAATTATACTCCAAGAGAGCTCTCAGCCAGTCTAAACGCAGATCACTCTGCAATTTGCGACTCTATAAAATCAGTCGGATTTGACGGCGGAAGACTTGTCACAATATCACAATCTAGCCTCTTAGCGGAGGCATGCCACTGTACTTGAACCAGGACTGACATTTTGGCCGTGATCCTGAAAGCTGTCCCATGCAGGTATATCCCTTCACCCTTGTGGAACGGCACTGGTGTTAATGGGGCTCTCTTTCAGGGGCAAGACTCAATCCACGAAGAACTGCTAGCCCCATTGGTGTCTCTTTACAAATCAATCCATTCTATTTCAAAGACATTAGAACAGCCTTTTTTTTTTATGTATTTAAGTACTGTTCTGTAAAGTGAATCGAGCACTTGTGACGTGTGCTGGATTGACAGCCCCAGAGACGGACAGAGATTCCAGCGCAGACAGCAGCTTCCCCCACGCTGACCCAAGTCTCACATTTGACATGGTAGGAGCCTCCTCTAGCGACAAGATCAGGTTTCCAGTTCTTAGCCTCTCCTCGAAGACTGCCAATTAAGGATGGGATTTTCAAGGCTTAAGGGAGTCAGGCGCCCAGCTTCTGTTGATGGTCAAGGAAAGCTAAGCATCTAAGTCGTTAGACCCCTTTAAATATCCCAGCCTTGGGTGCCAGTTTGTGCCAACGGTTTTTGTCCTTTAGACATTTGGTGGTCATAGTCCAGGATTCTAGTTTCGAAGTTTACCCCAGATGGGCTAAGGAACAACCGTCGAGTGTTTTCTAAATTTTAAAACTCACTTTAAATAACAGAGAGCATTTCAACTTTGTGGCAAAACCCGGCTCCCATGAGGGCAAGCTAATCAGCTGTTTACCCTGAGGAAAAACAGGCAATGACCTCATAAAACAGCCTAAGCTACTGTTTATCCCTTAAATGACAGGGGGTAAAAGTTTGGCTGCAAGCTTAAACGTTCTGGGATCCGCTTTTACACTAGAGTTGTGGGGAATTCCTTTCTCCAATCCCCATCAGAATACTGATGAGAGAACGGAAAGCTTTTAAGAGATTCCCCCTACCAATTCCTGATCTTAAAAAGCTTATTTAGAAAGTGGCCTAGTTCTGCTCCATAATCATAAATCTGCTTCAATTTATGGCAGACATCACCAAAACACACGCAGCCTCTGAAGATTATTTTTCCTCTGCCCCCACCACGCTGAAGAGTAATTTAATAAGGAACATTCCCAGGACTCAGGAACAGAATTTCAAGCTTGAATTTGGCAGCATATAGTCATCCATATTCTTGAGCTCCATGTGTATTCAGGTAGATACGAAACAGGTCAAAGGGGGAGGCACACGGGGGGGCGGGATCAAGTTACTTTACATCTCACTAGTGGTTTCATGGAACTAGTTTAGCCATAAGCAACAGCTAAAATCTAATCCAAGAATCGCTAATATTTTCCCTCTTGCTTCAGATGATTCTAAAAAAAAACCAAACTGAACACGGTTTATCAGTGGAGCGCATACTGGAGAAAATTAAACATTTAGGACATTTTTGCACATTCAGGCTTCAGGCCAGAACCCTGTTTGGTAGGTCTGCAGTGATCAGAGAAGTTATGAGCTCACATGCTATAGAGCAGGGGACTCAAACATGTGGCCCACGGGCCACATGCGGCCCGCGGGCCACATGCGGCCCGCGGAGTTATTTCCTGCGGCCCGCCATAGGCGCCGACTCCACTGGCAGCCAAGCTCCAAACATTACTGAGTGTTTATATTTTATTAAAACCCCTCTTTGCATTACAGTTTTTTTTAAAGTTAATACGTTGACTTTTAATAGAATACTATTTCACTCTTCATTGTTGACTATACTTTTGTATCATTGTATGAGATGGTTTCAGTGATGTGGCCCTCGGGCCAATTGACTAGTTCTCATGTGGCCCTCATGGTAATTTGAGTTTGAGATCCCTGGTCTAGAGGCTACATCCACCTCCCTGGAAGACCGTCAACAACCCAACAGGAATCTTTGCAAACCAAGAGAAAACTTTAGGTATCAAGAGTTCTAACCAACCAGATGGGGCATTACAGGGAGCACAAACGAAAGGCAAGATACATAAGCATCATTATGGAAGAGACCTCTCACTTCGTCTAGTCCATCCAATTACTCCCTACAATGCATCACCCAGCTCTCCTCTGAATTCCTGACACCTTTTGGTGTCCAATATCTGCTCAAATTCCAGGACTGATGTTATCAGAGCTATAGAGCGGATGACAAATACCTCCCTGCCCTGTCGTGTGGTGACTTCATGGGTGCAGCCTCAAAGTTTGCACGGGTCTTTTTGCTGTCATACTGGAGTTTGCAGTGTCTGGGTCAGCAAAGCTGCTTTCCACATTCTTCCTTCTGATCAAATCTTTCTAAGGATTTCCCATATATGTATTTATCATTAGTATTACCATAGAACCTAGGAGCCCTTATTAAGGACCACAAGCCCTTCTACCCTCCACAGATTAATCTTGTTTTGTTATTTTCTACACTGACGCAACAGTTATAACTCATCCTTCCCGCTTGGACATAAGGGGACAAGCTTTTATGGAGAGCTCAGGTCTCCGGTAGCTAAATAAGGGACAGGATTTTCAAAGGAGCCCAGAATTATTGGAGCTCAGCACCTGTGAAAGGCTGGTGTCAGTTTAAAAAAAAAAAAAAATGGGGACGCTAAAGAGAACAGACACATACATTTGAAAGAATTGCATTGCCCAGTTCTGTGTAGTTAAATACCAATATGTACAGCTAGACTAAGCAACCACCGAGGGTGGAAGCAAGTAAGACCATGGAACCATCTGTAAGTATTTGAAGGCATCAACAACTAGTAGGTAGATAATTATTTAGGGTGAAAAATCGCTGAGCCTCTTAGGGCCCTGTTGTAGTGTTATGGTCCAAATTTGAAGCAAGGGACTCTTAAGATACAGCCCCCCTGAAAACTAATGCATCAACATTTCATGGTTCTTATAACTTTTCTTGCACAGACCCTAGCTTCAAACTATGGCTCCGATTCTCCCCAAATTGACATCAGGACTGACCACAGCTAATGTCTGCCACCCACTGCCCCTTCGAAGAAGCAATATTTTAGAAGTTATTCAGGGTGGAAGTTGGCTCTACAAAGGGCTTCAGCCAAGAGCTAGGATGTCCATCGATGCAGGCTGAGGCATCGCTCAAAGAAGGCAGAGTCACGCACGGTTTGGGGTTTGTATTTTAACGCGATTTCCTGGTATTTAGAACAGAGGGGTTGACTCAGGAGTGTTACAAGGATGCTCTGAAGAATATGATGTTCTATGGGCACAAATACAGAGTATTTGATTGGACTAAGCAGCTGAACAAGTGATGTAGGAAACAGACAAGGGGACTAAAAGATCTAATGGGTAGAGACTCAAGCCCTAAGATTCCATGATATCCCTTTTTAAGTTACACAAAGCCCCAGTTTAGCAAAGTACTTAAACACATGCCTAACTTTAAGCATTCAAGTGCTCCCATTGACTTTAATGCATCTACTCCTGCCCCTGAAGTTGGGAATGTGCTTAAATACCTTACTGAATTGAGTCTGAAGAGACACTCCTCCTCCCTTTCCCATGGTGCACCTGACACTCAAGCCCCACATTTTAACAGGAAGTTGCTGCTAGCAGGGTGTTCACCCATGAGGGGCTCTTGGACTCTGGTACTCAGCCCTTAGAATAGCAGGGTTGGAAGGGACCTTAGAAAGTCATCTAGTCCAAGCCCCTGCTCAAAGCAGGACCAATCCCCAATTTTTGCCCCAGATCCCTAAATGGCCCCCTCAAGGATTGAACTCACAACCCTGGGCCAATTAGCAGGCCAATGCTCAAACCACTGAGCTATCCCCCCTCCCCTTCTCTTGGTCTGACAGAGCCACAGCTGTTATCCTTCAGGGGCAAGACAACTTTACTTTAAGTAGGTAGTGAGATAAGAGGGGTGGATTTTGTACAGCTGAACGGATGAGTTCCCGGTACTGATTTACTAAAAAAAATGACTAGAATGAGAGGGACACGTTTATAAACAAAATCAAAGGAGATTTAGGAAATGTCCTTAGAGCACCCAGATTTCAGGCACCCCCACTTGAGATGCCTGGGGCCTGATGTTCAAAAGGTGCTGGGCTGCCACTTAAGTCACTGGGAGCTGTGGATGCTCAGCAACTCTCAAAAAACAGGCCCATTGTGTCTATACTGGGCACCCAACAACGGAGGGACCCAAACACAAGAGCCAGTTTTGGAAATGTGGCTACATGTTAAATGCCAAATTCCAGCGCAACACAACCAGCAGGGCGTTCGGCTTTGCTTAAAATCCTTTGCTTGATTTTCTCTGTTAAAACCACCCCGTTACAAAGATTTTCTAAACCAGCACCATTCCGTGTCATCACCGACACTGCTGTTTCCCAAGGCCTGCAGTCTTGATGCGTTTCAGTTGGCTGTGCCGTTCATTGCAGTCCAAGTGAAGGACATGCATGCAGAGAGGCTCTTTTCCAGAGGACAGACCTCAAGATAAAGTTCTGCTTAGGACTCACTCTGATGCTGACGCTGACATGAGCTCTGCTCAGAGAAGATGCTAGGATGAACATCTTTAAAATTAGGCTGTTTATTTCTTCTTGTGGTAAAACCAGAGTCCACAATGCCATGATTCAGCAGATGATATGATTGTGCAGAAAGACTAGGATTTACAGATTTAAGGCCGGTGGCCCTATTCATTTTTGGAAGCCCTTTCCTACATCCAGTCAGTTGGAGAGACTTAAATATAGGCGTTTTCCCTAAAAGCGAATATACTACTTGCAGGATACAAACAGAGATAAATACAGCATTTGGATCAACTAACTAAGGTGGCGGGGGGGAGGAGAATCCGCAATGGGAACAAAACAGATGAGCGGAGCTGTGTATGGTATTTCAGAATTACTTCTTACACTAAACAAATGGTGTTGTTTTTAATACTATCCGTTGTTTGAAAAACTCTCCTAGAAAGCTGGAAGAATAAAGAGGTGCTGGATGGCTCAGGGATACAGAACCTTTCGTCATTAAGTTACTGCTCAGTGTCTAGCTCAGGGGTGACTGAAGGTTGCTCACTGGTAACTGCTCGACAGCTCACGTGGACTGACCACAGTGGGGCTCAGACCCGTCCCTGCATCGTAAGAACCATGATCACAATTGGCCCCTTTCGTGGTAGTCTCGACTGGAAAGCCAAGTGGCCCTGGAATCTGAACCCCCTGAACTATCTCTAAGGTAGGACTGAGCCACAATGGGGAACGCAACGTTTGCTCTCCCTATCCCAAGGAGTCTAGAGGTTCCAAGCACACTGCTCAGAACATCCATCCATCCTTCCGTCCACACCAATCAGCTCTGATTCATGCACTTCCCAATGTGGCCAGTCGTGCTAAGAGCCCTCTGTCCCTCCAGCTGGTCATTAATTGCGCAGAAGTGTCCAACCCTCAATTATTTTTAATCAGCCAGAACTGGAGGGCATATACGTGTTTCATCTGGAACCTTCCTTTTGCCTCGATTCTCAATCGGAAGTAGGCAAATCAAGAGGAATGGGATTGGAATGACACATGTGGGCTTCTTAGCCATGTTATCACCAACCAGAGGGTAAGACGCTCAGATATACAACCTTCATACCACTCTACTGAGGTCACTGACAGTCTATTTTCTTTTCCTCTCCTTATCTTCCAGGGCAAGCAGCAAGCTACAGTCCTATGTGGGAATCACAAGCTAAGTTTTCCTTTGGTATACGCTGGATGAATATTTGAACTCTTTATCCACACACAAAAGGATCCAGGCACCCAAATTTCATCCACACGATCAATGTGTCTCAATCCTGACCTGCAGCACAGTCCCCTACAGGATAGCCAAGTCTCTGTGGTCAATTCAGTCTTTGGCCAGTCTGTTGGGACTGTCCTCTACTGCAGTAGTTCTAGTGATGTAGATTTTCACTGGGAATTCAGTTGAGCCACCAAAATCATTTGCCAGGTTAGTGCACGTTAGAAGTAATATGGCACCCGGATACCAGCGTAACAGGTGTGGCATAAGAACACTTTTAGCCAGCAGTTTAGGAAGACATACCAGCTATTCACAGTTTGAGCTGTTTGCTCACACTACGCCAAGAACTTATCAGGCAATTTAGAATGGAACAATTTTAAGATAATTTTTAAATCTATTATATACACAACGTTATATAATTTATGTGATATGCAGGTAGTCAGACTAGATGATGATAATGTTCCCTTCTGGCCTTAACAAAAACCAATTTCCCCATGTTGGGGAGAAGAAAAACCAAACCCTAGTATCCTTCCCTCCAGTAGCGCCTACTATCTGAACTGTGCTCCTTGCATGTATCCTGAACACAGTGCTTTTGTTCTGTTCCTATACCCCTTCATTTCTTTCTCTGCTATTATTTAGCTCCGTAATTGTATTTTGCAGAGGATTTTGGGATAGATTCACTGACTATATAAAATTGTATTCACTCTTCAGCTACACTGCAAAGGAGCAATTGCATTTACCTGAACTTTGTAACAATGGTTATTCGATACCTTGGTGTTTTTTCTCTTCCTCATACAGTTTCAAGTGCTTTGCAGATCTGTAGCAATATGCAAACGTATGCAATTCACGTGCGGGAATGCGGGGGGGGGGGGGGGAAGCCTGCTGGGTTCTATCACCTTTCCCTAGAGCCATGGCATTAGCTAACTGCTATTACTTTATAGTCTAGCCTATTTATAATCCTATTTATTTCATGTTTTACATGTATGTTCAATGCTTTAATGGCTTTCCTACCCCTTATATACCTTGATGTACTCCGTATGGCAAAATTCATTCATATCGAGAAAGACATCACAGAAGTATGTTTTGCCCTTTAATTGTGAGCCAACTATCTTATAGGTAGAAGAGTAATGGGTGTCCTAACCCAGTGTCCTAGCCAGGCTGCAACACAGGTGAGTATTTTTTGCCTACTTAAAGTTCTCCTCTAGTTTTAGTTGGTTATGGTATTATTCAGTTCCTGTTTTAAACTGCTGTGCAGCATCACTTCATGCTGCTAAAACTGAGGCCATGTTCACACAAGAGGAGGCTGCGGTGGGGGGGGGGGGGGGGAGGAAGGGTTAAATGAGCCCCATATACAGCTTGCATCTCATATAGCTTGCATCTTGCACAGTTAAGAGGACTGATCCTGTGATCAGTGACAATTTTGTATGCATAAAGGGCAACAGGACCCATCTCCAAGGCTCCAGGCCTGCAAACACCTACACGTGGTTAACTTTAAGCACAAGCAGGCCGATTCATTTTAATAGCATTGTTCACGTCAATGGGAATTCACTTTAAGCATGGGCAGGATCAGGGCCTACATTTGTAAAGTGCCCTGGGATCATTTCTATTAAAAGGGTATCCTGACCCCAGTCAATATTTTAGAGCTGTACGATTTTGCAGACATTTTAGCCAGCAATGCACTCTCAGAAAGGCTGAGCCTCGATGGTCTGAGAGGAGTTCAACCTTTTTAATTAATATTGCAGGCATTACTTATTCAAACCTGAACTGAGCACAGCACAAACAGCACAGGTGTCTCCCATTCAGCATAGCCTTTACTACAGGCATTCTTCTAGAAGGGAAAAAAAAAAAACAGAACCAGAAAGAAAAACCTGCCAGCTCGAAAGGAAGAGGCCAGTTCATGAAGGTATCCATTAGAAAAGGTTTCCCTACACAAAGCTATCGCCGACCAACACAGGACAGACTGTATTCATTTAAGGAATATGGGTCACAGAATTTTTAAAGAGAATTAACCAGCTTATTCCTATATCCGACACGGATGAGACTGGATAGGACTTTCCCCTCTCTTGCTTAGTGCATTTACCTTATAACTTTGATGTACTGCATATAGTAAAAAAAGTTTAATTCTTTCATATGATAAGAAGCCAGGCTTTAATATTAACATGGAAAACATTTCAAAAGTTTCTTTTAATTGCACACTGGGATTCCAGGCTGAAGGATTAAAATCTATTTTGCCATTGGAAGCCAGTTTTGGGGAAGTCTGAAAAAACTACATTTTCCTACTTTACAATTCTGATGCGACAAGGGGTAACGAGTTTACATTCCTTCAGCACCTTTCACTCCTCAAAAGAGAGTACTGCCCCACCAACATCGCTGAATCAGGGGACACAAGATCGGACTCCATTCCTGTAACAAAGCTATACCCTTGGACGCACCAGTGTTTTAGCCCAGCTGAGTCTTCACTAGGAAAACGGTTGTGATCATAACTCAAGTCAGCTAATATGAGGCAAAATCCTAACGAAGACAAGACAGTTTGCAGTTTTCACATCAGTTAGCAAGTCAAGGTAAATCCTAGGCTCCCCCATAAGTCTTTAACTTCACATGCGAACTTGTGTGAAACCTACAGACTGCCTTGTCTTCACAAGGATTTTACCCAAATACAAGAACTTAAGAGGGATGCAGATTCTATCCTCACTACACATTTTAACGGTGTTGTCACCAATGCAAGGGGCAACCATATTGAACCCTTGACTTGGTTATAGAGGTAGTATCGATGAGGCCAACATTTATATCGACTGCTCTGTGCATTTAAATTGCGCAGTGCTGATCACATTCTCAGCACTAAAAGAACTAATACACCAGGATCATTTAATCCATCACTATAATGCAGTCACCCCCATGGCGACATGTGGCAGCTGTTTAACAGGGAGCTGCAACCCTAAACAACAGTTCCGGATGGGAAGTTAGCAGTAACATTTAGCATACTTTGGATGAGTTCAAAGTGCTTTACAAGAGTGGGAAAATGTTAAGTGAAGGAAAGCTCCCCCCCACCCCCCCAAAATGAAACTGCAGAGATTTGATACCTTCACACTACAACTGGGGGATGATCAAGATGTCAGGGTCAGCCACCTATCCCTGACAAAAAGGACCATGAGATTTTTGACGACATTAACTGATCAGGATCACAGAAGACCCAAGAGAGGGGCAAGTCGCAGAGTCATTGCAACGTGGGCCACTGGGGGGAAGAATGTTTTTTAAAAAGCATATGGCAGCAGTTCGCTTCACCGCAGATATTTAACTTGGAATTCTGAAAAGCCGGCCTGATTTCTCTCTTGTGCCGCATTTAATCAAGACGAGTTATCCCTTTACCTTAAAATAAAAACATATCCGCCGGGCTGCAGCTGCAACATGACTTGCACCTGCAGCATACAGCAGAGAGCGTGATTTGAAATGGCAGTCAAGGAACATGGTTTATTCCACCCCCACTCCCCCCCCAAATGAAACCAGGCCACATTCAGCCAATGGTGGCTTGCACAGCAGTTATGCTACAGAAGCTATGGAAACATTACTACTGAGATCCAACACCCCTGTTCACGCTTTCTGTGCCTGCAGTGAACAGCCAGCCTTCACATGACACTCTGGGAGGAGCAAAGTTCCAGCCATGTATAAATGTAGTTTGTTTCAAGGATTGCTCGCCTTTCTCTCTTTTTTTGGTGAAGGAGGCAGAGAGGGGAATAGTGGATTTTAAATATTTTGTATATACAGTCAATCACAACGCTGCTGTGGAATAGAGGACAATTCACAGCTACATTGAAGATCAGCACGGCATCAAGATCTGTTGTCCCACTGACATTCTGGGAGATTTATCCAGGGACTGTCCATGCTATAAGCACCAATGGAAGTTGTACACTTGCTTCAAAAGGAGGAGATGGCCTCCCACTTTTCAATCCTGAGTGATGAGCAGCGTGTTACTCCTGGTATAAAGGATTACCACCTCGCCCCGCCATGTAAGCAATCTCAGAATCTCTCTCAAAACATATCATTTTTATTTTAAGCTGATGTTATCCTAATCTAAGAATCACCAACAAAGCAGTACAAAAACTTCCCATTTTACGAGGGGAAATAGGCAGAGAGAGGGGAAGTTACTTGCCTGAGGTCTCACAGAGAACGTTATTGGCAGAGCTGAGAACAGAAGTCTTGACTCTCAGTCTTTAGCTCTCAGCCTTAGGCCATGTCTATGCTATAGCAGCACACCTAGGATGTTGCAGCTGGGTCACTGTAGTAGGGTAGCATAGACTACAGCAACGGAAGGGGGGTTTCCATCGAAGCAGGTCATCTACCTCTATAAGACGTAGTAGCTAACGCAACGGGAAAATCCTTCCGTCAACCCAGCTGCATCTGTACTGGGGCTTAGGTCAACCTACCACGGTGCTCAGGGCATGACACTTTTTACAGCTCTGAGCAAAGCAGCGAGGTGGACTTAAGTTTTGGGAGTAAACCAGGCCCAAGTCACTGGTTTGAGCTATCTCACCCTATCTGGAGATAAACAGGTCCATGGAACTCCACTGGATAATTCAGAGATCTGAAAGCAAGGCCTAATGTAGCTCTTTACAAACAGTAGCCCATCACCCCATGAAACCAATGTTGGCCACATTTTACAGATGGAGAAACTGAGGCATGAAGGAAGTGACTTGCCCAAGGCCACAAAGGGAATCAGTGTCAGAGCATCATTAGAACTAAGGTGTTATCCTCCCAGTGTCATGCTCCTTAAGGAAAGTTCGCCTCCATCAGAGATTGCAAAACACAGGCTGATTCATGATGACTGGCCTTCAGAAGAGTGCAAGAGTCTTACTCCAGAAATATGACATGACAAGGCAGGTCAGGGCCTTAGCGGCTGCCTGGGACTCTGGCGGGAGATCCCTTGCTTGAGAACTTGAGGAGCTGACTAAAAGAGAGGGGTGGCCCCTAACTCAAGCAGGTTCCCATCAGGTTAGGTGTGTGACTGAAACAGGGAGAGAGAAACCTGGAGAGGCTGAAAAGGTGAAACAATTGATTGGTTTGGCAGGTACAAGTCCTGAACATGTTATTTATAAAGTCTGGGTAATAATATCTCACATTTCTAGAGTCTGTATCATCCTGAGAATACCTGAAATGCAGCCACCTGCGGGGTGGAAGACAGAAAATGTTCAAGAGCCCAACACAGCGCCCACAAACAGCGGGGGAGACGACAGGTTCCCCACACAATGCAACCCTGATCCCAATTAGGGTTCTGGGAGCTACTAATTATAATAATAAAAGCCAGGTCAAACCATTAGCCTTACAAAGAGTCCAGGAGCTCTAATGCCCAGACAGAGCAAACTGAAGACTCTGATTTAGAAATAAAGGGGTCTGGGTAGGAATGTTTATACACATATACATCAGGGCAAAAGAAAAAAAGGAGCCAATGTGAAGATGTTTACACAGTGAACAGTCGAACAACAATGTAACACGTAAATGTATGGACATACTAGGCCTGGAGTTTTAGTTCCAATACCAAAAAATGCACGAATGGCATCAGGAAATCCTGAATCTCAGTTACGGAAGAGAATTGGTCGTGAACAATTTAGGGCAGCGTTTCTTTACAACAAAGGACAGTTGAAACATGGGAAGGAAAACTGCATAAGTCAGCAACAGAGGCAAGTAGTATAAAGAGGGAGCTGAACATGATTTCGGAGGGGGAGAGAGAAGAAAATACCAGAAGACAGGGTTACTAGCTACACTTGAGGAGATGTAGGGTGGGTTTGGAAGCAGAGAGATGCATGATCGATTTGCATTTCTGATGGACAAGCATAAGTCTCAACAGAACTATATGCAATTGCAGAGGTGTGAGCTACCTGTGACGTAAGCTAGAGAAATCGTCGGGATCATCATTCACGTCATGTATGAATGATTTTTAACGTAAAAAAAAATCCTTGAGGTGCCCTCTCACCTCCCTTCACGGTGCAGAGGGGAAGAACAATAGCGCATTACCTCGTTTACCTAAATGTCAGAGGGACGCTGAATCAGTCTGGCTAACTGAAGGGTGCCCCCCATCTACAAAATTCCCAGGAATTGGAGGACATCACCCCGTTTCAGGGTCCGGATCATTGAGATTTTGCTGCAGCACCCTGCTCTTCATTAGCTTCTTTCTTCTGAGAATCTTAAGGCGCATCACAAACTTTAAGAACCTCACAATCTTCCTATTCCTGCTCTCTCAGAAGGTAGGTAGGTATTATCCTAATTTTATAGGTGGGGAAAACTTAGGCACAGAGAAGGCGCCCCCCCCCCCCACCCCCCTTTGAGCAAAGAATCTCCAGACATTCCCATATATCAGACAAGAAAGGTATTACATGCCTGGTCTGATCTGGTCAAGCTACATTGCCTGTTCCTCTCCTCAAATAGCCTCATGCTCCCCAACGACATCTCCCAAGACAGGAGGTCACCGAGATACGGTCTATGATGTCACTAGAACAGCAGCAGCACAACAAGGACACCCTTTACCATTTTGGATCTAAATGGAGAGACCACAGACTGGACTCATCCAGACCCCTCCATCCTATCGCAGAACTGCTGGGGTTAGCTATGACACAGCCCCCCTACTACACCGCAGACAACTTCAACCTCAGAGAGATACGGGACTATTTTCCTGGGATACGGACACCCAGAGAGGGTGCTCAAAAGGAGAACCATTTTCCTAGGGCATGAGGGAGGCCCTTGCTTGGGGCCCTACTGATCTTCTGTCCAGGGAACTGACATTTGCCCTTCTCACTGTGAGAATTGGGAGTCCTCCCTCCATGCAGGGGACTGGACGAGATGACCTCTCGAGGTCCCTTCCAGTCCTACGATTCTACGCCACTGGGTACCTGCCTGTCTCCCCCAGCAGTTCTCTCTCAAGAGTAGGCAGAACGGGTGCCCTTGCTTTTGAGAAGACCTGGGGCCCACTGTGAAGGGTGATCTGGGGTTTTACCTCCACTCTCAGTGGGGTGTAACCTTCCCTGTGTTCCCACAGGGAACCCCCCTCTCTCCATGGCGATGGTTGGGATTAGCCCCCACCCACCACATACACCCCTACCTTGGTGGCCCCTCCCATCAGGGAAGCTTGAGGTTTAACCTCTCAGCCTTTCCAACACTAAAGGAGGGGGAGGAATGCGGGGGGTTAGCCCCCTGCACCTTCATTTCTTTGAAGGACAATTGGGGGCCGAACACCTCCCCTTCCAGTTCTATGCTGTGGAGATTAGAGGGCTGAACTGGAGGGGGCCCTCAATCTCCCCACTCCTCACCCAAGAGATGTGCTGGGGTTTAAACCCCCCTCCCCCTCAGGCAGGAGAGGGGAGGAGCCCATCCCTCAAGATGGGCTTAACCCTCAGGCCTGCCCCCCTTTTCAGGGAATATGTTGGGGTCTAACCCCCTCCCCCCTCTCTTAGGGAAAGGGGATGTTGGGGGTTTAAACCCCCCCCCAGGAAAAGGGGTTTAAGCCCCCCCCCCATTCCTCAGCCTAGGGAAAAGGCAGATTTAGGGGTTTAAACCTCACCCCCGCCCGGGCCACCTTTCTCCCGGGGTGAAATGTTGCGGTTTAACCCCCCTCCCCCCTTCTCACGTGGGGGGGCTGGGGGTTGAAACCCCTCCCCCCCCCCGGGCTGGGCCCCCTCTACCCCCCTGGACAAGGATTTGATGTTTAACCCCCTGACGCTGGGGAAGCTGCTGGAGTTTAACGCGCCCCCCCCTCACCTCGGGGGGGGGGAGAATTGGGGTTTAACCCCTTTCATGGGGGGGGCTGCTGGGTTTCCCTCCCCCCCCCGGGCCCCTCCCTCGGGGGATCACGCCCCCCGCCCGGGGGGCCTGGCCCCGCCCCTTACCGGCAGCTTGGGGCTGACCTCCCCCTTGCAGCTGTGGCAGAAGAAGCGATGCTGGGACACGGCGGCCGCTGCCGAGGCCTCCGCCATCTTCTCTCTCCCCCTCCCCCGGCTCCCTGCCTGCCGTCAGTCCTCCTTGGGGGAACGCCGAGACTAGGGCCCGCACGGATAGAGCGGCAGGAAGGCCCCCTCTAGCCGCCCACTTCCGCCTACTCTCTTGTGCTCCGCCGGGCGGGGGCCGGGAGATTCAGTCCTCCACCAGGCTAGAGAGACGAGAGGGGTGCAGGGCAGAGCGGCCCCCTCGTTTCTTCCGCGTCCCAAGTCCTCCACGTGGCCACAGAGACTTGCGCGAGGGGGAGGATAGAGCGTCGCCCCGCAAATTCCGCCGATGCCCTGCGCTTCAGTCTGACCACCGAGACTGGGAGGGGTGCGCATAGAGCGGCCCCGTTATAGCCTCGCTCTCTGGAGGACAGGGGATAGAGTCTCTATAGCCCCGACTCTCGGGTTCCCCCCCTCTGGCTACAGCCGCCGAGGGGGCATCGGAGCGATTGGAAGTAACCGGAAGTAATCAGCGGCGAGCCGGAAGTTGAAGTGGACGGGGTTGCTATGGTTGCTGCATGGGCCTAAGAGACACCCCCCTCCCCCAGACAATCCAAGCTGGGGTCCCAGGTGAGTGAGGGCAGCGGGGCGTGGGGGCCCCCAAGGCAGCCTGGGGGCGGGGAGTCTCCCTGGCCAGGGCACCTCGAACTCCACAGTTGTCCCAGCTGGACAGGAACAGAACCCAGGAGTCCCGGGCCCCAGTCCCATGCTGTGATCGCTCGGCCACTCTCCCTTCCCAGAGCTGGGACCAGGACCCAGGAGTCCTGGCCCCCAGTCCCATGCTGTGATCGCTCGGCCCCTCTCCCTTCCCAGAGCTGGGACCAGGACCCAGGAGTCCCGGGCCTCAGTCCCATGCTGTGATCGCTCGGCCACTCTCCCTTCCCAGAGCTGGGAACAGGACCCAGGAGTCCCGGGCCTCAGTCCCATGCTGTGATCGCTCGGCCCCTCTCCCTTCCCAGAGCTGGGAACAGGACCCAGGAGTCCTGGCCCCCAGTCCCATGCTGTGATCGCTCGGCCACTCTCCCTTCCCAGAGCTGGGAACAGGACCCAGGAGTCCTGGCCCCCAGTCCCATGCTGTGATCGCTCGGCCCCTCTCCCTTCCCAGAGCTGGGAACAGGACCCAGGAGTCCCGGGCCCCCAGTCCCATGCTGTGATCGCTCGGCCCCTCTCCCTTCCCAGAGCTGGGAACAGGACCCAGGAGTCCTGGCCCCCAGTCCCATGCTGTGATCGCTCGGCCCCTCTCCCTTCCCAGAGCTGGGAACAGAACCCAGGAGTCCTGGCCCCCAGTCCCATGCTGTGATCGCTCGGCCCCTCTCCCTTCCCAGAGCTGGGAACAGGACCCAGGAGTCCTGGCCCCCAGTCCCATGCTGTGATCGCTCGGCCCCTCTCCCTTCCCAGAGCTGGGAACAGGACCCAGGAGTCCTGGCCCCCAGTCCCATGCTGTGATCGCTCGGCCCCTCTCCCTGCCCAGAGCTGGGAACAGGACCCAGGAGTCCTGGCCCCCAGTCCCATGCTGTGATCGCTCGGCCACTCTCCCTTCCCAGAGCTGGGAACAGAACCCAGGAGTCCCGGGCCCCAGTCCCATGCTGTGATCGCTCGGCCCCTCTCCCTTCCCAGAGCTGGGACCAGGACCCAGGAGTCCCGGCCCCCAGTCCCATGCTGTGATCGCTCGGCCACTCTCCCTTCCCAGAGCTGGGAACAGGACCCAGGAGTCCTGGCCCCCTATCCTATGCTGTGATCACCTATACACACTACCTTTCAATGCTAAGATAATTATAGTTCCCACAGCTGGGAATAGAACCCAGGAGTCCTGGCCCCCCAGTCCCATGCTGTGATCGCTCGGCCACTCTCCCTTCCCAGAGCTGGCAATAGAACCCAGGAGTCCTAAAAGCTGTTACCCATTCCACAGTACCACCCTATTGATCATCTATACACACTACCTTCCCGTGCTAAGATCATTATAGTTCCCACGGCTGGGAACAGAACCCAGGAGTCCTGGCTCCCAGTTCAGTGCTATGATTACTCATCCATGCCACTGTCCAAGAGCTGGAAGTAGAACTCAGGCATCCTGACTCCTAGGCTGCACTCTGCTCTAACCACTTGGCCACACAACCCTCCCTCATATAACATTTCCTTCTGACACCAAGCCTCTCTCACTCTGGGTTCCGTTGGCTGATCATTCACCTGGATGTTAGTTATGAGCTACCGCGTTGGCTCAGGGTGTATCGCTCCTGTCACAGTCAGTTAGATTGTGTAGACCCGGCACGGATGTGAAGGTCGTTTGGAGGAGGCCTCCTCTGACCTGGAAAAGACTATTTGCTGAGCTATCTTCTCCTTCCTTTCCTTTGTTTCCATAGAAAATTCCTTATCAACATTTCTGTTCCATTAGCCCCCCCAATTATGCATCTCTCCTGAAGCATCCCGTAAGGATTCTTTAGCCCCTATAGTGCTGCCCACAGACATTGTTATGGCTCTCAATTTTGAAATGAATGTAGTGCCCGACTGGCAGCCCTAGAGGGGGATTATCTGTAGAACAGATGCAGCGGTAGGAAAGGACAAGGCATGCTTTCCACATAGTCCACCCTGCCCTGGAGGGATCATCTCAGGGGATACGATGCGTTTAGTCTCCATGGCTCATTCAGGCCTTGGCGGGCGTGCCTGCCTTTCCAGATTGCCAACAAGGGGGCTCGCTGTGATGGCCGTTTTGACATAGGCTTAGCCGCAAACCCACCAGATTCATTTCAGGCATGAATCGGTAACAGCTTTTAGTCTCCACTGATCTAGGCCAATTCAAACAGGTGACTCGAGAGGTGAAAATCTTTGCATCCAATCAGCAAATCTCCTGCACTCGCCTGTCTCACTTGATAAGAACTTTAATAACAAATGTTTTTCCCATATCCTTCTAGTATTTTAATTTGCCAGCAAGATGACTCAGGCAGAAATTAAACTCTGTTCCCTTCTGCTGCAAGAACATTTTGGCGAGATCGTGGAAAAGATAGGGACTCATCTTATCAAGACAGGCAGCCAGCCGCTGAGAGTGATTGCCAACGACACAGGGATGTCACTAGATCAGGTATGTCTGGAATACTCTAGGAGTTCGTCTCCTTTGGATCACAGAGCTGACTGAACAATTATTTGCTCATTACAACTTGTCAGTCACCATTTCTGGTGCTTTTGAAGGATTCTGTTATTCTAAATGTGTTTGCAAAAGGTAAATCAGAATTTGAACATGTCTCCTTAAAACCAAATCAGTTTCTTTAATAGTGCAGATTGCAATCCATGGGAGTTTTGCCATTGGCTTTAACAGAAAAGGTTCTGAGCTCTTACCTCTCCGCAGAAGGGCAAAGGGAAGGAGGGTAATCTAGTTTAGTTTTATAGAGGGTGGAGAGGACAAGAGATGGAGTTCTCTGAAGTTAGTGCAGCATCTGGAGAATAAGGAGGTGAGACTTACTGGCCCAAAGTCACACAGTGAGTCAGGACTACAGTCGAGATTCTCAGGCCTTGCCTCGAGTAGGAGAAGATCTTGTAGGTTTTTCCATCTCTTAGTTCTATGGTAGCCTGAGGCCCCCGGGGAATTTCAAACATCACCCTCCCCTCTCCCACAATAAAGATGATCTGGTGAACCTCAGTAGCTTTATTTTAGGTTGCTAATTATCAGTGCTAATTGGAGAACATATGACCATTCCTGAGACTATAGATGGAGACAAACCACCTAAGCACATAAGGGAAGGGGCATTCCCTTCCTGATCCCTGAGGTGATCAGCCCTGAAGCATGATGGTTGATTTCCCCCATATAAACTATGCTAAGTTTCCAAGTACGTGGCTAATTCCTTTCTCTGGCATGTACAGGTAAAGAAAGCTCTCTGTGTCCTCATTCAACACAACCTGGTGACCTACCAGCTGCAGAAGCGAGGCTTTGTGGAGTACGAAGCTCCGTGCAGTCGGGTGCTGAGGATCCTCCGGTATCCACGTTACATCTACACTGCCAAGACCCTCTACAGCGACATGGGCGAGCTGATCGTGGAGGAGCTGCTGCTGAATGGCAAAATGACCATGAGTGCTGTGGTCCGGAAGGTTGCGGACAGGCTGACGGAAACTATGGAGGGTGAGCCAAAGCGGTGTGGAGACAGCTGAGAAATAGAGCGGAAACCTTTTGCTGCAGCACCTTCTCATCTGTCTGGCAAGGTTTGGGGCTGCTGGATCGATACTTCATGCTAACAGGGTGCCTGGGGTTCTGTACGCAATGAAAGGGGATTGGCTGGCTCCCAGGATCTGTGCAGAAGAAGAGGGCTCTGGACATAGAGCCCGATCCAAAGTCCATTGAAGTCAGTGGGCTTTAGGTCCGGTCCATATGGGGCTGTACAGAACACTGACAATCCCAAGCACCTCCAGGAGAGAGGCCAGTATCATCATCCACATTCTATAGATGGGGAAACTGAGGCACGGGGCAAGCGGGGGACTTCCCAAGCTCAAACAGCGAGTCACTATCAGAGCTGGGAACAGAACTGGCTCCTGTGCTTGGACCATTTGACTACGATTTATGTCGCTGTCTCTGTTACCCTATCTTTCTATCAGTAGACAAGTGTAGAGACAGCATGGTAGGAGACCTGGGAATCCATTCTCTGCTCTACCATAGGCTCACTGTATGACCTGGAGGGAGTCACTGCCCCTCGTTGTGCCTCAGTTTCCCCACCTGTAAAATGGGAATAACAACATTTACCCAAATGACAAGTGCTATGTAGATTCCAAAGAGTGTAAGCGCTGGTTACCTGCATATTTCTCATCTCCAGGCTGAATTATACACCCGTGGACTGAAATGGAAAACACATGTATTAATCATTGAATCTGTTTTTCCCTTACCTCTGTGTCTGTCCCTCCAACAGACTTAAGTTTGTTCTGCTCATTTAACTAGTCCCATTGATTCGTAGCCTACAAAGAGGTGAAAATCTTTGTGTTTCCACGGCACCTTTCTCTTAAGAGAAATGTGGGAGGCCTTAAATATCTGGGAAGAAAGGGGAAAACCTCAACTGACCAGCACGAGTCATGGTTGTTCACTGAACTATATTAGCGGCTCCACTTGATTAAAAGACACCAGTGCTATATAATCCAATGGCGCTTTATAGCCTCTGTGTCCCAACAAACGCTGAGTTAAACGAGAAGAGAGGGGAGAGCAGCGTGAGAGGCAGCATGGTCCAGTGACTTCAGCACTGCACAGAGAGTCAGGTTTTATTCCTGATTCTGCCATTGACCTTCTGGGTGACCTTGGGCAAATCAGTTCCTTACTCTGTGCCTCAGTTTCCTTTCCTGCCTTTTATCTGTCTTGGCTATATAAACTGTAAGCTCCTCAGGGCAGAGATTCTCACTACACACAGTGCCTAGTTCAACAGGGCCCTGATCTCAGGTGCAGCTGGAATATAAATAATAATAAATGATGATAATGAGAAAACTTAAGAGGCATCCGAGACAAACTGCGTTATCCAGTGAGATTTGAAATGAGACGGAGATTCAGGGATTTGCTAAGAGCTGCCAGAAAAGACACTCCTGTGGACAGTGGCAAAGAGAGGGGCTGAGAGAGGCCCCTGCTAGATGTGGGGAGTGGAGCAGAAATATACAGGAAATGTTTCAGGTGTAGAAGAAGCATAGGAGAAGGTTCTTGCACCACCAGTTGTAAGATCTGTGAAGGGACAGAGAGCAGATCCATGCCACTAGCGAGGTGGAGGAGTGGGGAGAAAGGAGAAAGACAGGTTAAGATTTTTCAAGGTGACTAGTGATTTTGGGTGCCCAAGTTGTGACACATTAAAAAGACCTGCTTGGCCCATCTCAGGCCCCTTGAAGGGGTCTCTAGTTGCCACCTAGAAACTGAGGCACCCGAAATCCCTCGTCACCTTTGCAGATTTGGCCCAAGGTCTGAAGTCAGCTGGCGTGAGTGGGTGGAAGGTGATAAATGCAGATCAAATACCGAGCCTTCTCTTGTGCAGCCCTGCTTGTACGTCTCTTAGAGACAACGATGGGCCAATGATCCCAGCGGGTGCAGGAGCAGCTGGAGTTTGGGATCATGATAGATTACGTTCTCCTTGGTATCCTTTTGCCCAGATGGGAAAACCATGGACTACGGCGAAGTCTCCAACACGTTTATGCGCCTAGCGGACACGCACTTCATTCAGAGATGCCCAATGGCCCCTGAAACTACCGAGACTTCGGATGCGCCACCCCCTCCTGCGCCCACTTTGGCAGTTAACGAGAAGGACATGTACGTGGTCCCCAACCTGAATCTCATAGGTGAGCGCTGTCAGAATCTCCTTGGGTAGATTACGTTTAGAACGTGGGTAGGTGGCACCAAACGCTCGGGGTGATCTCTCTGTAATCAGCAGTGGTGCTTTGGGAGCTTTCCAACCTGAGCACAAGCCTGCGGTGCTGGTATTCAGAGGAACACCCTGTCTTTGGCCCGCAGGGAAAGGGAAAAGGAGAAGATCATTTGACGATGACGATAACGGTGAACACAAGGCAAAAAGGCAGAAACAAGATGCGGACAGCCAAGAGGTATTGCTAACTCCCTGCTGCTCCTTGGCGTGCATTCGGGCCAGCGATGATCTCTGCGGTATTGGAGGGCTTAGCAGTCCTTTATTCCAGTATCTGACCTTTTGGGTCCATAGCCAGTGAAGACCAGTGGGTCCACAGTGCCTACCCTAGGGGGAATGAGGCTGCTGTACGTTCAAGAGGCTGTTTGGTGCGGACAGTCTGCCTGTTATCCACTATGTAACCTCCCCGTCTTGGTTCGAGTCACGTTGGTCCAACTTTTCTGAGATTCTAGACACCTGCAGCTCCCGACACACTCCAGGGCACATGGCAGCTGCTCAGCGCCCCTCAGAATTCACCCTGCTGACGGCGCTCATTCCTCAGATGAGCATCTGGCTCTGCAACGAATAAATCAACCTCAGCATTTCCTTCCCCCCTTCCCCGTTTCTCCTCAGTCCCCGCCCGATGACGGCATTTATTGGCAAGCCAACATCGATCGGTTCCACCAGCACTTCCGAGACCAAGCCATAGTCAGCGCAGTGGCCAACAGGATGGACCAGGTACGCAGACGTAATCGGGAACTTCCTCAGCAGGGTTACTCCAGGTAGCAGGAGTGGGGAATTTGGGGATCGCAACCTTGGCAGTTACATGTTAAAAGCTTCAAATCTCATGCTTCAGGGTACTAGCTGATGGCTGCAAGGGTCAGGAAGGAATATTCCACCTTCTTCTGAAATATCGGGCATTGGTTGCTGCTGCAGACAGGAATTGGACCAAGGGCTTCTTCCCGTTTTAATCAATGGGAGTTTTGCCCTACATGCACCAGCTGTCTGCTCCAGTGTATCAAATCCTACACACCTGTTATCCACGCTGCTAAACCCATACATTGCTCTCCCAGAGCATCTTTCACTTCCCCTGCATGGAATAGTCTTGCTGGCAATTCAATGGGGCATGATGATGAGTGGAAGGAGTCTAATGCAACCTAGATCTTACTGGAGGCTGATTTCTGAATTTGGAACACCCCGGTTCTTGAGGGAGGAAAGGACTTCTTCTTCCGTCATGTGAACAGAGATTCTGTCGAGGCCTAAAGGCTGTTTCCTTCCTTTTTAAATAGACCAGCAGTGAAATAGTGCGGACCATGCTGAGAATGAGTGAAATTACTACATCCTCCACTGCACCTTATACGCAGCCACTGTCTTCCAATGAGGTGAGTTTCTGCAGGATCTGGGGCACTCCATAGAAATCGGACATGGATAACTATATTTCTTTGGCTATTATTATGTATGTGCATTGTGGCAGCAGCTAGCCCCTGTCCTCGACCAGGACCCCTTGCTGCTAGGTGCTGTACAGACAGAGAACAAGCTACAGACATTGTATTATTGAATGGCACAGGAACCCAGCTGAATACTCGTTTTAGACTCCAAGGTTCGGTCATGAGCATCAGAGCGTCGCCCACTCTCTCCTGGTGTTTGCATACAGCCTCAAATCCACACTGTGGAAGGGTTGTCTAGTGGTGAGAGGAGGACTCCTGGGTTGTAACTGTAAAGTTATACATCTAGGAACAAGAACGTGGGCCATACTTCCAGAAGGGGGGGGGGCTCTCTCCTGAGAAGCCGAGACTCTGAAAAAGATTTGGAGGTCAGGGTGGACAAATGACCGTGAACTCCCAATGCAACGCTGTGGCCAAAAGCTCTAATGTGATCTTTGGCTACCTAAACGGGGGAATCTCCAGTAGGAGTAGGGAGGTTGTTTACCTCTGTATTTGGCACTAATGTGATCTCTGTTGGAATACTGCGTCCAGTTCTGATGTTCCTACTTCAGGGAGGATTTTGCGAAATTGGCGAGAGCTCAGAGAAGAGCCTCAAGAATGTCGAACGGGTGGGAAAGATGCTGTATAGTGATAAACTAAACGCCTTGAGCTTGAGTCTAACAAAGAGACGGTGAAGGGGTGACTTGATCATGGTCTATAAGCACCTACAAGGGGAACAGAACTGTGATAATGGTCTCTTCAGTCTAGCAGACAAAGATCTAACAAGATCCAATGGCTGGAAGCGAGACAATTTCAGGCTGGAAATCAGGTGTACAATTTTAACAGTGAGGGTAATTCATCATTGGAACAGCTCACCAAGGGTCATGGGAGATTCTCCGTCACTGGCAGTTTTTAAATCAAGACCGGGTGTTTTTCTAAATGATCCGCTGTCGGTCAAGAGGCATTATTTCAGGAATTTCTGTGCCGTGTTATACAGAGGTCAGACTAGAGGATCATGGTGACTTCTTTTGGCCTTGGAATCTATGAATTTATGACCGGCTCTGCCGCTGACTCACTGTGTGACCTCAGGCAAGTTACTTCACCTCTCTGTGCCGCAGCTTCTCCTTCTGTAAAATGGAGATAAAAATGCTTACCTTGCAGTAGGGCTCTGAAGATCAATGCACATGTGTTTGTAAAGCACTCTGTGATCCAAATGAATTAAGTACTGTTTATTTTTATCATCTTAAATGCGAATAGCACATATGACCTGGGTGTTCTTTTGTTCCACAGATATTCAGATCTCTTCCAGCAGGATACAACATTGTGAAACAAATTCTGGATCAGTATCTCACTTTGCTAGCCGACGACCCGGTAAGAAATGCATTATGTCTAATTTGGTTTTGAACAGGATTTCCACCTTTGGTCCAGTTCTGATTCAGGGCTGCAATCCTGCAGTCCTCTCCACGTGAGTGGACCCCATTAAAGTGAGTGGTATTATCCGCATAAGCAAAAGCTGTTCACCTGCTTAAGCGTTTGTAGGATCAGGGCCTTGGTTTCTCCACCTCATTCAGCGTGGACAGTGAAAACAGGCACTAGTCAGTTTTACCTTCTGTTTCTAGCCCGTTTCATCTTGGAGTTCTCCTGCCCTAGGTCAGAAGGACTGCAGCTGGGAGGAGGAAGGTTTAAATGCAAAAGAAAAACAGTTTCCCATTAACATTTAAACATCGTGAGAACGTTACTATTCACATTAGGCTTTGGAAACATCCTCTAACCATTAAGGTTGGGGATTTATTTATTTTTTTAAATAAACTTACATTCTGCCCCAAATGGTATTCAATTTGTATCAGAATTATAATTGTCTTTGTATACATTTAATGCTTTTATTTCCTTGTAGCTGGAGTTTGTTGGTAAATCCGGGGACAGTGGCGGGGGCATGTATGTTATCAGTATCCTTCACTGAGAAATCTACTATGGGCAGTAACCCGGGGCTTACCGAGCGTTGTGTGATCCCTGGTAATTCGTGTGTGGTACCTTGACCCGCGCTGCTCAGATCTCCACAAGGCCCTTGCGACTTTGGCAACAGCGACGCTGGAATCCGTCGTACAGGAGAGGTAAAGCACTGTTCGAATGCAGCTTGTTAGCGCCCTGGTTACTCTGCCCAAGGCATAGATATGAGAGACACAAGGTGGGTGAGGCAATAGCAATATTTGCTGGTCCGTTAAAAGAGAGGGACCCACCTCTCTGTCCATATCCCACACCGCTACAGCAATCCTCCAGCGGCAAAGCTGCGCCTTTATCACCCACAAGCTCCATCCTTTCATTGAAGAGGGAGGGAGGATCCAATCCTGAGAGGTGCTAAGCTCCCTCCCAACTCCCATCCGTTGTAGTGACTGATGTATCTCCGGGTCAGGCCCCACATTATCCAGCTGTCTGTTGAAAGTATTCATGGTTTCAAGGCTTCCTGGGTGGTACCAAATAGGAAGGTGACATTAGTTGTGATGAGATTCTCCAGTCTCTGCTGGGCCGCCTGCTCCCTCTTTAGCTAGCCTGGATCTCATGAACTAGGGAAATGAACGTCGCTGAGTGAAGATTTAGTGACATCTGCATGATTAACTCTCAGACACATTTCGTTTCCATGCATGCATTTCTAAAGCATCAGTTACTGGTCCAGAGACCGGGTACCGGACTCAAAGGACCAGTGGTCTGATCTGGTTTGGGCCTGTGGCTCTGGAGTCAGGATTTCATTCCATCTCCAACACACACAAGATGCTTATTCTCCTCTGAAGCGTTAATGTAGGAACCTTCTCGATTCTCTGATGCCCCTGTGCAGCGGGTCTAGGTTTTGATTTGTCTCATCCCCAGAGTCGTGTGTTAGTTGGTTTGTTCCTCCCCCATCTAGATTTGGTTCCCGTTGCGCGAGGATATTCCGGCTGCTTCTCCGGAAGAAGCATTTGGAACAGAAACAAGTGGAAGATTTTGCCATGATTCCCGCCAAGGAGGCAAAGGACATGCTGTATAAAATGCTATCCGAGAACTTTGTGTCCCTACAGGTGAGCGTTTCTATTCATGCCATCACCCAGAGGTGAGCAGCATGTGTCACAAACAGAGCATACGGGACATAGAGAGGAATGCAGATGAAGGAAGGTGGTTAGAGCAGGGGACCGGGAATCCTGGGTTGCATCCCCATCGGAGCAGGGGGCTGGGAGTCAGAACTCTTGGCTTCCATTCTGAGCTGTGGGGTAGGAGCGTGGGCTAGAGGTTAAGAGCAGTGGGGTGGGATCTTAGTTTCCATTCCCAATTCTGGGAGGGAGTTGCCTAGCATTAGAACAAAGGAATCCGAACTCCTAGGTCATTCAGCTCTCTTTGCCTCCGTTTTCATAGACCTGTACAATGGATCCAGTGTTACCCAGTCTCCCAGGGGAGTGGAGAGCTGGTTTCTCCCCTAGCTATCGGGTCCCCCAACTAGCCCCTGGTTTACTAATGAATAATAGTAACAGGAAATATGTGTCACTGGACAGTTTCCGAGCACTGGTCCTCGGGCTGCCACCAGCAAGTGCCCTTCCCTGCAGTTTGCAGCTGGGGGAGCCGAAGCCTGGAAAGGTGCAGTGACTTTCCCAGGATCACACGGTGAATTATTGGTGGCGCCGTGCTAGGGATGTAAGCGGTCAGGGTCACACCACTAGCCCTCTCTCTCTTTGCAAAGAATGACGATCGCTGGGTCCCTGGGGGAAGCTAGAAAGGAGCACGCAGAGAGAACAGACAGATACAGCCCTCCGGGGAGAAGGTAACACGTTACACTCTTCCTTCCTGCACGCAAACAGGAGATTCCGAAGACTCCAGACCACGCCCCCTCCAGGACGTTCTACCTGTACACAGTGAACACTCTGTCCTCTGCGCGGATGCTGCTGCACCGGTGTTATAAGGTACCCGATGATTCCCTGGCCATCCAACTCACACTGATGCTAATGCAAATCCCACTGTGTCCTTCGCACCCCTTGTACTCCTTCGGTTTATTCCCACTCCTGTCTCTCTCTCTGATTCCGCGTCGCCACACCAGCAGTTGGGTCGTCGGGGACCCTGCAACATGGAGAGAAACATTCCCAGGTGCAGAGAGTCACTGGCCCGACCATCCTGGTCCCTTACATCCCACAGCGATTTACCGATGGATGGGAAAAGTGACACGGGGGGATCACTCAGCCACTGAAATGCAGCGCCCTTGATTGGGTTGATCCTGCGCAGCTGCCCTGCACAGGCGCTGAGGACAGGAAATGGACATTGAACTGGCAGAGAGAACTGTAGGAAGGCAGAATGTCACTCGGCACATTCACACCTGGCCAGGAGGCTGGCCATGGTAGTGCCCTGGTGACTGGAAAAAGCACGATGGGATCTTTAGTGACCACAGAGAGCGGATCAGTGTTACATCTCCGCTGACAGAGGCAACCGCTCGCAGCACAGTGCCCTCTGCTACTGCGCTGGGGCATTGCGTTCAGGGCCAGTTCCGAGGGAGGCATGCCGTCACCTCTCCCTGCTTTATGTTTGCCTTGGAGGGCTGTCAGCCGAGGATAGACCTAGCCTGACCCTGCTTAGCTTAAGAGAGGGGCTCCGAGCACAAGGCTGCATTTCCCAAGCGATGGTAGAGGCTCACACTCGGGGTGGGCGATAAACCCTCTCAGATGCATCTGTTCCCTTTAACACCGTCCCCAGCAATTGCACATGAAGGTAACAAGGAGTGAGGTGGATTTCCACACCAGGCCCTGTAAACGGCGCAAGAATTATCTGCAGAGAGACCGGAGCAGGGAGCATATGCATAAAATCCACCCCCCACCCCGATTCGGCCCGTCTTTGCGGCTCATGGTGCAGAGGATCTATCTGCAGGCGTTGGGGGAGCCGGTTTTGGGGCCCAGTATTCCCACCCACCCTCCCCCTTTTGGCTGAGATTAAAGCACGCCATCAGATGGTGCCATTTCTCTGTATCCCTCCCCCAAACCCTGCTTCTTGTTTCTCTCTTTCCTTTCCCTAGAGCGTGGCCAACCTGATTGAAAGGCGACAGTACGAAACCAAGGAGAACAAGTGAGTCGCCGAAAGCTCCTGGGCCGAGTCATCACACTGGGGTCAAGTAGCTTAGGCCTCTGGCGTGGGCTTCGTAACTAGAGGGGCTCACCAAGGGGAAATGTCAACAAGATGGGGCAAGTACCCGGCTGTTAGGGCAGTTGGGCCCAGATCCTCAAAGGGAGTTGGGCGCCTAGCTACCATTGGGAGTTAGAAGCCTAAATAGCTTTGAGCAACTGGGTCTTGGTGCCCAATCAGTGTCAAAGACAGACAGATGGATGGCAATGAAGACTGTTTACAGGGAGGGGCGGTTAAGGAGACGTACCCTCCATGCTGGGATGGTCATCCCGAAGTATGTACACACACACACACGGCTTAGAGCCAACGTGGTTCACTCCAGCTTTGTAACAGAGGGAAGTGCAAGGATCTGCAGGGGGGGTTTGCCCCTCTGGGGAGCTGCATCAGTACAACAGCCCCCTGCCGAGACAGGCCATGGCGCGTCTGGCACAGCCATGGACATTGCTTTGCAAATGCAGCCCCTGCCCCCAGAGTTCCCAGGGTAGGAGAGGGAAGAGGAATAAAGACAAGCCCCGGGGTAATGGGCATGGGGAGGGCCAAGGAGGAGACGTTATTGATGAGGACAGTCGGGGGCAGGGAGACGTGGATTTGAAGGCAGGAGGGAACCTGCCTGGATCTGAGGTTGGATCTGGCCCCTTGTGAGTGACGCGGTCGGCCCAAACCTGAGTGATGGGAACGGGCGTCAGCGTCTCGCCGGCACTCAGTGCACGCTGTCTGCCTCGCCCCCAGGCGCTTGCTGGAGAAGTCCCAGCGGGTGGAAGCCATCCTAGCGTCCATGCAGGCCACGGGCGCCGAGGAGGTGCAGCTGCAGGAGATCGAGGAGATGATCACGGCCCCGGAGCGCCAGCAGCTGGAGAACCTCAAACGCAATGTCAACAAGTGAGCGGAGCCGTGGCCAGGGTTGGGCCGGCGGGTCTAGGGGATGGGGAATCAGGATTGCTGGGGGCTCTGCCTGGCTCTGGGATGGGAGTGTGGGTCTAATCAGAGCAGGGTGGGGGTGGAGAATCAAGATCCTGGTTCTATTCCTGGGCAAGTTGCATTCTCCTTCTGTGTCAGGTTCCCCATATTAACAACAGGGACAACGCTACTTTCCTCTGCCCGGGGCTGGGAATTAACACACGACTGTTAGTAAATAGCTTTGCACTGCTCACCTGGGAGACGCCCGGTGAGCACAAGGCGGCACTGACACGCTTCTCGGCCTGTGACGCTCTCCCTCCCCTGGTCCTTCAAATCACAGGATCGACGCCAGCGAGAACCAAGTGGACGAAACCATCTTTGTGCTGGAGTCGTACATCGAAAGCACAGTGAAGAAGCCGTGAGGGCGCCCCCTGCTGGCAGACCTTTCACCACACCAGTCAGGCCACTCGGGGGGGGGGAACCATCTGCTTCCTGTGCGGGGGGGAAGTTTTCAGACAGCGGGGCTGAGTTTTTATTTATTTTTACTGTATGTTTAACGTTGATTGGAGGGGAAATAAAACGCTGACCTTGCTGATTAGCTGTGTAGGGGGTTGTTGGAGGTGGGGGATGGTACAAAAGCCCTGATCTCCCAGGCCTGAGAACCTCACCCAGTACGCGGTGGTGCTGGTGAAAAATGCCAGCTGGACAATTGAGACTACAGTTCCCTAGCTCTGCCTTACAGTCTGGACCTGGGCAATGCCAACTCCCCATACACACCTGCCATGCCAGCGTTTGGGCTCCATAACCCATTCAGTCCTTGACCTCTCTGCTGAGAGGGTCAGCTGCCGGGGTGCTCCGCTGAGTCTGAAGGGCAGGATTCCTGGCCGAGCCTCCTAGTAAGAAGGCCTGTAGACATGCAAGGCACGGGGCCTGACACTTACATAGCAGAGCGCCCCCTGCTGAAGCACGGGCATCACAAGGGCTGCTCCATTAAGAACATGAGCTGGAACTCTGTCTAGGACGGTGGCTATGTCTGGAATGGACCTTGATGAGCTAGGTGGTGGGACCAACCCCCTGTGTCTCATCTGCACCAGGAATTCACAGCAAGATCGCTGTCTCCATATAAACACACCTGTTTGCAGTGCAGACAGAGCTGCGGCATGGCTGGGGTGTTTGACACGGTGGTGGAAGATAGCAGGAGGCTGAGGAAAAGTCAGAGCATAATGGCCATCTAGTCCCAGCTGAACACGTCGGCCAGGGCACCAGCCCGGCGTGTTTTTATTACCCGCTAGGTTCGTCTCTAGTGCATCTATTTCACTGTCCTCTAGTGCGGTGGTTCTTGACCTTTTTTCATTGGTGGACCCCAACAAAATTTCAAAGGGAGGGGTGGACCCCTTGGGAAATCTTAGCTGTTGTCTGCAGACCCCAGGTTGAAAACCACTGTTCTATGGTAACAACAACCGTTCACAGACCTCTTAGACATAGTCTGTGGCCCACAGGTTGAGAGCCACTGCTCTAGTGGAAGGAACAGGAGAGCTGGGGGAGATCACATCTGCCCTCGAGTGGCCGCAGACGGCGGCAAGAAGCCCTAAGCATGACGGTTTCACCCCATCACTGCTAGCAGGAGTAATAATCCCCAGGCCCGAGACTTTTATGAACCAAGAAACCAGGAGAAACGGTCCTCTTGCTAAACCTTCCAAGCCAGCTGGACCAGCGTCCCTGATTTTACAGCCCCTGGTGCTGGCAGGTTTCCGGGCCGGCCTCAGGCGCTAGGTAGGATGGTGTGATGGGAACAGCAGGATCACCACGATGTTGGGGGGGGGGGGGCGTGCTCTTTGGGGCAGAGCCTGGGTCATTGTTCTGTGTCTGTACAGCGCCATGGGGGGGCTGGTCCAGGACACGGCTCCCCCAGGTGGAGGGGGAGGGTCTCGACCGCTTCCGCAGGGCAGCACCCCCGCCCCCCCAGCCCCTTGGGATGCTGGGTTCTGCCCCAGCCATGGGCCCTGCTCCCCACCTCCAAGGGGAGATTCGAGTCCAAGTGGCTGCAGCGATTGGGGGCAGGGGGCATGTGCCCAGCCCAACCCCTGCTGGAAACTGGGGTGGGGGGGTCCCCCATTGTCCTGCAGCGATTGGGGGCAGGGGGCATGTGCCCAGCCCAACCCCTGCTGGAAACTGGGGTGGGGGGGGTCCCCCATTGTCCTGCAGCGATTGGGGGCGGGGGGCATGTGCCCAGCCCAACCCCTGCTGCAAACGGGGGCGGGGGGGGGTCCCCCGATTGTCCTGCCGCGGCCGAGCCGGTTGGACGGCGAGCCGCCAGCAGGGGGCGCCCCTCTCCGCTCGCTCCTCGCCGCGGCCTGCGGCCTCCTCGGCTGCCGGGTTTCCTGCGCTCGCTGCAGGGCGGGTCCCCCGAGCCGGGCCCATGGAGCGCCTGGCGCGGGCGCGGGGGCTGGTGCGGCTGGCCAAGGGCAGCGCCCGGCCCGAGCGCGCCGGGTTCCTGCAGGTGCGGGGCGGGGGGGGGCACAGAGCTGGGGGTGCAGGGGATGGGCTGGGTGTGCAGGGGGATGGGTGGGGGGCACAGGGCTGGGTGTGCAGGAGGTGGGGTGGAGGCTGGGGATGCTAGGGGATAGGATGAGTGTGCAGGGTAGGGGAAGGCTGGGGGTGCCAGGGGATGGGTGGGGGGGACAGGGCTGGGTGTGCAGGAGGTGGGGTGGAGGCTGGGGGTGTGTGGGGGGGCTGAGTGTGCAGGGGCTAGGGGGAAGGCTGGGGGTGCCAGGGGATGGGTGTGCAGGGGGCTAGGTGGGGGGAGGGCTGAGTGTTCAATAGGATGGGCCGGGGCTGGGGAGAAGGGCTGGGTGTGCAGGGGTGGAGGGGGAAGGCTGGGGGTGCCAGGGGATGGGATGGGTGTGCAGGGGGATGGGTGGGGGGCACACGGCTGGGTGTGCAGGAAGTGGGGTGGTGGCTGGGAGTGTGTGCAGGGGCTAGGGGGAAGGCTGGGGGTGCCAGGGGATGGGTATGCAGGGGAGTAGGGGGATGGTTTGGGTTAGTGACCAAACCATAAATAGAACCCAGGCGTCCTGGCTCCCAGGCCCGTGCTCTAACCCCTAATCTGGACCCAGCAACCCCTTTGCGCTCCCTCCTCCATGAGGGACTCCGGCCTGGGGCCTTCTCCGGTCGTCCCTGCCGGGGCAGGCCGAAGCCGAGGGGGGCGCCGTGCAGGTGGGCGCAGGTGTTAGGGCCGGGCGCTGTGCTCCGATGGGGAAGGCCCGGTCTGTTTCCTGGGCCTGCTGCCCTCAGGACTCCGGGGCTCTATCCTCAGCTCTGCGAGAGTAGTCGAGGGGCTAGAGCAGGGGATGGGTCTCTCGGACTCCTGGCCTCTAGTCTCCACCCTGCCCCTGAGTTGGCGGAGTCCCACCTCCCCTCCGGAGCGGGGAGGATCCTGCCCGAGCTGCTGTGCTCTCTTGCTCACGGGTCGTGCGTATAACGGGCTGAGAGCCCCCCATGGAGCGTGGCGAGAAGACGAGGCCCCCGATTTCCCCGCTCTCTCTCTCGCAGAGCATCACCGGGCACTTCTGTGCTGCCCACGAGGACGAGGCGATCATCAGCTGCGGCTTGGACCAAAACCAGTTTGTCATTTCCGACAGCGAGTTCCCTGGCTCCACCCGGATCCTTCTAAAGGTCAGGAGATGCGGGGGGCGTCTGCAGCGCTGGGGGGGGGGGCAGGGAGGAGGCACTTGTATCTAAACCGATGGGCTTGAGGGGAGTGAGCTCGAGTGGCTAGAGCCGGGGATTGGGCGTCAGGACGCCTGGGTCCCCCACTCCTCTCTGGGAGGTACTGTGTTCTAGCAGTGAGAGCTGAACACTGGCTGTCAGGACTCCTGGGTTCTATTTCTGGCTCTGTCACGGACTTGCTGCATGGCCTTGGGGCAAGCGTATGTGCCTCAGTTTCCCCACTTGCAAGCTGAGAACAGTCCGGTTATATCTGTAAAGTCCTCAGTGCTCCCCGGCTGGTCAGTGCCATGTAACTGACTAACGTACAAGAGCCCAGGGCGTTTGCTGGGAGGAGGAAGGGGCTTAGCCTAGGGTCCTTGCCAAGGAAAGTCGAGCTGGTTCTGAGCTCCGAGGCTCCATGTGGAACATGACTGGGTATGTGATATTGGCTGCCTGCATCGGCCGCGGATCCTGTCTGCTCCTCATACACTTGGCGTAGCAAGAAGGGTTGGCCCAAAATGACCCCTCTGCTGTGTTAAGCCCCAGAGGTGGCTGCATGTCACAGCTGCTGCGTGTGGAAACTCGGTGAAGCTCTTTGGGATGAAAGGTCCGACGGGCCCAATCCGGGAAGCTGTGGTCTCTTGCCGTGACGCCGGCTGAGGCCTGGTGTGACTTTCTCCTTTTCCTTCCCCAGAGACCGTCCTTTTGTCCCATCAAGCACCTGGAGGAGAGCCAGGCTGCCGTGCTGCCGGAGGCGCTGCGAGGCCGCGGGGTGGACGTGGGGGTGGCCGTCGTCCTGCAGTCCGTCGACAGGAGAGTCTTGCTCACGCGAAGGGCCAAGAATCTCAGCATCTTCCCCAACATCTGGGTGCCCCCCGGTGAGAGGACGCGGACGAGGCTGGCTTAGGAACACCCGAGCCAGGGCGCGGGCACTGCCATGGGGACCCAGGGATGCGTCTAGCTGGGGTTTCCTGTCAATTGCCTGCCTGACCCATGGGGGGCGAGAAGAGAGATTCTGTGATCATTGGAAGGGGGTTGTTTAGAGGGACGAGTCGGAGACTGGGAACTGAGCCTCTCAAGTCGTATTCCCAGGTCTAGGAAAGGAGTGTGGGCTAGTGGTTAAAGACAGTGATTGGGAGGCAGGACTCCTGGGTTCTATTCTCAGCTTTGCCACTGACTTTGTCGTGTGACCTTTGCCGAGTCAATTTCCTTCTCTCGGGCTCCCTCCCCGCTGTCCTTCCCTAATGCACCGGGGTGTAACTCACTAGCCGTGTGCAGATCCTGCAGTGAAAGGCGCTAGGGCCGTGCAGAGAATGAACCAGTGGGAAGCTGGAAGGAAATGAAACAGCCCAGCCCTTTGTTAAACCAGCCCAGCAGGGAGGAAAAACGCTGCTGCCGGGAGATCGGCCCCTGCCATGGCTGGAGTGTTTGTCCTGCTAGGATTGTGTGTTATGTGTGCCGGCCAAGAGGCCCAGTCATGGATCAGGTTCCCATCGTGCTTGGTGCTATACCGACCCCGAACAAAACAGTCCCTGCCCTCCTTCCTCCAACCCACCACGGGCTGTGAGCCTGCCGTGGTCCAGAACCAGCAGCCACTGGGAGCATCTCCGTTGCCTCCAGGAGGCGCTGGACCTGTTCGCTGTGCCACTGACCCCTCCCGACTCTCTCCCCTTGCAGGTGGGCACATGGAGCCAGACGAACAGGTATCGCCTCGACCCGCCCTGCGGATTCCATTGGGATTGGTTTGAATGGGCGAGTGGTGCTGGGGCAGGTGGGGAGCGGAGGAGAAGTTTGAGCCCGGGGGGGGATGGGAGGTGAATAAAGAGGGGGGGGGAGGAGGAGGAGCAGCAAGTGGGGGGGATCTCTGTGCCTATTTGGGGAAGGGAAGGGGGGATAAAGCTGAGCATAGTGTGATTTTCAAAGGGGAATGGGGGTAGGGGCTGCTTAGAGCCAGGGACGGCATCAGAGCTTCTGGGTTCTCGGTCTGACTCTGCCACGTAGCTGCTGCGTGGCCTTGGACGAGTCACTTCCCCCTTTTGGTGCCTCAGTTTCCCTATCTGTAAAGTGGGGTTGCCAGCTTAGCATGCAGGAAGCTCTTGAGTTCGGTGGCTAGGGGGCGCTGGTGCCGCACCAGGCTGGATTCCAGAGCCCCGGCGCTGCAGGACGTGGGCAGGCGGTGCCGGGCCGGCTCTCACCTCGCTGTCCCTTGACCGTAGCTGCTGGAGGCGGGCCTGCGGGAGCTGCAGGAGGAGACAGGCTTGCGGCTGGAGCCGGGTGGCTTCTCCTGGCGGATGCTGGGCCTGTGGGAGGTAACTTCCCCCTCTCCTGACCTGGGTCACGTGGAACCGCTCGGCCCATGCCAGGCGCGAGCCTCTCCTGGGTGGGGGCTAAGGGACCCTGTCCGTCAACCAGCAGCAGGAGCTGACTCACGCCTCTCCTGCGGACCAGCCACTAGGGGGCGATGGCTTCCCACCCTCACCTAGTGCCAGCCACATGGCCACAGGTTGGGGATGAGCGCCCCCTACTGAATCACCAGCACTCAGCCGCCCTGTCCCAGGGTTTGGGGCGAGGCATTGCTGGGTTCAAGAGAGTGAGCTCAGTCCCCCATCGATGGCTGGTGGCCAGGGACACAGCCCCATGCTCTGGCTGCCCCTAAACCTCTGACTGCCACCAGCTGGGACTGGATCCCTCACTGAATGCCCTGGTCTGTTCATTCCCCCTGAAGCACCTGGCACCCGCCGCTGTCGGAGACAGGATTCTGGGCTAGATGGACCCTTGGTCTGACCCAGCCTGGCCAGTCTTATGGGTATTGCTGGAGAAGGAAGCGGAGGGCTCAAACCTTCTTGGCCATTTAAGACACTTGTTCCCCCCACCAGAAGTTGGGGTGTCAGCCCTGCTCTCTTGACCCAATTGCTCATGTAATGGTGCTGTTTAAACAACTGCAGCGCCCTGCCCCAGAGGCAGCTGCATTTCACTGAGGGGGTGAGCACAAAGCGCGCTAGAGGCCTTCAGCCCGGGAGGAGTTCTGGTGTTCCAGCCCTCGCTTTCTGCCTCTGGGGCGGGGCGGGGCATTTCCTACCTCCTTGTTCTCCGTCTGCGCAGTCCGTGTACCCGCCCATGCTGAGCAGAGGGCTGCCGAGGCGGCACCACGTCGTCACGTACCTGTTGCTTCTTTCCACCGAGAGCCACCGGCAGCTGCAGGTGAGCGCCCCCGAGAGCGTGGGTGGGGAAACGCTAAGGGGAGCATTGCTGGGGGGTGACTAGTGACCCCTGACGGAGGGGACTGCCCGGCCCTGGAGAAGATGGTCACGAGAGATTACGTAGAGAATTATTCTTACGTGCCCTGATATACAGTCCATTGCCCGGGCTTGCTGCCCCCAGACCCCACCCTCCCCAGCATCTTGAAGGCATCCTTAGGGGTAGTGAGCAGAACAGGTCTCCTACATACAGCGCCCCAGGCACCGGGCCTCAGCCCTGGGCGGGAGGGACCCTTCGAGGAATTCACCGTCCACAGCCTGTTCAGACCATGGCTTCTCTGCTGAGACGGGCAGGTACCGGATGGAGACGACCAGCGCCTGCCCCTTAGGTTTGACGGTGACTCTGAGCCGGCTTAAAGGCCTGTCTCTGGCCCCTTGCCTGGTCCTGCCCATAGCCCGATTGGTCACCGGCGGCAGAGCCCCCGGCACTCAGAGGCACGGCTTGGATTTCAGACGAGGATCCAGGCGGACGAGAGCGAGGTGAGCGCCTACGCCTGGCTGGACTCCCACGTGCTGGAGTGTGTCGCGGCTGTCGAGGACGGAGCAGAGAACCCGGGGCACGTGCCCACCAACCTCCCCCCAACCGTCCAGTAAGGAGAGTGATTTGCCAGCCCAGCCCGGCCTGTTTTCCTCTACGAAGGGGGAAGGGGAGGAATGATGCTCTTCCCTTGGAGAGACAGGCTGCATGGTCAGAGGCAGGGCTGTGCTCCCCTGCCTCTGAAATGCAGCCAGGTCTGGGGAGGAGCATTGCAGCATCCCAATGGGAAGTGGAGACGAGCCTCCGGAGGGCAGAATGGAAGTGGCTAGGTTGGGATTTGGCCAGCGGACACGGGGTTAACACGCCTGGGCGGAAAGGCTCTTTCTTGGCCCCCAGGCTGGGGGTCTCTGAACAGCAGCCGCTCTTCTGCCCCTATGCTGGACAGCAGCTGAGGGAGGCGAGTCCCACGCCCCAAAACTTCCCCTCGGCTTCTTTCATCTGGTCACCCAGGGCTAGATGGTCCCCCAGGCCAGGAAGCCACAGCTCCTACTGCCGTCAGCACCTGCCCTGGTGGGTGGGGACAAGCAGGGGGTGGGCTTTCCGGGTCCCAGGTACCGCCCCCCAGCAGGGGCAGGGGCCCTGGCTCCAGTGCAGTCATGGAGGGGGGGTGGAAGCTGCCCTGTAGGTAACTCATGCTAGAGCCATAAAGCCAGGGGGAAGCTAGCCCTGGCCTGGCAGGAAGCAAAGGCCCCCTGGTGCCCCAGTGAGGATTCAGCCTCAAAGCCCATGTCCCAGCCTGCTGGTGCAGGAGACCAGGCCCCTGGAACAGAAGCCGGCTTGTGCTTTGTTCCCAGGCTGGAGCTCGGCCCCCCTAAGAGCAAGACTGGCCTGGAAGCTGCAGCCTGCCTTCCCCGCTGACTTCCATTATGATCTATCCAGAGCCACGGAGCTGAGCAGGGGCTCGGCCCGGCCCATGGAGCTTCCTACGGCGACCTTCCTGAACACAGCCCCCGCGGTGGGGGAAGATGTGGAACGGGTCAGCACCGGGACCAGGTTTGCCCTTCGGCTCTGGCTAGACACCTTAGCCAGGCGAGACAAGTGAGCAGCGAAATTCCAGGCCCCGGCCTCCCCGCAGGGCAGACAGCCCGGGAGCGGAGCGGCCGCCTCAGTGCTGAGGGGCCGGCGAAGCAGGTCGGCTCTGTCACCACCTCCTGCCCTCGGACCTGGTTTTACCGAGCACGGCTACAAGAATGAAGTTCCTTCTCACCGCTCCAAGCCCTATCAGGAAGGGACGGTGGGGAGTGGAGTCGCTCTCTGTCCCTCCCGCCTATGAAGGAAGCGATGGACAGGTGGTTGCAGCCCCTTACGAAGGGGAAGGCAAGTCCTGAATGGACTAGGTGGGAGCGCCATCACTAAGCCCAAACTCCAGCTGCCTAGGACAGGGGGGAGGCGTTCATGGTCTTGGAAGCCAGAGTATGGAGAGAGACGTCGAGTAACATTAGAGTAACTGCCCCTGCCCTAGCCATCGAAGTGTCTTGCTTAGCCAAAGGGTGCACTGAAGAGACAGCGTGTCAGTGGTTTGAGCTCAGGACTTCAAGCAAGGAACTCCCCTTCCAGTTCCGCGTTCCACTGACTACTTCATGGCCCTGCCTCAGTTTCCCCTTGTGTAAAATGGGGCTAACTCACCCTTCTCCCCAGGTCCCAGCTGCTCAAATCCAGCTTGAAGAGAGGGGTCTGGCTCCACCAGTAACTGACACCAGCACAGTGAGGGGTGTGTGTTTTGAACTTTATTATCTAAAAGGTAGTTTGCATATACAGAAGTGTTGCAAATAATAAACAGCTGGCTATCAAACGGACAGAATACATAAACCAGAGAAAGTGGCTAGCTGCTTTTTAAAGATGTCTAGATAATGTTTACCGTGTGTGAGAGCTTATAAAACACTAAGGGACTTCAGACAGTATCAAAACCCGAGACGCTCCTTTACCCGCCCCCTCCCCCCCCCTCCACACACACCCTGTACACAAACAACTTGTATGTACAAAACTTGAAACAGCCAGCGCTCCCTGCAAAGGCTTAATACCTTCATGTCTGTCTCCTCAGCTTCTAGCTTCCTCAGCCACCACCTGTACGTAACACTGAAAGTACCTGCCTCTCAAAGGGTACAGTGGAGCCACTGTATTGTCACGTGAGTTGATCAGCCTGTAGCTGGCCCTGGAGGCTCTTGGCAGGAGACAGTACAAAGGACAGATGGGGAGGGTTACAAATGTGTGTAGAAATCTGCCTTTCCTGGGAGCTGGTCTGTCTGTCTGTCCGTCCCCCCTCCCCCCCAACATCAGAACTTTAAAAACCCACAAACAATTATGTTCCCACTGAAATGTACACAGTACATTTGTTCTGGTCCTAAGTCCCTTTTCAGCTTGGTGCTGGGAAGATGAGCAGAGAGAAAGGGGTTTGCACAAGTCCAGTAATCTCTCAAAGCACCATTTTTCCAAAAAGCAAATCTTCTACGTAGCACTTCTTCAAAGGAGTTCACACAAGTGGGGGAGGAGAATTCTCCTTGTTTGACAGAGAGCTAAGTCTGTCCCTTGGAGATTGTCAAGTGAAAAGTACCGAGCAAGCTAGTTCTGAGGCCTGGTATTTTGAAGGAGACTGTAGTAGTTAGTTCATCATTTTCCAGCCGACCGCTCTTTAAATGAAGAGCTGGAACGGCGACAGCTGGACTCGTCCCTCTCCAAAACAGAGGAAAAATGATTAGCGCAACTAAACCTGGGTGAGGAATACAAGGTAAAGCTGCTATTCCTCAGTGGGATTTACCACTTTTATTGCATTCAGAATTCACTACAACTATGATGCAAGAACCATTAAAGTCACGGCAGGATTCTGGGCACAGCTACTTGAATCCTGAGCCCGGACCACCCTTCTCCAGAAATTGGTTTGTTTTAAAGATCTTGATGGGGACACTTGGGGGGGCAGAAAAAGGTGCAAAAAAATTGCTACATATTATACCTTTCTGAATGCCATTTTGACAGTCTTGATGCATCGAACTCGTGCCAATCTTGCTACAGTAATAACAAAAATGAACTTGGCAGTAGGTACTTGGGGTAGTTTAGCGAGACCTCGGTTACGCAGGACACTCGAAGCAGCAGCTGTGATGCTGTAAAGGTTACAAACTAAGGTATACATTTAAATACATAAATAAATTGTGCAACAGGCAATGCGCTGTCCCCGTGAAGGCACTGTAGCGGGGACAACACAACCTTCATTTAGTCCTCAGGAGATACAGACACACGGAGGTCTTTGGAGTTTTGGATGTACAAAAGCTGCAACGGAAAATATAGATATAGCTTTGTTCTCTGTACAGATCTGGGCTGGAAATACTTAGGAGGAGGAAAACAAATCTACATTTTAAAAAAAATCCATCGTAATTACAACCGAGAGACTGGGCCGAGCTGCCCGGTGCCTCCGCGAGGGATGGGAGACAAAAGCCCTGGCAGTCACCTTGCTACGCCACCACTTGATACTGTCCTATCTGCAGGAGGGTTCGCAAGCGAGAATCCCTCCCCTGCTTCCCTCCTCTAGCATCCCAATAAAGAACTGCATCAACCCACGTGTAAATGGGACAGCAATTCAAATGGCCTCTTTTTGTCTTGATTCTTACAAAAAAACGGGCAAGTCGTAATGAGGACACAAAACTAAAACAGCAGCCAGGAAAATGACTGATTTTACAGGGCCTGTGGGTGGTGAACATTCATAACTAAAAAGTTAACGTTTCCTTTCCTGCGCTACTCCTAGTGCCACAGGTTGTTCAAAACATTTTTAAAAACCTTTTTTCTCTCCCTGAAGACGGATTGATCGGTTTCTCATTCTGGTTCTCACCCACTAGCACGTTCAGTTACAAACACGTGAGGTTTGCACTGGAGTTTGGAGAACGGATTCGCTAAGCAGAGCTGAGTTTGGGGCCCAAGGACGTTGCTTCGGATCATATAATCAAGGCCGAGGTGGGAGGGAACCTCACCTGCTTAATGGAAGCACTTAAGTGCCGTAAGCTGCAGATTCACCCTCCCCTGAGGGGCTAGCTCTCTGCTGGGGAGCGTCCATATTTGTTGGATGGGGTTTGGAATCAGGGCTCAGTTACAGCATCTGTTTTCCTGCCCATTTGGCTATTTAAACCCTGGGACAGCAGAGGTCCTCGGCACAGCATGGTAGCTGGAAGCCTCTTTCTGAGTCACCAGCTCTTTGCTCTAACCCGGGGTTGGGAGGGCAGACCCCCCAGGGAAGGAGGGGAGCAAAGAAGAGGATCAAGGAGTGAAGAATGCCATAGGAGCCCAGAGCCAGCTCAATCCCTACTGCCACAGCGCTTGTGCATAAAAGCAGCGGGCAGCTCCCTGAAAGACACCCACCAACCTTCCATCCATGCCTGGACTCAGACACATTTCTCTCCTCACCCCGCTCCGGGGAGTCAGCAAGAGTGTGGTGCAAAGGGATGCATGCAGAAGGTCACATCCGCAGGGGGGGAAATGGCTGCTAAGTCCTTCTTTGGCCACTAGATGGTGCTGTTCTAGCAAGGACAGCAGCAAGGTGGGGATTATCCCTGTAGGATCTTTGGGCAGAATCCTACCAAAAATAAAGTTAAAAACACTGTTTTAAAATGGTCTTGAAACACAGAGGTTCGCATTTACCCCCTGACCACCGGCACCCCCCAGCACTAGTATGCTCAGGCGGGCGCGGGCGGAACTGAAAGCCCCGCCTGTGTGGCTCCAAGGTTTGGACTTCACAAGGGAGTTGCCCTGACCGACACACACACTTAAGTGCCGGTATTGGTTGGGTCCTTTCCATCCCAGACAAAAGCCCAACTCGACAGCAGCTGCTGAAAATCGGCTTTTCTCTCCCATCCTTGGGGGACAACGAGATGCCAGCGTGCCCCGGACCTGGGGTTAGTCTAAGGAAATGATGTCCGACCTGCAGCCCGGGAGAGCTGCGCTGTTACTCATTGCCCCGCTATGCCCATGGCTCTCCCGCAGCGTGTTCGTGGAGACAATGCTGCTGATGCGGCTGCTGGCGGGGCTGATGCTGCTGTGGGATCCTGCCATGACGGGAGCCAGGGGGTTCATGAAATGGGTAGATGTCCCTCGGTACTGGAAGAAATGGCTCAGGGCGTCCTGTTCATCCAGGGAGGTGATCACGGAAGGGCTGTAGTGCTGCAAGGCAAGGGATGGAGCATCATCAGACTGGGCGCCCATTCAAAACCCTCCCTGCTCCCAAACCCCCTTCGGTGCGTAGAGCGCGGGCGGTGCCCGATCTGCAAGGGGAACAGACAGCACTGCAAAGCAGCAGATTCCACTGCTTGCGCTACCGAGAGGGGGAAAGGGAACAGCAGGCCAGGAGAGAGTTGAGAGTCACAAGTGATACTCCTGAGATTTGGGGGAACTGTACCAGTTTACCAAGACTTCACCTGAGCCAGCTAGCGCCTCCCGTTTGGTATAACCCGCCAGAGAGCTTGGGCTTTGCTGTAGCTGGCACGCCATGCCAGGTTAGAATGGCGCATCTGAACAGGAGACACGAAGTGGTGGCGAGACAAGGCCCAGGAAAGAGAAAGGAGCCTATTGTACCAAGCTCCCCTAAGTCAGAAGAAGGTATTTCTAGCTAGCTCTGTCACCAGCTCTGCCCTGAGTCACCTGTGAAAGGATCAAATGCCAGGCAGGCAGAGAGCAGCCCCTGGTGAACAACAACAAAAAAATATATATATACGCCCACTTTCTAAACTGCACTGCGAGTTTGTCCAGATTCCCTAGCAGGTAAGTGATACATTTGCAACTCAGCCCCCTACCCCCTCCCAGAACCTGGAGTAGTGAGGCAGAGTGGAGAATACAGGTGCTAGTAAGGAAAAGAAGAGTCATGTATCGAAAGCAAGAATCCAGCATTCGAAGCCACAGACAGCACATGGACCATTCCAGACAACAGCAATGGAACCTAAAGGCATGTGGCTGTGCTTGGCCATGTGAATGTTGGCCACATCGGGCCCAGATTGCTACAATGGAGGAGGAGGATTGGCTGACAGGAAAAGGACAGGGGTTACTGGTCTACATATTTGCCAGGGAGGAAAAAGAAGAAAGAAAAAAAAAAAAAAAAAGAGAGAGCGAGCGAGCCCCCCAAACAACCTTACCTGATTTTCACTTTGAAGGAAGGTAAACAAATCCAGACCTAGAAAAATAAAAGGGGAAAAATATCTTAATGGTAAATAAAGTTATGGGGGAGCGGGAAGGAGCCAATTTGTGCTAGATTTTAAGAGTCAACGAATGGGATGGGATCTAATTGCTTCTTTAGAGACCGTTACATCCGGATCCACCTCAGCACTGTAGGTCAGGAACGGACTGTGAGGGCTGCCTTCTTGGCCAACACCAGGGAAAGAAGTGGGGACTTTCAGAGCTAAAAGCATAAACTGCTACAGCTGGAGCTAACGAGCCCAGGCTCTGTACCTGCGCGTATCCTCTGGAGATTGGCAGAGGGAGGGACCTGTGGCGCACACTCCCCAGTGGGCTACAAAGCCCTCTGTAACTGATCATGTAGCCGTGGTGCTGAAATATATCAGAGGCCAGATTCTCACGTGTACGGGTCTGGCAGCGTTGGGGAACCTCAAAGCGGGTGCGAGTCCCATCATCACTGGGCAAAATTTACTAGCACATCTGCCTATAGGATTCACTTTAAATAAGAATCCTTAACACCACGCACTGCTGCAGTGCAGCCATCTCGGGGGTGGAACGCAGCAGCGGTTTAACTGCGCTCAGCAACGCTACTGAGCAGCTGAGGATGGGGGAGTGCAAAGCATGTTTACAAAAGGAAGCTACAGGTGGAATTTAGGGAGGCAATGTCCCAAAGCAGAATGGCCCAGATGCTGGTGTTGACAACATTTGTCTTGCAAAATGCACCCTAGATCCTTAGGGTCACAAAGCTCAGGGCTAGCGCTGGCCAAAGTGTTCTGGGGGGTTTTTTGCCAATAAATTTAAGACCCGACACTGTTGCCTGGGATGGGGGAGACGGAATCACAACTCTGGAACAGGGACTTGAGCTCAGATTGACCCCCTCCCTGGTGAGCACCCCACCCACTAGGCTACAGGCTACTCTGGGGTGCGCTGCCCTCAGCCTTTTCTGTTGCAACTGTTCCAATTTGCATAAACTGTTAAATATTCATTAGGCCGAAGAGAGAGACACTCTCTAGGCCGGTGAGTAAGGCCTCACCCAGGAGGGAGGAGACATGGGTTCAAATCCCTCCTCTGATTCCAGCAGAATGAAATGAAACTTGTTGTACAACCCGAAATGGACACCCATGCCCTGTGTGCTGATGCCAGACAGCTAGAAACCAGCTAGTTTATCAAAGCTTCCTAACAGGCCAACAGCCAAGGCATGGGACTGGAAATTAGAACACGGCTCGTCCTGTCTCTGCCACTGACTTGCTGTGCAACCTCAGGGCAAGTCACTTTCTCTCTCTCTCTCTCTGTCCCCATCTGTAAAGTTGGAACTTTAAGGTCTCCTTCAGTGGGGCCCGGCAAGTGATTTTTGTGAAGCACTTGGAGAGACTCAGGCAACAGGAAGCTGGTTTCTAGATCAGTGAACTGTTGCCTTGCAATCTTAGATCAGGCCGGAGGAGGTTGCAACCGAACGACAAGTCTCTCCACTCTTCCAGGGTGGAGCCGCCTGCCTCCATTTCCCCTCATGCCCAGCCACGGGAGCAAGACCAGGAATGGAAGCCTCTGGTCATGAAAGGCATTAACCACTAGGCCAGCTAATAGCCAGGTCTTCTCCATCCTGTTACTAATCATCAGCGTTCAATTTACCCTGCCTCACTAAGGAGCTCACCTGCAGGTCTGCAGAAATCTCGCACCAGGGCTGCTTCCTGTCTAAGAGAACTCCGCCGTTCAACTATACGTGCTCTGATCTGCCACGGTCATGACGCTGCTCCAAGCCTTGCAAGGCTAGACGAAAGAGCAGCCCAAGTGCCTTTGTGGGTTAGATCATACATAACTGATTGGGAGGCCATGGGCGCTGGTTGCTACAGCTGAGGTCTTGGTCTGGTAAACTGGTACAGTTGCCCGAATAGTTGATTTGGAAAGCGCTGCTCTCCTTACCTTGAATCTCTGATGGCACCTGGTAGGAAGGATGGTATTCAGGGATTGGGAGGCTGGAGAGATAGTCGCTGCCAATAGCTGCCATGGGAGGACTTCGAAGCACAGAGGATGGCTGGTGATCGACATTTAACACCCTGAAATGGAACAGACACCCAATAAGGCAGAGCAAAGCGACCATAACTCCGGGTGTGAAACACACCAGCAGTCTGCCCTTTAAGTCAGGGACAGTGAGGCACCAGGAAGAAACCCCGAGTGACAATACTGGGCACCAAGCAGCAGGCCCCACACCACCATGGGAAATGAGACACAGATGCAGTGTCACCATCGCTCCTGAACGCCCGGCCCCATTAGGCCTCAGCTGCAGGTGTCAGTGCTTATCAGAGACTAGCTGCCCTCTTGTGCAGCGCCTCCATCCTGTTCACCGCATGTTCCCAGAACCGTTATCGGCTGTCCTACCCATGCCTTCAGCTTGTGCATAGAGGGGAGCCAGTGTCATGCAGTGGGCAGAGCATTGGACTGGGACTCGGGAGACCAGGGTTCTATACCTGGCTCTGTCACGGGCCTGTTGGGTGACCTTGGGCACATCACTTCCCCAATCTGTGCCTCTGTTTCCCCATCTGTAAAATGGGGATGACGCTACTGAACCTCTAGTAGAAAGCATGCGCTGAAGTCTATGGATGGAAATATATTATTACTGGTAAGAGAAAGAACACGAGGTCACCTGTTGAAAGATACACTGCTAAAATAAAAATCACTAAAAAACCCCCGACTTGGATCTAAGGTACTTATATAGTCCCCGTTACAGCAGTACCTGAAAGCCTCACAACCTTTAGTGTTTATCCTCCCAACACCCCTGCGAGATAGGGAAGTGTTATTTATCCCCATTGCACAGAGGAGGACACCACCACCCTGGTCTTATCCATCGCTTGTTATCAGTAGATCTCATAGCAGGTCAGTATCATTCTCCCTGTTTTAATGATGGAGAAACTGAGGCCCAGATCCGCAAAGGATCTTCCACTGATCTCAATACCTTTGTGGATCTGGGCCAGAGAGACTATGGGTACATCTACACTGCAAAAATAATCATCATCACCACTACCACAGCCGCCGGTCTTGGAGCCTGCATCGACTGACTCAGACTTGCAGGGTTCGTGCCATCAGGTTAAATACAGCAGTGTAGATGTTCCTGCTCAGGTGGGGGGCCAGGCTGTGTCACCCAGCAAGGGGGGGTAGGTCTCAGAGCCCGAGCTCCAGCTCGACTGGGAACGGCTACATGGCTATTTGTAGCCCCATAGTACCATCCGCAGTCAGTTGACCCGAGCTCTGAGACTCGCTGCCGTGGGAAATTGTACCAGTGTAGACGTACTCTAAGTGACATGCACAAGGGCCCCTTCATCATACAGGGGCTGATCCTGCTGTTGTTGAAGAAGCAATGTAAGTCACAATCCCATCAGACAGCGTTTTCCAAAGCGTGAGGCACGCACTCCCAGAGGCACAAAGGCCTGACTAAGGAGGGGGCCCAACACGTGTGCCATGGCGAGAGGACAATGCCCAAATTAATCTCTCTCTTAAATGGGGTCTGACATTAGAAAAACAGACAAGAGAAAAGCATGGGCTGTCCTGCTCTACACAGAAATTATATGCACAAAAGTGGATGCAAACTCCTGCGTTTTTGTCCGTTAGTCAAATCAGCAAATAAACCACCGAAGTTGTCATGCCCATACTACATATTCCAGGCCTCTGAAATCAGTACAATTCCCCAATTCTGCTATATCTGAGTGGGCACCAGTTCAACACAAAGCAATTGTGAAACCTCAAATATAATGAGGGCTACACCGAGTTAGTGACACGTCACACTTTGTGAATTAAAAAAGGAGACACATGAATGAAAACAGCATCTAAGAAAGTGATACAGGCTATCAATCCCCATGCTTCAGGGAACGCTTTGATCATGGCCCAGGGTCAAGCCGAGATGTGCCTCCCACTCCCTTATACTATGGTGTCAATACAACTAGCAATGTTGTATTACTGCGAGGGTAGAGAGTTTGCCTTCCTCAAGCATCCTGTATAAACTTCCAGAGACAGGACACAGGACTACAGAGACCTCTGGCCTGGTCCAATACATTTCTTATCAATGGGACAAGCTGCCTCTCCTTGTTACTGTGACATCTGAAGCATACAGGAAAGAAGGCAAAGAGGAAAACCCAGAAAGGGTTTATAAGACGTGTCCTACCCCTTGAGCCCTACTGCCGATGGGATAGCCACAGTGGAGACAGGGCACTGTTTCTTGATAGGAGGCTCCTCTTCATCTGATGAGCTGTCCAGCGTGAGGTCGATGACCTCCACTTTCTTTTTGCTCTCCAAGGAGTGCTTTCCGTCGGAGCCCACGGCATAAAGGGAGCTGGCTGCAGAGAGAGAGGAAGCAGTTGGCCAAGGTAGCTGAAGGCAAAGCATTGCCCCCAAAAAGAAGCTTTGCATTTCTATAGCATCTTCCATCCGAGGATCTCAAAGCATTTTGCAAACATTAATTAAGCTTCATAATAAAAGTGTCATCCCTTGTTATAACAGACAGGGTATTAATACTGGCATCCTAACTAAATTTCAGCTCTAGTACTTGCATTCGGCCTACCTAGAATTACCCTCTGCAGTTTCAACTGGACATGGGATTCTTTTTTCTTTCCCATAGTAAGCGGTTATGTAGCACTGCTGTGCATTGTTAAACACCCGCCGTGTTTCTTGGCTGCACTTCAGTGGTGCAGCGATCCCCTTATACCGATTGTATTTCAAGTATCTGAAATGCTTTTGGACCCTTCCAACGAAAGGTGTTAGGGAAAAGCAAGACATTTTTAAAGAGATGGTGCCCATAGCTCCCGTACCCTCAATCCCATTGTACGTAGACGTCGGGCACACCTCCTGGTTTTCTTTCTTGGGCTTCATGGGACACCAGGAGCCATCTTCCATGAACTGAATCTCATCACAGTCTGTGCATGAGTTGAGGATTTCCATGAACAACCTGTCACGCAGATGAGCAAGAGCATAAGATGAAAAAAGCCATCAATGAAAAGACCCGCACCTCTGAGGGAGCCTGCCTGGCCCTGAACACTTGGGTGTTGATGGTGCAGACATGCGGGGATTGGATGGGGCTCGAGGACTGGTAAATGAAATACAGAGAATTATATTTAGAAGTCCCGGGTTCAAATCCAGTTCAGGCCAGGGCTGACCAAGAGTCAGGCTGGTCTATGTGGAAGGAGTGAGAATGTTAGACTAAGTTGTTCAAGGCAGGGACGGTTTGTACATACCAACATTAATGGATTAGCCTAAAAAGAGTTTCCAGGCTCGGGCTTGGACCCAGAAACCTACTCGGCTTACCCATCAATGATCAGGCTGTCATAGGGGGCTTTCTTATCACACACAGGGCAGGTCCATGTAGGTTTCTTCTCGTTCATCTGAAGGTAGAGCGCAGCGTCAAAGCACTGGAGGTGGGTGCAGGTAATGGCTCGGCAGGGAACTATTAGCCTCATCTTACCAAGCTGGAAGACGGAGAAAGGAGAAATTAACATGGTTTGATACAAAGCATTTCCATGGGGCACCATGAGAAACCAACAAGTTCCATTTTTTCCTATTCTGAACGTGCCCAGAGAGCCAAACTTATGCCAGGAGGGGTATGTAATGTAGCATCAACTAAGGCTTCACCATGGATGGGAAGCTGGACCTCCTTGGACCTCCCACCCCACACATACATACAAAGTGGAAAACTTTACACAGCCTTAGTCAGAATCACACATCTTAGGCTCTCCTTAGAAAACACTAGATACGTATGGGTGTCTATGCTGAAAAGTTTGGATCAACATTTCCAGCCAACTTTTACGCACGGGGAAAAGGGGCTGGTTTAATAAAAGACTCCCAAGGAGGAGACCCTTTTATAAAACCGGAACAGCAGCGTTAGTTTTGGTGTTACCACACGACATTTTTAGGCAAACATAAGATGGACGTAGAAGCATAGAGAACTCGCATAGAACCCACCGGACACATGAGAGAAACCCGTAAGCTCGTTGTCGCTATCTCGCTGTCGGGATCAGCTGTTAATTTTTCTTTGACTGAAAGGAAAAAAAGTTTCTCAGGTCTATCGAAAGTGTTAGTGATATTTTTAAGATTATATAACTTCATACTAGACGACTATACGGTATCTATCTAGGAAGTGTTTATGGAAGCAAACACATTATTTCTATTATATTAGACCCTAAAGGCCCCAATCGGGGCTCCCTGGGGCAAGATCTTACAACCTACCTTTAAGAGGAAACAACAGGTGGAAACGATAGACAAAGAACACGCTACCGGTGAGCCAGCATATGATTAGTGTACTAAGCAGCAAGCACAGCACACCAGCTGCCTAATCATTGTTAAGTGTTGGATAGACATCGCAGCACAGAGGGGTTTTAAAGGAGAGATTGAAAGGAGGAGGGCGGCATTGTGAATTTTTACGTGGCGCTCATCTCATGACGTTACCAGCAGCCAGGCAGTATAACCCCCTTCCCTCCACTCACAACTCGGGTATCTTTGTTTTCAACTGCGGTTCATGCTTTTCATAAAAATGCGACTTCTTGCATGTGTAACTTTATGCGTATGTGTGTTTGCAAGAGGGCTTATGGGAATTTGTGCTTGCCTAGTTTGCTGTAGTAGGATTCAGACCTATTCAGCAAGAGATCATGTACCAAACGGTTAAAAACCAAAGCAGCAGCTACTCACTCAGGGCCCGGGAGTGGTCTGGGTTCCGAATGCCCTTGGCTCTCAGCTTCTGTAGCAGCGTGACTGAAGTCAGCTGTTTCACCAGGTAAACTGACAGAGAGTAGTTCTATTGACAGAAAGACTGATGTTAGGCCTTCTAGCCTACAAAGCAAACTGCTAGAGAAGCGAGCTCGTCTCTGTTTGCAAAGCCTGGCGTAACTATACAGTGCTGTAAAAAGGGATTTTTAACAACTACTAGTGACACTTTGTACCTGTATTAAACCTTCCAGAATGTCTGTAAAGGCCCACAAAAAAAATAGGCCCTTTCAATGAAAAATTATTGTGCGTTCCCACACTAACCCTGCAGGGGGAGGCCTGGCTCCTTTTCAGGAGTTGCACCTCAGGTCTTTGGGGGTCCCTCAGCAGGGGTCTACTGGGATCAGCTGTCCCTCCCTCCACCCCCACTTTGGGTTTATCGAAATCCAACTTTTGGGGAGCCTCCACAAGGGTACCCATGCTTTAGGCCACTCCCCTTTGGTAGCTGGGCCTACTGTCTACAACAGGGGTAGGCAACCTATGGCACGGGTGCCAAAGGCGGCACGCGAGCTGATTTTCAGTGGCACTCGGACTGCCTGGGTCCTGGCCACCGGTCTGGGGGGCTTTCCATTTTAATTAAATTTTAAGTGAAGCGTCTTAAACATTTTAAAAACCTTATTTACTTTACATACAACAATAGTTTTGTTATATATTAAAGACTTGTACAGAGAGACCTTCTAAAAACATTAAAATGTATGACTGGCACGGGAAACCTTAAATTAGAGTGAATAAATGAAGACTCGGCACGCCACTTCTGAAAGGTTGCTGACCCCTGGTCTACAAACTGATCTGCCAATTGGCCGGCACTACATGAATTCTAGGGGTTCAATCCACTAGTCACACTTTAAGCTCCAGGGGACACATTTCACACAATTGCTCTAAACGCCCCTCTGGAATCTTTGTATGACCTGAGGACACTGGCCCCTTTGCCCCACTGTGGGAACAACCGCCTATCAAGGTGCCAATCTCCATATACATCACCCCCTTCTTCTTTTGCATACCCCAAAACCTTTTCTCATAAGCCTCAAGTGTTAAGTCAAACGTATGCAATAAGGCTCTCTTGAACGGTTCATAGTTCCCAGCATCAGTCCAGTGCACTTGGCTATGTGCCTCAGTGGTTTGGGAACCCAGTAAGGGAGTGACACTACACAGCCAGTCTGCAGAAGGAATTTGGTTCAACTCACAAACTTTTTCAAAGGTGGGGAGGTAGACATCTCTTCCTCCCTCCCCCGTCCTGGAATGGGACCAATAATTTAGCGCCTATGCCCCCTGCAGGGCGGGCATCCTACAGTCTCTCCCCACTTATTGTTCCCTTTTGTCTTTCAATCAACTGCTTTTCCACGTCCCGTTTCACGATCCTTTAGTAACAGGACCTCGATCTCCAGCCTCAGTTCCTCCATCCGGAGCCTTTTTGCATCCAGCTCTAGCTTCTGCCACCCCAACTCCAGAGCTGGGGAACTGAGCCCTGCAAATGTCCAGCTGCTGCTGCAGAAGCTGTGGCTACCGCCTCTGCCTCGGACTCTCTCAGAATCCTGCCTAGGTCTGGACCTCTGCTCCTGGCCTCCTCATCCTGCCCAGCCCCGCAATCAGCTTTGCCTTGTTTAACTTCCCAATGCTTGCCTCTCTCCCCCTGCACAGCTCTGTGATGTTCTTAGGGAGGTGGTTAGATGCTATTTTCTGCCGTTTTCTTTGACTAACCTCGTTTTTATTGCTACACGTCACTTATTGCAAAATACTCCTGCCTGTGGCATTCAGAATCTGCCCTTCTGCCACCAGCTGTCATGGATCGAGTGTCTGGCCTGTGCCCCAGCCTGTAACCAGTCTCTTGTGTGTGCCAGACCCCAAGGAGCCACAATTCTACAGGGGCAGGCCTGTGGCTTCGACGACTCCGAAACTGGGCCTTTGGGTGCCAGCACTCCCTGTGTCTCTCTGGGGCTCCCTGCAGCCAGTCCAGCCAAGCCAGACTCCTGTGGGAGACTTGCGCTACCCCTTCAGGGTGCCATGCTCTCAGGAAGTTATTGCAGTGACACCAGGAAGCCTTTTCAAAACAAGGTAACAGTTTATTAGTCACCTGGCCTGCAGAATCGGAAAGTCCTGAGGTTAGCAGAGAAGCAAAAGTTCAGACTGGCCAATGCAAGGACTTCACCCAGCCAAGCTCCTGTAGAATCCATCCTGACTCTCTCTCTCGCTCTCAGGCCTGGTTGACACTTAAAAATTAGATCAACCTAGCTGTACCTTTTAGTGAAGTCCCAGGTCAGAACTCTATCTCTGCTCTTACCCCAGCCACCTGACAACTTTCCACTTTGTTCCCCAGCTTGGGGCCTTTGCTCTGCTTCCCTGCGGAGAGGTAGAGGGAAATCTTCTTCTCGGCTGATGGGGACGAGATGCAACTGTCCTGGCCACTGGAGTTTGCATTGTCTCTAAGGATCCTTTGTTCGTATGTGTAGACTTTATTCAGTTTGTCAAGGACACTGGTGTCCAACCAGGCTGCTGCGTGAGTCAGACGCCTCATCCCCTCCCTTTACACTCAGTGTATAGCAATGCAAAGACCAAAGGGAAACCGAGGCATGAACACGGATAATACATATACTACCAAAATTCCCACATTTGTCACAGTGCCACACTACTACCCTCTATCGGATGTAATCAGAATTGCTGATCTGTGTCTCATAAGCCTTTTGCTGTTAATAGTTAACGGAGATTCTCTCTTAGCTCAAGCAGTCGGAGTCCATGCTTTCAGAGTAGGAGGTCCAGCGTCCTCTCCCTGCAGTCACCATGGGGAAGAGGGATAGCTCAGTGGTTTGAGCATTGGCCTGCTAAACCCAGGGTTGTGAGTTCAATCCTTGAGGGGGCCATTTAGGGATCTGGGGCAAAAAAAATTGGGGATTGGTCCTGCTTTGAGCAGGGGGTTGGACTAGATGACCTCCTAGGGTCCCTTCCAACCCTGATATTCTATGATTCTGAGTTGTCATTGTGCTGCACACCATAGCAATTATGAAAACCTAGGAGGCCACAGGTTCATTACAATATCTACCTGCCCAGGAGAAATCCTTTGGCTTAAAAGGTTCAGCGCCTGCTGTGCTTGATGTCACTTACCCTGCCAAACTCGGAGGACCAATTCACGATGATCGTATTGGGAACAGTTGCAGAAAGCCGCACCAAAGGAGTGATGTTGATGGGACGGCTCGGTCGTTTCGGCTCCACGCCATTTTTAGTGGGCGGCAGATAGCCCTGCAAAGGCAAGGAAGCTATTTGAGATCAACCAAGTTTCCTTATAGGGTCAACGCCCTGTGTGACACACTGCAAACCCTACTCTTCTATAGCTGGCTTTATCCGGAGATCTCGCTCCCCACCAGCACAACATCTGAACAATCAGAACCACGGAGGCAACACAATGGAATTTTAACCGCAGCCAATACAACATGGAATTGGAGCCAGTTTCATATTCTACGATCCGTTTAAATTTCACAACCAACTCCAAGCCCTCCTCCAATACGGACATGCACAAAGTGTTTTCTTTTAAGCAAACAGTTCTGGCTGCCGCTTTCTTGCAGGCTTTCTGCAAGGTTATTTATTATGGACAAAAGAGAGAGGTTTCTTGTCTCAGCATAAGAAGCTGAAGGTGCAATTCAGACTACACACACTATACCCGTGCTATAAGATTTAAGAGGCAGATAGTACACGATGGAATAGGAATCACTAAGACAGGGTCTTCAAAAAGACTGGGGCAATGTTTCCCTGTCAATGTCTGCCTCAGGAAGTGGGGTAAGTGGGGGTAAGAGTTACTCTTTCCATGTCTCTCTCACCAGGACGTTTGTGGGCTTGGGAGCAGAGCACTACAGAGACACAAGTAAAACCTCCAGCACTGTTTGAGAAAATGGACCACAATAGAATGCAAATTAATGAAAATTCACTGCTTTCCATTCCAGCTTAGTCATGTAGCACACATTAAAGCGGCTACAGACCCTTTATGCCTATCATGCCTTGTTCAGATTTATGCTCTTCAGGGCAGAGATCATCTATTCTCTATTACACACAAAAAGCGGCATTAGAAGAATGTCATTTAGTTACAAAGTCAAGCACTCAAAGGTTAGAAAATGCCAGAGTTATGGTTGCCCTCATAACCTTAATTTTGCCACAATTGTGTATCTATTCTGTGCACTAAATGAGAGAGGGGTCCTGTGGGGGGTGGGGGGAGTAAGTCAATAAGTAATAACTATCATAATGCATTCACACACGGGACATAACCGAGGTTGCACAGGTGACTGTAAAGGGAGCATTTCATTCCTTTCAAATGCTTGGTTTTGAAACGGAAATAATCTTCTTTTAATGGAGTTTTTGTATGTAATTTCCTAGCTTTTGGTTCTTTTTTTTTTTTAAAAAAAGAGGAAAAAATAAAACCAAATTCCATTACCGGAATTCCCCTATTCTGCATTATCAAGAGGGATTTGAGCCCTGAACCTTCAGCACTGCAGCGGGGGGAATCTGGCAACTTCCCGGCCAAAAGGAGTTTTCCAAACCCAGAATTATAAGGGTACTAAAATAAAGCTTTATAAGGACTCAACCTTAATTATGAAGAGGCCACTTCCAAGCCATGATATTAATGGAGGTCAACAAACTGGGACATTAAGGTGGTGATAGACTCACCTCAGAAAGGCTCAGTTCAGAGGAACACCCAAAGGTTTCACAGGACAAACCTGAAACTCCTTAACGGAGCCTGATTTTCAGAAAGCGAGTGGTCCAGCGCTTTCTGAAAATCAGACCCATTTAAGACATCTAAAGATGGGAGCCTAAACGACAAACCACCCTCCCCCTCTGAAAATCCTGGCCCCAGTGCTTATCACCCCCACTTAGATCTATTGAACTAGGCCAGAAATCTCACAAGCAGTACAGGTTCTCAAGTGAGATTTCTGTTAATTCTCATTTTGGGTCAGGTTGAATTATTGCAGGATCAGCTTCTCTTATGCTATTCTGGCACTTCTGCCTTCACAGTACAAGTTATAACCAAGTGGCTTAGTGTTCAATTAGAGGAAGAGGCAAAAGTTTGGGTAAGTTATTCCTTCCAAACCAGTTCACCAGCATGTAACGTAAGATCAGTATGACATTCTAATGGCACCATTCAGTTCTTAGAGCCAACTTTGAATCTCTGATATATATGCATAGCTCCCACAAAACTTAGCGGGAGTTGTGGTTGCAGACTTGAGGGCAGAATTTGCCCCTCCCTCCCCCCCCCCAATATAAGCCAGGAATGAGGTTTACTCACAGGCAGAGGGCAGAGTTTTCCATTGACCTTGACAAATAAATTAGGAGGGAAATAATCTTCTTGGGGACAGCTGGTTTCACACAAGCAAAACCTAAGAAGCGGGAGGGAGAAACTGGCAAATGAGTGGTGACATTCACACAAAATGGCAGCTAAAACTTTTCTTTGGGGAGAGAAAATTTTTCAGGCTAAAAATATCAATGTCTGGAATACATGCGAGTACACGAAAATGTCACCTGTACAACAAATATATTCTACACACTCCACACAGAAGAAATTCCATAGATGACAGCAACTAAAACCAATTACTAGTGTGCACCAGGCATGTCCCAGACGGGGGGAAATCAGTGATCTGGTCTGAAAAACCTAAACTCCCCAGAACCACACGTTCAAAGTCAAGCCATGTTGTCTTAAACCTGTCAGCCTTCCACGGCAGATAAACTGAGCTCCATTCAGTTTCCCATGTGGGGATATTTTGGATGAGGCCTTAAAAACGGATGCCCTGTCTGCTACTTTAGAGTGAAGGTTGAATTTTCCTTGTTCTCACAGTTAAAATTCCCACGCAACCAGCTATTATGAACATGCTTGGTGCCATATGGTTGCTGCCCTCCATCCCAGAGAGGAGCGTTCTTCAGTGGTGCAGCGTCTATAAATTACCCGGCACTTCCGAGTGAAAGGAGCTACAGAAATTTATAGTCATTTAAAAATAACTTACAACCATCTGAGGAACTAAAATGGAATTACATTTATCTGAAAGTAAATCTTGCAGCAGGAGGAGAGATTATTACTTAGGGTGTGTCTACACTTAAACCACTGCAACTACGCCACTGTAGTGCTGCAGTGTAGACACTACCTATGCCAATGGGAGGGATTCTCCTGTCAGCGTGGGTAATTCACCTTCCGGAGAGGAGGTAGCTAGGCCAACAAAGAATTGGAGGGGAGGTCAGCATAATCATAGAATATCAGGGTTGGAAAGGACCTCAGGAGGTCATATAGTCCAACCCTCTGCTCCCAGGGGTGTGGATCTTTCACACCCCCAAGAGACATAGCTATGCTGATGTAAATTCCCAGTGTAGGCCAGCCCTTATATTCCTTCAATGCTCATCTACCACCACTTAATATCTTACAATTGCCTTCAATGGGCATAAAGATGTCAGCAAGAGAAATGCAAAATGGGATCGCATTCAAATTCTAATCCCATTTAATCAGATCATGCATTTTATTTTGTTTCAAATTAGGCTGCACTGCCAAAGAGAGACCACACCCCACATTGAAACCAGAGACTTGCCACACAGTCTTGAGTCAAATATGACACTTATCGGCTTTTTGTTGTGACATGCCAGGGCTTGTCCTACTGATGCAGATCCTTGCCACTACCAGGCCAGAATCTGTGCCTATTGTAATCTAACCTATCCTACTGCAGTCTCTGCAGGTCAGACAAAGAAGGATAAAATAGGGGGTTAGACTTCTCTCTCTTGTACTGAGGCATGGGAAGTTTTCAAGGTGAGGCATGTCTGGGAAAGTTGGGCCCAGATGCGGCTCCTATGATACAATTCTCATTTCTAACTCCCACATTTAAGTTTGCCAACTAGAGGCAACAGTTCCCACTGTAGCAAAAGAGAACCATTCAAACACCACAGAAGTTGTACACAGGCTTCTCTCTCAACACTAATGGAAGATAATGTACCCCTAAAAAATATGAAGAGGGGTGCTGGTTGAGACTGGTAGACCAAGGGAAAAAAAAAATATATATATATATATGTATATATGTCTCAGTCACACAGGTGAAATTTACAAAAGTCTTTCTCCCTAACTCATTTAAGAGAGCAAGAGGCCAGTAGGTTTCACAGTACTGTTTATGTACAAGAATGGAGCAAACAGAGCAGGGAAAAGGAGGTTAGAGAGCTTCTAATCAGAGGGACGTAACTCACTAGCTTGTTATTGCATGGTCACCACCCCAGAGCTGGCTGCCGCAATTCCTAAAGTATAGCTTGTGAAGCACTTTGGGATATTTATCCTTTAAAATAATAGGCACTTTACAAAAATGCAAGGTAGTTTAGAAATAGTATGTAGGAGTTGTGAACGGAATATTGCAAGTTTTAAGGTCAGCTGTGTGTTTTGCTTCCTGCTGCACTTTTAATAGTGACCCTTTAAAAAGAAAAAACACTTTTTAAAGCGTTTAAAAAAGGAAAGAAGGAAGAGGAGCAGATCAGGTCTACAGAAACAAAAAAGCTGGTTAAAAACAGCAGGATTGGATCTTCATCAGGCAAAACTTCCATGGCAGACGATGACAATTTTGCCAGATGACTGCAGCATGGACCATTAAGGAGGAAAAACAGAGATAGCATGCACTCAGTCTCCTGAAGTCTCACGCTGATTCTGCTTGGTTTAGTGTCTGACCACAGCTGCCTCTTCTCAGATCTTTGTCTTAATACACCACCTAAAGTTTCAGAATTCTACGAGCTCTTAGATATGCAAATCCAAATCACTGACTGCTAAGGCCTGATTCACCAAAATTATGACGCTACAGCCAAAACAGTGGCTCAAAGAAAAGGGGTTTGGTCATTCACTTTTCAGATCAAGATCACATACAAATGTTCTACCTCTTACCTTAATTGTACCTGTACAGTGTAGTCACATTTGGCACCTGGTAAGATATCTCTGCAACAGAAAACGAGCTCTTAAATGGCTGGCATTGCTTACTAGGCACAATGATAGTTACATCACTATAAACATTTCATGAACCATGACATCATAATATATCTTTTAGTACTAATGAAAAAAGGGCCCATGAGTTGTAAAAGCTACCTTCTGCTTTTGGTCACTCTGTTCTCTCTAGCAGCCAAAATCCCCAAACACGGATGTACAGCAAAATATTGCTGAATGGAAGGGAGGGAATAGACACACGGTGGAGAAAGAAGAGGAAGTAAATAAATCAGAAGAGACTTATTAGATCATCCAATCCAATCCCCTGCTAGTGCAGAGCTGTTTCATGTGCTAAAAGGGATAAAGTAAGCCAGCTAGAGTACCAGCAATGCAAACATGATCCTGAGGCCAGTTTTATATGTTTTTATCCAGTTGCTACATTAACTCTGATATGTATACAAAGTCAATCCCATTATACAGACTTGGAGTCAGCTCTTCAGCTTCTGTAAGGGGGATAGCACCACTGAGGTCAAGGCAGTGACGCAATTTACACCAGCTGAGGATCTGGCCCAGGGATTTTATTCCGTTATTGCAGTGAAAGTGCTCAGGGACACAAGCTCCCTTTCCCACGTCACCTGACCTCCTTGTCTGTTAGGGCTGGTCTACACTAGGTGGGGGTGGGGGGGGGGAAGAGGAAAGAATCGATCTAAGATACGCAACTTCAGCTACGTGAATAACGTAGCTGAAGTCGAATATCTTAGATCGATTTTTAAAAGTACTTACCCCGGTGCACAGGGCAGCAGGCAGGCTCCCCCGTCAACAGCGCTTCCTCCGCTCGCGGAGCTGGAGTTCCGGTGTCGACGGGGAGCGGCTCTGGGATCGATTTATCGCGTCTAGGCGAGATGCGATAAATCGATCCCAGAACATCGATAGCTACCCGCCGAATCGAGCGGGTAGTGTAGATGTAGCCTTAGTCTCAGCCACCAAACCTCTTGCCAAATTTTTCCTCCCCACTCCCCTCCTCTGACCTGGCAGTACTACTGAACGCCAAGTGAAAAGCCTGCATAAAAGCCATATGCAACACACATTGGGCAGACAGATCCTGAACAGCCAGCCATTTGCTTACCTAGAGGTGAGAATCTGCTGAACTTGCTGAGGTGTTAGGGCAAAGGTGAAGCGTGCCTCTTCAAACCGCTGGCTGTTTGTAGATGCTGTAGGAGAAAAAACATTATCTTGAACACAGGGCTGAGCTCTCTCTGCTCCTGGAAGGATAGTTGGTCGTCAGCAAGGCATTCTAAAAAACAATCTCCCACCCTTTCCACACGTAAACTGATCTACGATTACATAAGAACACATTGCATGTGGTATAAATACAGAGCAGTCCTTAGTCACAACTCTCATGGATTTCAATGGTAATTGTGCACAACCAAGGATTGTAGTCATAGAATCATAGAATCTCAGGGTTGGAAGGGACCTCAGGAGGTCATCTAGTCCAACCCCCTGCTCAAAGCAGGACCAACCCCAACTAAATTGTCCCAGCCAGGGCTTTGTCAAGCCTGACCTTAAAAACCTCTAAGGAAGGAGATTCCACCATCTCCCTAGGTAACCCATTCCAGTTCTTCACCACCCTACTAGTGAAAAAGTTTTTCCTAATATTCAACCTAAACCTCTCCCTCTGCAACTTGAGACCATTACTCCTTGTTCTGTCATCTTCTACCACTGAGAACAGTCTAGATCCATCCTCTTTGGAACCCCCCCTTCAGGTGGTTGAAAGCAGCTATCAAATCCCCCCTCATTCTTCTCTTCTGCAGGCTAAACAATCCCAGTTCCCTCAGCCTCTCCTCATACGTCATGTGCTCCAGCCCCCTAATCATTTTTGTTGCCCTCCGCTGGATTCTTTCCAATTTATCCATATCCTTCTTATAGTGTGGGGCCCAAAACTGGACACAGTACTCCAAATGAGGCCTCACCAGTGCCGAATAGAGGGGAATAATCACGTCCCTCGATCTGCTGGAAATGCCCCTACTTATACAGCCCAAAATACCGTTAGCCTTCTTGGCAACAAGGGCACACTGTTGACTCATATTCAGCTTTTCGTCCACTGTAACCCCTAGGTCCTTTCCTGCAGAACCGCTGCCCAGCCATTCGGTCCCTAGTCTATAGCAGTGCATGGGATTCTTCCGTCCTAAGTGCAGGACTCTGCACTTGTCCTTGTTGAACCTCATCAGATTTCTTTTGGCCCAATCCTCTAATTTGTCTAGGTCCCTCTGTATCCTATCCCTACCCTCCAGTGTATCAACCACTCCTCCCAGTTTAGTGTCATCTGCAAACTTGATACGGGTGCAGTCCCCACCATCCTCCAGATCGTTGATGAAGATATTGAACAAAACCGGCCCCAGCACCGACCCTTGGGGCACTCCACTTGATACCGGCCGCCAACTAGACATGGAGGCATTGATCACTACCCGTTGAGCACGACCATCCAGCCAGTTTTCTATCCACCTTACCGTCCATTCATCCAGCCCATACTTCTTTAACTTTCTGGCAAGAACACTGTGGGAGACTGTATCAAAAGCTTTGCTAAAGTCAAGAAATAGCACATCCACTGCTTTCCCCTCATCCACAGAGCCAGTTATCTCATCATAGAAGGCAATTAGGTTAGTCAGGTATGACTTGCCCTTGGTGAATCCATGCTGACTGTTCCTGATCACTTTCCCCTCCTTTAAGTGGTTCAGAATTGATTCCTTGAGGACCTGTTCCATGATTTTTCCAGGGACTGAGGTGAGACTGACTGGCCTATAGTTCCCCGGATCTTCCTTCTTCCCTTTTTTAAAGATTGGCACTACATTAGCTTTTTTCCAGTCATCCGGGACCTCCCCCGATTGCCATGATTTGTCAAAGATAATGGCCAATGGCTCTGCAATCACATCGGCCAACTCCTTTAGCACCCTCGGATGCAGTGAATCCGGCCCCATGGACTTGTGCTCGTCCAGCTTTTCTAAATAGTCCCAAACTACTTCTTTCTCCACAGAGGGCTGGTCACCTCCTCCCCATACCGTGCCGCGGAGTGCAGCCACCTGGGAGTGCACCAATTCTTAATTCCGTGTGCTTCTAACATGCCTTCCAGTCAGGGGCTCTCAAAGAAGGTCACAACACCAAGCAACATCACCCATGCAAGGTAGCACAGTATTGTCATCAGCACTGTACAGATGAGGAAACTGAGGCATAGAGAGGCAAAGCAGCTTACCCAGAGTCAGTCAGTCAATGGCAGAGCTGAAAATAGAATCCAGGAGCCCCCCCTCTTACCCTCTGATCTAATATTTTCACCACGTAACTTCCTGACTAAGCAGTAATGACCAAGGTGCATGGCATTTCCTGGGAGTTAGTGATCAGGATGGAGGCGTCTGTGGGCCAAGACACAGCTAGTCATTAACTACCCTGGAAATTATAGTCATTATTGTAATTATAGTAGGAGCACACTCCCCTAATAAGAAATAGACCTTTTCCTCATCTTCCCCAGGCATAAAGGCACAGTCAAGGTCCTAAATAAATCTAAAACACAAAAACACCTGTGCACTTACTTAAAAAACAAAGCAAAACACAAGGAGAAACCTATGTAGGGGGTGAATCAAGTACTTTAAGCAGCAGTTACTGACAGGGAGGCAAATTTTACGGATAAGCATGGGCCTCCTGAGAATTAAACTCTACTGACTTCAAGGGGACATATCACTTCTGATCTAGTGCAGGTATTTTCATTTAATCTAGCCTAGTGAGAAATTTGCCTTTAAAAAAAAGTTGCCTTCAATGTAGCAGACCACCAGTAATGCAAACTTTGTGCTTCTGAAATAAACCAGGAGCAGAAAGTAAGCTCAGGTAACCTACAAGACAGCAGATCTTGTAGGCATTTCAAATACAAAGCACTCTGCTGCACTTGCTCTAGGTCCTATGCCTATCCCAAGAGATCTCAAGCAACCACAATTCCCACTGGAGTCATCCGAGATGTACAGCATCCCTCTGGATCAGGACAAATCAAAGCCACGTACATCTACCATGCACTGCTTTGCTTGTTTGTGGAAGCTGGACTGTTTGTTTATTCCAACCAAGAGGTGGTGTCATTGGGCCACATGGTATCGGACAGATTTGTAAAGAGCGCTAGTATCACATTTAGGAGGAGAGGCATTCCATAAATACAAGATAGTTATGTCAAATCTGCAGTACTGAATTGTGGCAGATGTTAGTACATACTGCAACACGCACCAAACAAGGACTCTGACCCCGTTCCTAGGCACAAGAACACCCTCATCCCCGCCTCCCCAAGAACACAGTTAATCCCACTCTATATTCTGCAAGAGAGGATTCCACAGTGGGACTAGGAGCTTGCGTCTCCAATTTCCTGAAGTTTTCAAGAATGTGAAGAATGTAAGGTCTGAAATACAGAAACCTTCCTCTGCAGATGACCTGCCAGAACTTGTGCCAGCCTCCAAAAACAGGCTAACTGCTCTGGCAGCACAAACTCGAGCTCTTTGGAGAGGTTTTTGACCTCGTCTTAACACTTCCCATCCTAGCCTTCCACTCCTCAGTCCCGTAGTAAGATCAAGGCCCTGCTCCTACTGAAGTCAATGGCAAAACCGCTAAACATGGTGATAGCAGGACCTAGGCCAAGCTCCATGAATTTCACCACTATGTCTCCCTATCACTCCTTTTCTATCCAATACAATTGCCCAGTTCAGAGCCATCCTATAACACAGCGGTGCTCAAACTTTGTTACGCAATACCAGCTTTCCAGGCCCACACAATTTGCAGACATTTGTTATCACAAAAGAGTCACAATCAGCACCCTCAGTGGCAACTTCCGCACACAGAAAGAGGAATGGACGAACTAGGAGTCCTTCTGACTTGACTTCATGGCTTCTATTCCGATCTCATCAACAAGATCTCCATGCCTTTTTACTGCTGTGCCACACAACGCAGACTCGGGTTTTCAGGGCAGGAATGCTGACTGCAGAGCATCCATTGTCCTGGCCAGAGCTGCATTCCGATTCCTTCGTCTGTCCCAGCTTGGAACCTCGCTAGCCTTTCTGACAATCCAGGTGTCATCTTTAAGGCCTCTCTCTTTTCTTCTTCCTCCTCTGTCAGTATCACCAAAATCCACCTCTTCCTCACAGCCCCATTGCTAAAACACTTCTCACTGCCTTTCTTACTAGTTTCACCCCACCTGTATCTCTGCTCTCGTCTACTCATTATTTATCGGTGTTACTAGAGCATTCATCACCTTAGTATCTGAACACAAACAATAATGAATTCATCTTCTCAATACCCCTGGAGGGTAAGTCAATATCAGGGCTTAATTTCTAAGAGTATTTTCCGGATGCTATACCGGATGCCAACATGCTATAAAAACTACATGGGGGTTGAAAATATTTACCTGAGCTCCACTCCAGACAGATCCAGCTGAATTTAAGTCCTGGTCAATATCTCCAGCATGCAGAGAGAGGAAAAGTGACTTGTCCTGGAGCAGAACACAGCTCTCCAGATTCTTTAGTCCTATGCCTTAACCACAAAGCTGTCCCTTCCTACATTCTTTCAATCCCCTTGCCTTATTCCTCCCGTTTTGTGCCTTCTATCCTGCTACATCCAAGATGCTCTCAGGGACTTCATCCACCAAGTGCTCTCTTCCCTCTTTCAAATCTCTCCTGAAAGGCAACTACTTCAATCACTCCGCTCTTCTTATCACAACTCTTCCCTTCCTGGCCTTATAAAAGGGCCCGATAAGCTACACAGCTGAAGTTGCACTGAGGTTTCCACTTAGAGCAGGAAGTAAGCCCCCTACTAAAATATAAAAATACACAAAACTTTGCAAAGAGTTTTAGTTTAGAAGAAAGAAGCAACTAATTTTCAGAATGGGAGTCATATTTGCTAGATATCAGAATGCCTAAAACTGATTTGTTTTTTACTGTAAGCTCCTTGGCACAGGGTCATGATCTTTTATTTGTTTAAAGCATCAAGAAGTTTCATGATACTCTAGAAATAAGTCATATCAACTCACTGGAGCAGAGAACACGCCTGTATGGCACTACACATGTTTCCTAACTGGCCAAGCAAAGTGAGATCTTACATTCAACTTGATGGCAATTCTCTGCCAGTAATGTGATAACTTTTCAATGCCATACACCCAGAATTTTGGAATTGACTGAAATGTTCTAGGTATCACTGGGCAGAACTCTATTGATTGTGGGGAGAATAGGAAATCAGAGAGAGGGAAGGGGGGGCGGGGACACTGAGCCCCTTGCATCTGGCTATCACATTCAGCAGCTTCAGCGGCCTCCCTAATTGTCTACAGATCAAAAAACTGGTTAACGGAAGCCATTAACACCTTCAAGCATGACCCCAGGACCCCTGACCCCCATCTCAGCTCAGCCCATGGTCCCAAAACATTTTTAAAATGCTGACACCCTGAATGACTTACCTCCCAGACAGAACGAAAATTATATTAGATTGATGGAAGGGAAAGGGGAGTCACAAAGAACACCCGGCATAAGGGAAATGGGGCACAAGCCCTAGTGGAGGTGGAGAACGTGTGACCGGTATGGGAGGAGAGGGGCAAGGGGACATTTGGCGGAGGAGGGAATGGAGAGGGCACACAGAGCTCCTGGCATGGGGGGGGGGGGGCGATGTGGGATAGTAACGTGGGGAGGAGGCATGGGGGCACAGAGACTCCCTAGCATGTGGCAGAAGGGGAATGGGAGAGACACACAGAGCCCCTGCCATGGTGGGGAAGGAAATGATGAGGGAGCATAGAGCCCCAGCATGTGGGGTGGGGAGAATAAGGTACGGGGGAGGAGAATGGGAGACCCTGGCATGGGGGAGGGGGGCACACAGAACTCCTGGCCTGGAGGAATGAATAGTGAACTCTGACATGTGGCAGAGGGGGAAATGGGACTCCCACAGAGCTCCTGGCATGAGGCCGGGGGTGGGGGTTGCAGCAAATCCCTGAAATAGAGGGGGATGGGAGGGTTCACACAGGGAACCTGTGGGAGGGAACGGAAGGAAACAAGAAGCCCCTGGTGTGTGCAATGAGTGTGAGACGCCCCCTCCCCCCGCCCCCAGTCATACAGAAATGTTATTTTTAATTCAAGTATCAATATTTGAGTAAGAAGGCTTATCTGGGGGGGGCAGGGGGAGGGAGTGGATTATTTTGGCACAGAGCAATAATGAGTTCTTTTGCAACATGAGCATCCCATTTAAAGAAACCACAGGTTGCCCGGGAGGGATAATGGAGCCAAAGTCAAGAAAACATACTTTTAAAAAAACAAGCGTCAAGTTGATGAGTTCTTGCTATGCCAAGAGCAGGAAGAATGAAGCCAGACATACCTATCTCCCCGGCAGCAAACACTACCACATTTATGTGGGGGAAAAACCCACACCTGAATCCAAACTACAGTCACTTAAGGGGTGTAAACTGGGTCAGGCCAGCCTGAAGAGAAGCTGTGCCGTCAACACATGATCTTAGTTAACAGGACAGTTCGCACAACTTACAGCTTCAAAACAGGCAATGAGACTCTGCTCTTCCTGGGCCTGATCCACACCCCATGAAGTCAACGGGGATCTTTCCACAGACCTCAGCAAGCATTAGCTCAAGTATCCTAAAGCACTTCACAGAGATCAGCACAAACACACAGCCATCCCTCCCCGCAGTTTACAGAGGGGGAAAGCGTGAGTTCTTTCCAACAAATAACGTATCTAATCAGGGGGTACCATGTCAGATATGCAGCACCTATCAAAGTGCCAACTAACTGCTAACGTGCCAGCCAATGGACAGCAAAGCATAAATGGAATGGGCCTCCAAGTTCCAAGTGGCGTAAAGGAATCTCTTCCCCCTATTCCTCCATTTCTATTCACCTTTAGAATCTCCATGCCTCCACTTTCCCTCCTGTCCTTTGTCTGTCTCGTCTATTTAGACGATAAGTTCCTGCCTGGAAGAGCTGTCTCTTACTTCATGTTTGTCCACTGCTGTAACACAACGGGGCCCTGATCCCAGTCGGGACTTCTAAGCATTATCATAATAAAAACAACATTTGTTCATTTTCATTTATTGGGGTTTTATTGATGATTTTCAATTCATTTCTCTTAACTTTCATTGAGTTAACCATCATCCTGACAAGGGGGTGGGAAAAAAATCAAGAACAAGCCAACAAGTTTGCAGTCTAGTGACGCAGAATTAGGCCTGAGGGTGCCATGGAATTCTAAAGGCGCTACCCAAGAGACTGTTCAGTTTTTATTTTACTGTGTCATTTTTGCAAGGTATCGATGTTAACACACCTGGCACTCAAGATATTGTTCTGAGAATCCATCCCATACTAAGCAGGTATTCCTTCTCTCGGCTTCATAGTCCGAGTGCTGAAATATCATAGCTCACTCACAGGCAGAATAGTAATTCTAGAACAGGGTGCTTTAGACTATAATGAAGGACCCAGTCTGTTCTCAGCAAAGTTCACAAACTGGCTCTATCCGATACAGATGGCCAAATTTTTTTTTTTTTAAAAAGCACATACTGGTCATTATCCACTTAAGAGATGCAGGCGACTGGTTGGCTGAAGAGATTAGTAAGAAGATATCAGGCTTTGCACTAAATCCTTAGTCTGAATCCAGAAAACCACGAGAGCAACTAAACCTCTTCAGCAGCCTATGCAAAATGAGTTGGCAGATCTCAGTCCAGTGGTTATTTCAATTGCAGTACTGCCAAAGGACTGAGTCAGGAATCAAGGCCCCTGGATTATGCACCGTACAGAAATGCCAAGGTAGTTCTTGTCCCTCCCAAAAAAATCATTATCTAAGGTTATTCATTCACAGATGTCTCTACCACAAAACACACCATAGCCAATCTCAGCAGAGAAGCCCAGGATTGACTGGGCCATGGAGACCGAACTCCCATCCTCACCCACAGATGTAGTCCTTCCAAATCAAGGCTGATGCGCACTTGCAAAGCAGTCTGGGAAAATAGCCCTCATTACCCATGCTATGCCCAGTCTGTGAATAACCAGAAGCTTTCAGTTTCAAGGGCTGTCAAGCCAGTAACCTTTGAATAACAGTATCCTGTAGAAAAGAGAAGCAATGCTAATTTAGTCACATACCTAATGTGGTGGGTTTAATCAGCTCATCATAAACGTCGTAGAAGGGCAGCCTCTTCATTTTGACATCTGGATGGACCGGATGAATGGGCGGGGATAAGTGCTGAACATCTGTCTCATGTTTGGGTCCCAGCATAGGCACCGGAGGCAACATCGCTGTTGGCACCGTAGAAGCTGCCGAACTGTTATCATAGGGCAAGTGACACACTGTGCTGCCCTGCGTCAGTGCAGTGGCGGAGGGCAGTTGCCCTGTCTGAAGATGGAGCATGGATAAGTCTGAAGGGGTTAAGATCTTCCTCGGGAACCTTCGCCGGTACAGCTCCTTGATTTTCATCTGAACAGCTGGGCTGCAGCCAGATTTGAGCAACTGCAACGCCTTTGTGAGTAACTCGTGCTTCCTTCCACTCTTGTTCCTGCCGGCAAAACCCAAGAGAACCTGCAGTTCTGAGACCCTAAAGCTCATAACCATGTGCTGCAAGAACACAGAAAACAACGTTACCATTGCTAATTCCAAACGCACCGTCCAAACACACGCTACAAACTCGCTAGACGAGAAAGTGGCAGAGACCTTAAAAGAGACGCTGTCAAATTACAAATCCCATTCTCTGTACGATTATCTACATACAGGTGAACGAGCCATAAACATCTAATTTACTTTTACCCCTTTGCATTTTTCTCAACTCGGACCTTGGAACTAAATGGGTCAGTTCCACTTCCTGTTTCTAGGCAATTTCACTTTTGCACTAGCACAATGTTGCTGTTTTAGGGGGAGGGGGTTCTGCCATGCCAAGAACACTTTGGGCCAGATTCTCATTTACACCAAGGCCCTTTTACGCCACTCTGGTAGCAAAAAGGGGTCTGAAAGCCAGTGACATTATTGTCCTAGACTCATAGACTTTAAGGTCAGAAGGGACCATTATGATCATCTAGTCTGACCTCCTGCACAATGCAGGCCACAGAATCTTACCCACCCACTCCTGGAATAATCCTCTCACCTATGTCTCAGCTACTGAAGTCCTCAAATCATGGTTTAAAGACTTCAAGATGCAGAGAATCCTCCAGCAAGTGACCCGTGCCCCATGCTGCAGAGGAAGGCGAAAAACCTCCAGGGCCTCTGCCAATCTAACCTGGAGGAAAATTCCTTCCTGACCCCAAATATGGCAATCAGCTGAACCCCAAGCATGTGGGCAAGACTCACCAGCCAGACACCCAGGAAAAAGTTCTCTGTAGTAACTTCTAACATCCCATCACTGACCATTGGTCCTATTTACCACTGATGGCAATTAATTGACCTTTGACTAAGATCATGCTATCCCATCAAACCATCCCCTCCATAAACTTATCTAGCTTAATCTTGAAGCCAGAAGTCTCACTCGAAGACTCTTCTACATCACCAGAGTGGTATTAAAAGAACCTTGTTGTAAATGAGACACTGGCCCATAAAATAAATAGCTAGGTTATTAACTGTTTTTAAATTCTGTAACTCCGCACTTTGCTTCCAATACATAAACTATGGGCCTGCGTTACGCTGCCCAGTATTCCTTTAGGGTGGCATACGGGGTACCAAATCTGGAACAGATTTAACAGACCACTGATTAGTCAGAGGAGTTTGGAGTTAACATAACTAAAAGAAATAGACTAAGAAAAAGCATGCATCAAGTACCAACGCTGTACCAAGGCTGGAATTAAATAGTTGTCTTATTAAAGGGATTCTAAAAGAAGCTTGCTAATTTTCTATTCACTACATCCTAGGACACCAATAATTCTCACAAATGGAGCCAGTAGAGTCAGCCCACCTCTCAGCAAGAGCGCCACAGAGCAGCAGGGTGGCCTCATCATTAAAGGCACTTTACACTAACAAGACGTATGGCACCACATTCAGACGTTTGAGGTTTTGCCATAAATGAAACTGCACGTCAAATGAATGCACAAATATACTTTTTGAGTGCCTTGTCCTCAGTCTCCTTTTTTAAGTCATGCTTGCTATTTCACCCAAACGCGTGGGAGCTATGGTATCTTCGAGCTCAAGAGATTTAACAAAAAATGTGTGTCACTTCCCATGAAAAAAAATGGTTGCACAAAAGTAGAACCCAATGAGACAACTGCCCCCATTTTTCCCCAAATCGATCGTTCAGAATGGCTCCCAGTTCACTATGGGCTTTAAGGCCCTGTGCGACCTTAATACCAGCACCCACTCTCATGACATGGAGCGTTTACAAGTCCGGAGATACCTTCCTCCTGTCTTCCTTTGTTCAGCTGTGCCAAGGTATTTCACCACAGGAAGTTATTGGTCATGTTCTTTCCATGGGAGAGTCTGGGCCACAGGACAGAGTACCAGTCTAAGGCAGGTGGGATCTAGCCCTACTCTGCTATTAACATGCTGTGGCCTTGGGCTATACTGTGCCTCAGGGTCAGTAGCGATGCCAGGGTTTTTGCCGCCCTAGGCAGCAGCGCTCCTCCGCCGTAATCGGCGGCGTTTCGGTGGCCGCTTTTCTTGCCACCAAATCGCTGCCGGGAAGTGAGTCGCCGCCGAAATGCCGCCCCTGAAATCCTGCCGCCCTAGGCGACCGCCTAGGGTCGCCTAGTGGAAGCACCGGCCCGGCTCAGGCTATGTCGACACTGCTATTTTTAGCGCACAAGTTCAATCAAACCTAGCACGTGTATGTCTCCCTGAGCTGGACATTACACCCGCAGCTTGAGTGCAGATGTACCCTACCGGTGGCGGTATGGGCTGCAGCATGAGCTAGCAACCAGAATGTTATCAGGGTCTGTACTCGGGGATAACGTAGATGAGGTGGCATGGGCTATGACTGTTACCATGCTAGCTATGCCTACCCGTGCTACAACCACACTTGCAGTGTAGCTACACTCTCGGCTTCTCCACCTGTCAAACAGAGTTTTCTTTACCCACCTGTGTAAAGCAGTCTGAAATCTATGATGGGCACTAGTGCGAAGGATTATTTGGTTTACCTACACTATTCTCCCTCCTTCAGTGCCCCACTCCACAATTGAACCCCCAGAGTCTTCTGCCCCCCGCAAATATCTAAGCTCCTTTGCTTTCTTCAATAGCCACATCCCTGCTCCCACACACATGAACCCCCAAACCCTGTGCCTCTTCCTCCAAGCTTCTTTATCTCCATCATGATCCCGTGCCTTCCTCCATGACCCCCCCACTCCAGACCCTCAGCCTGCTCCCTGCCCGGTTCCACTCGGGACCCAGGTTGCCCACTTGGTACTCCCTTGAAAACCCCGTTCAGTAGATTCCCACATGACAGCCTCCGTCAGGATCCTATTGCTCCCCCCATCCGCACTCCTAAGGACCCCTTGTCCTCTCCCCATCAGGGATCCCCTGAACCCATCCCACCTTCCAGGACTTCCACACCTCAGCCCCCTCACCTCAGTCTCCCCCCTAACCCGCTCTCATTCTGCCCCCCATTTCCCTCCTACCCCCCTCAGGCCCTCCTCCCACCATAGCTCCCCCATTACAAACCCACCCAGGGCTTTCCTGCACCCCCAGCCCCCTCTCACCCACCCCCTGCTCCCTCAAACCCAGAGCCCCCCCCTGCAGCCTCCAGTGCCACAGATCCCTCCCAGCAGCCCCCAGACTCCTCTCATCCTCCCTCTACTCCCCCACCTTGCCCCCCCCTGCAGCCCCCATCCCCTCCCATCCTCCATCCCAGATCCCTCTGCTCCCCCAGGCCACAAACCCCTCCCCCAGTGCCCCCCAACGCTGCAGAGCCCCCGGCTCCCCCGCCTCAGTGCCCCCCAGTGCCACTGGCCCCTCCCAGCCTCCCCCATTTCGGCCCCCCACAACCCCAGACCCCTCCCCTGCACCCCCACAGCACCCCTCCCTGCAGCCCCCCAGTGCCAGAGTCCCTTCCCAGCCTCCCCCCTCAGTATCCCCCAGAACCCTCTCGTCCTCCCTCTGCTTCCCCACCTCGCCCCCCCCATAGCCCCAGACCCCTCCCCTGGTTCCCCCCCCACCCCCCAGATTCCCCTGCTCCCCACCCCTCCGTGCCCCCAGACCCTTCCCCTACTCCCCCACCCGCCCCCCCCTCATCCCCACAGAACCTCCTGCTCCCCCTCAGTGCCCAGCACCACGGGCCCCTCCCAGCCTCCCCCATTTCGGCCCCCCCACAACCCCAGACCCCTCCCCTGCACCCCCACAGCACCCCTCCCTGCAGCCCCCCAGTGCCAGAGTCCCTTCCCAGCCTCCCCCCTCAGTATTCCCCAGCGCCCCCAGACTCCTCTCGTCCTCCCTCTGCTTCCCCACCTCGCCCCCCCATAGCCCCAGACCCCTCCCCTGGTTCCCCCCCACCCCCCAGATTCCCCTGCTCCCCACCCCTCCGTGCCCCCAGCCCCTTCCCCTACTCCCCCGCCCCCCACAGAACCTCCTGCTCCCCCGCCCCCCACAGCGCCCCCTGCAGCCCCCAGTGCCACGGGCCCCCCCCCCAGCCCCCTACTACTACTACACTCCTCCCCCCCACCCCTCCCTCCGTCCCCCGGTGCCCCCACTGCCCTCCGCCCCCTGCTTCCCGCTCCCTTCAGCTGCTGCTGCCCCCCGCCCGGCATCCCCCGTCACTGCCCCGCTCCGGCCGGGGGGGCTCGTTTCGTTACCTTCAGCTCGGCCGCCTCCGCCATCTTGAGACATCGTAGCCGAGCCGAGCGGGGAGAGCGGCCAAGGGAGCGGCGACAACTCCGCCCCCGGCCCGGAGCCGCAGAGACACCGAGCGCGAGGGAGCGGGGCGAAACTCCGCCCCCGGCTCTCAGCCGCAGACACCCCCCCCCCCCCCCGGGAGCTCACACCACACAGCAGCGTTAATTACCCCCAGCAATCAGTGCTGGCCCCCAGGAGTACTAGTACTGCAGCACCGAGCACCATTAGTACCAACACTGGGGTTGTGCAAAACACACTAGCGGTTACTATCTGCACACTCAGTATTGGGGGGGTTGCTATTCCCAGTGGCCCTGAGCATTAACAGGAGTAAGTTGCTACCAGCCCTGAGTATTGGTTGCTATTACCACCAGTCCTGAGTATTAATAGGAGAATTCATTGCTAATAGCAGCAGCCCTAAGTATTGGTTGCTATCGGCCCTAGCCCTGAGTATTAATAGGAGAATTAGTTGCTATCAGCCATAAGTATTAGTAGCTAATAGCAGCAGCCCTGAGTATTCATGGTTATAGCCACTAGCCACAAAGTTAGCGGGAGTAACAGTTACTATCAGCCCAGAATAGTAGTGGCTAACAGCACTGGCCCTGAGTATTAATGGTAGTATTAGTTATCGGCCCTTAGTATTAGATACTCAGCTCATTAGATACTATCAGCCCTGAGCATTGGCTGCTAAAGGCACTAGGCCTGAGTATTAACAAGGGTATTAGTAACTATCAGCATTAGCCCTGAATCTTACTAGATAATTACTTACCAACATTACCACTCAGTATTTATAAGACTACCTGTCGCTGTGATTATTAATAGCAGTATCAGTTACTACAATTTCTCATTAGTATGGGAACTACTATTAATATATTTTTTCATCACACAGCCCTGGCTCGGAGTGGGGGAGGGATAGGAGACCCTGGCATGGAGGGGCAGGAAGGAATGCAGGGTACACAGAACCCCTGCCATGGGGGAATATGGGAGACCCCGATATGGGAGGCTGGAGAGAATGAGGGGAAGGGGGCACACATGGAGTCCCTGGCATGCGGGGGAGAATGGGGGACCCTGGCACAGCTGCATGCAGGGGTTGTGGGGTGAGGTCACACAGAACCCCTGGCAGGAGGAGGAGAATGGAGGGCTGACGCAGAGCCCCTGTGGGTGAGAGGGGAAATCGGAGATCCTGGCATGGGGGGGAAGGAAGCACACCGAACCCCTAGCAGGGGGAGAGGAGTATGCGGGGCACACAGAGTCCCTGGCATGATAGGGAGGCTAGGGGGCTTGCTGAAATAGAGGAGGATGGGAGGGAATGAGGATGCAAGGAATCCCTGCTGTGTCCAATGAGCTCAGCCTGCAGAAGCAACAAAGCATGCAGCCCTCTATGCGTTATTACTCATACTAATATCAGCTGGTTTTACTGTTCATTCCGAATTTGCGATCCCACTCCTGCACATGCTTAGCAGGATGAGCACTCCCTTTGCTTCAGTGGGACTTTTCATGCTCTTAAAGTGAAGTGTCGGAGTCAGCAAGGATCGGGCCATTCATTATGGGTAGTTGGTTTTTACTAGTAGCATCACTAAGCATTGGTGGTAGTGTTATGTTCCCAGCATACAGAGCAATTAGATAAAAACATCATTGCTGGTAGGCTGAAGCGTAACACCACTTTATTGCTTAGAATTCAGAATGATAACACACACAAACCTAAAACCAGAAAGAGAGGAAACAGGCTGCTCCCAGGCACAACTCACCCTATCTCATGTCTACACACTCTAAGCACGCCGCTGTAGCACTCCAGTGTAGACACGTACTACAGCAATAGAAGGGGTTCCCCCAATGCTGTAGTTAATCCACCTCCCCACAAGGTGGTAGCTTGGTCGACGGAAGAATTCTTCCATTGATCTAGTGCTGTCTATACAGGGACTTAGGTTGGCTTAACTATGTTGCTCAGGGATGTGGACTTTTCACACCTCTGAGCAACAAAGCTGGGTCGAGCTAGAAGCTGCTGACTTCTACTGCTAGACCCAGATCACATGCTCCCCCCTACAGAGCCCTCTAGCCTGCAAGCAGGACCAGGAAAACCCCCAGAAATTAGTGACAGCCTACAATGTAACAGTTTTCATTACACCCCAGGTAGCGATATTCATTATTAGTCATTTAGTCTTCTTGGCATTACTCTTTTGTAGAATCATTTAGTATTCACTATTAGCAATAACTCATCTTAATATTACCTATGGTAATGTCAGTTATTAGATATTAGTTAATAGCAATATTATTCATCGCTGGTATTAATTAAAAGTAATTGTCATTGTAGTAATAATATTACTTACTCTTCATAGGACAGTAATAATAGTGCTAGCTGTATTAGGAGCATAAGTAGCAGGACAGTGTAGCCTAGGTGCCCCCACTAAAATCCAGGCCCCATTGGGCTGGGCACTGAACATACAGCCCCTGCCCCCTCCCCAAAAGCTCATAATATAAATAATACACAAAGGTTCTGAGGAGAAACTGAGGCACAGAGCAGGGGCGTGACTTATCCAAGCGCACAAGGCAGGGCAGGTCCAGAGCCGGGAATGGACCCCAAAACTCCTAGTCCATTGCTCTGGCCACTAGCCCACCCTACCCTCCCAGGAATAGCACGGACAGCCAGCACTGAGGCACCATTCTTATTAAAGGGCCACACACTCGGCCCCAGGGTGCCCTTGCCACGGGGTGGGTCAAAGCAGCCCCTCCCCATTCCAATTAAGAAGAGTGTGCAGGTGGAGGGGGAGGGTACTTGGGGGGGGGGGCAAAGGGGTTTAATTTGAGAGGAGGCTGGTGTTTTGGAGGGCAGGGTTAATCTGGGGGGTGGTTTGAGGACAGGGGGTTAATCGGGGTGGTGGTTTGGGGGCAGGGGGTTAATCTGAATGAAAGGGTGATGGGGGCAGGAGGGTTACTTGGAGGAGGGGTTGTTTTAGGAGCATGGGGTTAATTGGGGGAGGTGTGGTTTGGGGGGCAGCGGGGAGCTAACGTGGGAGAGCTGGGGCCCCGGGTGGTTTGGGGGGCAGCAGGGAGCTAAGGTGGGAGAGCTGGGCCCCGGGGAGCTAAGGTGGGAGAGCAGGGGCCCCGGGGTGGTTTGGGGGGCAGTGGGGAGCTAACATGGGAGAGCTGGGGGTGAGGGGTGGTTTGGGGGACAGCGGGGAGCTAAGGTGGGAGAGCTGGGGCTGAGGGGTAGTTTGGGGGGCAGCGGGGAGTTAACATGGGAGAGCTGGGGCCCCGGGATGGTTTGGGGGGCAGCGGGGAGCTAACATGGGAGAGCTGGGGGTGAGGGGTGGTTTGGGGGGCAGCAGGGAGCTAACGTGGAAGAGCTGGGGCCGAGGGGTGGTTTGGGGGGCAGCGGGGAGCTAACGTGGAAGAGCTGGGGCCCCAGGCTGGTTTGGGGGGCAGCAGGGAGCTAACATGGGAGAGCAGAGGTCCCAGGCTGGTTTGGGGGGCAGCGGGGAGCTAACGTGGGAGAGCTGAGGCTGAGGGGTGGTTTAGGGGGCAGCAGGGAAGGCTTGTGGGGAGTAAAATGGGATCTAGACGCTGGAAGCAGCAAAGTTTCTCTTGCAGCAGGAAACCCACTTTCGGGCCAGCTGGATTCCCCCCTCCTGCTGGCAAAGTGGCAGGAGGAGGAGGGTGGATTGGAGGCCCAGCAGCCCCCCCAATCTCTTACTCACCAAGTTCACTTTGGACGAGGCCTTCCTCTGGGTCAGGTCAGGAGTGGTGAACCCGGGTGCAGCTGGCAGCAGATTCCGCAGGCCCCATGCTTTGCAGATACTATTCTTTGTTTGGTTTGTTTTTGGGGGGGCAGGGTGTTTGGTTTAAGGGTGGGGTTTTTTTTGGGGGGGGGGGGAGCGGTCTGCAAGCAGAAAAGGGATCTAGCCAGGGAAAGCCTCCAACTAACCCTTTCCTCCCAAACCCCGGCCTGTCTGTTGCTTTCTTTAGCTGCAAACTCCAGGAACTCAGGATAATACAGATGATTAAATAAATAACCAACCCTCCCTTGCTGCCCCCTGGAGCTCAGCTCCTGCAAAGCAACCACAAAACCAGGGCAGCGATCCAAGCCCGCCTTCCCAGCCTGTGGGATCCCTGCTGGTGGCCCCCCCAATCCAGCCAAGCGGCTCTGTTGACCTGGTCCCACCTTGCCATGTGCAGTGTGATCTGCTCCCCATTTCACGCCCATTCACAGCTGCCTCAAATGCCTCCGGCAGGAGTGCAGTGGAGAATTGGGCCCTTTCACCCCAATGCTTCGTGTCTGTGATGGGTGAACCCCAGGATGCTCGGCATGTGGGGTTTGCCTGGGCTAATTCGGTCCTTCCGTTCCCCACAATCCCTCCCGTCCCAGCCCCACCCCGGGGTGCTGACTGAGAGGCATTTAACAGGCTGTAAACCCTATATATAATGGAAACCACTTCAAGCCAGGGTAGAGTGACCAGATAGAAAGTGTGAAAAAGCAGGACGGGGGTGGGGAGTAATAGGTGCCTATACAAGAAAAAGCCCCAAATATCGGGACTGTCCCTATAAAATCAGGACATTTGGTCACCCTAAGCCAAGGGGTGCGGCAGCACCCCTACTTCCAGCACTATGCCCCACCCTGGACTGTCCCTCCACCCCAACCTTCTTTCTCCCCCTCCTGCCCTCCACCCCCACTTTGAACAGACATTTCCACCCTTCCCAGCTCTAACCTGTCAGGATGGACTTGTCTCTCCTGGATTCACAGATTCTAAAGCCAGATGGAATCACCAGGTCATTAAGGCCAGAAGGGCCCATCTAGTCAGACTCTTGTATAGCACAGGCCATTCCATTTCACCCAGATATACCCCTATATTAATCCCAAAGACTAATGATACCAAAGCGTTTCAGCCCTGAGGAAACTAAACTTACACCACAGGTGGAGAATGGGAGCGACCAATCAGTCAATAAAGCAGGGGGACTGGGCCTCAGAATGCCTGGCTTCTACGCTCAGATCTGCCACCGATTCATTCCCGTGCCTCAGTTTACCCATCCATGAAATGAGGATATTGTCTCTCTCTCTGGGCGCTAAGAGACTTAATGAATGAATGTTTGCCCCTGGCATGGAAGTGCAAAGTGCTATCGTTAATATTATTCTACTAGCCAATTGTATCATACAACATCAGTCACGTGACATTTGTGGTTATTCTGCAGGCCAAACGTATGTACGTGTCACAGGTCCAGACTCTCACTGAGCATTCTAGGAGTCTGCTAGGGCCTAATTTTTAAGCCCGAACCAGACCCAAGCCCACCTGATCCATCCCCCTGAACCTGAGTCAGCACCGCCACCTCCTATAGGCTTACATCGGGCCGTCTCTCCTCCTGTCTGTGGGGTCGGCGACTCGGCGGTTACATTCACCAGTGGCTGTGTGCCCCACTCCTGCCATCCACCACCTCCAGCTGCGCTGTGCGTGCTGCAGAGTGAGAGGCCCTGTGACTCATACAGCAAGGTGGGGCCGACCCACTGGGTGGGAGGAGGAGAGCCGAGCCCGAGAGAATCACCTTGATTTCCTGACCCCGATGCCTGTAGTCGCGTTTGGATCGGGTTGCGGGGCTCCCGTATGTCCTGGCAGCTCTGCCTTCCCCACGAATCCACATTACAGGTCTCCCACCAAATCTGACACCCCCCCACGGTGCTCAGCGCTGTCCATCCATGATTATTTATCCTTTCTATTGACACAGAGCCTCGGAACTCCAGTTATGCTCCAGGACCCCGATGGCACTCAGTGCTGTACAGGCACAGAACAAAAAGATGCCCCCCCTGCCCCAAAGACCTTAGAATCTAAGTATAAGACACAAGACAACAGGTGGAGACAGACACGGAAGGAAACAATGAGACAGTATGGGACAGCATGGTCAACAACAGTCTCTGCATGTCAGCTGCCTAACTGTTGCCAAGTATTTTGTCTGCATCCTGGCAAAGGAGAGTTTTCAATACACGGAGTAAGAGACAATCCATGCCCTTGTCTAAATAGCCAGGATGGAAATGGAGAGAAGTGACTTGCCCTGGGTCACTTAGCAAAGCAGTGGCAGAGCCAAGACTATATCCTAGGTCTCCTGATTCCCAGCCCAGTGCCCGTTCCAACAGAACATACTGCTTCTCATCTTGACTTTGAGCTGTTTCTGCCAAAAGAAGAGACCAGGCGAACAGAAAAATAAACTACTACACTCTCTCTCTCTCTCAGGTATTGTTAAAGAAACTCATGCTCAGGAGGGTTGTGCAAAACAAACCAACTTCCTTCCTGGTCAGAAAATGCCCATGACCGTTGGTCATGCGAGTCAGCTCAACGGCCAGGGCTGTCTTCTGATCAGCAGCGAGCTGGGTAGTTGCAGGCTGCTAGCTCTTGTGACATTATCACAAAGTCTCACAATATTTGGTGTTTTACTTAAAGCCCCAGCTCCTGGAGAGAAGTGCTTAGGAGAGAATCTTTTCCTTAAAGCAAGCTCTGAGCCCCCACGGCTGCAGAGAAGATCCTGAAAGTGTGACCGCCCCCGCCAAGGCACAAAATCTAGAAGGTGACTACAAAGCACCCCAAAATTATTTTGTTAAAAACCACATGGTTTTGAAACCAAGCTCGTGCTTTTGGGGGGCTGATCATAATTTGTGCTTGGTGCTGGCAGCATTGAATTCAGGAGTGTTGTAAGCAAGACACGAGAAGTAATTCTTCCCCTCTACTCCGCGCTGATTAGGCCTCAGCTGGAGGATTGTGTCCAGTTCCGGGCACCCCATTTCAGGAAAGATGTGGACAAACTGGAGAAAGTCCAGAGAAGGGCAACAAAAATGATGAAAGGTCTGGAAAATATGACCTGTGAGGGAAGATTGACAAAATGGGGTTTGTTTAGTGTGGAAAAGAAAAGAGCGAGAGGAGACATAACAGTTTTGAAGTACATAAAAGGTTGGGAGGAGGGAGGAAAATTGTTCTTCTTAACCTCTGAGGATAGGACAAGAAGCAATGGGCTTAAATTGCAGCAAGGGCGGTTTAGGTTGGCCATTAGGAAAAATGTCCTGTCTGGGACAGGGGTGGCCAACCTGTGGCTCTTCAGAAGTGAATATGCGGCTCCCCGTATAGGCACCGACTCCAGGGCTGGAGCTACAGGCGTCAACTTTCCAATGTGCCGGGGGGTGCTCACTGCTCAGCCCCTGGCTCTGCCACAGGCCGGGGGGGGGGGGGGGGCTCTACTCCACCCCTTCCTGCTCCCTCCCCTCAGCCTGCTATGCCGTCGCTCCTCCCTCACCTTCCCCCCCCGCCCCACATGCCAAGAAACAGGTGATCAGGAGGGAGGGGGAGGCGCTGATCGGTTGGGCTGCCAGTGGGCGGGGGGCGCTGGGAACTGGGGCAGGGGGAGATCATGCGGGGGGGCTGCTGACGTATTACTGTGGCTCTTTGGCAGTGTACATCGGTAAATTCTGGCTCCTCAGGTTCAGGCTGGCCACCCCTGGTCTGGGTGGTTAAGCACTGGAATAAATTGCCTAGGGAGGTTGTGGAATTTCCGTCATTGGAGATTTTTAAGAGCAGATTAAACAAACACCTGTCAGGGATGGTCTAGATCAGTCGTGTGCAATACGTTTGCCACTAGCCACATGTGGCTAATAGGCTATTGAATTGTGGCTAATGCATGTGGCTTTTTTATAATGTGGCTAATAAGCAAAATTCAAAACCACAAGTGTGGCTAGCATCGAATTTCTATTGGACACCGCTGGTCGAGATAATATTTAGTCCTGCCATGAGTGGAGGGGACTGGACTAGATGACCTCTCACGGTCCCCTCCAGTCCTATGATTCTACAACCAGCTGTGGAAGGAGCTTATGGATAAATGCAATTGATTGTGTTTGGGCAGGAAGGATGATCTAGTGGATACAGCACGGAATGTGGATTCCGGAGACCTGGGCTGAGTTCGTGGCTCTGCCACTGCCTCTTTGTGTGACCCTGGGCAAGTTGCTTAATCTGCTCAGTGCCCTTTCCTGTAATAAAATGGGGATAAAACTCCCCTTATGTCACAGGGGTGGCGTGAGGATAAAAAGCTACCAGCGATCAGATTAAGGAGGGCCCGCTGAGCACCTGGGTAGGCAGAATAGCAGCTTGTTGCATCTCTTCTGGGACGGAAGTAGATCCAGCACGAAGCGTTAAAGCTGGGTCTGGCACTGAAGGAAGATGAGCAGCAGTGGGCAGGTCGTGGCATGATTGTGGGCGTACCTAATGCCTCAAAGCTATTGCCCAACATGCCCCCACCCTCCGGCCATTTCCGGCTAACATGGTGTGGTTGAAAGGGGTGAATGCACGTCTGGGAGGGGATGAGTCCCAAGGACTCCCTTGCAATGCGGAAGTCAGGCGGTCAATAGCATGGGAGCTGGCGAAGACCCATCTTGCCAAGCCCTCACCACCTCAGCCAGCGTGGGAGGGGTCTCGCTGGCTGCCCGCGTTCCCCTTTCCAGCCTAGCGTGGAAATGACCCCACAAGGGGTAGGGGCGACAGTGAACGGTCCTGGGTGCCTTCTAGTGGCAATTCCAATTGCAATACCGCGCAGCCTGATCTACGCTAGACACCTGGCCCTGCTGTAATTGAAATCGATCCGGTCACAGCCGTGCAATAAAGAGGAGGAGGAGCTGTTGCCAAAGCAGGGGGGAAAGGCAGGGGGGTGAGGGGACGGTGCTGCCCTCCCAAGCTAAGGGAGGGAGGGTGATCTGGGGGAGGGATGCGGCTCCTGGAAGCCAGGGAGGGGAGCGGGAGCTGCCCTCCGCTCTCAGCACTGGTCAGGTCCCCCAGACCCTTTCTCTTCTCCCCAAACCCTGACAGGGAAATTGACGATAAGGGGAATGGAAGCCCAGCAGCGCAGGGGAAATAAACAAACAAACATCATCCGAAGAAGAGAAGAAAATAAGAGTTTCCAAAATTCCAATTTAATGGGTTTCTGAGTGACAAAGACAAGGCCATTGGGCTCCATCGTCAGCCGGCCTAGCTTTATTCTCTTTGACGCTGCGACTCGGATTTACACCCGCTGAGGATCTCGCTCTATTTATTTTATAGATCATTCGTTACTTCTATTACAGCAGCACCTAGGGGCCCCAGTCCAGAGGAGGGCAGGCACTCTACAAACACACCTTAAGAAACAATCCCCACCCAAAGAACTTACAATCTAAATGGACAAAGGCTGGGAGGGGAAACTGAGGCATGGAGCAGCAACATGATTTGCCCAAGGCCACGCCGCAGGGTCAAATCTAGAACCCAGGTCTTCTGTCACCTCCCCTACCCACTAGACAACACTGCCTATGCTAGTGTCTTTTTTTGCGTGTAATTTACATGGCAAGGCTGAGACCATGTGAGAAAGTTCTAGGCCCACAAGCGTTTCTCAGCTCACAGCTCAGTGCAAACCGCTTCCTTCTGTTTGCTGATCTCAGTGCTTTCATTCCCCCCGGGGCGCCGCTCCTCCCAGCACTGCTCAGATAGCCACAAGGACCTGTTCCTGCACCGAAGCCGGTTTCCAGAACAAACATCTGGAAGCGGGTCATTTTCTGTCCACAGCCAAACAGACTCAGGACCGAGGCAAGGGGAAAGCAAACCAGCCAGAGCCTCTGATGTAAGAGAGGCGCACCAAGGAGCAGTCTGCTTTTTAGAGACCGGATCCTGTGCCTTGGAAATCAATTGGACTTTGGCTTCAATGAGAGCGGGATCAGCCTGTGTCCGGATCCAGCAGGAAGCAAAGAATTAGGATGGACGTCTTAGTTGCCCCTGCCCCGCCTCTGAATTGGAGAGTTCAGTGCTGCTGCAACGTATCCGATGGCCAACTCCGCCTGATTCGCTCCCGCAGCCACATGGTCTGAAGGGCAAACCCCGCTATGTTGCTCACGCGATGAACAGAAACAGCTCCGTGGTGGAATGGTCAGGCAGTAACAGGAGCCCTGGTGGACCGTCATTTTGTTTTGTGTTTGTACAGCCCCTAGCACCACGGGGTCCTGTTCCACGCCGGGGGCTCCTAGGTGCTACCAAAGTACAAACACTTAATCATCATTGGCTGCCTAGTCCGTCTGCAGTTGCAGTGAGAGGGAGGCTGAAGTAGAATTTACCTGGTGCGTGCTTTCCTGTTGCTCTCAGCTAGCTGCGCCCTCCGCGAAGATAAGGCAACTACCTCTACAAGCAGGGGAGGGAGCTGTCTTTTAGCTCAAGTGGTAGAGGATTGTGACCGTGGGGCAGAGAACGGCCTGGGTTCTAGTCCCGTATCCGGATGTGCGAGAGTCTGATCTAGTCATTGTGTCTAGCAGCTGCAGCGGGTTTGTTATAACAAGCAACGGCAAATGATTTCAAATCTCTGCGGCTGTTTGAAATAAAGCCCCAGTGCTCAGACAGTAGCACGTGGAGACCGGGAAGAGGTGGGTTAGGAGGGGGGGGAAAACAACCAAAGCTATTGCAGAGGTGATCATCTTGGGTTGACATCCTTGGTGGATGGGTCTCTGGCTCGGTGGGGTGGCAGACGTGGTCCCACTGATGTGTCAGCTGGTTCCTCGAGCGCTACCCTGGCTGCTGGAAAGGTGTGGGCTCGGCCTGCCAATCTTCTCCTGGTGTTACCTGGAATGTTCCTAAATGGAGTGGAGCCGGCATTGGAAAATGTTGCAGCCCTTGGAATAAATGGACATTTCAGTTTAATGACACACCTCTGCAGGCAGGTTGTTCTGCCTGGACCCAGGTCAATTGCAGCCAAAACCACACTGAGCTGCCTGCATGCTGGTAGAGACTAAGGCCCTGTCTATATGGGAAAGGGTGCGCTAGATTGCTTTAAATCTAGGAGCCTGGCTGATTTATATATGCAATTTAACCAGCGCAAACCCCTACTGTGCACCCAGTTTAACCACATCTACCTTAGGCGTTTACCTTGGTTTGACAAGTCATCCCCTTTGAATCATAGAATATCAGGGTTGGAAGGGACCTTAGGAGGTCATCTAGTCCACCCCCCTGCTCAAAGCAGGACCAATCCCCATTTTTTGCCCCAGATCCCTAAATGGCCCCCTCAAGGATTGAACTCACAGCCCTGGGTTTAGCAGGCCAATGCTCAAACCACTGAGCTATCCCTGACTATCCCCTTGCACGACATTAGGGCCAGTACGGCCCGAGAGGGGAAAGCGTCCCCTACTGAGCCACCAAACGATTCACTGGGGCACCCTGGGTTTTCCTGGGGATGCAAAGGCCGTCCCTTTGTAAGCTTGAGCGCCAACGGGGTTAAACAGAGGCAATATAGCCACAGAAGACGACACAGAAGCCATCCTGTCACTTAGAACCAAAAAATCATCCCCATCTGCAGCCCGTTGAGCTGCAACCCCCTCGGCTCCTCTCCCACTGCACGGAGGATGAGCGATAGCTTCAGACATGGCCCCTCCCTTCCCCTGGGGAAATCACATTTCTCATATGGAAACGCTTAAAGTTCAACCCGAGCACAGATGTGCCAAACTGCACGCAAACAGCGTGGCCAGCCCGCCGGCCGCAGCATCTGCTCCAGCTGCAGAAAGTCTCTGCGCCCCGTCCGACCCGCATCACGTTCGCGGTGGGGATTTTACTGGGGGGGCTTAAAGGGGGGAAGACACTGAGCATCAATTTCATGGCAAACAAACTACCCTGCAGTCGCCACCCTTCGGTAAGAAGGAGCTGCGTCTCTTGTACATGTTGTGCTGCTCTGGGCAGCTCAAAGGGGCCTTAGACGTGACAAAAACAGCCCCGAGAATCCACCCTCCTCGGCCACTGGGAAGCTGGCATAAGGGCTCTATGCAGCTGGTGGATCCTGGGCATAGATGGCAGATATGGGGGATCAATGGCAGATCAGCGGTGTGGCTGGAAAGCACTGTGCTACCTCTCTATCTCCCAGGGACCATGGAAAACAGCCTGTAAGTTAGAGCAGCCCTGAGGCTGCTCTAATGTACACTGGGGGACAGGCAGGGCCCTGCACAGCCCCACAATATGGGCAGTGGAAAGAGGACTTAAAGCCACCTTCACCCCTTCCATCCCTGCCTGTCGCAGCAAGAGAGTGGCTGGGAACCAGACCTCTGCCTTTGGCTTGTGCCTCTCCAGCTCTTTACCAAGTTGTACCCGAGCAACTGCTCCCACCACCCAGGGCTCACCAGGTACCCAGGCATCTGCTCCTGAGATTCAACCCATGCCCTGCATCACGGCTGTGAGCTCAGCCGCCCTGGCGAGAGCTGCCCCTTGATAAGGGCACTGCGAGGAGCGAGAGCCTCACATGGAATGGGAGAAAAACCTCTTCCCTCAGACTCAAGTGGGGTAGCTCCATCCAGCTGTCAGACCCACCAGGGGCAGGAGCCATCTGTATGCCGTAGCCCCTCTGTGCTGGCTACACCAGTGCAAAGGGGCCATAAAGCCGCTGGGTTAATACCTCCCAGCATAGAGGGCGGAGTTTACCGGCCCTGTTGGCGTCTGGGTGCAGTGGGGCTAAGAGGAGGCCACTCCCCTGGGTTGGTGCAACGCTATTGCAGCTGAGCGCAAGTTAAGGCAGATCTCAGGGATGCCTCAAGTAGCTCCAGGATAAGGGAAGCACAGTGCTCAGCACTGACATGGGATGAGGCCAGGCCTGAGATACCTCGGCGATGAGCCCAGGTAAGTAGAAAGAAACAGAACACGAGGCTTTGATCCAGCCTTGTCTTACGGGATGGACTGTACCAAATGGAGGCGTCAGGTTACCTTCATACTTCAGGCAGCTTGCAGGCCCTTTCCTGTCTGACTGCACCTGCTCTAGAAGAGATCACGCATGTGTGTCTGTCCCCGGCCATCTCAGATCCCTGGAAACTTCCTGCTCCAAAAGCCCCTGTCTCTTGAACTAAAGGAGAATCTCCACAAGCGATTAGCAGCAGAGGCTCTATGACACACGGGTGAGCAGTTCTGAGCCCATCCAGAAGGGGACAGCAGCAGCATACCTCTATCTACATCTCACCTACAAAGGGGTCAGTTCCGTGCCAGCAGCTAGCTTGTGCTTCACCCCACCCCCTTCCTTTCTACAGGCCTGGTCATCTATGGCATCCTGGCGCCGTCTGCTCATGGTCTCCAGCTGCGAAAGGAGCCATATGGCCCTGACCCTGAGAAATATTGAGGGGGGGGCGGGCCTCAAAGACCATGTCCCACCAGGCATGATGCCCCGCTCAGCTGCACAGCCCCACCCCGCCATCTAGTGGCCCTTTTGCCGCACTACATCTCTGGCACCACCCAGGTTCATTGACACGCAGGCTGGGATTGACCCCCACAAACACTGCATCAATGAGACCCCGATTCATCCCCAGGGCAGGGTCATGCTGGGGAGTAGGGGTCGCCTTAAGGTACCGCCCCCTCAGGGATTCACAGACACCGAGCTGCCAAGTTTTGCACAGCTCCATGTGTGACCCTCTAATGCAGAGAATTGAACGAGCTAATTTGCAAATGATTTGTATCTTGCCATAAACTTCAATCACCCTCTCCCCCAAGCAGGGGCATGGAGCTGCACGAATGAAAAGAGACAGACAGACGGACAGACACACTCACTTGCCCAGGAGAAAGATCCTAGTTCCCGGGAAGCGGCGGGCAAAGCTCATTCCTCCTTCGCCCGCAGGATTCGGAGCAGCATCGAGTGAACGTCTTCATCCATGAACCCCTGAGCCAGAAGAAGCCCCATCCCCGATCAGTGTGCTGTCCTCTTTGTGTAACCAGCCCCAAACACACAGGGGTCCACGGTCTGGCTTGAGACATGTTCCAGCATCCCACCCCCAGCACCGGGCTTGCTCTTCTGCACCACAGCACCCCCTTGTGGCGGGCCCGTGCGTGCCACTGCCTCACAAGCTCTGCCGGGGGGGGGGGGGGGGGGGGCGGGGGAAGCCGTTTTCCTTTCGGCTCCAGTGTCCGTCCATAATGGCCTGTCAGGCAGAGCCTCTGCTGCCAGGACCGGTCAGGTGTGCATGTCCCCTGGCTCTGCCCCACCCACGCCCAGCGCTGCCCGCTTTCAGGCCGCCCTGGTCCCCCAGCAGAGAGACACCTGCGGCTTGCAGGGCTCCAGCTTCCCCACTCGTGGCTGGGCCGTGCTGGGGACCCTGCACCCTGGGGGAAATCTAGCCCCTCGACTGTGCGAGGCACCTCCTAAGCAGCCCTGTGCACTGTGATCCACCACGCGGGTTGGGTCGCTGGAGGCGTGTCCAGAGCCAGAAACAGGACTTCCAGTCCAGTGCGCTAACCACTCCCCTCCAACTGTAACACTCTCTCTTCCGGAGCTGGGATTGACTACCAGCGTCCCCTACTCTAACCACCGGACACCACTGCCCTTCGAGAGCGGAGATTAAAACTCAGGCATCCTGACTCCCAGTCCCCACTGTTCTAGCCCACAGGACCTCAGTGCTCTGAGTCTAAAGCACTCAAGCCAGTTCCAGCCGAGTTCAGTGAGAACCTTTTAAGCTCCTGCGGAGAACCACCGAATGGTTATGGGAACCAGCAGGAGCAGAAATTTATTGAAATCTACCTGAAGCCACACCAGGCTTAGCACCAACCCGGACCCTCCGAGGTTTGTACCTGGGCTGCATTGAGCAGGTGGGTTCTGTAGATAGTAACAATCTCCTGGTGATTTTTTTCCTTAACCTGGGAAAACAAAAATAGACAGTGCTGGTGAGTTTCAATCTGCCAGCAGGTGTTTGTATTTCTATTATGGTAGCACCCCCGAGGAGATCAGGGACCCATTATACCAGAAGGTGCATGTGCACAGGGTAAGAAAAAGTCTCTCTCTTAGAACTGGAAGGACCTTGAAAGGTCATCAAGTCCAGTCCCCTGCCTTCACTAGCAGGACCAAGTACTGTCCCCTGACAGATTTTTGCCCCAGATCCCTAAATGGCCCCCTCAACGATTGAACTCACAACCCTGGGTTTAGCTGGCCAATGCTCAAACCACTGAGCTATCCCTCAACAGTCCCTACCTTCAACAGCTTACAAATGAAATAGACAAAGGGTGAGAGGGGAAACTGAGGCACAGAGAAGGACTTGCTCCAGGTCACATAGGAGGTCAGTGGCAGAGCCAGATCACCTGAGTCCCAGTCCAGAGCATCTACCCACTAGATCACGCTGCCTCTCAGACCTAGAAGTAGCACCCTGAATGCAGTATGGATGGACGACCTTTGCAATCTGAACGACTATTGTGCTGGGTATTAGTATGCTGGACAGCCCAGGTGAACCGGCACCTCCCACTGTAAAAACTCCCACACTCACCTGGCCTGGCGAGCAGATGCCGTGTGCTCAGAGAGCATTCCTATAGAGGCAGGGCAGCATGCGACTCACCTCTAACTGCAGCTGGAGACGAGCACTCTCGCTGCGGAGGGCCAGGATCTCTGCCGAAAGCTTCTCCGTCTCCTTCAGCAGCTTTTTCATCTACAGTTCAACGACAGAGAGTAACGTCATGTCGCAGATTGGGTTCCATACAGCCAGCTCCTCCGCTGGCGTAGATCAGTTTTCTTCCCTCTGCTTCAAAGTTGCTAGGCCGATTTACACCCACTGGGGACTTGGCCCCTAGGATGTTGCAACTAACCCCTCCCCCAACTAGATCCGGTGAAAAATATTTCAGCAAAGCCGTTTGGAAAATGCAGTTTTGTCAAAACTGAAATGTTTGCAGGAATGCGTCAATTTCGAGGGCGTTTTTCAATGGGGGGAAAAAGTCGATCCAAATCATTTCGACTTTTGACGTGAGCCCAACAAAACAAACGTTTAGTTTCTGTAAAGACATTTCATTTCGACAGGCGTGTCAATTCATTGCATGTAGACTTTTCTCTTAGGTGAAACTCTGAAAACGAATATCCTATCTTTAGGTATGATAGGTATTCGATCTGCTACAATCATATTTTCATCTCATAGGAAAGTCAAACCAACGTGGATCAAACGGATAGCCAAAATGAAATCTCTTTATCGGACTGAAATGACGTTATTGAAACAAACCAACCCGGTGCTTCCAAACGGAACATTCTACAGAATTGTCCGTTCCACGGGAGATGCCACTTTCTGTCCCCCAACCGTTTTCACCGATAGCCCCTGACACTGTGCTTCGACCCCTCTTTGCTTTGTAATGGGTGATTCAGGGAACTAGTGCTGGGATGGACACTAGTCATGGGCTCTGAATCCAGCCTGGCTCGGGAACGACTGACAGCCCCAGTGTGACATGGGGTTGGGGAGTCTCAGGCCAGGTTCTGCTGAACACCCCGTAACGTTTACAGTCATGATCCAAATTGCTAAGGCTTGCGAGAAGAGGGCTCTACGCAGATTGGCTATGGTGCTAGGATGTGGCTAGCTATTGGCTATGGTGCTAGGATGTGGCACTCAAGAAAATGCAGGATTGTTCCTGGGGCTGATAGGATCAATGAAAACTTGAGTGCGCACTGCAAATGGGTTGTTCGGGACTTCTCTACATACCAGCTCATGTATGTAGCCTCATACCAGCCCCCTTCTCCGCTTCTAATGCCTTGGACCAATACTGCAGAACACAGCAGGGTTTGATTCTCAGTTGTACTATCTTTTACGCTGCAGGGCAACTGAAAATCAGCCCTTGGTATGTTCAATAAGGGTGAAACCCCTTGTCACAGGACAACGTTCCGGTGTGAGTTAACCATCGAACCCTGAGCGTCGTGT